>JAQPPZ010016059.1:4800000-6000000 GCA_028583015.1 Wollemia nobilis | reverse complement strand
TCAATAGGTCCACTCAAAACCTTCTCAAATCTGCTCTACAAGTCCTCTATAGAACTTTTTCAAATCTACACAACAAGTCCACACAAAATATGTCCAAATATGCTCAACAGGTACACAGAACCTGCTCAAATCTGATCAATAGGTCCACATAGAACCTGCACAACTCCGATCAACAAGTTCACATAGAACCTACACAACTCTACTCAACAAGCTCACACAGAACTTATTCAATCTCATATAAACATAAAGATAATTGTTAGAGACTCAATATGTTCTATTCTCAAAAACTCAATCTCTTTCTCAACTCAATATCATAGAAGCATAAATATAATTGTTAGAGACTCAATATGTTCTATTCTCAAAAACTCAATCACTTTCTCAACTCAATATCATAGAAGCATAAAGAGAATTGTTAGAGACTCAATATGTTCTATTCTCACAAACTCAATCACTTTCTCAACTCAATTTCATAGAAGCATAAAGTAGAGACTCAATATGTTCTATACTCAATGCTCAATCACTTTCTCAACTCAATCTCATAGACACATAAAGAGAATTGTTAGAGACTCAATATGTTCTATTCTCACAACTTACTTTCTTTCACAACTCAAATAAGAATATATAATATTTTTTTTCATGGAACTTGAAAAATCACTTAACAAACCCACTTGACTAGGCTCAATCAACTCTACTTAACCAATCACTCAATGAAACAACCTTTGCTCATAAATCCTAGTCCAAGTATGTAAACACCAACTCAATATTCCCAACAATGCTCAACCACAAATATCACATAACAATGATACTCATGATATTTTCTAACCTTTGTTCAAGTTCTCAAAACTCAATTTACCAACAATGCTTTAACAACACGTCTCACATAATAATGATACTCATGATCTTTGCAAACCATAGCTCAAGTTCTCTCTTCGTCAACCAATAATAAATTCTTAGCAATCAACCTCAGTTTTGAGTCCTTCACTCAATCAATGGTCTCAAAAATAATGCTAATCAAACAAGGTTTTAATGTCACCTCTCTATTCCAGAAAACCTTGAAGCATTAATTCACTAAGGCAATATGACATCAACCCATTTTTAGAAAACCATTCTCATCAATCAACCTTCAATAGTCTGTCAAAAGGAAACCAACACAATTCCTTTTCACTCCAAAGTTGTTTTTAGAAAACCAACCAATCTATTTCAACAAGGAAGAATTTTGCCCATACCTTTTGCTTGGAGATAGAAGAATAACTCTCAAAACCTATTTCAATTATACTCAATATTTTGACAACTTCAATAGTTATATGACAAAAATACTCCTCATAATAATTCCTGTAGCCACCCCGAGGCACACATACCGCTCTTTTTACTCTACTTGCAATATTATACCAAAATGAAAATGAAAGACCATGAAATGCATATAACATGGAAATAACAAAGAGAGATCCTTTTATTGATATTGAAACCCGGTTACATGTCGGTCCCTCTGAGGGATACCCATTTCGATACAATGAATTACAAGTGGGTAAGATGTCCCCTCGCAAGGGGTGGTGCGCTTTTAAAGGCTTCTCGGTTCCACACACGGAAATGTATGAGGGCTTACAGATGCCTCCTTCTCCAAGTCTGATTCCTGGAGGGATCTTTGTGCTTTCGAATGTTGCTAATATTTCTGATGAACCTGTAGTCCTGTGATCATGAAAACAACAACACACGCTTAGCTATCCGAGATTGCCTCCTCGGATGAGGTTGTTAGTAGTAAATCTGACAATAAAAGGAAATATGCTCAATGATAATAAATGCAATGAAACTAGTGCTATGAAAGCAAAGAAATGAAGCAAAATGGATCTTATGCTAATGATGTGAAATATAAAGAAAGCAGAATAAGAGAAACTAACACCTAAACCCTAGACTAGGTTTGCGGGCCACTGTCCAGGACAACAGCCGCTAAGATGAAATCCCTCTCTATTGACCCAAAGACTATGGGCTTAAGTTGCTACTAATGTTAAATGATTACCATATGTGTATGGATGATTACCTCTCAGTTGGCTAGCACTTCGTTGCTCCTCAAGGGTGCTCAGATCTGCTCTCCAATCCGATAGGGCTTCATTGTGTATGCTCTCCAAGAAAAAGCTCTCTCAAAGAAGTCTGCTAAAAGATCATCCTTGGTCTCATAATTGATATCTCTCCTTTGGTGCTCTTAGGCTTGCACCTTTTAAAGTGTGTGAAACCCTAGGTCTATGTTCAGAACCCTAGGATTGAATCCCTCATGCGCACTAGATGTTAGCATGAGAAATTGTCTTTATCTTTGTTTGAAGGCTAGTTAACTGAGTTATTGGATCATCATTGACTGGTTGTGAGGGGGAATGCAAAGTTGTCCTCGCTCACTTTATTGCATGTAAACTGCCACTTCCACCCTTGATTAGGCTTATTTGTTAGAAAAATACTTTTTATGACTTAGCCACTATCATCTATAGTGACTAAGATTTGGTCGTTGGTGTTTGCAATGGCTAAGGTCTGGCCGCTCTAGTCTATAGCAGCCAATATTTGGTTGCTCTAGACTACAAGCTAAGCTTGGATGGGCTTAAAACTACCATTTTGAGTGGTTAGGACCATTGATTGCTCTTGGAAAGGTCCAAAATTGGACATATGGTCTTCAGATGTGCTCATATGAGTGGTTTCCTAAACATGACATGTTTTAGGTGTCTACAGATGCCCCTTTTTGTGATGCGTTGTGTGGAAAAACACAACGTTGAGCAAAAATGTAGACTGCTATGTTTGTGGGGTGATTTGACCAAAGGGTTTGTGATTCCTTTGGGGCATTTGTTAAGTTGACCAAAGGGCTTGCATCCTTTGGGGCATTTGTTAAGTTGACCAAAGGGCTTATGCTCTTTGGGGCTTTTGTTAGTGACCAAAGGGCTTATGTCCTTTGGGGATTTTTAGTTGACCAAAGGGCTTATGTTTTGGGCATTTGTTAAGTTGACCAAAGGGCTTGAGCTCCTTTGGGGAATTTTTTAAGTTGACCAAAGGGCTTATGTCCTTTGGGGCATTTTTTAAGTTGACCAAAGGGCTTATGTCCTTTGGGGCATTTGTTAAGTTGACCAAAGGGCTTATGCTCCTTTGGGGCATTTGTTAAGTTGACCAAAGGGCTTGTGTCCTTTGGGGCATTTGTGATTTGACCAAAGGGCTTATCCCTTTGGGTATTTGTTAGTGACCAAAGGGCTTGTGCCTTTGGGGCATTTGTGTTGACCAAAGGGCTTATGCTCTTTGGGGAATTTGTTAAGTTGACCAAAGGGCTTATGTCCTTTGGGGAATTTGTTAAGTTGACCAAAGGGCTTGCATCCTTTGGGGCATTTTTTAAGTTGACCAAAGGGCTTGTGTCCTTTGGGGCATTTGTTAAGTTGACCAAAGGGCTTATGTCCTTTGGGGTATTTGTTAAGTTGACCAAAGGGCTTGTGCTCCTTTGGGGCATTTGTTAAGTTGACCAAAGGGCTTATGTCCTTTGGGGCATTTGTTAAGTTGACCAAAGGGCTTGCGTCCTTTGGGGCATTTGTTAAGTTGACCAAAGGGCTTATGCTCTTTGGGGTATTTGTTAAGTTGACCAAAGGGCTTGTGTCCTTTGGGGCATTTGTAGTTGACCAAAGGGCTTATCTTGGGGCTTTTTGTTATTGACCAAAGGGCTTATGCCCTTTGGGGCATTTGTTAAGTTGACCAAAGGGCTTGTGATACCTTTGGGGCCTTTGCAAATTGATTGCTTAACTATTTGATTTTTTTGACTAGGGGAGGTATGATACCAATATTGCCCTAGTTGATGTTTAGAAATGTTTTTGTTTTGATTTTATGCTATGGATGCAATGATGGATGCTATGCCTAGATAATGATTTGATTATGCTATATGTATGCAATGTATTGATGACATGTGCTAGCTAGATGATGGATGTATGCTTTAGATGGTATGATTTAGATGTAGATGGACTAATGATGGATGCATTTAGGATGTGGTTAAATGCATGTTTAATTTTGATTTAATTGTATGCATCTAACTTGTATTGTTATGATATGATAAATGAAATGTGTGAAATGCATTATGATGGTGATCTAATGTACATGAACCTATATGCTTTAATCACTTTAAAATATAAGGAATGCATGTGATATGAGTTTAACAATCTAATGGGCGACACCACAAAATGTATAAAAATCATGAATAAACAATAATTCTTATAATAAGAATTAATCATT
This sequence comes from Wollemia nobilis, assembly GCA_028583015.1. NCBI lineage: Eukaryota > Viridiplantae > Streptophyta > Pinopsida > Araucariales > Araucariaceae > Wollemia > Wollemia nobilis. The sequence continues at coordinate 5,995,761 of JAQPPZ010016059.1, read as the reverse complement.
TAAGAATTCAAAATGTGAAATGTGATGATATGATATGTATGATTTGACTTGATGGAATGATTTGTTGCTATGTAGGAATTTTTGAGGCTTTTCCTGAGACTTCAAACACTCTAGTTACCCTATCAACAACTATGTACTGACCATACAAGACTTTTGAAAAGCAAGGCTTTCACTCTGTACCTAGATATTCATTATCTCTATGTGTGCAAATGAATATATATTTAGATAGAACTCAAGCATTTCCTCTGATGTCATGCAGGATTCTTTCAGCCCATTGCTAAGATCAAGGATCCTCAAGTGTTCATCTCATCCTTATGTTGGACTTAGTTGGACTATACCACTAGGCAGTATTGGGTTACCCAAAGCTAGCTCATCCACATGCAAACATTGGTCTATACAAATGCCAAAGCTATTGTGATAGACATATCATCATGCGTAAGGATATCTCCTTCCAGTTTTGTATAATGCTGAGAATTCCAGGGATTCAAGCTCCATTCCCTTATTTTCTTCATTTTATTTGGGATACTTGCTCTTGTTTAGTGATGAAAATCACTGTTTATTTTTTATTGATTTTTTTCTTTTTGAGCAAGGGATTCTTGTAGTGATGATAATCACTATTTGCTTTGTTTTTGTGTTTTTGAGTACTTTTGAACAATGACTTTTGGAATTTGAAATTTGCTTTGACTCGAGATTTTTGCTCATTTTGATTAAAGCAAGGGATTTAATTGGGTAGGGCGAAGCTTGTCCTTTTTCCAATTCTCAGCACCTTTGAACCGGTCGCATAGGGGGATAAGCAAGGAAGATCCTTTTCACTTAAGGTAACCTAGACCACTTTTGTAGCTTTCATATTTCCTTGGTACCAGCTAGGATTTTAGTGTTTCAATTAGTGATGGGATCCTGAATATCCAAGGTACTATCACAACTAGACCTTGCCCTCTACTAATCAAGGTGGCTTTCTACAAAAGTTGATAAGACCACTAGATATGGTTGAATGACTAGGAAACCTTAGTATATTTCTTATAGCAACACGAAATGGTTGTGTTGAAAAACACAATTACACACATGGATGAATGGATGAAGATGGACTTGAATATTGTGATTGTGATACAAATTGTGGCATCATTTGCAAGACTATGATCATAACATATGCAAATGAAATAGATGTAATGCAACTATGTGAATGCAGATGTGAGATGCAAATGTTTTTGTATTTTTTATTTTTGCATTGTTTTTGTACTTTTTGATTATTGTATTGTTTTTGCTTTTGACCAAAGGGCTTTAAAATGCCTTTGGAGCCTTTTGTGATTTTATTTGACCAAAGGGCTTTAAGATGCCTTTGGAGCATTTTGTGATTTGATTTGACCAAAGGGCTTTAAGATGCCTTTGGAGCATTTTGTGATTTGATTTGACCAAAGGGCTTTAAGATGCCTTTGGAGCTTTTTGATGGAATTTTGACCAAGTGGCATGGATACCCTTGGAGCATTTTTGATTAATTTGACCAAGTGACATAAATATACCCTTGGAGCATTTTGATTAATTTTGACCAAGCTTAGTTTATTATGATGTGATACCTTGGAGCATTTTGATTAATATTTGACCAGGTGATAAAGATACCCTTGGAGCATTTTGATTAAGTTGACCAAGTAAAGATACCCTTGGAGCATTTTTGATTAATTTGACCAAGTGGCATGAAGATGCCCTTGGAGCATTTTTGGTTAAGATTTGACCAAGCAACTTAGAGATGCCCCTGGTGCCTTTCATTTTTTATTTTACTATTTTCTGATTTGTTTGGACTTTTATGATTTCTATTGTTTTTGAATCTTTTGAAGTTATCTGAATGTTTTTGATATTTTTCTGGTGTTACAGGGGGAAGGTATGATACCTTAGGTGCCCCTAGTGTGCATGTTGCCTACTGTAATGTAGTCATCTTGCTTAGGAAGAGTGACAGAAATCAGCTCTCCCAATTGGGGCACAGACCTCTACGGGGTGCCCCTGTCTTGATGAGATGAAATGAATGAACCATCTATGGGAAATGCCCCACTATCTATGAGGTCTTGAACTACATGTCTGAATCCTTTGCAATTGCAAATGCCATGCCCCTCTATTCGGTGGTAGATGCAGTAATGGTCCTCCCTATAACCCTTGGGTTTAGCTCTGTTTGGGTATAGAGGCTTTATGTCAGGTAAGGTGATGACCTTAGATTCCTATAGCTTTTGAAAAATATCTGACATAGACTCATTTAAAGGAGTCCAAATGCATTGTTGTTGCTTTGATTGTTTAGCATGCTTAGGCCTGGTATGAGGACCAGGTTGAGCCCTAGGTATGTCACTTGCTGGCTCAGGGGGCTCTTGTTGAGGCTTCTCTTGTGGCTGCCCAGGAGACAATTTGACCTTAGATAAAGGTTGCTTTTGTCTCTCAAGTTGGTTCATGATAAAGTGCAATGCCTCATTTTGTTTCTCCATTTGTGCCTCTATATTATAGAGGTGATTTTGCATATGCTCCAAGATTGATATGACTTTCATGTGTATTTCTAGCGATTGGTTTGAAATACCATTGTCTATTGAAGGAGGTGATAAAGTAGGTGCTAAAGATACACTAGGTAACTGTAACTCACCCATTTCCTTTATTTGAGTTGATGTGGATGCTTCATGATGATCCACTTTGTTAGTGGTATCCACATGCTCATGTTTATGACTTAGTTCATGTTTCTGTTTCACTTCGTAGTGTTGCATTGTACTAGCTTTGATACCCCCTATCTGATGTGGGGGGAACAATTGTTCTTGTTCTTGAGGAGGCACCATGAGAAGTGAGTTAGGGGTGACTAATGCCAATGGTTTTGATCCCTTCAATGGGGAAGCAACATCTGATTGCACCACATCTTGTTTTATCTTCTTTAGAGTCACTTGGTCCTCTATCTCACTATTGACCATTGCCACAAACTCTTGAGAAGGCACTTTTTCTTGTGTCTCATCAACTTTCTTGTAATACTTGAATGGCTCAGGATCATGGGGGACCACATACACTTGTCCTTGATGTATGAATTTTAGGTTTTGGTGCACTATGGAAGGTATGCATTCCATATCCCTTATCCATGGTCTACCTAGCAATATGTTGTACTACCTCTCACCCTCCAAGATATGGCACAATGTAGGTATCATCTTTATCCCAACCTGTATAGGTAGGATTATTGTGCCAATTTTTGGGGAAGTAGCATCATTGAAGGCCCTCAATGTAAATGTTGTGTCCTTAATGCGTGAAGGTGGCAGATTTAAATACTTCAAAGCTATAGTTGTGATGATGTTGATGGATGACCCAGTGTCAATCAAGACTCTCTTGTACGAAATTTGATTGATGCTTACTATGATGTGGAGCAGAGGATCAGGTTCATCCTGAGAGATTGTCTTAATCTCCTACCTATGAAAGGCAATCATAGGGTCCTTTTGTAAGTGCATTGAACTTATTGTTGGTATGGACTGTGATAGATTATCAGCTTTAGTTGACTTTTTTGGTATGTTGGGCTGATCAAAGCATATTTTGCTTCTTATTGTAGTATTGATCATACCAATAAAACCCTCCTCAGGTGGGGCTATGTGCACCTCATTGACGTGCTCAACTTGATTGTTGTTGGCCCCATGATTGGGGAGAAGATTTTTGAATATGTTGATGTTTTGCAATTCATTCTTATCCAACATATCCTGCACTATATTCTTGAATGCAACACAATCCTGGATATCATGGCCATTTTGTCGATGGTAAACACAATAGAGATCTTCCCTATACCCCTTAGGTTTGGGGCAATTAGGATCTAGGATGCGCTCCTTAGGCAAGTTTAAAACCTTGGCCTCACAAAGGTGATTGAAAATTGATGCCAAGGATTCAGGCAATGGTGTATAGTTGTGAGGGGGTTGTTTCTGTTTGCCCCTACCTTGATTCTTGTTGCATTGGTTGTAATGCATAGTAGGAGGTTGAGCCTGATAGTTTTCTTGTTGTTGGCTCTGTGCTACTTTTGGAATGTTTAACATGATCTGGTTGACATCCATAGGTTGGGCCTGTTGTGATTGATGTTGCATGCTCTCATTCCATTCTTTCTTGCTATGGAGCTTTAGGTCTCCTTCTTCCAGCTTTATATCTTCAATAAGCTTGGCTTGAGCCAAGGCTTCTTCGAATGTATCATACTTCTGTAGTTGCAATAGTAATGAGATGTGCTTGGCATAACTTTTTGTGAACATTCAGATTAGCTCTTCGATCGGGATGGAAAATGATAACTTTGCCATGATTTTTCTCCATCTATCCCCATAATCCATGATTGGCTCATCATCATACTACTTTAGGTTGGCCAGGTCTGAGAGGTTCACCTTCTTCTTAGCACCAAAAGAGAAATATTTTAAGAATGCATTCACTAGTTGTTCAAAACTGGATATGTTGTGCTTGGGAAGCTAGTTGAACCATTGGGTGGCAGCCCCAAAAATGTCATAATGAAGGTTCTCAACATAAGGGCATCACTATCTTCTAGATGAAAGCATGCATTGATAAAGTTGGTGACATGTTCTTGTGCATCCTCTTCACCCTTAAATTTCTCCAACCTAGGCATCTCAAAATGCTTAGGATATGCAGGGCTAGGAACTGATGGACACAATGGTTGGTTGTGTATCTTACTCAATGTTGGTTGGTGCCTAACCATATCTTGCTTCTCAAAGAATTTGATCTTCTCAATGAGTTCTTGGAATGCCTTTGAGGCAAGGAGCTCCTTTTCTTGTAGACCCACTCATGGTGGTAATGGAGGTAACCCTCTATCCACTTGTCTTGTTCTATGCTCCTCCCTCCTACGAGGGGATTCAAGATGTGTCTGATCCTGATTTATCATGTTTACCCTTTCCCCACTAGTTTGATTTTGCTCATGATTTGAGTGGTGGTTTTGTTGTGGGCTTCCTTCTTGTCTAGTGTGCTTCTCTCTTGGTGAGTCAACATGTTGATCTCTTTGATGATCATTTCTATTTTCTTGTTGGTTGCTATGAGCTAGCTGCTCAACTTGCTCTCTTAAATATTGCTCATGTTGGCGCAACAATCATTCTCTTTATTTATCATGTTTGAGAGCTTCTACTAGCTCTCACTCTTTGTGCAATGCATTTTCTAACCATCACATGTGGTCAACTTGCATTGTTATAGAAGACTCATGTTTATCTGATTTTGTTCTTGTAGTTCTGATTCGTAGATCCCTCGAAGAGGTTTCTACTATTTCTCTGCTTTGGCTAGCTAGTGTAACTTGTTCTATGTATTTATGTGTGATAAGTGTCTCTATGGTCAGACTCTATATGAGATTTGTGGGGTCACTTTGAAGCATCCCTAGGTTGAGTGGTGCATTTAGCAGTCACACTTCGTGAGCTTCCAGATGTAGAATATTCTATGGCTATGGTTCTGGAAGTCGGTCTTGAATAAATTCGATCCCACTCATCCAATTGATCTTGGAGCATTTGTTCTCTCTGAATTGCATGTGACCCATGTGACTGATTTGATCAGTTTGTTGTGTTGGGTCTATGACTCTACAACTCCGTGTGAGGGTTCTTGCCTATTTCAAATTGCACAACAAGGTCAGCAACTCTCTTCCCTCTATCTTGCCCCTCATTGGGCTGATTTGAACTCTCAGTGTAATGAGATGTGGTGGGTATGGAACCTGATTCCCTCTCTAGATTGGAGGTCTCGCTCACCATGGGAGGTCTCCCGGCCATAATTTTTGTTATAAAATTTTTTACTTTCAAAAAAGGTTGTGGGTGTCATATATTTCTTTGAAAAATTAGGGTTAGGTTGATTACCCCAGCAATGAAGAAACACACCAAGCAGACAATATGATTATCTCTTTTAAGGATTAAATGTGTATCCTAAGAACTTGTTTTAGTGTGTTTCAGATGTGTTGTTGCTTTTGCTTTCTTGCTCTTGTTTTGGATTTAGAATGAGGAGACTCATCCATAGTGGGAATTAAGAACACCCATGCCAAACATGATTTTCTCAAAAGAGACTAGGGTACACCGCTTAAGTCCCAGTGGGGGGTTCGCCTAGCTCTTCCACTCTAAACCAATGATTGTTCCAATAGTGGGAGATAGTTTGAACATAAGTAACTAGTACCACTTTGAAGAAGTTCCTTATTCCATTCTAGGAAAATCTAGGGGGCAAGCCGGTGGAAGGAGGTGAATTCCAACGTCACCGGACTGAATTGGGGGTTGGTGATGAAATCCAACTCCCCAATGTTTAAAATGATACGTGTGAATGTGTGTGATTCTTTTTAGATTTTGAAATAGAAAGTGATGCATCAACCAACATTCATGACTATTTTCCTACAATGCCTAAAAAGAACATTTCATTTTCAGACAAATGCATCTATAACTAGTCTATATGATTTTAATGCACTCTCCTATTTTGTGATGAAAATAGCCACTGATTGGGCCACATGCAAGAAAACCAAAACACAATGGCCTAGCACGTTGGAGACTAGGGTGGACCTTACAGGTAGAGGTCCATTGTTCCTAGCAGCGCCTAGAGGAAATCTAAAAGAAACCTAGGAAATGCAAAATGCAGTTTTTATTTCTTTTTTCTTTCATTTTCCCTAATTAATCTATGTTTATGCTTGCTATTTATGGAAATAAAATGCAGATAGAAAATCAAAGAAATACAGGGAAGGGGTACCAACCTTGAATCCCACTCAGATGATAGAAATTCTGCCCTCTACTACACTCTAGTGTTGGCCGTTGTCGACCAGAGCGGCTGATTTATGGCCGTTGTTAGTAGGAGCGGCTAAGGCTGTCGGCCGTTGTAGATTAGAGCGGCTAATTTATGGCCACTGTAGCTCAGAGCGGCTAAACACTGCACACAAAAATAAGTTAGTATTTAGGCAAAAAAATGAAAAATTAGTGGAGGTCCCACCATGATCGCCATCTGTAGCGACCCGAGGACGCACGCACCGCTTTACTCTACTTGCAATATTATACCAAAATGAAAATGAAAGACCATGAAATGCATATAACATAGAAATAACAAAGAGATATCCTTTTATTGATATTGAAACCCGGTTACATGTCGGTCCCTCTGAGGGATACCCATTTCGATACAATGAATTACAAGTGGGTAAGATGTCCCCTCGCAAGGGGTGGTGCACTTTTAAAGGCTTCCCAGTTCTGCACACAGAAATGTATGAGGGCTTACAGATGCCTCCTTCTCCAAGTCTGATTCCTAGAGGGATATTTGTGCTTTCGAATGTTGCTAATCTATCTGATGAACCTATAGTCCTGTGATCATGAAAACAACAACACACGCTTAGCTATCCGAGATTGCCTCCCTGGATGAGGTTGTTAGTAGTAAATCTAACAATAAAAGGAAATATGCTCAATGATAATAAATGCAATGAAACTAGTTCTATGAAAGCAAAGAAATGAAGCAAAATGGATCTTATGCTAATGATGTGAAATATAAAGAAAGTAGAATAAGAGAAACTAACACCTAAACCCTAGACTAGGTTTACGGGCCACTATCCAGGACAATGGCCGCTAAGATGAAATCCCTCTCTATTGACCCAAAGACTATGGGCTTAAGTTGCTACTAATGTTAAATGATTACCATATGTGTATGGATGATTACCTCTCAGTTGGCTAGCACTTCGTTGCTCCTCAAGGGTGCTCAGATCTGCTCTCCAATCTGATAGGGCTTCGTTGTGTATGCTCTCCAAGAAAAATCTCTCTCAAAGAAGTCTGCTAAAAGATCATCCTTGGTCTTAGAATTGATATCTCCCCCTTTGGTGCTCTTAGGCTTGCACCTTTTAAAGTGTGTGAAACCCTAGGTCTATGTTCAGAACCCTAGGATTGAATCCCTCATGCATACTGGATGTTAGCATGAGAAATTGCCTTTTTCTATGCTTTGAAGGCCAGTTAACTTTGTGAGGGGGAATGCAAAGTTGTCCCCGCTCACTTTATTGCATGCAAACTACCACTTTCGCCCCTGATTAGGCTTGTTTGTCAGTAAAATGCTTTTTATGGCTTAGCCACTGTCATCTATAGTGACTAAGATTTGGTCGTTGTCATCTACAATGGCTAAGGTCTAGCTGCTCTAGACTATAGTGATCAAGATTTGGCCACTCTAGCCTACAATGGCTAAGCTTGGATGGGCTAAAACTACCATTTTGAGTGGTTAGGACCACTGCTTGCTCTTGGAAAGGTCCAAAATTGGACATATGGTCTTCAGATGTGCTCATATGAGTGGTTTCCTAAACATGACACGTTTTAGGTGTCTACAATTCCCAAGGCAAAGATAACAAATTCCCCTACACACCTTATAATATCCACTAAAATACTCATAGCATTCTTAAAATAATATTTTAACATATCACATACTCCAACCCTTATATCACCTAAAATCTTAAAATAAGGAATATTTTAATTTACCCAAAAAGAAGCCTTATACCTCTAATAGTTTTGCATTCAACCATTATTTATCCACTCCTAAAACCAAAATAACATACCTTATAAACTTGGAGCCTTCCAAAAGGTTATTCACCCTATTTTCAGCACCAAGATTTGATCCTATGCCTCATGCTAGCCTGTGGCTTTAGAATAGGTGAAGTAACCACATGTGCTAATGACCACCACAAAAACAAATAAAATTAACCTCCTTCTTATTCTTTCACAGGCGATCAATCATAAAAAAAACTTTATATCTCTGCTACCACCAGGTTTTGATCCTAAAACATTTCTTTTTGTAGTGCCTTCACTCAAACGCACAACCAACTCAACTACCTTGGAGGATGAAATCAACAGGGGCTTACCACACCTTCATTTCTTTTGGCACGTGCTTTGAAATCCCTTTTAGACTTGATTTTGATAAGCATGCATCCACCACAAAATTATTCAAACAAGATCTCAATTTTTGTGTATTTCATTTATCGCGTTGCAGGGCATATGTACCATGAGCTCAATTCATTAATTAATATCGAAGCATATCTTTTTTCTCTCTCCATGTCAGGCTCTTACATCTTGCAGGGTATTCGAATGTTTTGCATATTATATAATATATATACCCCTTTTAATCATTAAAGTGCTCATTCATTAATACCTTCGAAGGAGCCTCTTTTATATAGTAATTCAATTTTATTTTAAAAGCGATGTCGGAACTTCGTGATAGCTTTATGAGGGATGTCAGGGGTGTTTGGGGCGTCGATTCCCTTTTTAAATGAACATCGGCGAGGGTATTTTAATGTGTAAGTCGTCGCTTTGAAGGACTTAATATTTGTAGGCATAAGTTGCTCTTCAAATTTAATTAGAGTTTTCAACCTCCTTGTTATGCTTTGACATCGAAAATGATTATTTAAATTTAAATTTTAACTAAAGTTAAAATATTTAAATTTAAATAATATAAACCATATCCTTCCAAAAATACCAACTGGGTACTTGAAAATATTATCACTCTATGGCCTACAATTTTCTTCAATCAATATTTAGCTAGAATATTTTAATAAAATATTATAATATATTTTCTTTTGGGCCTTGATGCAACCTTCCTTTTAACTGCTCTTGCTTCCTCTTGAGATTAATGACAACTTATCATTAATGATGACTTCATCCGGTGACATCAATGACAACTTGACTTAGGGACTCAAAATGTCCAACAATCTCCCCCTTTGTCATTGATGGCAAACCAAATTCTTTTTACCGAAAACTTGACTTTTCTTTTTGTTTTTCTCCCCTAGGACACTGCTCCCCCTAGCTCAATGCTCTCTCAAATATCAAATCTCTCCCATTTACTCAAATCTCTCCACCTTTGACATCAATGCCAAAGGGTCACCTTTGGGGCTCAGGGCTAAGATTGAGCCTCTCAGCTTAGCCCCTCCCCCACTTCCTCTTAAGGTGGCTAATTATGGAGTGGGAGTATCTCTACTCCCATCACACACTGTTCCTTTTATTTTTCATCTTTATTTTTCCATACTTTTGAAATCATACATTTTTGATCCTTTTGAAAGTCCTCTTTATTTCTTATTTGATTCTTCTGATTCCTTTGAATATTCCTTTCCATGTCCATATTCTTGTTCCTATTCCTATTCATATCCATGTTCCTATTCCTGTTCATATTCATGTTCATGTTCTTGTTCTCGCTTGATTCTGGAATGTCTACTCTACACCACTTTGCTATGTGACCATCATTATTTCACTTATAACACTTGATGTTGTTATTCCTTGTAGGTGTAAATGTCTTAGGATTTCTCCTAGTGAAGCCATATCCTCTTCTATAAATAACCCTGCAATTAATTGCCTTGTGACAAAACTGATTACATGAGTAGCAATACCCATGAAAAGGTTGTATGTTCCCATATTTCTATCTTACATGTGTCCTGCATTGTTAGAGTAAAATTCCATTCTTTGGGATATTTACCCTTTTACTCCACTAGGTAAAATAGTAGTATACAACATTATACTAGCTAGATTATTACATTTACTTTTTACCACTTACCATGTAGATATTTATTGTTTCAAATATCTAATGGTTACCTAGGTTAATACCTAAATATCCTAGGTTAGTTGGCATTTGCGCTTATCTTTGATAGCGCATAGGTTAGAGAGAATAGTGGGATATTATTCCCAATGTAACCGATATAAGTCCTATTTTATAATGTTAATTGTAATGATTATGGTTTGATAATTTGCACTTATCATTTTGTTTTCTAACATTGGTATCAGAGCACCTGATTTGACTAGGGAAAGGTGATTTCATGGGCAAAATTTTTGAGAAAGCGACTTATTGGAGAAAGGGGCCAAAATACCAATTTGGGACCGCCTCCTAAATTCTACACAAACACCCACATCGGCTTGCATCCCAAGGGCTCGCCACTTTTGAAGGTGAACTAGACATTTGACATTGGCACAAATTTCAAGGCTCACACCTCGTGGAGTTGGTTCTCATGGAGTTGGCTTGGTGGTTTTTTTTTCTACACCCATAGATCTTGGATATGATAGTAGGTTATTATAAGACTAGCCTGCAAGGCCTACATGTTGCTATCGGGCAGCCCATGTGTGGAAAGGCACCATGGGGCTCCTACCCACCATCCAACCAATAACTGGGATCTACGATGGCAGGAGCGCCCTCCAATATTTGACGATCGACCAGTGATGACCGACCCACTTTGAGAGGGCAAGAGCGCCCTCTTGCAAGATCGGCCATCAATATCTAGGAGGGCAAGTGCCCCCTCCCACCCATCCAATGACTAGAGTTTAGCCCTTGATTATCAGAGTTTAGCCCCTAGTGACGGATGACCAACCAAGCGACTAGAAAGGATTTTTGATGCCCTTTGACCAATGAAAACCATATTGATGTGACCTCGGGCATAGATCTTGAGGCACAGATATGGCAGCGACCTAGACACATTGAGTGGCTAGACACTGAGCCACCTCGTATAGACCTAGACATGCTAACTAGGTAAACAACATTGAGCCACCTGGACCGACTGTGAGCTGACACGTGGCAGACACCTAGACCGACTAGCACTGCTAACTGGGCAAGACATGTGGTTGTGATGTGGCAAGCAATGATTGGTTTGTTGGAGGGTAATGTGGTAGTCTGACATGGTGCATCTTTATTCGCTCTATGGGCAAAAAAATGAGTAATTTTCATCGTTGATTGCCCGTAGGAAATCATATTAATAAAGGGGTCAAAATCCTTTTATACAACAAAATGTTGTCATCCTCATCAATGTGGGACTAATCATCCCACATTTTTTTTCCTGTCGATCGACGAGAAAGGAGCTAAAATGGATAAGCTTTCCCTTAGCTCCCATCTAGCTCTCTAGCTAGGTTGGTCGGGTGCCCACCAGATCGCAAGTTCAAATCCCGTGCATGCCAAGCATAAGTGTTTTTTTTGCTTGATGCGCGATGGGAGGGGAATAAAATGGGGCCCTCCCCTTTTTCCACCCATCGACGCATGTAGTGCGACCAGTTAAGGGTCTGACACTAAGCCATGGTGCGCCATGTCGGGGGATCAAACCCCATGCACGCCGCACACAAAGCATTTTGCTCCCCAATAAAGGAGCCTTAAGGTTATTTTTTATTTATTTTTATTTTTTTTGTAATTTTTAATTATTTTTGAGTCTTTTTTCTTAATAATTAAATAAATTTTGTTTTAAAATCATGATTTTTTAACAAAATTATTTTTTTATTAATTAATTTGATGCTTAAAATTAATTAGAAAATTGCATTAAAAATAGAAAATTAAAAAGGACTATTTATTGCAACTACAAGAATTTGTATTTTTTTTGTTTTCTCCAAATTTGGGGATAAAAAGACAAAGAACTTAGCATGATTTTGTTGCAAATTTGAAGCCTAATTTTCTTCTCAAACCTTGTTAATTTAGCATACAAATAAAGGTTCAACATTGAATTCTTTCTTGCAAATTGTAACACAAGGAGACTTAAATTTTTTGCAAAATTCAAAGGCAAAGTGTGCATTTGTTTTCTCCAAGGGGGGATATAAGACATAAAATTGCACATTCTATTTTTTGCAAAATTGAGGATAAATTGAAGCTTTGGGTCCATTAAAACCAAGCTTTGGGATATTAGAGTAGGTGATTGAGTAGCCTGCAGTATTGGGTAGAATTTGACCTCGGTAGGAGAAAGCGATATTTTTTGTCACTCTTGGACTGGACCTGTGGGGCCCAAATCCTGAGACTCAGGACCCCTAGATAGGCTCACATCCTGAGGCTCTCAACGCTGGCATGAGGTTCTTACTCGAATATTTGGGCATGATCTGATTCTAGATCTTATTCTAGACCTTGGTTTTCTAATAGGCTGCCAGACCTGATAGGTCCTATCAGTCCTAGAACTGGGCCCACTATTCGATGACCATTATGAGAGGGCAGGAGGCCCTCTTCATTGATTGACAATCTGAATAGGGCAGGCATGCCCTTAGACGATCGACCATCAGCCATGGGAGGGCCGACATAGGTGACCGTCCAGCCCCCACCCACCCGTCGTCTGGCGATCAAAATGGAGTTTCAGTGCACAATATGAGGTGGCCCAATGACCAATAACTGATAGGATAGGAGTCCCTCCGATCTTCGATGATCACCAAAAAGAGCCAGGGTAGGAGCACCCTGACTTTGGACATGTGGAGCTGACATAAACCCTAATTCAATGACTAGAACCTGGACCTAACACATGCACATTATATGAGGTGGACAAGTGGTTGTAGAGTAGGCTTATGTGGCCTTACGGAAATCTAACCTGGACTAGTGGACGACACATAAATTGAAGCTATTACATGGTATACCTGAAGCATGCGGGACACATGGCTCAGTGACTTGGACATCTGATGTGGCGGTGTTGAGCTTGCAGACAGATGGGAAACATGGTGATGTGGCAAAAATTGATTCATTAAGCTGACATAGCAAAAATTGATTCACTATCTCATGTAGAAAAAGGGATCAAAAATATTCTAGATTGCCCATAGGAAATAAAAGTAATAAGGGCATATTTACAATTTTAAATCCATCCCAATCACCTCACCTGGGCAATGTGGTATAAAAGAAGCCTAAGAGGCTTCATTTTTTTCTTCTTCATGCACGGGCATGAAGAAGAGGCTTCATTTTTTTCTTCTTCTTCATTTTTTTTCTTCTTCTTCATTTTTTTCTTCTTCATTTTTTGTTTTCTTCTTCATGCACGGGCATGAAAGTATTAAGTAGTCGTCGGCTACTCCAATTGACAGATCAGCTAGGTAGCCCGACTAGCTACCGTTTGCCATCGAGGGTGGACTCCCACGAGGTCGCGGGTTCGACCTCCTGCGGGGTCGATCAAAGTAATTTTTCTTTTGCTTCGAAAACCTTAAAAGGTATATTTCATTTTTTTTTCTAATTTTTTTATATTTTTTAATATTTTACTTTATAATTTAATATTTTTATGATAAAAATTTAGTTTTAAATATTTAAAACTTATTTTTTTATCTAACTATATTCTATTATAAAAATTTGATTAAAATTATGAAAATTTTGCATTAAAAATAGAAAATTGAAGGAGGGCTATTCTTTAAAGCAGCTTAAAATTTGGTGTTTTTCCTAGTTTTCTTCTTGAAAAAGGGGATAAATAGACAGGAAATAAGACACTAAACTGTTGCATTTTTTTGAGAGTTTTATTGTCAAAACTTTGCTCCCATTTTTTTCTTCTACTCATTTGATTGGAGTGCAAAAATTGAAACATCTCATGAATAATAGGCCCTAGATCAAAAAAGCTCTTCATCGTCTATGAGTCATTCGAAGAAGAAACAAACTCCACCGACAAACCACAAGATCCAATTTTTGGCAGATGCTTAGACGACATCGTAAGAGTTTACCCAGATTCAATTTCTACATAGATCCTTGGAAGGGATTGGATTGTAGCTACGGTCCTATGCGGATCAGAGAACCATTTGATCTAGAAGCACCTCCCATTTTTGAATATTGAATACTAAAGGGCACTTTGAAAACCACGTCGTGTGTCGACTGGTTCTGGAAGCCTTTCAAATGCGGGTCGTGTGTCGACTTGTCTTGGAAGGAGTGCTAGTTTTGTTAATTTTGCAAATCAAGGGGGGAAGACAAGAAATTGATCTTCTTTGCAAAATTGTAACACAAAAGTGAGGAGCACTTAAAACAAATCAAACTTGTTTATTTTGCAAAATCAGAAAATATAGGCAATTGTTTATTGTCACATTATTTGCAAAATTGTAAGACAAGGAGGAGACAAAAATATATCAGTTTTTTTCTCAACACACATTTATATTTTGTTGCAAAAATTAAAAGGTGCATTTTCAATTTTACTCGACACCTTCATTGGCAAATAGGTGCATTTTTGGCTGCATCTAACACCTATGTGATAAGAATTTTGTGGGCATTCTTATTTGATTATTGCATTATTTCTTTTTGCAATTATAAGTCATAAAATCAAGAACACTCAACCCCAAAATTTTACAATAAATTTGTGTTAACCATTGCACAAATTTAAAGCCAATTTCACTTGATATTATCTCCTAAAACAAAAATCCCTAATTCACTCTTATTTGTTTGGCTTAATTTCCTCAAACTGATTATTTCTCTTCAAGAGGATTTTTAGGCAGGTGCCATTAAATATCACTTAAGAGTGAAAGAAAAATCATCTTAGTGCAAATTCTAGGACCTTCATCATGGCAACTATCAACAAATACTTAAATGATACACAATTTCTTAAAGGTCCTAACTATTCAGCATGGAAAACTAAGATGAAAGCCATCATGACTGTAGATGAAATATGGGATTTAGTTGATGACACTGAATCAACACCCGCAACACCAAGAGCAGATCAAAAACCATGGGATAAAAATAACAATCGTCTTCTTATGTTGATCCTCCTAGCTACTGCTGATGAGATCCAACCTCACATAAGTGAAGCTAAAACTGGTAAAGTACCATTTTTGAAAGCAAGAATCAATCAACTATTCTAAACCTTCAAACACAACTTCATACACTCCATATGAATTTAGGTGAATCATTAGAACTCTTCCTCTATAGAGTGTTCGAACTGAATTCAAAGCTAAATGCTTTAGGAGCCAAAGTAGAAGATACTATTCTGACTTCAATAATATTGAGGGCTCTTCCTTAATCCTATAAAATGTTTATTACATCCCTTAATGTATCACAAAGATCAGTCACCTTTGTGGAGTTAGTCAATTTGATTCAAACAAAGGAAGCAAATCAAATCCAAAGCAATGAATTTTCGAACAATGCACTTTACTCAAATAATCAGAGTGATAAGAAGAAAGGAAACTTTCAAAAATGAGGATCATTTTCAAAAGGTAAGGGAAAGAAAACTCAAAGAGATTTTGCTCGCATTGTAAAAAGGATAACCATGACACCAATCGGTGTTAGTTTAAAAACAAGCAAAACAATAAAGGCAAAGGCACATCATAGAAGCAGGACAAAGGCAATATTTCTAGTGAAGTGTCTAATTTCGATTCTGATTTTGGTTCAGAAAAAGCACACAGAGTGCTCTTGGCTAAGATATTATTGTAGTGGAAAAAGCAAACTTGTCACCTTAAGCAAGCACCATTTCCTCTCTCTTTTTTTTAGGCTTCATAAATAGCATAAGTTTTTGTTTGAAGTACTATAAATAAAAGGGTGATTGTACCTCTTTTAGGCTTCATAAATAGCAACTCTCCTTGTTTGAAGTACTTGTAACAAAAGGAGGGAATTTTTTGGTGTAAAATTTCCTAGGAGGCAATCTTTGTACAATCCTTCACAAAGCTTCTTAAGTTGCACATCTTTTGCAATTAAGGGGGTATATTCATTTCTTTTCTTACTTCACACAATTTTTTTGTAAAAATGGAAGAAGACTTATAAGGGTGCATTTTCGGTAGTGACCGACACCTTAGTCACACTTATTTCAGAAATTTTATTACATGCTTTTGCAACAAGGGGGAAAACTTATAAGGGTGCATTTTCGGTAGCGACCAACACCTTAGCTACCTTATCAGAACTTTTTTCAAACTCATATTATAATCGAATGAACCTCGTATGAAGTGATCTACTCTACTACACCTAGTGATTGCAGCGTTTGGTTACCCATGCAATTCAGTTGGATGACAATATTTCAATAAAGACATTCGTTGATGTGAAGATAAAGTGAGGAATGATCCACTTTTTTCTTAGGAGCAGCTAAAGCACTGTGACAGAGCAAGAACCAAACCAGCAATTCAACATATTTTTCACTATATTGGGGCAATTATATACATTACCCAAATAATGTAATAATGGGGGATGTTAGAGTAATATTCCATTCTTTGGGATATTTACCCTTTTACTCCACTAGGTAAAATAGTAGTATACTGCATTATACTAGCTAGATTATTGCATTTAATTTTTATCACTTACCATGTAGATATTTACTGTTTCAAATATATAATGGTTACTTAGGTTAATACCTAAATATCCTAGGTTATTTGGCATTTGCGCTTATCTTTGATAGCGCGTAGGTTAGAGATAATAGTGGGATATTATTCTTAATGTAACCTATATAAGTCCTATTTTCTAATGTTACTTGTAATTATTATGGTTTGATAATTTGCACTTACCATTTCATTTTATAAGAGTGAAGCTATGTGCCCAAATCTGTGACATGAAAAGCATCTTCCATTGAAGAAACCTTGCCTAGACGCCATTGGTCTCTTAGTCTCTTCTAACTGATTCATGTTCCATATGTTCCTTACTTGTGCATTGTTCCTTTCCTTGTTGAACTTTCTATCATCCAAATTATCCTTGGAAGTCTCACTCTCTTTTTTATTTACTTATTTTGATGCTTCTTCTTTTCTGGTGCTTGAGCTTGACTCTCCTTTTTTTGCTTCATGTTTCCCTTGTTCTTCTTTAGAACTAAGTCCTGTTATGGTGACTGATGACCTTTGTGCATTGATAATTTTGTCCAAAGTCTTTGAATTTCCTTCAAACTTGTGTATTTTGTCCTTAGAACCTTTTACTTCCATCCTTAGTGAAATTATCTCATGCTCTAATATTTCACACTTTAGATCTTTTACCTTTAATTTTTTAGCCATACCTTCTTCAATTTTTTATGCCTCTTCAACCTTGATTTTGAAGGTTGTGAGTTCTTGTAGAAAATTTGCTTTTGCTTTCTCATCTTCTTGAGTTTGAACCCTTAATCCTAAGTTCTCCATTTTTAATTATTCAAGAGTAATCATAAGTCTTTCACATTCTATCTCTTTTACCTTTGACTATTTAATCATACATTCTTCAACTCTTCTTGCTTTTTCAACCTTATCTCTCAAGTAAGAGATATCCTGTAGAATATTTGTCTTACATTTCTCATCTTCTTGTATTTGAGCCTTCAATTCTAAATTCTCTATTTTAAATTCAATAAGGTCCTTTAGAGTGGCTTCCTCCTTTTATTTTTCTAAATCTTCTTCTTCAATTTTTTTTTTTGTTAATTTATAGCGGGTTTTAACAAGGATCCCAAAACCTGATTACATAAGCAATGGGCCTAGGGCATCAATCCCTTGAAACTGAACACCAAAACAAAAATCCCGTCCAGCGGTAACAGTAAGCATGAAACAATCCCTCTTAGCGGGAAACAAAAAAATAAGAAAGGAAGTAGTTTTGGAGATCCCGCCCAGCAGGGAGTAGCCAAAAACCACCATCGAGAAGATCTCACCCAGCAGGAAGCAAAGAAAAACCGTTACAATAAAATCACGCCTCGCAGGAAGTAGTCAAAACCACCACAAACAGTCCCACCTAGCGGGAAGCAATAGGGAAATGCCGCCATCCGGGAAACCAGTAGAAAATAAAGGATCCCACCTCACGGGAAAACCGATGGATTTGGCGGATCTCGCCTTGAGGAGAAACCAAAAACATTTAGTTCAGCGAGAGCCATCCTGCAAGAAGCCGACAGCTAGCACAGAGAGGATCCAACCCATTAGGAAGTGACCAGAGAGTTGCACCACAAGGAACCCGCCCCGAGAAAACAAAAGAGGATCCCAGTAGCAGGGACCAATAATCCCGTCCAAGCACAGATCCCGTCGAGGATTCACATGAAAAAGGGGGAAGCTGTCCAAACCCTAAACCATCACCTCCACTGCACCGAGAAATGCAGGGGACCAGATCCACACGAATAACCTACAAAAAACCCCATGGGGAAGCCTAAGGGAAAAAGGGAAGGGATCCCCAACCAAACAGGGATCCCTGGGAAGCACCAGTCCGAAAAAACAACCAAGGAAACCCTAGCCGACCGGGAGGGGCGCAGATAGTGGAGAAGGATCTCCCCCCAGGAGATCATCTGCAAACAACCACTCCTCGAGAGGGATGACCTGGGTTGAGCCAGGGACTGGACAGGAACCAGGAGCCATGGGAGGGGGAGCAGGGGAGGGACCAGATCCCTCCCCTCTCACCTCTTCTTCAATTTCTTCTATTGTCCAAAGTGGAGTTTCTTCTTGATACCTGCTTCGACTATTCCTGTTATATTTTTTTGACTCATTCTTTAGAACTTTAAATCTGAGAGAATCATCTTCATATTCACTGCTATCAAACCCATTGTAATAACTTGCATTATGACCAAGTTGACCACAGATAAAAAATTCTTCACCTTCTTATGAACAATAAGCTGCATGATGACCTGTCTTCATACATCTAATACAAAAATTTATCAATCTGGATATAATCAATGACAATACTATTTGTGTTCTTTCTCAAATAGTATCAATAAATATAATCAATGGCAATATCAATAGCAATAACCAAAGCAATGCACTAATAATCACACACAATAGAGATACCATAATTTACGTGGTTCACCCAATGTGGGCTACTCCACGAAGACAATATTTCACTAAAATTTTCTCAATCAATATCTTGGGAATTCTTTCCCTATTACAATATTTATGGATCTATGTCCAAAGGAGATTTTAATCCCATAAATCTGGTTCGTGGATCTCTATCCATAGGAGAACTCCTTCTCCTCTACTCTGGCTGGTGATCCTCTAGAATACTACTACCTCCACTCAAATCTACTTAATAGGCTCACTCAGAACCTACTAAAATCTACTCAATAGGCTCACTCAGAACCTGCTCAAATATGCTCAATAGGTCCACTTAGAACCTGCTCAAATATGCTCTAAAAGTCCTCTCTAGAACTTGTTCAAATTTGCTCAACAGGTCCACATAGAACCTGTCCAAATATGCTCAATAAGTCCACACAAAACCTACTCAAATGTGCTCAACAGGTCCACACAGAACCTGTACAACTCTGCTAAAAAATTTCACACAGAACCTGCACAACTCTGCTCAACAAGCTCACACACAACTTTTCCAATATCATAGAAACATAAAAAGAATTTTTAGAGACACAATATGTTCTATTCTCAAAAACTCAATCTATTTCTCAACTCAATATCATAGAAGCATAAAGAGAATTTTTAGAGACTCAATATGTTCTATTCTCAAAAACTCAATCACTTTCTCAACTCAATATCATAGAAGCATAAAGAGAATTGTTAGAGACTCAATATGTTCTATTCTCACAAACTCAATCACTTTCTCAACTCAATTTCATAGAAGCATAAAGTAGAGACTCAATATGTTCTATACTCAATGCTCAATCACTTTCTCAACTCGATCTCATAGACACATAAAGAGAATTGTTAGAGACTCAATATGTTCTATTCTCACAACTTACTTTCTTTCACAACTCAAATAAGAATATATAATATTTTGTTTCATGGAACTTGAAAAATCACTTAACAAACCCACTTGACTAGGCTCAATCAACTCTACTTAACCAATCACTCAATGAAACAACCTTTGCTCATAAATCCTAGTCCAAGTATGTAAACACCAACTCAATATTCCCAACAATGCTCAACCACAAATATCACATAACAATGATACTCATGATATTTTCTAACCTTTGTTCAAGTTCTCAAAACTCAATTTACCAACAATGCTTTAACAACATGTCTCACATAATAATGATACTCATGATATTTGCAAACCCTAGCTCAAGTTATTTCTTAGTCAACCAATAACAAATGCTTAGCAATCAACCTCAATTTTGAGTCCTTCACTCAATCAATGGTCTCAAAAATAATGCTAATCAAACAAGGTTTTAATATCACCTATCTATTCCAGAAAACCTTGAAGCATTAATTCACTAAGGTAATATAACATCAACCCACTTTCAGAAAACCATTCTCATTAATCAACCTTCAATAGCCTTTCAAAATGAAACCAACACAATTCCTTTTCACTCCAAAGTTATTTTCAGAAAACCAACCAATCTATTTCAACGAGGAAGAATTTTGCCCATACTTTTTTCTTGGAGATAGAAGAATAACTCTTAAAAATTGTTTCAATTACACTCAATCTTTTGACAACTTCAATAATTAGATGACCAAAATACTCCTCACAATAATTTCCAAGGAAAAGATAAAAAAATTCCCCTATACACATTATAATATCCACTAAAATACTCATAGCATTATTAAAATACTCTTTTAACATATCACATACTCAAACCCTTATATCTCCTAAAATATTAAAATAAGGAATATTTTAATTTACCCAAAAAGAAGCCTTATACCTCCAATAGTGTTGTGTTCAACCACTATTTATCCACTCCTAAAACCAAAATAACATACCTTATAATCTTGGATCCTTCCAAAAGGTTATTCACCCTGGCTATCAGTAAGGATTCGATCATGTGCCTCACGCTAGCCGATGACTTTAGCACAAGTGAAGTAACCACATGCGCTAGCGACCACCATGAAAACAACTGTGATCGACCTTATTATTATTTCATAAGCGATAAATCATAAAAATAAACTTTAAACTTTATACCTTTGTTGTCGCTAGATTTTGATCTTAAAACATTTTTGTTCGTAGTGCCTTCACTCGAAGGCACAACCAACTCAACTACCTCGAAGGATGAATTTAACATGGGCTTACCTCATCTTTATATCCTTTTGTAGGTGTTTCAAAATCCATTTTAGACTTGTTTTCTATAAGCGTGCAGCCACCACAAAATTATTCAAACAAGCTCTCTATTTCTATGCATTTCATTTGCCACGTCATAGGGCATATGTACCATGAGCTCAATTCATTAATTAATCTCGAAGCATATCTTTTTTCCCTCTCCATGTTAGGCTCTTACATCTTGCAGGGTATTCGAATATTTTGCACATTATATAATATATATACCCATTTTAATCGTTAAAGCACTCATTCATTAACACCTTCGAAGGAGCATCTTTTATATAGTAATTCAACTTTATTTTAAAAGTGACGTCGACACTTCATGATAGCTTTATGAGAGACATCGAGGGTATTTGGGGCATCGACGCCCTTTTTAAATGAACATCGATGAGGGTATTTTAATGTGGAAGTTAGTGCTTTGAAGGACTTAAGCTTTGTGGGAATAATTTGCTCTTCAAATTTAATTAGACTTTTCAACCTCCTTGTTATGCGTTGGCACCGAAAATGATTATTTAAATTTAAATTTTAACTAAAGTTAAAATATTTAGGCAATCCATATAGTCAATTTAAATAAATTATTTTTGTGAAGCTAACAATGATCGATGAGGGGGGGCAAGGGAGGGATGGCTCCAGCACTAGGTTCCCTTGGACTGACCAGTCCCACTTCTCCTTTTCCCTGCCCCCCTCCCGGGTCGGCTCTCAGGCCTAGTTTCTAGGTTCCCCTGTTTTCTCAGGTTTCCCTCTTGACGGGGTTGCTGGTCTGCAAGGAGGGTTTGGTGGTTTCTTGCCCTGAGTTTCCTGGTTCGACGGGTTTCTAGTGTGCTTTTGGGGCTGTTGGAAGAGGGTTGGCTCTAGTTTTCTAGTTGCTGCTTGGGATCTTCATCTACGTTATTTTGGCTTTGGGGGGCACCTTTTCCCGTAGATGGTTTTCCCAGTCGCCCCATGAAACCCTTGTCTTCGATATCTCCTTGTAGATCCGGGGTTTGTTTGTTCTTGTGGATGGATCTCAGGGATCTTTCTATAGTTTGTTGTTTGGGTCCTGGGGGGGTGCCCATGCATGCAGCTACATCTCTCCTTGGATCCATTCCCTGATAGACAATGGTGGGGCTAGAAGTTTTCTTGATGGTGGTTTTAATGGCTTGTTTCCTTGCAGGGTTTGATCTTGGGATGGGGGCTCAAGTTCTTACAATGCAATGGCTTTCGCTATTTTTTCTACCTGTCAAATTCCTTCTCAGTCATGGATGCTCACAGGACAACTTCCCTGTCTCTCCTCTGTAGCTTGCATCCTAGATCGGGGTTCCTGTTAGGTAGGGGTTGTGTTCTTCTGGGCATGCTATTGGTTTTATCGTTGTGCGGGATCCATGAGTTCATGAGATATGGGGGGTCGTGGGTTTGTCTGTAGGTCTTGGGCGTACTACTGGTTTTTCCCGTTGGGTGGTTTTGCCTTCTCTTACTGGTTTCTCTTAAGGCGGTATTTTGGGCATGCTGCTATTTTTTTCCTGCAAGGCAGGATTTCCTATTGTTGTTGGGTTTCCCATGGGGTGGGACCTTCCCTTGCTGCTGGTTTTTTGTCCCCGTTGGGCGGGACCCTTCACACCCGATTTAGGGTTGGTTTGGTGGTTTTCCCACAGGCGAGATCTTTCAATTTTGCTAGTTTTCCCGCTAGGCGGGATTTCTCAAACATGTTGGTTTAGGGTTTGTGTGCCTTTCTTGCTTGGCGGGATTCCTAAACATGCTTGTTTTCTCCATGTGGCAGGATTTCCAGATTGTGCGGTTTTTTCCCCATGAGGCGGGATTGTAATTTTTTCTGTTGTTTTCCCTACTGGGAAGGTTTTTAAATTTGCTAGGGTCCCCGCTGGGCGGGATTTTCCCTTTTTGACTGCCGGTTTTTCCTGTTGGGCGGGATTTCCTTTGTGGTGGTCTTCTAATGTTTCTCGCTAGATGGGATTTTATCTTCATCCTTGTAATGAGTCTCCCACTGGGTGGGATGTGTCATTTGGGTTTTAACCCTCGGTTTGGTCTTTTGACCTGTTGTAAGAAGGTTTTTGGGATCCTTTCAAAACCCTCTTGTAATATAATTCCAACTTACCAATATATATATATATATATATATTTAAATTTAAATAATATAAACCATATCCTTCCAAAATACCAATTGGGTACCTGAAAATATGATCACTCTATGGACTTCGATTTTCTTCAATTAATCTTTAGCTAGAATATTATAATAAAATATTATAATATATTTTCCTTTGGGCCTTGATGCAACCTTCCTTTTAACTGCTCTTGCTTCCTCTTGACATCAATGACAACTTTTCATTAATGATGACTTCATCCGGTGACATCAATGACAACTTGACTTAGGGACTCAAAATGTCCAATAGCTCCTACAGGCTCAAGACAGGTCGTAGTAGGTATACCTATTACAGGAGATGTGGTAGGGTTGCAATTGCAGGTTGTAGGGTTGTAGGATTAGGTGACTAGATTGTAGGGTTTGGTTAGCCAGTATGATGATGGGTGTTAGTCTGATGGTGCATATATTCCACAGCTAGAGGGATGAATTGCTATGTTGGGAAGTACTCTACCTGCATGGTCTACTATAGGAGGATCCCATAGGAGTAGACAGAGTGATTATGGGCAGTCATCCATGTGACCCAGTCATAGGTCAGGAGCTCAATCTGAGAGATCGACAATTACTAGCTCTAGATAGCTTTGCAAATATGGGGTTGAGGGTGGAGGTGACTTAGGGGGTGTAGGCCTCGTTTTATATGTCATGATGACTCTATAATTTTTTAGTGTAAGGTCGGAGGACCTACATAGGTGTAGACCATGGGTATTTTTGTACCTTTATGTACTTTGAAACACACACACACACATATATATGATCTTCCTATTTTATGTCTCATTATGTGTAGTATGTCTTTGCTTTTATGTTCATGGATGCATTTATGGATGCAATGCCTAGATGATTATGTGATTATGCTATATGTATGCAATTTACTAATGACATGCACTAGCTAGATGATAGATGTATGATTAGATGCCAGATATAAACATGTAGATATTCTACTATGTATGCTTATATGAATGCAATAATGAATGTTAAATGCATGTTTAAATTTCTTCAATTGTCTATGCATTTAATTTATGTTTATATGATATGATGAATGTAATGCATAAATTTCATGTGGATAGCTCTAGACAACCTTGCAAAGATGGGGCTAAGGGTGGAGGTGACTCAGGGGGTATAGGGCCCATTTGATGTCATACTAACTCTATCATTTTTTAGTGTAAGGTTGGAGGACCTACATAGTTGTAGACCACGAGTATTTTTGTACCTTTATGTACTTTGACACACACACACACACACATATATGATCTTCCTATTTTATGGCTCATTATGTGTAGTATGTCTTTGCTTTTATGTTCATGGATGCATTTATGGATGCAATGCCTAAATGATTATGTGATTATTCTATATGTATGCAATGTAATGATGACATGCACTAGCTATATGATAGATGTATGATTAGATGCCAGATCTAAAGATGAAGATGTTCTACTATGTATGTTTATATAAATGCAATAATGCATGTTTAAATTTATTCAATTGTTTATGCATTTAATTTATGTTTATATGATATGATGAATGTAATGCATAAAATTCATGTGGATGGCCTAATGCAAATGAACCTCTATGCTTTAATCACTTAAAATATAAGGAATAAAACTAATATGTGTAACAAACTAATGGAAGACACCACAAAATGTATGAAAATCATGAATAAAATTGTTAATCCTTAGCTTAAGAATTAATCATTTAAACATCCATATGAGATATGAAATGATGTGAGATGTAGGGTTTTTCCCTATAATCTTCCATAAACTAAATGATATGCATAAAATAGTCAGTGGTCATATAAATATCATTGCTGATATCCATCCGATATCTATCCTATTCTATGAACACCCCTTAATAAACAAAAGTTAATAAAGAAAACTGTGATTGATTGATGAGATGATTTGTTGCTATAAGGGAATTTTTGAGGTTTTCCATGAGACTCAAACACCCTAGTTGATTGATCCAAAAGTTGTATAATGACCACACAAGACTCTTGAAAGTTACAAGCCTGTTAAGAAGACCAAGATATTCACTATCCATGTGTGTGCAAAATGAATATATTAGATGAGACATAAGACTACCTCATTGTCAAGCAAGTTTTATTCAATCCATTTTTGTAATGAGGATCACCATATGTTCATCATGATCCTAAGTTTAGACACAGTTGGATTAAACCACTAGGCAATACAAGCCACCTAAAGCTAGCTCATCCATAAGCTGAAATTGGTCTGTACAAAAGAAGGTCACTAATGTGACAGGCATATTACCACATGTAATGATGCTCCATTGCTAGGCGGGTTTCATTCAACCTATTGCTATAATGGAGATCACCCCATGACGGTCCAATAATGAGGATTCCAGAGATTCAAGCTCGTTACCCCATTATTTTATTCTATTTACTTGGGATACTTGCTCATGCTTAGTGATGATAATAACTGTTTGTTTTGCATTTTATTTTCTTATGGAGTAAGGGATTTGCTTAGTAATGAAAATCACTGTTTATTTTACTTTTGGGAATTTGCTTATTTGTAAAAGCAAGGGATTTATTGGGTAGGGGGAGCTTGACCTTTTGCCAATAATCAAAACTCTAGACCATACACATGATAATATGAGAAAGGAAAACCTTTCACTTGAGGTGACTAGGACCACTTTGTCATATTTCCTTGTTCAAACTAGGATTGTTAATGTTTGAAATTGTGATGGGATTTTGAGATATACAAGGTACTATCAAAACTAGACCTTATCTTCAAAAGCCAAGATAGCTTTCTATAAAATCTAAAAATACTAGGAATGGTTGAATGACCAAAAAACCCTAGTATACACCTGATAGCAACTTCATAGGTTATGTTGAAAAACTCATTTATTCACAAAGAACATGAATGATGATGATTTTGAGGATGAATGATTGGCATACAAACATGGTGTTATCCCTAAGAATGAAAACATGACCAATCTTAATGAAAATGCAATGGATGAAAATAACTACTGCAATGCAATTAATAGATGCATATACTAAAATACAAAATGCAAATGTTTTTATGTTTTTGATGTTTTGAATTGTTTTTTTTTATTTTCTATTCTCTGATTTTTCGTTGTTGGATTTTTGATGATTTTATTGTTTTTGTGATTTTATGTATAAAATGCCCTTAAGCAAATAATATTGAGAGTTTCAAGCTCCTCAACACCTTCTAGCGATATTAGGTGATAAGTCCTAGGTCCTATATTATTTGATATGATTAAGGGACCTAACCAGTTAGCCACAAATTTGTCTTGCATATGAGGCGGTAGGTTTGAGTTCTATTGGTTCTATTTTAGCAAAATATCCCTAACCTTAAAGTCTCAAAGATGGAATTTAATATTTTAATATCATTTAAGATGATCTTGATAAATGTGAAGATGCTCAAAAGCATTCACTCATCACTCATCGAGAAGGGTCAATTGATCTAGGTGAGATTGTCGCATAGTGTCGTCATCGATGAACTCTTTCAATGATACGTGGAATGATGGAATTTCCAATTCCAAGGGTATGATGGCCTTAGTACCATATAATAGTGTGAAGACAAAAACATGACACTTAAAAAATAAAGAAAGAAAATAACCCAAAGAAACACAATATTGCACAAA
Source organism: Wollemia nobilis (assembly GCA_028583015.1). NCBI lineage: Eukaryota > Viridiplantae > Streptophyta > Pinopsida > Araucariales > Araucariaceae > Wollemia > Wollemia nobilis. The sequence goes on along the minus strand of JAQPPZ010016059.1, from coordinate 5,968,520 downwards.
AATCTAATTTTATTTAATAAATGGGGGGAGCTAATTAAAACTCCTTCCGATACAATTTGTACTCAGTGAGTATTTGATACAAAGATGTACAAGATGCTAGGGTTCTCCAAAACCCTAGCTACAATAATGAAGTGTCTTAAAATGGTGTGTCTTGCTTCCAACAAGGTGAGTGGGCTTCTAGTTATCCGTAATCGGGCCACTCTAGCTTTAGTAGCTATTCAACTCCTTTGATGATGTCATAAAAACCTACACATACAACAATCAAAGCAATCAGTAAAAAAAATGAGGGTTCCACTGTGTGAACCCTTAGAAAATGATACTGAAATCCCTAGATCTAGAACAATAGCATATGTAGAAATTAAGTAACATGAAATAAAATACATAGATAGACTTACTTTTCTATGTTGATTATGTTGCTCCCTATTGCTCCATTGCAGAATGATGGTGAGGTGGAAAGGATGGATGAAGTGCTATATGGGAATCTAGGTCTTGAAAAATTCTAGGGGTTGAGCATTGAGAATGATCCTATTTATAATCAAGCCTAGGGTTTTCTCAGGGTTTTAGATTAACACTTTTGATCGTGTGGCTAATATTAAATCAAATCCAATGGTTGATATTATACTTTAAGTGTGACACAAATTAAGGAAGATGAATGGCTAATATTAGATTAGATCTAATGGCTGAGGTTATACTTTAAGTGTGACATAGATTAAGGCAGATGGATGGCTACGATTATATTATATCTGATGGCTAAGAATAATTGGGCTTATAAATATATATTTTATAATATATATTAAAATATAATATAAAATATTATATTTAAACATAAATAATATAAAATAAGTCAAATGGGGTCAGAAAATGGTGGGAAAGGGCTAAAGTGGGCCATTGGATGGCAAGAAAGGCATGGAGTGGCCAATTGAATGGTGGGAAAGGGGGATGGTGGACAAGTGGATGGTAGACTTACTAGGATGAAGGATAAGTGGCTAGGATTTGGTGTCTATAGATACCTCTTTTGTACCATATTTCAAGAAACACAATATGGTGCAAAAATATGAGACACTTGGTTGGGCTTTGGGCGTAGAAGTAGATTCTCTCTCTTGGATTTTTTTTGAGCAATGATGTTGAAGACAAATAAAGAATTTTGAAATTTGCGTAGCTTACCCTCTCAATTGGTGAATTATATTACGGATGAATCGCATGAACCAATTGAAAAATTTGTGCAAATGATGAATGAAAAATACCATTTTTACCCCAATGGTGGGAAGGGGGTTGGTGAGAAATGTGGTGCGATGTGTTTACGTTTGCCCTTATGGATGAAGGGTTTCGTGCAAATGATTAATGATGAAGACGATATGAATGATGTAAAATGTGATACCGTTTTTTCCCTAATGGTTGGAAGAGGGTTGTGTCAAATGTAGATTTCATGATCATGTAAGATGTATCTCGTTGTGGTAAAATCATAATCAAATGTGATTTCCCTAGATTTGGGTTGATTCAATGCTACTGAAACACTTTACCTTTTTGACATCATTGATATGCAAAAATGATGATGCAAAGAAAAAGAAATCAACCTTGGATGTATGCCTAGTGATTGTTGAAATAATTCCCATGATCGAAACCAATCATCCTAGCTAGTGTGTATCTCGAAGGTGTTAAGGAGATTGTGAATGATGAAATTTGATTTGTGTCCATGTTTTAAGCCCCATGAACTAGGCCATCAATGACAACAGTTGTGCAAATTTTTCTTGGTAATGTTTCACTCTAAAGATGAGGAAATACCAAATATGATTGTGCTTTTTGAACTAGGAGATAAGTGATGATGATAATGACCAAGTGTTCTTATGGTAATTCATTCATCTTATCGAATTGCATGGACACAAATCGTTGTAATCACCAAGTATATAGAACAAACCACTATATACAAGATTCACTTGAAATTCAACTCATGATGTATTTGATGGATGTGATGATGAGAAATGTATTTATGGATGCAATGTGGAGTGATTTTGCAATGTTTTTTTTTTTTGCCCTTACGGATGAAGGGTTTTTTTTTGTTTTTGCCCTTACGGATGAAGGGATTTTTTTTGTTGTTTGCCCTTACGGATGAAGGGATTTTTTTTTTTGTTTGCCCTTACGGATGAAGAGATTTTTTGTTGTTGCCCTTACGAATGAAGGGATTTTTTTGTTTTTGCCCTTATGGATGAAGGGATTTTTTGTTTTTGCCCTTACGGATGAAGGAATTTTTTTGTTGTTTGCCCTTACGGATGAAGGGATTTTTTTGTTTTTTGCCCTTACGGATGAAGGGATTTTTTTGTTTTTGCCCTTACGGATGAAGGGATTTTTTTGTTTTTGCCCTTACGGATGAAGGGATTTTTTTGTTGTTTGCCCTTATGGATGAAGGGATTTTTTTGTTTTTGCCCTTACGGATGAAGGGATTTTTTTGTTTTTTCCCTTACGGATGAAGGGATTTTTTGTTTTTTGACCTTACGAATGAAGGGATTTTTTTATTTTTTGCCCTTACGGATGAAAGGATTTTTTTTTTTTTGCCCTTACGGATGAAGGGATTTTTTTGTTTTTGCCCTTACGGATGAAGGGATTTTTTTTGTTGTTTGCCCTTACGGATGAAGGGATTTTTTTGTTTTTACCCTTACGGATGAAGGGATTTTTTTGTTTTTGCCCTTATGGATGAAGGGATTTTTTTTTTTTGCCATTACAAATGAAGGGATTTTTTTTGTTTTTTTCCCTTACGAATGAAGGGATTGTTTTTTCTTTTTCCCTTATGGATGAAGATATTTTTGTAAATGTGGATGGTATGAATTCAAGGTAAAGGGCACAACTTTTGATAAAAGAACGCAATATTTTGAACCTAGCAATTAATGTGAATGATGTGAATGCAAGACAAAAGGCATAAATTTTGACAAAAGAATGCAATCTTTTGAACCTAGCAATTGATGTGAATGATGTGATGTGATTGAGTGATTGAACTAGTTTTTGAATTGGTGGAGAAGGTGTGATACCTTGAGCACCCCAAAAACTATGATGTTTGCTTGGTTGGGGGAAAGGTGTGAAACCTTGAACACCCCCAAGTTGTGATGATGTTTGCACTTTCTAGCGATCTTTGCATATGCAAGTTATATATATATATATATATATATATATATATAATATATATATATATATATATATATATATATATATATATATATATATATATATATATATGGCTTTTAATTTTGTGCTTTTAAGTGAATGCTTTTATGGAATGCATGTTTATGTTTATGACTAATGCATATGAGATGTTATGAATGATCAATGCAAGGTAAAACGTATGGATGATTTATGCAATATGGCATGTATGGATGAGCATTTATGGTTTAGATATTTGTTTTGCCATGTTTAGCATTGTTGTTTAATCAGGGGTACCAAACTTGGTGGCTTTTGGTGGATAATGGCTCATGAAATGACATGGATGTTGACATGGAAGAAGATATGGATGTTGATATGGAAAATTGACTATTTTGCAGAGACTCAAACATCCTAGTGGCATCAAACAAACCCACTAAAATTACCTAAATCCTTCTAGGACCAAATGTGTGTGCAAGTGAAGTTCATGTACCAAATATTGAGCATGACAATGACCCTAGGCAATCAAGAACTAGTGTGTGTGCATGTGAAGTTCATTAACCCATTATGAGTAAATTGGACATGACCTATTATGGAATGGACCAAGAAGTTAGCTTGCTCGTATGTGTAGTCAGAGATCTCCCTTTTTTGGAATAGAGACATGTCGTCCTGCATGAGCTTACTCCACTGTCAGTCAAGCATCTATAGCCCCGGTGGAGACCCACTCCATAGTCCAATGATCTGATCTTTAGGCCTTGGAGATGACTACATAACTTTCTAAGAGAAATGTAGTACAATCCTTGCAACTTTAGGGATCTGTGGTGTGTGAATTGAGCTTGTTAACTTTGGGTAGAGCTTTGGGGAATCGGATTCTCAACCGAAGTGTGATGAGAATGTGACCCTATCCTTACTACTCTATATTTTGTGTTTATATTTGGAAAGCAACTGTGATAGTGGTAAAAACCACTATTTTTTTATTTTGGACTATGTTGCATGATTAGACAAGTGGGGAATACCCTTTTCACTTCAAGGTTCCACCCAAGTATGGTGTTATCCCTATTTGACTCAAAAAATTTTTAAGATGTGAAGAAGTGTGGTTGGTGCAAGATTATTTTTGGAATCAATGGATAAAAATCAAGATTTTCTTAATGTGAAAAGTGCTTTTGGTCCTAAGAATAAATCAACATGTATTTGGGATTTTCTTAAAATACTAGGAGTGGCTAAGTGACCAAAAACACCTAGAAATTTTATGGATATGGCTTGTGTGCATGACAATTTGACTTTGTGGAATTGTGTGGATGACATTGTGAAGGTGCCCCTGATTAAGGCAACATGATATTTTTTGGACCAATTAAGATCTTGAATAAATGATCCCTATATGAAATATGGAATGTGGATGTTAATGCAATGTATGAAATGCAATTTTGTGAAATGTGTAATGCAATATGTGATGTGGGTGAATGCATTGTTTTGAATGAAATGTAAATGCAAGTGAAATGCAATGTTATGAATTAAATGTATGCAAATGTTTTTATGTATTAGACATGTATATATATATATATATATATATATATATATATATATATATATATATATATATATATATATATCACAATAAGCATGGAATGCTTTCTACTCCCCTAACTTGGTAAGCTTATGACCAAAGAGATTAGGACCTTTGGGGATTTTTGAAATTGAAATGTGATGTGACCAAAGGAATTGAATACCTTTGTTTTTTTTTTTTTTTGGAATGTGACCAAAGGAATTGGGACCTTTGGGGCTTTTTAAAATTGGAATGTGATGTGACCAAAGGGATTGAATACCTTTGGTTTTTTTTTTTTTTGGAATGTGACCAAAGGAATTGAGGACCTTTGGGCATTTTTGGGATTGGTATGAACTAATTGAAAAAGAAACAAAAAAAATGCTAAGTTTTCACCATGTGGGGCTTATTCTCATACATTATTATTTTATTAATGTGTATTCCTTTTTAAAACGACAATTTTTTTTTGTGTTTGATAATTTTATAGTTTTTGATTTACTTACGTTATGGTACTAACTCAAAATCAAATGAAAGTAATAAGTCAAAACAACTTAATGGAAAACACATCAAACCCACCCACTACTTAATGATGAAATGGTTGTTGTGTAAGCCATTTTAATGATGAAATGGTTGTTGGTTAATCCATGTAATTGATGAAATGGCTAAGGTTAAGCCATGTTGATGATGAGATGGTTGTTGGTTAAGCAATTTAAATGATGATTTGACTAATGTTAAACCATGTTGATGATGAGATGGCTAAGGTTAAGCCATGTAAATGATGAAATGGTGAAGGTTAAGCCATGCTAATGATGAGATGGCTAAGGTTAAGCCATGTAAATGATGAAATGGCTAAGGTTAAGCTGTGTTAATGTGAAATGGTTAAAGTTAAGCCATATTAATTATGAAATGGCTAAGTTTAAGATATGTTAATGATGAAATGGTTGTTGGTTAAGCCATGTTAATGATGATATGGATGTTGGTCAAGCCATGTTGATTATGAAATGGTTGTTGGTCAAGCCATGTTGATGATAAAATGGCTATTGGTCAAGCCATGTTAATGATAAAATAGCTATTGGTGAAGCCATGTTAATGATGAAATAGTTGTTGATTAAGCCATTTTAATGATGAAATGGCTAAGGTAAAGCCATGTTCTTGATGAAATTGTTGTTGGTCAAGACATGTTAATGATGAAATGGTTGTTGGTCAAGCCATGTTAATGATGAAATGGGTGTTGGTCAAGCCATGTAAATGATGAAATGGCTCAAGGTAAACCCATGTTAATGATGAAATGGCTAAGGTTAAGCCATGTTAATTATGATATGGTTGTTGGTTAAGCCATTTTGATGATAAAATGGTTGTTGGTAAAGCCATATTAATGATGAAATGGTGAAGGTAAAGCCATGTTAATGATGAAATGGTTAAGGTAAAGCCATGTTAATGATGAAATGACTAAGGTTAAGCCATGATAGTGATTATATGGCTATTGGTTAAGCCATGTTGATGATAAAATGATTGTTGGTCAAGCCATATTAATGATGAAATGGCTATTGGTGAAGCCATGTTAGTGATGAAATGGCTATTGGTTAATCCATGCTAATGATGAAATGGCTAAGGTAAAAAAATGTTAATAATGAAATGGTTGTTCGTCAAACCATTTTAATGATGAAATGGTTGTTGGTCAAACCATTTTAATGATAAAATGGCTAAGGTTAAGCCATGTTAATGATAAGATGGTTGTTGGTTAAGCCATGTTGATGATGAAATGGTTGTTGGTCAAGCCATATTAATGATGAAATTGATATTGGTGAAGCCATGTTAATGATAAAATAGCTATTGGTGAAGCCATGTTAATGATGAAATGGTTGTTGGTTAAGCCATGTTAATGATGAAATGGCTAAAGTAAAACCATGTTAATGATGAAATGGTTGTTGATCAAGCCATGTTAATTATGAAATGGTTGTTGGTCAAGCCATGTTAATGATGAAATGGATTTTGGTTAAGCCATGTTAATGATGAAATGACTAAGCTAAAGCTATGTTAATGATGAAATGATTAATATTTTTCCATGTTAATGATAAAATGGCTAAGGTTAAGCCATGTTAATGATGAAATGGCTTAAGGTAAAGCCATATTAATGATGAAATGGCTAATGTTAAGCCATATTAATGATGAAATGGCTTAGGGTTAAGCCATGTTAATGATGAAATGGCTTAAGATAAAGCCATGTTAATGATGAAATGGATTAAGGTAAAGCCATGTTAATGATGAAATGGCTAAGGTTAAGCCATGTTAATGATGAGATGGTTGTTGGTCAAGCCATGTTAATGATGAAATGGTTGTTGGTCAAGCCATGTTAATGATGAAATGGCTTAAGGTAAAGCCATGTTAATGATGAAATGGCTAAGGTTAAGCCATGTTAAATGTATTTTCCATTAAGTTGTTTTGAATTATTACTTTCGTTTGATTTCGAGTTAGAACCATAAAGTAAATAGGTCAAAATGCAATTTTAGGACTGTCAAATTAAATTTCCCAAAACTGAAAATAGAGATACAAAATTTAAAAACAAAGAAAATAATCAATCCTAAGTTTCACCTTGTGTGGCTTACCTTGTTCATTGATTATTTATTTTTAATGTAAATTCCTTTTAAAAATGATAGTTTTGTATGTTTGATGTATCCTAATCTTTCTTAATAAAAAATAAAGGTGAAAAACTAAGGCTGGTAAGGACAACGAGATTCTTGTTAGTGATGAAATCTAAAAAGTTTGCTTGGGGGTAGTCCTAATGTGTCTAGGGTTAAATATTTGGTGGATGGAGATGAAAGCCACCATCACCAAACCTCAAGCAGCAACCGATGATGAAATCCAATTACTACTATTTAAAGTGCAACGTGTTGTGTGCGATTAATTTTAAGTTTTTTTGTTCTCTATTGTGGTCAAAAAAAGTTAAAAGTAAAAAAATTTACACATCTAAATTATAATCCAACACATAATTGCAAATTTCATCTAAAGAGTGTGAAGTATACCACTTAAAACCCCCTGCCTAGATAGCAACCAGAGGGTTCATCCACCTCTCTGCCAAAAGTGACACCCAAGGGTAGGAATATTTTTTGCATTTAAGTATTTTTAATATTTAGATAAATAAAATAAGCAACCTTTAACTCCTAAGATGTAAATTTTAATTGATGTGTTTCACTTTCAAATGCAAATAAAAAGATGCAAGAATTATTTGAATTTGTAATTCTCTTTAAAACATAAAACCCAAAATATGTGATGAATGAATGCATAGATGCCCTAAATGCAATATAAAATGAATTTATTTACATATTTCTAAATGTGTATTCATTTTAAGTTTAGAATTTGAAAAAAAAAAAACATAGGAGAAAACCCCCAAAAAAAAGTAAAGCAAAAATGGATGGACTTACATAAAAGCCTACATTTTTGTGAAGTTTTTATGAGATCTATAATACTCCAATTGATCTAAAAATTTGTGGAAATATGATAGGTTGTCTCAAGAACCTACCCTCAAAATTTCAGCCTAAGAAATCTTCGTATGAGTGATATATGGCCAAAACCGTCTAGGTAGTTTGTGTAGGAAATGTGACACTGCACCTCTGATCAATACCAGGCATAGTAGGGCACCTATGGTTATTTCCAGGTGCAGCTAGGCACCTTTGGTTATTTATAGGAATATAAGGGCACCTCTATAGGTGTATAAGGGTGCATGTGGGGATCAATAGGTGGTGCAAATCATCTATGCACCTCCTACAACTGTTGCAAAGCTTCTAGAAACCCTAACCAACAAAAATAGCTTCTTTTTTTTTGCTCCTAAAAGCTTGCAAAATGAACAACAAATTTAAGTTAGAAAAAACATAGTAAATCATAAAATAGAACCCTTATAGGATCCCACTGTTATTACCATTTGTGAAGACAAAAATATGACACTTAAACAATAAAGAAAGCAAATAACCCAAAGAAACACAAGATTGCACAAAAATATAATTTTATTTAATAGATGGGGGGGAGCTAATAAAATCCTTTTGATACAATATATACTCAGTGAGTATTTGATACAAATATGTACAATATTCTAGGGTTCTTCGAAACCCTAGCTATAATAATGAAGTGTCTTCAAATGGTGTGTCTTGCTTCCAACAAGGTGAGTGGGCTTCTAGTTATCCATAATCAGGCCACTCTAGCTTTAGCAGCTATTCAATTCCTTTGATTATGTCACAAAAACCTGCACATACAAAAATCAAAGCAATCAATAAAACAAAATGAGGGTTCCATTGTGTGAACCCTCAAAAAATGATACTGAAAACCCTAGATCTAGAACAATAGCATGTGCAAAAATTAAGTAACATGAAATAAAATACATAGATAGAATTACTTTGCTATGTTTATGATGTTTCTCTCTATTGCTCCATTGAATAATGATGGGAAGATGGAAAGTATGGATGAAGTGCTGGATGGGAATCCATGTCTTGAAAAATTCCAGGGGTTGAGCATTGAGAATGCTCCTATTTATAATCAAGCCTAGGGTTTTTTTAGGGTTTTAGCTTAACACTTTTGATCGTGTGGCTAATATTAAATCAAATTCAATGATTGATATTATACTTTAAGTGTGACACGGATTAAGGAAGATGAATGGCTGAGATTAGATTAGATCTAATGGCTGAGGTTATACTTTAAGTGTGACACAAATTAAGGTAGATGGATGACTGAGATTAAAATTGGGATTATAAATATATATTTTATAATAAATATATTAAAATATAATATAAAATATTATATTTAAACATAAATAATATAAAATAAGTCAAATGGGGTCAAAAAATGGTGGGAAAGGGCTAAAGTGGGCCATTGGATGGTAGGAAAGGCATGGAGTGGCCAATTGAATTGTGGGAAAGGGGGATGGTGGACAAGTGGGTGGTAGACTGACTAAGATGAAGGATAAATTGCTAGTATTTGGTGTCTACAAATAGCAAGAACATGGTTTCCCTAGTGGGTGTTCATATGCTAGTTTGATAAGCCCACAAAGCCAGAGGCAATTGAAGGTACCAATCCTTATGATTATCTTTTATAGTTTTCTTCAGTATGGCAACTAATGTCTTGTTAGAGGCCTCTACTTACCTGTTAACTTGCATATAATAAGGTATTGCAAATTTGTGTTGAATATTGTATTTGGATGTTAAATCCCTCATAGTTTTGTTCTTAAATAAAGTTCCATTATCCAAAATGATCTTGGATGGGATCCCAAAATGATATATTATATTATGGAGTATAAAATCTGCAATATGGGCTCAAGTCATAGAGGTTTAAGTGATTGCTTCAACCCATTTGGTAAAATACTTAATGGCCATTATGATAAATATGTGTCAGCGCAAAGACAGAGGAGAGATATTACCAATTAGATCAAATCCCCATTGAGAAAATGGCCAAGTTGATTGGATCAGCTATAAGGCCTGCGATGGCAGGTGCATAAGATTGGCATGATGTTGACATTTAATGCATTTCTTAACATACGTATAGTAATCCTTCTCCATGGTGGGCCAATAATAACCCATTCAAAGGATGCACTTAACAATGATCATATTGTTGAAATGGCCACCACATGTACTAGCGTGAGCTTGCAAAATTGCCCAAGCTAATTCTTGGAGCTCTAGACAACGAAGAAGAATTCCATTGTAGCTCTATCAATATAAGATATATCCTAACAAGATATATCTAGTAACTTTTTGTTTGAATGATATTTTTTTGGTATGCAACAATCCCTATGGGATGATATTAAACTTTAGGTAATCTTGTAATTGGGTGAGCCAATCCTGATAAGCAATAACATCGATTGATTGAATGACTTGTTCCCATTGCAATTCGAGTTGCACAAATGTATATTGGGAAATAACCTTATGGTGAATGGTAGTACTATTATTTGAAGGGCCCTACGAGATCAAGGACCCCTAGGACACCTTTGTTAGAAAGTCTCTAGCTTTATAGAACCATTCATAGTTTGGTTCTATCTGAATCATGTGGACTAATTCATCACTGTTTTGAGACTCATGCAACATTGTGTATTGTGAGAGCATATTGACCTAGATGGTAGTGAAGTTAGTAGATGGATTCTAAGGGATTAAGGATACCAAAGAGGCCATAGTATCCAAAAATTTATTTGATGTATGAGGGACTGCCTCGATGTCATACCATTCTAGATGGGCTAGATAAGTGTCCACAAGCTCCTTGTATGCTTTCAGAATATGACACCTACATTGATAGATTCCTTTGACCTGGTTGACCATGAGTAGGAAATCACCAAAGATGTTTAAATTTTTTATCTTCATGGTGATAATTGTTTGGAGACCCAATATTAGGGCGTCGCATTCAACATTATTATTGGTACAAGATAAATTGAGTTTAAATGACAAGGGAATTGGACCTCCTTGTGGCATAAAAAATATGATCCCTACGCCACTCCCTTGCTCGCATTTTGAACCATAAAAGAACAAATTCATGTCAGCTTTGTTATCCAGTTCTTTGCATTTGGGTGACTCCAATAGTGCAAAGACTACATCATCAGGTATTTCTATGACAATAGGCCTATCATATTTAAGAGGTGCCTCTGCTAGTTGATCTGCTATTACCTGACCTTTGATTGAATTATGTCTTATGAATTCTAGATCAAATTCTATCAATAGCATGATACACTTTGCAGTACGTGTATTATGATATGCTCAACTCATCATATACTACAAAGGATTTTATTTTGATATGACATACATAGTATGACTTAGAATATAGTGGTACAAATTCTTAGTTGGAAAAACGACTACTAAATAGAGCTTCTCTACGTATGCATACTTTATCTCATAGTTGACCAAGGTTCGGCTAATGTAATATATCACCTATTATTTGTCTTGCTTGTTCTTCTGGACTAACATGGTTCCCAATGCAAAGTCTATGGTAGATATGTACAAAAAAAAAGGTACATATGGTATAGGTAGAGCTAGCACTGGTGGTGATGCTAGGTATTTCTTGATCTTAGCAAAATCTTTTTGACCATATTAATCCCAATTGAATGAGACCTCTTTGTGTAGTAGTCGATTCATAGATCGATATTTATCCAATAATTTCATGATGAAGCACTTTATGGATGCTACTTTGCCCTGTAGGCTTTGAAGTTCTTTGATATTTATTGGGGGAAGCATTTAAAATATTGCTTTGAATTTTTTTAGATCAACTTTGATCCCTCATTTTGAAATGATGAATCCCAAGAATTTTCTAGATGTAACATCGAAAACACATTTCTTGGGATTCAACTTGACATTGTGCTCAATTAGGTGATCGAAGACCTTTCTCAGGACCTTTGTGTGCTCTTCACTCAATAATTAATTGACTAGCAAGTCATCAATGTAATACTCTAGGACTTTGGTCATATAGTCATGGAAAATATATGTCATAGCCTGTTGGTATTTGGCACCAACATTTTTAAGGCCAAAAGGTATAACCTTATAGAAAAATGTTCCCCATGTAGTGGTAAAGGTTGTTTTGTGTTGGTCCTTAAATTTGAATCGAATTTTATTAGAGCCATAAAATCCATCCATGAGGTATAACATCTCATAACTAGTTGTAGCATCTACAAGAGCATCAATACTGGGCAACAAAAATGCATCTTTGGGTGTTACCTTGTTGAGGATTCAAAAATTTGTACAAATGTGAATTCTTCCATCAAGTTTTTCTATGGGTACCATGTTTGATACCCATTCTACATAGTCAATGGGAATGATGAATTGTACATCCAAAATTTTTGCAATTTTTCCTTGACCATCAGAGCTACAATTGGATGCATCTTCCTAAGTTTTTGCTTGATCAATTTCTTGGTAGGATCCAATGCAAGGTTATGAGTAACCAATTTCGGATCTAGACTTGGCATATATTTATATGTCCAAGAAAAAATATTAGGTCTTTCTTTCAATAGAGGTATGAGGATGGCTCATTTCTTAGGATATAAGCTTTATCCAAACTTGAATTTATTAGGATTTTTGGGATCTAAACTGATATCCACTTCAAAAGTCTCCTCTATCGATATATTGTCCCCTCCTCAAGCTAGTGCGATGTAGGGATAAAATGGATGTCATCTACTGGGTTCAAATAATCTACCACATCGAGGTCAACCTTAGAATTATAGACATCATGAGCATATCCTGGGGTAAAATGGAATTATTGTAACATTTCTTCATTAGGGAAGAAATCCTTAGGCAATAGGGGTGAATTGGTGTGATCAAAATCAATGGCCTCAAGGTTGAGGTGCAATGGTTTTTAAAGGTTGAATAGATTGTGGAGTGGGGTGGTCAAATCAATAGAGATCATGTTTATGTATGGAAGGTAATATCCATGGCCATGTGGGTAGGACTCATCAACTACTTGTTGATATAAATACTCCTAATCTAGACTAGGAGGCTTTGGGATTTTAGGATCTGCTTGAGGAGAAGGTAGGACAATTGGATCCTATGGTGGTAGCAACTATACTAGAATAGGTAGTTGAGAGAATAGCCCATGAATATCATCTTGATTATCAAGGAGTCTTTCAGGATCAATGGCCTCTACATTATTGTTTATGGGATAAAGGTGCCTAGGACCTAGATATGCCATCTCAATTTCATCCTCATATTCATCATAATTATTGATCCAGTAAATTCTAGGAATGATTTCTACATGATTGTTTATGGGAAAAGGGTGCCTAGGACCTAGATATACCATCTCGCTTTGATACACATTAATTATGAGTATTGATCCAACCAACTTCTAGAATGATCTCTAGGCTAGCCTCGGTAGAGATGTTCTTGTGATAAACCAAAGGAGTCTCTATAGTAACCATAGTTACTGGACTATCAGACCTCCATCGATGTGAAGGGTTGAGGTATGCATAGGGATTCCAATCAATATCTTCCCCAAAATCTAGACTCAAATGCTCTAGAGATATAGCTAGCAATTCATCCTGACTACAGGTAGAGTATCCTAGTCCAAACTTGTCAGTGGGCAGCTGATATTGAGGTTGATAAGGTCTCTTACGACCTTGTTCGTATAAGCCCAAGCTATTATCATGCCAATGACAATGATAAAAATACCTCAACATAAACTCAAGGTTTTATAAGTAATATATATTTTCTATGAAGGATTCATGGTCATCATCATTAATAGGTGAACGGTCCATGGCTTGATCAAAGCCCATGTAAATGAAATTGGTCTGATTTGGTGGTATACCAAGAGGTACCACCATCCTAATAGGCAATTGGGAAATACAAGGTCTCCCTATGTCTTGCATCGATTCTATTATTGGGGTGAACGTAACATTCTATACCAAATACTCCACTAGCTAGGGGTTCACTAAGTGTACTATCACCTATGATACTTATGACTTAGTGGATGATGTAGGTGAGGGAGGTTGAGGCAATTCCTCGTCTATATCAGGTGAATCATCCTCCTCCATGGGAGTCAAAATCTTTGTGGTAGCCATATTAGATATGGCTCTAGGCTCTTCTTCTATCGTTTTTGCCTTAAGCTTTTGTTTATCCTTCAGTTTTGATGATGTTGAAGGTTTATCAGAAGTGATAGTTGGCCTAGGAAATTGTGGTGGCATTGATGTGGACAGATCAACCCACACTGACTTGGTTTTATGCTCTGTATGTCTAGTTGGTGATGTTGGTCATAATCCAGATGTTTAGATGGGAGGACAAAATACCTTGGCATATCAACCTGATTGACATATTTAAATGGTTCTTCATATGAGGGGATGACATTGACTTATCCCTCATGAATATTTTTAATACACTAATATAGTATTGAGGGGACACATCTCATATCCCGGATCCATGGATACCCAAGTAAGATGTATTGCATTGCACCTTCCAAGATGTGGCACATAATTGAAATGGTCTTTAGCCCTACCTGAATAGGTAGAACTATTATGTTGAATGTGGAGCACAACACATCATTAAATGCTCATAATATATTCATTTAGGCAACTATGTGTAACTCAAGAAGTCTCAGGTGCCCAAGGTATTTTGTTGTTATAATTTTTATTGAAGAAATTGTGACAATCAACACTCGCTTGAAAGGTATGTTATTAATGCAAGCAATAATGTGTAGTGGAGGATCCGCTACATTGGTCAAAATAGTTTTAATTTCATGATCATAGAATGTGATCATTGGCTCTTTATTCTTATGAGTATACCCCATGAAATTAGTAATTACATTCATATTTTGGGGTTGGATCTTGATGGACTTCAAAATTTCCATGAGGGTCTCCCTATGCTTGGAGGACTATTCTATGAGCTTGTAAATAAACAACTTAGATTAGGCTATTTGCAGAATTTGAGTAATTATGCATCGTATAGTGATCACCAATATTAACGGTGGGTCTAGAAATTAGTTTTGAGCTAGCCTTTACTGAGGCACATATGGAATACAAATCAGAGGCACAGGTGGCTCATGCTGATTGTATCTTTTATTACGAATGACAATATTTATCATACCAAAAAATCCCTATGTGGGAGGTGTAGACACCTAAAACATGTCATGCCAAGGGTGACTACTCATATGGACATGTTACAAAACCATATGAAGGATCTTGGATAGACTCCAAGATAGAGCAGTGGTTCTAACTACTCAATTTAGGCATTCTGGCCTAAGCAGTTTGAACCATAGTCTAGACCTACAGTCTCTAGTATGAACCATGGTTGACACCTACAGTCTGTAGTCTAGACCATAGCTATGACCTGTGGTCTAAACTAGAGTTCAGCTAGGCCTTCCATCCAAGCCAAATCGGTTGGAACGGCCAAGAGATCTAGAAGGAGGCAGTTGGAGGATGAAATATTCCAAAGGATTCCATCCCAACTGTCCTAACCAACCTTCTTGGTCTTGGATTCTCCATGAAGCCACCCCTAGCCCCAGGGGCATGCTACAAATACCCCCTCCAAGTGGGGACGATGATAAGAGAGATAATTTGTATAGCGAAGTGCTGGAAAATTATTGAGTGAGCTAATTGATCAAGAGAGCAGCGAGGCCCTGTCAAATTGCATAACGACTATATCGCTCCAAATTTTTTGCATCCTTACCTTTAGGCTATAGGATCCATGACCAAAATGGGGATGCGAGAAGGATGGGACAATACCTCGGACGAGGCCCTTTGAAGGTCGCGCCTCTCAGGGTAGGGGTATAAGGGTGAATTTTTGACGAATGGTGGGTTCACCAGGAAACTTTGAGTGGTAGTTTCCATGCCTAGGTTGGGAATGGTTTTGGTGTGTTCATTTTAGAATCGATCATTCATAATACTAGGTTGGCCAAAATGAATCTAAGCTATTCTATATGAAAATACTGATTTATATGAATACAGAAAGCAGGAATGAATCCTAAATGTAAAGATTATACGAAATGAGAAAGAATGCACCTGATTCCAGATGTTCAATGAAGATTCTAAAGTTTGTAGGAGTCAAGATCATCCCGAATATGACAGGATCATATGCAATTGTACCAAATTGTCTCAGATCATAGTCGATCGTCTGAGATCAGACAATATCATTGTCGATCTAATGAATTCATCAGAAACCTACAATCACAAAAATAGACACCAAAAAATGAAAATGCTACTGCCAAAATAATGCAAAATGATAGAAATGATAGTATAAATGACTAACTAATAAATCTAGATAGAAAATTGAAGGAAATGCATTGTTTTAATAACTTACTTTAACTTTATCATGCATTTACGTTGAATGAGATGAACTCCAGGATGCAGAATGAAAATAAATCAAACTAATGCATAGTAAAATAAAGAAGACAAATGAGGAATGCAAACTCAGGGCTCTGGTTGCCCCCAATCTGAACTACAGTCGATATCACCTCGAATCATACGAGATCATTGCCGATCTACGATAGGATCATCCGAAATCGTTTGGAATCGCCTGCGATGATCCAATATTTCTCCAACTGAAGAATAGTGTAAACCTGCAATGAAAACTTAAAACTATGAGTGCAAACAATGGTGGATAGGACGTTTTGACACAGCAAAACTAAATGGAAGGGAAAAATCAATCAGGGAATCATGGGATCAGCCAACCAGGGAGATAAACTAAGCAAATCCTAGTTTATATAAGATTAGGGGGAGTTTAGGAGGTTGGGGATCATCCCAATCTAGGAGATCCTCAGCGGAGGAATCTCCAACTGCGTAGACATGCTTCTGCCCAAGTTGGAGAGGCTGTTAAAACAAAAGCTAATTATGAAAATTTGGTTTTGGGACGAAATCGTCTGGACGTTCTATTCCAAACGAATTCGTCTGATCGGCGATGATGATTTTGTCTGATCGACGATGATATCGTCCAACGGTAAAAAACTCTTAAAAATGGCATGAAAAATGGGGCAACAGGTTAACGGGCAATTTCGAGGTTAAAATTCAATTTTTTATCTTTTTACTAAGGGTTTAACTACACCAATTTTAGGGTGCTACATTTTTCCCCCTCTTTAGCAAATTTTTCGAAGAAAATGCGTTAAAGACGAGTTCTCATTTTACGAGAAAGCAAAAATTTAGTC
This sequence comes from Wollemia nobilis, assembly GCA_028583015.1. Classification (NCBI taxonomy): domain Eukaryota; kingdom Viridiplantae; phylum Streptophyta; class Pinopsida; order Araucariales; family Araucariaceae; genus Wollemia; species Wollemia nobilis. Next base: position 5,951,275 of record JAQPPZ010016059.1, on the reverse strand, counting down.
AATTTTCTAGACGACGATTCTAGGTCAAATCGTACAACTGCTTACTATGGTACCCCCTCCATGTTTTTACCCAAATCGAACATTTGAGGTAAAAGCGTGGAAAAGCAAAATTTTAAAAAATGTTGTTTTTAAATAAAATTAAGAAAAATAGGGTAAAACCCTAATTCATTTTTACTGTTCATTTTCACTTTTTTGAGAGCTCTATAGGCAAAATGGTAGAAATAGCACACAAATCGACAGAGGTCCAGCGTGGGTTGCGAGTAAGGATCTAAACCTAGTGAATTATGTTTTTAATTGAATTTGTGTAATTTTTAATTTAAATTTTGACTGTTTTGGGGCATTGCGGTCATTTTTAGGCCGTCGATGACGTTGGGGCAAAATCGTCCCTAGATCACCGATTTCGTCTAGGGTTGAAATCGACGGAATAGGGGTGATCCCGTCCAACAAGGGGCGATCCCCAAGTTGCAAAATCAAAGACGATTTCATCCTACCAAGGATGATTTGACCTAATTTAGGATGATATCATCCAATAGTGGATGATATCATCATTTTTTTGTTTTATAATATGAAATTGATTTTAATGATTATCTATTAATGATTTTTGTTGTTTGATTGTTTATTTTGTAGAGGGGATTACTAAAAATTTAGGAGTGGAAATACGGGGGACTCAGAGACGACATAGCCACACTCGATCGGGCAGAGCGAGACCAACTGGTGGAGGTTGGACTACAACATGTGGCAGAGATGCTACAAATATCGACAAACATGGGGCTATTGACAGCCTTAGCAGAGAGGTGGTATCTGGGGTTATCATGTTTTTGGTTATCGATAGGGGAGATGGCTCCCACTCTAGAGGACATACGGAGGATCTTGAGGATCCCCATACAAGGGTGGTTTATGACTCCTATGGCCAATCAGGGCCATGCCATGATGCGCCTATGCAAATATCCTAGCTTTGCCCTGGAGAAGGGTGGGGTGAACATCGAGACATTACGACAGATGCTTGGGGCATCTCAATTGACTCAGGTTTTGGTAGGGGTAGTATGTGGCTTGCTACTATGCCACTAGAGTGGATGTAGGTTACCCTGGCTACTCTCAGATGTGGTATGCGATATGAGAGACCACGACTATAGATTTGCTTTGGGTAGCTTTGTGCTATACTGCTTGTATAGGATCTTGCATGGGGTCATATACAAGGGAGGTCAATGTCTGGTTTTGACATCACTACTATAGGTTTGGTGTTGGAAGCACATTGTGATGTGGAGGCTGGTAGGGTTTCCACTAATAAGGGTTGACCAGGAGAGACCTCGGGTTTTCTATTGGTGGCTCTAGAGAGGGTCACAGCGGTTGATAGATCTGTCGATGTCTTAGAGGTTGCTAGACGACCTCATCCTAGACCAGATCAACTGGAGGCTATGGAGAGAGCATCCAGGGTTGGGAGAGGATAGAAAGGAGTTGGATCACATTAGGTGAGTCTTCTAGCTAAGTATGGAGGGGGGAGAGGTAGAGCTCCACCGCTATGATCAAGTTTTGTCGCAGTTTGGTCTACAGCAAGGGATCCCTTCTCTTGGGGATTACGAGTACTCTCAGATTGTTTGGGATAGTACTACATTGAGTGAGGCTCTAGATATGCAGTGATTCTAGAGTCAAGACAAGGACGATGCCCCCATTCATCCAGTCGATGGGGATGATGCAGGGGTGGCAAACCGGTATGATGCCTGGTATGCAGGCATCTGCACTCCTCAGATGATGAGGGCATAGGGTTCGATGCACACCATGGTACGACAGATGGGGAGGTGGTGCCAAGCTGCTATTGAGGCAGTGAGGGGTCACGGGGGGAGGGAGAAGTGATGGTCTCCTCAAGAGAGATGCTGGAGAGTGCCACAGGCTCCAAAGAGACCATAGCAGACAGAGAGGAGAGAGGAGGGACTCCCTTCTTAGTAGAGAGATAGGCCAGCATCACCCGATAAGGGTAAGGGTATAGAGGTGTGGGAGAGTAGCGAGATGGTGGCTCTCCAGGCTGAGAATGCGCACCTATGAGCTTAGGTGCAGACTCTACAGGATGAGGCTACATGACTTAGGGCTCAAAGCTGAGGGGCGAGCATGCAAGAGTTGGCATGGTCTATTGCTTAGACCACGTTCTATCAAGGAGTATACTTCCAACTGGTTCTAGAGAGTTAGAGGATACAGCTGCCAGCCAATATTACGGAGCCGATCAGGATTGGGTCATCGAGGACATCCTCATGATCGACAGTGAGGACCCAAGACACAACACGAACCTCTATGGGACCACCTCCTCCAATCCAGGGTGGGAGAGGAGATGAGGTTGAGAGCTCAAGGGCTTCTCGAGACTAGCGACATATACTGGATTGCATATATTTTTGAGAGGATTGAGTATGCCAGGGTATAGATTGTGGCATACCAATCCTGTTTTGATATGATGTACATATATTTTGATATATATATATATATATATATATATATATATATATATATATATATATATATATATATGATATTTTTTGTGATATGACTTGTCCATATGTTTGATGATGCTTCAATTTTAGAATTGTTGATTGATTATTCATGTAATTATGTCGTTTGGAAATAGTATAATTTTATGTCATGTTGTAAAATTTAAATGAAATAATCTGATGTAAACAAATTGGTTGTTTTGTGGTGTGATTTGATGAAAAATAAAGGGACTTCTAACAATAATTTCAAAGGACATTGTCGTTGTTATAGACCATTTCATGGAGTCATCGCTCGCTAGGTCATCAAGCTAATCCCGGTATAGAAATATTGCTAAAAGTAAAAGAGTGCCTAAGAGACTGTCTTAAGACTTGGTGTTGTGATGATGAAAATGATGATGGTGATGATTTGTTTTCAGATTTTCATAAAAATATTATGCATGAAATATTAAAAATATGATTTTTGCTAGGCATAAATTCCTAAGTGTGATAAAGTTTTGAACAATTCCTTAGGAATTATACCATGGTTGCAAAATGGAATGTTGACATAATGAAATGAAATAGAAAAAGTGTTCGTTCTTTTTAAAGCACAATTGTGTAACATAATGATATAAGCCATATGTTTTTATAAATAATAATGAATGGGAAATAAAATTAGAACAATGGTTTGCACTAGGCATAGAATTACAGGTATAGACGTATACCATCATCATGAAATCCAAGAAAATAATTTTATTGAATAATTGATTTTTGATTTTGAGATAAACAGAAAAAATATATATAAACGTGACTTTATTTCTAGATTGTGAATATGTTGTTGAAAAAAAATTGAATTTTTGAAAACAATATATGTAATTGTTTTTATACGAAACATATGTTCTTAAATAAGAAGATGAAATTATTCCAAAAGGAGTTGCAGACATATTTTAAATTATCTCAAAGACAAAATGTAGATTTATAAGGAACCCTCATGTGTGTATGTGAGTTCATTTTCGATATTGATTTATCATAATGATACAAAATCTCTCAAATGCAAATGTGTGTGCAATTGTAGTGTTCATTTACCAATTTTGAGCAAGATAATTTGATACAAGTAATTTGAATTAACCAAATGAATATTCGTTGACCATGATTTATATGCATGTAACCGTACCAGACTACTATGTAAGTCGGGTCATCAAGAGCTAGCTGATCCATAAGCGAGACATAGGTCTATACAAAAGAAGGTCGCTAATGTGACGGACATATCACCACGCTAGGGATTACCCAAGGCCAAGCGGGTTGGGCACAAACCACCTGTTATGGGGCTTACCTCATAGTTTTTGAATAATTGAAAATTCCAGGGATTCAAGCTCATTCACCCATCTTTTATTTTTCAAGGGGTAGGGAAAGGGATTTTATTGCGTTTGCTTTTGATTTTTCTTTTTCTCTCTTTTTTTTTTGTATTTTTGCTTGGAACTGAGATAATGCTGAAATATTGTTGAGATGGTACAAAATGATATTTTTCTTTTCCTCATTTTCTTTGACTTTTCTTTTTCTTCCTATACTAGGGATACTTGCTCGGATTGGCTGTAGAGCAAGGGTTTTTTATTCTAGGCAGGGTTGAGCTTGTCCTTTTGTCAATTCTCAAATATTCTAGACCATGTGCATGATAGGATAGTAAGGGAAACTTTTCGCTCAAGAAACCACTTCTACTATATAGCATCATATCGAATTTGCAATGAAATCATTTTAATGTGAAGAGATATACTTGGTTTAAGTAAATAACAAGATCAATTCTCTATGCTCAAAACTTTATTTAATTCAATTGTGGAATTTGATATAAGAGAGATTAATAATCATACCAAATAAAATCAAGATATTTATGCATGTGAGTGTGAAAGTGAGGGATTCCAAATAAATGTTAATTTATCCAAAATAACTAAAAATATAACTGCAATACTTCAAGAATTGACAGGTACAAAAATAAAAGATTTTTTTTTTTTGAAGATTTTGATGATTTTGATGTTTTTATATTTTGATTTTGATTGATGAATTGAGCAGATACACAATGTGATTTTTTTTTTGAAATTTTTATATGAGTGACTAAAATGAAACAATATGTGAAATAACAATATATACAATGATGAAATGACCAGATTTTATGCATAATAGCATTTAAGATGCATAATGTTCATAGGTTTTTTAAGATCTTTACCATCTAAGGTAGCTAATCGGTATGCTCCCGATTCAAATTTAGCAATGATGATATATGGCCCAAGCCAATTAGGTTCAAATTTACCTTTAAGATCTTTAGTTGCATTAGTATTTTTTTAATTTTTTTTCAAGACAAGGTCATCAATCTCAAAGGATCGATGATGAACTTTCTTGAGGTATGCTCGCTTGAGCTTGTTTTGGTAGGCTCGAAGATGTTCCAAAGCATTGATGCACTTGTCATCTAGGAGTTCCAGCTGACTAAATCTGCCAACACGGTATTCATCTCCTACTTCAGTATCTTTAAGTAGAAGAGCCAAAGAAGGAACTTCTAATTCAAAGGGGAAAACTGCTTCAGCGCCATAAACCAAAACAAAAGGTGAAGTGCCTGTGGGGGTACGAACGCTAGTTCGATAAGACCACAAAGCAAGATATAGTTGAATGTGCCAATCTTGGCCAGATTTATTGACCAGTATTTTGAGAATTTTAATTAATGTTTTATTAGATGCTTCTGCTTGGCCATTACCTTGAGGATAATAGGGAGTGGACCAATGATGTTAAATTTTATATTTTTGACATAATTTTTTGACATCTTTATTTTTGAAACAAGTTCCATTATCTAAGATGATATTTGCAAGAATTTCGAACCTACAAATAATTTGATTAAAAATAAATTTGGAAACTTGGGTTCCAGTGCAAGAAGCTAAGGGCATAGATTCAACCCACTTCATGAAATACTCGGTGGTGGTTATGATGAATTTGTGTCCATCAGATGACACAGGGTTGATTTTTCCAATGACGTCTAAGCCCCATTTTGAAAAATGCCAAGGAGATGAAATAGCATGCAATTCTTATGCAGGTGCATGGACAAGGTCAGCATGTTTTTGGCACTTGTCACAATGGTGCACATAATCATGTGCATCATTTTCCATGGTAGGACAAAAATATCCTATCCTAAGGAGTTTCTTAGCAATGGCGCTACCACTAAAATGTCCCCCACAAGATCCATCGTGGGCTTCACTCAAATCTGATCTAGATTCTTCTAGATTCAAACATCTCAGTAGGATACCTTCGAAAGATCTCCTATATAACATATTGCCAATTATTACGAAGTGACTTGCTTGTCTACATAATAATCGATGCTGGTTTCTGTTAAAATCTTCAGTGAAGGTCCCATTTTGAAGAAAATTGAAGATATCAATGTACCAAAGGTCAGGAGTAGTGTCGTTGATTAGAAATACATCCAAAGTTTCTAATCATGATTTACTTGAAGTGGGTTCTTGGAGTCGATGAATAATGATGGTAGCATATTCGTCATCTAACTCCAAGGGTAAAAGGGATGCAACTGCAGCCATAGCGTCAGCCGCACGATTGCTAGTTCGAGGAATAGCTTCCAAGGTAACTTGATCAAATAAATATAATAATTGTAATACATATGCTTTATATGGGTGCAATTTATCATCTTTGGTCTGATGAACATCATTAATTTAATTTATGACAAGTTGAGAATCATCGAAAATAGATCGTAATCCAAGGATTAGAGCCTCATACTCAGCAGTGTTATTAATAAAAGCAAATGTTAATTTATAAGACAGAGGGATAAGATGTTTCTATGGAGATATTAAAATAATACCTGCACCAGCCCCACTCATGCATCGGGCTCTATCAAATTATAAGGACCATTGCTTTGGATGGTCTGCCTCTAGTTTAAGGCATTCATCAAAAAACTCAATGATGAGGGGATGGGTAGACTCTAAGGATGCAACAACTAATTGATCTGCTATGATTTGACCCTTAACACAATTTTGTCCTATAAATGTGAGTTCAAACTAGCTTAGGGCAAGAACCCACTTTGTTGTGTGACCAGATAAGTACAGTCGACTTATGAGATACCACAAAGGATCAGATTTAGCAATAACATAGGTTTTATGACTGAGTATATAATGGTGTAATTTCTGTGTAGAAAATATGACTGCTAGACATAACTTCTCTAATGTTGTGTAATGGGTTTCATAACTAATTAATGTTCTACTGATATAATAATTAACACGTTATTTCTTCTCATCATCAAGTTGAGCTAACATAGCTCCTAAGGCAAGATCTAAAGTAGAAATATACAAGATAAATGGGCGATCAGGTCTAGGTGGCAAAAACATAGGTGGGTTAAGAAGATATTGTTTGAGTAGTTCAAATGCTTGCTGACATTCGTAGTCCCAATGAAAAAATACATCCTTCTTAAGAAGCTTAAGAAAGGTTCCAATTTTATCCGCCAGCTTATCGATGAAGCGACGGATAGCTTGAAGCTTACCTTGTAAACTTCGTAATTCTGATATATTTGTGGGTGCGGGTATATCAGTGATAGCCGTAATCTTGAGAGGGTCAATTTCAATGCCATATAAAGAAACTATAACCCCCAATAATTTATCGGACTTAAATCTGAATATACATTTAGCTAGATTCAATCGGATAAGATATTCCCTTAACCGATTAAATACTTTTCTCAAATCACCTAAATGGTCATCTTCTCCAGTAGAATGAGCTATAATGTCATCTACATAATAATATAGTATATCATGCATCATATCATGAAAGATGTAAGTCATGGATCGTTGATAGGTTGCACCTACATTCTTTAAACCGAATGGCATCACTTTCCAACAAAAGGTTCCCCAAGGGGTAATAAATGTTGTTTTAGCCTGATCTTCAGGAGCTATCTTGATCTGATTATAACCAAAAAATCCATCCATTAGGGATATCATTCCACTTCCAGCAGTAAAATCAATGATCTGATCCATATTGGGAAGAGGAAAATCATCTTTAGGGCATGCAACATTAATATCTCTAAATTTTGTGCAAACCCTAACCTTAGTAGCTTCTTTCTTAGTTACTGGAACTACATTCGAGATCCATTCAGCATAATCAATGGCTTGTATAAAAATAACATTTAAGAGTTTTTCTAACTCCCCTTTGACTAGTAAGGCCACTTTAGGATGCATTTTTCTAAGTTTCTATTTAATAGGTTTAGCATCCGGATGGACTACTAGGTGATGCATAACTACAGAAGGGTCTAATCCTGGCATATATTCATATGTCCAAGCAAAGACATCCTCATATTCTTTAAGAAATGCAATGTATTTATCCTATTTTTCTTGACTCAATTCTGATCCAATGTTGATTATGTGAGGATTACCCTCAGTTCCAATGTTAATTTTTATGACATTTTCTACTTCCATGTGTATATTTTTCTCAAAATTAGGTGGGGCGAGTGAAACGCCCAATTCTTGTAACTATTCCAAGGTTAGTTTCGATAATTAATCTTGAGGAGTCGGGGCCTCAAGCTGGGCTATACTAGGTATAGAGCCATCAAAATAAAATTCATGATGTAATAATTCCTCAATGGAGACATCATGGAAGATATCTCCCTCCAACTCATCGTCGGATTCAACGATCATATCAGGGTAGGCTATAGATAACATATTACATGTAAATGGCTTATTCATTAAATGCAAAGCATCACGCTGATCTAAATAATATTCGTAACATATGAGATGTTCATCATCCTCAAATGGGCAGGGCTGACCTTTACTAGGAAATATGCCCACACCACATCGGGCGGGCCACGGTTCTACCTCAAAAGGTTCTTTCATACCATTTTGGAAAGGTCCTAAACCTTTCCCTTTATATCCCAATTTAAGCATTATAGATTTGGCTTTAATATACTCATTAGTAAAATAACATCGAGCATATCCATCGTAATGAGTCTTGTTGTTTCTAGGTATTCTACCCCAGTCATATCCCTTATAGATAAAAGCGTAGCTCCCAACTTGGTAAATACTTCCCATAGGCTATGGGAGACCCAAGGTGTGAGGATATGGTGGAAAATTATTTAAAATAAGGGAATATTGCATGCAACATTCGTTTTCTCTGATATAAGAATTTTAGATAAATCGGGTAAGAGCTCGTAAGTAAGAGCATAAGAGGTAGAAGGAATATTTCCTACATCTTCGGATGCAGAAAATATGCCTTTGGTAGATGTAGATGTTGTAGAGATGTCGATGGATGATTCTATTATAGGTAAAAAAGTTATAGGAGTAGACAAAGAAGCCTTGGTTGTGGGATTATGATCTTTCTGATATCCTAATGTGGTTTTTTTAGAGGATGGCTGAGCTACATGTAGAGGTGGAATTGATGGAGAAGAAGTAGATGGCATTATGGGTGTGTGTTTCACACATTTATATGGATAATGATAATTAGGATGTGTGGATGATAAAGCAGGGCAAAATTGAACGCTAATAGGTTCTACAAAAGCACACATATCAAAGGGTCTAGGATCACCATTGATGTAAAGTTGAGGGAATGGCTCGCATTGCATTGATCCAAGAGTGACCCAAGAGTATATTGTACGATGCAGGGCAATGTACAATAAACACGATCGTATCCAAGGTTCTCGGACCAACCTGTAATGGGATGGTAATAACTCCACACGTTTCTTGTGTTTCGTCATTGAAGGCTTTTATGATCATATCAGTTCTTTTCATTTCATAAGTTCTAAACCCAAATCTTTGGTAGAAGTCAAAAGTGTAGATGTTTAAAGATGAACCATTATCAATCAAGACTCATTTAACTGCTACATTTCCAATTAATGCAGTAATATATAAGGGGTTATCCTTAGTAAACTATGTTGGGGTATGTCTCTATCCCGGAAGTCAATACAATCAACTTCACGAGTTATTATAGTATTAGCCATGGCTTCAGGTTGAATGTCTTGTGGTACCATCATCTGGCTTAATGTGAGCATTAATTCATCTCTATGTGTAGGAGAGGATATTAAAAGGTCCAAAAGGGAAATTATAGCTGTAATGTTTGATAGTTGCTCATTAATATTATAAGGAGGTTTAGGTTGCACATTAGGTGCCTGATTCCCTTTATTAGGAACTTTAAAAACAAATGGAGTTGATCCATCATTTTGCATTTGATCATGTTGAGAGTTTTTGAGCCTGTTGTCTAGTAACAGCTCCGATGGTACCCACAATATTATTTTGCGGATGAAGAATTGGTCTTGGTCTAGCATTTATGGCTTGCTCATTAGAAATTAATTGGTGAGATGATGGTCGAGTAGTGACTCTTCTTGGGAATGGTTCTTCTGGGACCATATGACTTGTGATAGGGAGAATAGGATCTGATTCATATTCAGAGCTATTCGATTGATTTGAGGTGATTTCCATATCACTCTCAGTCTCATATTCTGTATCACTAAGATCAGGTGTCTGAATATTATGTAGAGGCCTGGTTGTAACTACGGATAAAGTTGTGTCAAATATTTCCAAATCATGAATAGGTAAATTCCCACTAATAGTTCCTACATATCGGGTAGGAGGAGGAACATTATGGTGTTCAATTTGATTAGCAAATTCCTTGATATGTTTTGGTAAAGGATGTTGAAATATGTCCAATGACTGATTGGCATTCTGATTTTGGTTTTGAGGAATGTTCTTTTGAGTATTATTAGGTGGATTTTGCTTAGGTTGAAAGGCTTGCACCTCCATCCCATTGTTATAAATCAGGTCCTGTATTTTATGTTTTAATCTTTTACAAGATTTGGTAGTGTGTTTAGGTCCTCTATGGAAGTCACAGTGTAAATCAGCTCTGTATCCGGGTATAGTTGGATCAAGTTCCTGGATAGTTGGTAATTGAATCAAACCTCGTTCTAATAATTACGGGATAATGGTTGATAAAGGTTGATTTAACCTAGTAAATTCTCGAGGAGGTTTATCGGGAGGTTTTAGTATAAATTTCTTCGTTGTCTTCGCAGCATTAAAAGTAGCAATATTTCTACTATCAGTGACTCCATCACCCACAACTTGTTTATTTTTATATTGATTTCTGGATGTTTTCTCATCATATTTCTTTTTAAGATGACCTCTCCTAATGAGAGCATCTTACACTCTTCAGGCTAAGTCTATAGCCTGATCAAGGGTGGTCAAGGTAGCAGTTGAAAATTCATAATATAATTGGTCCTATAAATTATTAATAAAGATGTCCAAAATATCCCTATAAGGCAATACAAAGTGCAATTTTCCTATCAACTGTCTCCACCTAGCTAGGAAATTGGCAAAACATTCATCTTTGTCTTGTTTTAAGTTGTACAAGTATTTAATGGTCACATGCATTTCGATGTAGGCACTAAATTGATGCACAAAAGACTTAGTAGTTTCTTTAAAGTTCCTCAAAGAATTAGTGGGTAATTGATAATACCACTCTAATGCCATTCCTCCTAAAATTTTTGGGAACATTTTTAGCAATAATAAGTCATCATGTGATATATCATGACATGCTATCCTAAACATACGAAGATGCTCTATGGGATCTTTGGTTCCTTTATATATGGGTAAGATAGGCATAGGAAAATGTTTAGGATATAGTTGTGCTACAACTATAGGATCTAGAGGTTGACTACACATCTCTCGATAATTGTACGAGGGAAGGTAGGGATCTATCTGATCCATGCAGGAAACTAACTGTTTCACCATGGTTTCAAGATTACTAGTTTGTCCACCATATTGGTTTGGTGGGACATAGGTATGGGATTTATGAGTGTATGATAGTGTGACATAAGGATTAGATGCTATATTACTATTATGCAAAGCATTGGTAGGAAGAGTATTATGAAGAGGATTTGTAGTAGTATTATGTTGTATTCCAGATTGTTGGTAATTGGTGTTTGGTTTTGTTTTGAGTTTTTGCTGATTTGAGGTATATTTCTCAATAGCTTAGCGAAATAGAGTAGTAAAAGAGGGTTTCTTTTGTGTGGAAATAACCCTAGGCTTGCTAACAGCCACTTTATATGGTTGGGTAACCTGTTGTTGTTGCATGTTCTGGATTATAGCTGCCATATCCAAATTGGATGGTCTAGCTTGATCACTCTCTTGTTCAATAAAGGACAAGGGATTAGTGCGTGTGTGAAATACATCTTCTAGAGTTGCTTGAGTGTCACTAATTCGATCCTTGTCCATATAGACTGCTCTATTAAGCACACCAATATTAGTATTAAGGAACTTCTAGAATTGTTCCATGTTTTCAAAAGTAACAGCTCCTCTCGGAGACATTTTAGGGGATGAGGATCCTTCCTCTCTATTTTCTTCTTGTTCATTTCTTATAGCAAGCTCTTCTTCTTGCTGATCTAGGATTTCTTCTTCCTGAATTTGATCTTTAGGAAGGACATCCGGGTTATTTAATGGTTTTCCTAACCAATATTCTTCTTCTTCAGTTTGTTTTCCATTCCTAAGTCTAGGCATTGTGCTTAAACTTAGATTTCAGCAAATATATATACTTATATATATATATATATATATATATATATATATATATATATATATATATATATATATATATATGCGATAGGTTTGAGAGGTATATATTTTAATTATATACCTACTATAATACTTAAAAGGGAAATGTTTTGATTTTTTGTTTTGTTTTTATTGTTTTTGTGTTTTATAATATTATTATAAAGATAACAAATAGCATTCTAGTTACAAGAAATAACAATAATAACAGAAATGACTTAGTTTTCTATAAATAGTTTATGGATGTCGTTGATGGGATCAAGTTCATCAGGAGTCATGAAATGCTCCTCTTCAAATTGAAAATGGCTTTTCAAAAATTTGACAAAGTGTGCTATAGTAATATGATCTGCTTCATACTCAAACTTGTAGAGATAAATTTCATGGCAATATTCTCGATATAACACAGCTCTAGGAACTCTATTCCATATTTTTCTATCCGTAAGAATGACTTCTTGATCCTTTATACGAGATATAAAATTAAGTACTACAACTGCATTCTCAAGGTATTCTTCAAAGGTGTACAATTTAGAAGACACAAGTGCTCTTTTATCTGCTAACCACCTATGGCAAGCTCTCTGAAGTTCATGATATAAGGTTACTTGATCAGGATCCAAGATTCTATCTAGGACAAACCTCTTGATTTACCTAAGTTCGGTTGATCTAGATGAAATAATATCCAATATCCTATCAAGTTCGTCCCACAAAGGTTGAACCCTATTTGTTTGAGGTACTCTAAGTACCGAAGTAATCTCTATGGCCATTAATTGATTTTCAACATTTATGGTGACAACTCGTATTTTATTATAATCTACCATCTAAATATGATATGCAACTTTAATTGTTTGTCTAATGATTCTAGATGTTTTTAATAATGCATTTATTTTTTTATTGTTGTTATTTTTTTACTTTTGTTTGTTTTCAGAAGGCTTTTAGTTTCACGTCGGGTTCACCAAAATGTATCGCTCCAAATTTTTCACATCCTTACCTTCAGGCTATAGGATCCGTGACCGAAATGGGGATGAGAGAAGGATGGGACAATACCTCAGACTAAGAGGCCCGTTGAAGGTCGCGCCTCTCAGGGGAGGGGTATAAAGGTGAATTTTTGACGAATGGTGGGTTCACCAAGAAACTTTGAGTGGCAGTTTCCATGCCTAGGTTGGGAATGGTTTTGGTGTGTTCATTTTAGACTCGATCATTCATAATCCTAGGTTGGCCAGAATGAATCTAATCTATTCTATATGAAAATGCTGATTTATATGAATACAAAAAGCATGAATGAATCCTAAATGTAAAGATTATATGAAATGAGAAAGAATGCACCTGATTATGGATGTTTGATGAAGATTATGAAGTTTTTAGGAGTCCAGATTATCCCGAATATGACAAGATCATCTACAATTGTACCGAATCATCTTAGATCACAATCGATCATCTAAGATCAGACAAGATCATCGTCGATCCGACGAATTTGTCAAAAACCTGCAATCACAGAAATAGACACCAAAAAATGAAAATGCTACTGCCAAAATAATGCAAAATGATAGAAATGATAGTATAAATGCCTAACTGATAAATCTAGATAGCAAATTGAAGGAAATGCATTGTTTTAATAACTTATTTTAACTTTATCATGCATTTATGCTGAATGAGGTGAACTCCAGGATGCAGAATGAAAATAAATCAAACTAATGCATAGTAAAATAAAGAAGAAAAATGAGGAATGCAAACTCAGGGCTCTGGTTGCCCCCAATCTGAACTGCAGTCGAGATTGCCTCCAATCATATGAGATCATCGCCGATCTGTGATAGGATCGTTCGAAATCATCTGGAATCACCTACGACGATCCAAGCTTTCTCCAACTGAAGCACAGTGAAAACTTGTAATGAAAACTTAAAACTATGAGTGCAAACAATGGTGGATAGGACGTCTTAACATAGCAAAACTAAATGGTAGGGAAAAATCAATCATGGAATCATGGGATCAGCCAACCAGGGGGATAAACTGAGAAAATCCCAGTTTATATAGGATTAGGGGGAGGTTAGGAGGTTGGGGATCATCCCAATCTGGGAGATTCTCAACAGAGGGATCTCCAACTATGCAGACATGCTTCTACCCAAGTTGGAGAGGCTCTTAAAATAGAATCTAATTATGAAAATTTGGTTTTGGGATGAAATCGTCTAGACGTTCTATTCTAGACGAATTCATCTGATCTAGGATGATTTCGTCTGATCAGCGACGATATCGTCCAATGGAAAAAACAACTCCTAAAAATGGCATGAAAAATGGGGTGAGCTATTAACGGGCGGTTTCGAGGTTAAAATTCAATTTTTTATCTTTTTACTAAGGGTTTAACTACACCAATTTTAGGGTGCTACAATGACCTTATGCATTTGAGAGCCCCCTTTGCTATCCATCCAAAGACCAATTAGCCATGGATGCCCTAGGTGCCTAGGAGGATCAAGGAACGAAAATATAGGAGAACGAAGGCCCTTCACAACAATTTGACCACCAAATATGTCATAGGATGACAAAGGTGACCCTTGAACATCAATTCAGACAAGTAGGTAAAACCCACTGCCCCTAATTTTGAGGGTAAACACATCAAAGGTCAAAACGTAGCTGTTAGCCACGATTCATAGTGCATACATCCCTCACAGCTGTGGTTTGCAACAGGTTAAATATCACCTTACTCATTTTGCTTTTTACCACATAGATTAGTCATGTTAGTCTTTTCATAGGTTTAATTACATTTTATAGAAACTTTGACCATAGGAATTAGGCATTTTATGCATTGCATTGGGTAGGAGTATATTGGATCTTTTAGATGTTTTTTTGCTTCTAATTTGATATTTGTTCAATGCATCATTTGCTTATTCATGTCTTGTATGTTGTAGTATAATTCTTGATGTGATTAGAATAGCTTAAAGCCTTTCTTTATGCTTTCTTGTTTTACTAGTTTAATGGTATTTACATGTATGTTTCTTTAAAAGGCCTCATCATGAGAGGCTATCAAACTTTGTAATCGTGCACTATTTTTTCTTGTTCGTAGGGAGACAGGTGCAAAATGGAGCCTATATCATAATCCTTCCACATCATGGAGAAGGGGGTTAGCTCTACCCCAAGGTAGTTTGTGAGTAATCATCGGAGCAACAAATAAGCGCGCCTACCCTGTTGAGGGCATTGGCAATTGTAACATCTGTATCATATTTGGAGTGACCCGTAACCCAAGATCCTTTCGAATATTAATATAATAAACTTTGCATTAGTTGGATTCTTTGTTCAATTTGTGCATTTGTGTGGATATTTATGTTTTTACGATGGTATAGATCAATACACTAGCTAGGCATGCACTCCACGATTACGTCAAATGGCGATCATGATGGAACCCCACAATTTTAGCCTTGAATTTTGACTATTCTTGGCTTTTTATTTCCATGGGTGCTAACCATAGCTTTTAGCTACAGTTATTTTTTGGCCTACGACTGTAACCTGCAATCTCCACTGTAGCCCACAGGTCAGACCTACGGTTCACAAAGGAAGAAGCAGACAACAAGGAAATCAATGGGCAACAAAGCAGGAGCTAAGGTAGGTCCCAATTTCACCTTTTGTATTGAATTTTCTACTCTGCATCTTTCCAAAAATTATTGAACCATTGTAAACTAGGAACAAAAATATAAGGGGTCAATGAACAAGTCCTAGTTTATTTTTTATTTCCATTTAGTGGAAAGGCGTTGTTGGGAATAGCAGACCTCTGAGTGTAGTCTTTCCCTAAATATAGTGACCTTGATAAATATTGTATGTTTTTTGCATGCTTGAGGTCTAATTAGCGGCCATGTCATTGTAATTACATCGTCAAAATATCATGTAGGACATTAGCATGCATTATGTATGAATTTGAAACATTCCTTTTATTTTCATGTACATCATGTAGGAATGGTCATTATGCTCTATGATGCATTTGTCATTTTTACAAAATAAAAGGAACCACACACACCACGTATCATTTAAACATCAGTGACATTGGGCTCTCACATACAACCCAATTGATTGAGACCAACAGTGGATGTCATTACCACTTGGTTGGATCATTTGAAATTATATTATTAGGACCCACTCGTTGCCAAGGCCTACCCAAGAACTATCCTATCTGTGCAAAATAGCACACACTCTTCTTCAGAAGGGTGTATCACTACACACGGTGTGCTGGGTGAGGGTTTGTAGTACCTATGCTACTTCATTTAGTATGGATATAATTACCATATTCGTCTTATGTGAGTATATAGGTGAAAGCCAATTTAATTGAGTTTAAAATCCAATAATCTTTCAAAACATGTGAGAGTTTCTAAAACTGATGCAACACATTTGAAAACCACATCAAACAGTTTAGGGCTCACAATAAAAATTTAAAATAGATAATCACCATTTTTTTATATTTTTTGCATAATAAAACACATCTAGATGTCAAGTACACAAATGGTGAACACATGGGGTGATCGACAAAGGTCTAGGACCGATGCCCATGATAAACCCCCAATGGGTCACACCAGCATGTGTCGAGTCCTCATACACATGAGCAAATCGAATGGCGTTCGACAAGCATTAGAGGTGACAACTAGACATGGGGAGATCCCATTGAGCGGACCCTCGATAGAGGAGCTTCAGTACACTCATCTAGGCACAGGACTGAGCACAAATCTTCTTATCATGAGGATGCTCTGCCCCAAAGCCATTATCGAGATTGAACTGCACACACATCCACGGGATCGATCGAGTAATATGTGGTGCAGGGGACAAAGTTGGTTCCCATATGTACTAGGTCCATAGGAGGTTCTAACCCTCCACTATCAGAGTATAGACGAGTTAGAGATCTTCCCATTTAGGGGCAAGAGGATAGGCTCACTTCCCAGCATAGGTCCACCTATACTCTTGTGTGTGGCTCACCACGCAAGATCACCATTGATATATCAAAGGTTGGAGATAATGGAACACCACCGCATGAGTGGTGGAGGTCTATACAACTAGATGGTCTAGGTAGTGTTCTTGAGTAGCTAGGCTACAAGCCTACAACTTTGCCCACTCATGCTACAAGTGAGCGTAGCGGTAGTTGTATCAAGATCACTAGAGAGCATGGAGAGGCTTCTAAGTGCCCTCATGTCACACATCCACCATCCACACATCTGTTTGATGGGTACAGAATCCATAAGGTAGCTCACACAGAGCACGCACATCAAAGGTCTTCTACGATCAACCAAATTGATAGATCACACAAACTAGTGTCCGAGCAAAGATGTTAGCTCCTCCAAGATCAATAGGATGATGATTGCCTAGAGATGCAACATATTGAAGATGAAAATATTCAAGCACAAAGGCTCCTACAATAGATATTATATGAGCATTGCATGCACGAGGAGCGTATTCTATCTCATAAGGAGTGTATAGAGCAAGAAGATCGGCTGGCCAGGGCTGGCCTATACCCTCCTAAGAAGCATAGAGAGCGTGTGCATAGAAGTGTTGTGTCCCTAGCCAATATGCATGAGGAGTGAAGACACTCATACTCATGTCAATTCCCAACAGAGGGAGTGACTACCGTCACTCAATGATCTTAGACAGAGGCAGCATGAGCATGTAGATGCAGACAGATGTGATCAAGGCTACCCTGAGAGTTGTCGAGTTGAGGAGGAGGAAGAGCCATGTTCTCCACCTCCCTTGAAGAAGACATTACCTCCTAGACCGCCTCCATGGTAGCTTAGGGAGGAGGAATTTTTATCTTCTAAGGCATACAAGGTTTTGGTTGATAAGGTCAAAGCAATAGAGATGCAGGGTGCAGCTATGCAAAAGCTGACACTGAGGAAGATACACAATGAACCTATAGATCCCTCAGTTCCTACGCCTCCATATCCCAAGCATTTTGATATTCCTCTATTGGAAAAATTCAAGGGTGATGAGGATGCATAATAACATGTTACAAGTTTTTTGGATGCTTGTTTCCAGATAGGGAGTCATGATGCTTTGTTGTTGCACACTTTCATTACGACACTTTTTGGCCTGGCCCGAGAGTGGTTCAACCAACTGAAGAAACATAGTATTACTGATTTTGAGCAGTTAGCCAATGCATTTCTTGAATGTTATTCATTTGGCGTCAAGAAATAGGCCAACCCTTTTGATTTAGCTGTGCTAGATCAACGTGACGATGAGACCATCGAGAAATATAGAAAGAGGTGGTGTAGAATAATGGCAAAGCTGCCAGTCCCTATTCCCACAACTGAACTGACCTAAATATTTACAAAGAGTTGTGCCAAGCACATATCGCTATTGTTGTAGCTATAGCAATACCCTACATTCGATGAAACTATGGTGCAAGCCAGGGTGATCGATGATATCAAGTTTCAAGAAGGCAACTTGAATCCCAAGACCAGGAAAGAGGAGTTTAAAAAGAGTACTACAAAATAACAAGGCAAGCAAGCCCACATGAATCAAGTAGTACTAAATCTTGGAGGAGAAGACAAGGGACAACAAAAGGCTAATTATCAGGTTCAACCTCCTCCTGCACATTATGAGACATGAAAAACAACTATAATGGAAAAAAAAATAAGAATGCCCACCTCGCCAATTCACACCCTTAAATAAATCGATGACTTTGATTTTTCATCAATTGTGCGAGGCCAAGGCCATACAGTTGCCTGAGGTCAAATTAATAGATCCAAATGTGCCAAAGTAATAGTGGCATCAAGATGATCTGTTCTACGTATTCCACAAAGCAAAAGGCCACGACATCAAGACATGTTGGTCCTTCAACCACATCGTGTAGAACATGATAGAAAAAGGAGAGCTGGTAATACTAGGCTACCCATAGACACCCAATAACAAAAACATGGGGATTTTAAAAAATCCACTACCTAATCACGAGGCGCCTCGTAACAATGTCGACCAAGTCAATCAAGTGAGAATCAAACCACCTACCCAGGGGTTCATAGGCATGGTCAATGTTGTTATGAGACATAGGAGGTACGATCAACCGAATCAACCTCGTGATCCCATTAGAATACAAGCTACATCGGATCAATGTCCAGCTTAGAACATTTTGGGCTCACCAGCTAGATCGGTGGTGACCATAAGGAGTAGGTTAGTTTAGAACCTACATATAGCTCCTGTAGAGTTGTCAATATATGAGCTTATTCAGTAGTCCCCTAGACACATGGAGAATTTTATGGACATTTTGAGGTCCATTGAGGTCAGTCCCAAGATGCCCATGCATTTATAAATTTTGTGGGACATGTACAACAATGTCAAGAACCCATGATACAATTTTATGATCATGAAGTGAAGATGGTTCCTACTATTATGACTGATCCGTTGTTGCATATTATCATGTGTGTTAACCACATGCCTTTCAAAAGGGTCTTGATCGACACTGGGTTATCAATAAATATAATCACGACCAAGGAACTGAGACACCTCAAGTTACCCAAGTCACAGATAGTGCCTACCACCTTTATGTTGAGAGCATTTAATGATGCGCTATGCTTGATGGTTGGCATAATTGTTCTACCTATTCAGGTGGGACTCAAGACCATATCTGTGATGTGTCACATGATAGAGGGTGCCATGCAATACAACATTTTGATCGGGAGGCCTTAGATTCATGAAATGTGTTGCATCCCCTCTATCTTGCATTAGTGTGTGAAATACATTCATGAGGGACAAGTTCACGTAGTGTCCTCAGATGAAGAACCATTCAAGTTCATGAACCTAGTAGATTTTATTGGGGGTTTTGTACTCTTGTAGACACATTTGGATATCTAACTTGTCTCATCGGTTAAGATTCCAATAGGCAAACCAGCAGCCCGTGCTCAACCATCAACATCTGTGTCACACAGATCTGAGCATATGACTGCAACTTCTCTAAATCTGACTACATCATCAATGCACCAACAAGTCAAGAAGATAAAGGTGAAATTGGGTGAGAAAGTGGAAAATCATGTGCCCATATCAGTCGCCAATGAGATTCCCACTCCCATGGATGTGGAAGAACCTCAATATAAAGTCGAGGAGGCACCTTAGCCTGCTTTGCCTACATATTTAGCAGGGTCATCTGCATCGCAGGTGACTGTTCATCTGGCCAGCATAGGGTTGGGTGAGTATCTTGTGCAAATGTTACTTTCAGACCTATCCTAAAAATTGCACAAGAGATGGGTTGACCGCATGCACATCAATTTTTGATTGGATCTGTAGTGTCATTGGGTGAGCCACCCAACCAAACAAACTTCATCTGCATAGGGATGGATCAAGCACCCACCAGAATGTCCATAGATGAGGATGATGATGAGCCATTCACTGTGAATGTGCGCTATCTATCCAACCCAAAATACACCATGCGCATTTTTGAGTCATATCATTAGCATGGGCACAACCTTGGTATTTTTGAACAAGTACGCAGAACTCCACTTGAACCTCATTATCAATTAGCTACTGATAGGTTCGGGTTAGGGTTATAAGTACAGGATCATGACAATTTTCTTGTTGCATCTGTAGATCGCATGTACTTGAGTCTGGAGGACAATGTGGATTTTACTCCATATCACCTCGATCCTTCCAGTTGTTGGAGGACTTACCAGACAGTATCGTTTGTTACCATAGGGCCACCTAATTCATACCATGATGGGACCTTAGAGGACAACCCCAGAGACAACTTGGGTAACCAAATTAAGGGTGCTACTAATGATACTGGTATGCAGGGGTATGAACCCCATGCTGTAGGTGATCTCAAGTTAGGATATCTCTATGATGATGATGGGGAGGAGTCCACCTCTGAAATGAGTGGACCTAGTTATGATGCAAATGATGACTCCTCAAACAATGATCAATCTAAGGAGGAAATCAAGTTGACCTTTTTGGGTTCAGTGTTTATATGCCATCTGCTACCTATGGAACAAGTGGAAGAGACGAATGAGTGCTTCATAGTTGATAGTGATTATAAAGATGAAATAGAGGAGGCTTACTTAAAGCCTCGCCCAACTGATCTCCCAATATGCATAGACATAATAGAGTGGCCCATCCATGGTAGTGACCATAGTGATGTAGATGAGAGGATCGATTCCAGGCTTGTGTATCCATAATATCTATTGCCTAGGGAATAAGAGCATGTTATGGAGGAATTCCATCCCAACACTGATCACTTTGAGGAAGGAGTAGTGCTAGTTTATGCGATAGTATCATATATATGATCATTCTATAAGATTTATTTAGATAGTGATGATAGTGACTGTAGAATCAGATACATGAGACCACATCTACCTAATCACTCCTTAGAAGAGGGGGGAAGTGACGAATTGTATTTGTATAGTGATGATGAGAACTCGATGGAGATGGCCTATTTGGGACCTCACCACTTACGTAATAGGTCTCCACCTAGAGTTCCCCAACCTATTACATATGTAGGTTTGCATTGGGAGATTAATCTCCATTGCAGCCTGAGGGAAAGAAGAGAGCTTGAAGAGAGGTATCAGGAACTCTTTCCTGATCTACCTACATACGTGGAGCTCCTTGAGCCAAGAGATCCCATTTTATAGCCAGTGCACTGAGAGGATCCAGTTATACAGACATCCCACAAAGAGGATATGTTTGTGCCCATACCATCCAAACCAGATCTTTATTATGAAAGCTACGCTTTAGGGATAGATTTTTGTCCATGCGGTTCTAGAGATCAATTCCATTCCATCAATATGGTCTCCACTCTACAATCCAACAGATCCATCCAAACCACTACATCTGAACATGGATGCTATTGATTGGGATCACACTGACTTGTCAGTATGGCCTGAATATTTCTTCCCAAATGAAGAAATGCTGCAACCATTTCATTTCATACCAGGCTATGCTCAGGATGTTTGTCACACCAAGAATGCTTTCCAAGAGGAACATGTGAACCTGGTTGATGACATCCATCTAATTCCTATGCCTCACCAGCTTGAGAAGGGGTCACATATATCAGTAGAGAAAACTTTTGATGTGGATATTAGTAAAGATACCACCAATCCAAAGAAGGTTAGATTTGGAGAGAGTCTCACTCTAGATGAGCGTTATAACATCATCCCTCTATTAAAAGAGAGACTTGATCTCTTTTCTTAGACTTACAAAGACATGCTGGGTCTAGATCTAAAATTGGTTACTCATAACATTTCATTAGATCTATCGAAGAAGCTAGTCAAGCAAAAATTTAGAAAGATGCATCCAATAGTAGCCTTAATGGTAAAATACAAGTTGCAAAAACTGTTGGATGTAGAGTTCGTCATCTCCATCGATTATCCAGAGTGGGCCTCCAATATGGTGCCCATAGGAAAGCTATATGGAAGGGTCCATATTTGTATGGATTTTAGAGATATCAACAAAGAAACACCCAAATATTCATTTTCATTGCCAAATATCGATGCTTTGGTAGATGCCACTACAGGTCATGAAATGCTCTCCCTTATGGACGGTTTTTCTGGATATAACCAGATTCGGATTAAACTCGAAGATCAGCATAAAATTGCGTTCATAACACCATGGGGGACATTTTTATACAAAGTTATGCCATTCGGTCTTAAAAATTTTGGTGCCACATATCAGTGGGCTATGACATATATCTTTCATGACTACATGCATAAAATATTAGAATATTATATCGATGACTTACTAGCTAAGTCGTTGCTGTGAGCAGAGCATGCGAAGGTCTTAAGGAAGGTCTTTGATTGCCTGATAGATCACAATGTTAGGTTGAATCCTAAGAAGTGCATGTTTGGCATAACTTCAAGTAAACTCTTGGGATTCATCATTTCTAAATGAGGCATCGAAGTAGACCCATCAAAGGTCAAAACTATTTTAGAGATGCATCCTCCCACTAATATCAAATAACTAAGAAGCCTTCATGGCAAAGTAGCATCCATAAAGTGATTCATCACTCAATTACCAGATAAGTGTTGACCCATGAATCGACTACTACACAAGGGGGTCCCATTTTATTGGGACAAGGACTACCAAGAAGCCTTTGCTGAGATTAAGAAATACCTAGTAATGCCGCCAGTACTAACTCCACCAAGGCCAGATGAGCCTTTTCTGCTATATATCAAAAATTGAATTTGCATTAGGGACCATGTTAGCCCAAAATAATGTGCAAGACAAAGAGCAAGCCGTATATTACATCAGTCACACCTTGTTGAGTTATAAGTCAGGATATGCATATGTTGAAAAACTTTGTTTAGCAGTAGTGTTCACTACCAAGAAAATTGTGGCATTACATGCTAAGTCATACCACATATGTTATATCGAAATAGAATCCTTTGCAGTACATGATGAGCAAGACATATCAAAACAAACATACTACAAAGTGGATCATGCTATTGACAGAATTTGATTTGTAATTTATCAGCAAAAATTCCATCAAGGGACAAGTCATAGCTGATCAACTGGCTGAGGCACCACTGTCCAACAGTAGGCCCCTAACCATTGAGCTTCCAAATTATGCGGTATTCGTAATATCTAAAGCTCTGGAACCCGAGGAACCAAAAAATAATGCTAATATGACATTGTTCTTTGATGGTTCAAAGTGTGAGCAAGGGGGTGGTGCAAGAATAGTGTTTTTCACGCCATAAGGAGCTCCAATGCCCTTGTCATTCAAGTTAGACTTTTCATGCACCAATAATAATGCTGAGTATGAAGCCCTACTTTTGGGCCTCCACACAACCATTGCCATGGGCATTAAAAGATTAAATATTTTTGGCCACTCTTTGCTCATAGTTAACCAGGTTAAGGTGCTCTTCTAGTGTTTATTTCCCATACTGAAAGCCTACAAAGATCTTGTTGCCACTTATCTGGCTAAACTTGAATGGTATGACATCGAGGCAATCCATCGTTCATAAAATAGGTTCGCAGACACCATGGCATATTTGGGTTCCTTGATCCCTCAAAATCTGTCTGTTTATTTTATTACCATCTATGTTAGAATGCTCTTACACTCAACAACGGAGCGTGTAGCCTTTGATAACAAATAATAAGTCAACATGATTGTCGTGGAACCAACAACTGATTGGTTTTGTAGAGTGGAAGACTTTCTTAAGCAGGCACCCTGGGAGTCATTGACTTCTCAGAGTCCTACAGGGAGTGGTAATACCATTCACCACAAGGTTGTTTCCCAATCTACATTTGCAAAGCTAAATATGCAGGGGGAGCAGGCCATCTTAGCAATCGAAGCTAAGGCTTGTCAAGGCTGGATGTTGCAAATCCAAGACTTCCTAAAAATTGGTATGATACCAGAGGGATTGTTGCATGATGCAAGACACACATTTAAATAGAAAGTGACTAAGTATGTCTTGATAAGATATATTTTGTACCAACATAGCTATGAAGGAGTCCTTCATTGATGTCTTGATCCCCAAGAGTCATCTTGGGTAATCTTAGAAGCTCACGACAGTATGTATGGTGGCCATTTCAACAG
Organism: Wollemia nobilis; assembly: GCA_028583015.1. Classification (NCBI taxonomy): domain Eukaryota; kingdom Viridiplantae; phylum Streptophyta; class Pinopsida; order Araucariales; family Araucariaceae; genus Wollemia; species Wollemia nobilis. The sequence continues at coordinate 5,926,793 of JAQPPZ010016059.1, read as the reverse complement.
CATGGCTATCATCAAATGCATACTTTGAATGGGTTATTATTGTCCCACTATGGAGAAGGATTGCAATGTGTATGTCAAGAAATGCATTAAATGTCAACATCATGCTAATCTTATGCACTTTCCATCGTAGGCCTTACAACCCATTTAGACGGCTTGGCCATTTGCTTAGTGGGGACTAGATATGATTGGCAAGATTTCCCCTCCATCGTTAGACTAACATACATTCATTATCATGGCTACTGAGTATTTTACAAAGTGGGTGGAAGCCATTCCCCTTACAACGACCACTGGAGCTTGCATCACAGAATTTATTCTTGAGCATATCATATGTTGTTTTGGGATACCATCCAAAATAATTTTGGATAATGGAACTTCTTTTAAGAACAAAATTGTGTGGGCTTTAACGTCTAAATACCACATTAAACATAGTTTTGCAACTCCATATTATCCACAAGAAAATGGGCAAGTTGAGGCCTCAAACAAGATTGTGGTAGCCATATTGAAAAATATAGTGCAAGAACACCACAAGGATTGGCATATACAACTACCCCTTGCACTATGGGCTTATAGGACTAGCATTCGAATGCCCATTGGGGCAACACCATTTTCACTAGTATATGGAACTGATGCCATTATGCCCTTAGAGTTGGAAATTTCAACACTGTGCACCACATTGAAAGAGTTCATTGATGACGACACCGTGAGGCAAGCTCGCATTGATCAATTGATGTTACTTGATGAATATCATGTGAATTCCCTCGAGCATATCCATGTTTATCAAGAGCTATTGAAATGAGCTTACAATATCAAAGCACACCGGAGAGACTTTGAATTTGGGGATCTTGTGCTGAAAGAGAATCAACAAAACTCGAATTTTTTGCCTGACATGTGAGACAAATTTACAGCTAACTGGCTAGGGCCTTACATCATATCTAAAAAGATTGGTTTATGAACCTATCGCCTAACATCGCTAGAGGGTGTGGAAGATATTGAGCCTCTCAATATAATCCATATTAAGGTGTTCTATGCTTGAGAGTGTAGTAAAGGCACCAAAGGCATCTGTAAGCCTTTGGTCAACCCAAAAGCCCCAAGGGTTTTGTCTAAACCGCTCGATTGCCCCAAAAGGCACCAAGCTCTCTGATTAAGAAGCTTGGTCAAGAAAATGCACCAAGGATTTCCAAAAATTGCTTGGTCAACCCAAAGGCTCCAAGAGTTCCTATAACTTCTCGGTCATCCCAAAAGGCTCCATGCCCTCTTGCTAAGAGTTTGGTCAACTAAAAGGTTCCAAAGGCGACTATAAAACCTTTGGTCAATTCAAAAGGCTCCAAGGATTTCTAAAAATTGCTTGGTCAACCCTAAAAAGCTCCAAGGACATGTAATTGTTGTTTGGTCAAATATGAAAGCTCAAAAACCTATAAAAATTAAGAAAAATATATAAAAGTCCAAAAAAAATGGATAAAGCCTAAAATCCAAAAACATTTGCATTTGCATTTTGTATTTTCATCTGCATTCACACATGCATTCACATCATCATATTACATGTAGGCATTTTTCATATGTTGCATTTCATAGTACAGTGTAGTGTGTTTATAAAAATTTTACCAACATTCACATGTTTTTATGACAATCATGCACCCTTGCATTTATCATAATTCATTGCATTCGTACACGATACATGTTATGGAGACTTATGTATGTATATTAAGTTTTCCTGTCACTCAGCCATACCCAGTGGGTTATTCAGATATTGTAGAAAGCTTGCTTTGATATTATAGACAAGGTCATTAGTTGGGATAGTGCTTCAACATATTAGAATCCTGTCACTAGGAAAAAAAATATAAAATCTTGCTAAGACGAGAGAGGATGAAAGCCGCGAAAGCGGTCTTAGGTATCTAGAGATATGGGTTTCACGACCTACTTATCTTGCAAATAGTCGGTTTATAAATGTGTACTTTGGAAAAAGGACAATAATTTCCCCTATAAATCTCAAAGTCACAAAAGTTAAATCCCAAGTTACAAAGTGCAAAAAATATACAAATTTCAAGTTCAAAATATAAAGTGACATAGTGAATCAAAAGCACTATAAAAATACCTTACTCAAATAAAATGGTAATGCGTGGACTAACAAATATTTTTATGACTACATCTGAGCAAGTAAGAAGGGTGAGAACTTGAATCCCTGGATTGTACACCTTTTGAAAGCCATAGAGTGATCCCCAATCACAGTAATGGGTTGGAAGAGTCTCACCTGCAATCGAAGGGGTAGTTCTATTGGGTGATCCCAAAATGTAGCAATGGGTTGAAAGAGTCTCGCATGCATTTGGAGGGGTAGCCCTAATCAATTTGCAAGATGAGCTAGCTCTAGGTACCTAGGATTGTCTAGATGTATAAGTCTAATAAAAGCTAAAACAAGGATGATACAATCGTATTGGGAACCTTATCTCACATATGGGTTGAAATAGTCTCGACTAACATATAGGTTATGCTTACGATCTATCTAAAAATACTCACATGCACACACAGGGATTATGAATAGTTGGGTCTGTCACAGCAAAAGCCTTGTCCAGTATAACCATGGTATAGTTAGTATGTGATTTTTGGAGAGGTTTACTAGGGTGTTTGAGTCTCAAGGAAAACCCCAAAAAGTGCTCCAATAGCAAGAATATACCACATATCTTTAGACTGCAACAATATGAGTCATTCATTCATCAAAATGCATTTTACAAAGTACAATCAAATATATAAGATAGATACCGCATGAAGATAAAAAATGATGTTTAGATGGACACTGATTATATAGTACAAAATGACCTAATCATTCATTAGCATTTCACCAATCCATTTCACTGCATTTCATAAATGGATGATTAATTGATTAAGTTCTTGTAATAAGAATTATCGATTATTTTGCATGATTGTTATACATTCTATGGTGTCATATTTTAAAAATTGATATACATAGTTTACATTCATTCCTTATGTTTTAAGTGATTAAAGCATATAGGTTCATCTCCATTAGATTATGATTCTGTACATAATGCATTACCATACATTGCATAGCATATCATAAAGTGCATAAAATAAACGCATGCCCACAAAGCAAAAATAAACATGCATTAAAAATAAACATCGCATCCATCTACATACATCATATGTCGCACATCTAATCATCTAGATCACTGTACATCATCATCATAAAGTAGAATAGCTATCTAATGCATGACATCCATACATTGCATCATATAAACATAACATTTAAATATGCATTGCATCCATATGCATCAAATAAACATAAAATCAAAAAAAATAAATACACATGTACACATAATGAGCCATGAAATATCATATCATATATGTGTGTTTAAATGAGTGCATAGGGAGTACAAATTACCCGTAGGATACAAATGTGTAGATCCTCAACCTTACACACAAAATGATACATCAAAACTATAGTTGACAGCTACTATAAATTGGATCTAGGCTACTCCCCCTATACTGGAGCTCTCATCGCTTCCCTATGCACTGTGCTCTGGAGCCTGCTCTCCTAGCTGACCTAGCACCTATGGTGGATCTTTCTATGGATCTTGTTGTGGATCCTGCCTGCCTCCAAATCCTAACACACCCAACACACAGGAAACTGGTAAATGTAGTAGGCTAGTCCTCTAGTTGGAGACCCCTAATGTCTACCCTAGATCTCTAGCCCTAGCCTACAATCTCATTGTGTGCGTGCTAGAGGACCTATGTGTCCTCTCAGTCCTATGAGTCCTATGACTCAAGCTCGTTGTGGACTGCCCTGAGGTCCTAGACTTGGTACGCTATGACTCTACTACAAAAGCATCCTCAAGAACTGATAGGCCATGCATCTCTATGTAGTCGACTAGCTGATCAACAAGAGCAATCCAGGATGTGTGCATCTCATTGGTCCTCATGACCATACCATGCAGTCACATCACCTCAATAGTCGGATCCTGTATAGCTACTACACCTGCTATTGGTACCATAGGAGGCCCCATGATAGCCTAATGAGGCCCTATAATAGCTCCCCTCACTGCTCATGCGAGATATCACTTTGCCTCTAATATAGTTTGTTGTACCTATGCTAACTCTAGGGTAGTCTACAGTCTCTGCACCTAGGCCTCTACATCGGTAGCTTGATTCATGAGCTCTTATACCTGGCCCTGCACCTCAGTGAGGCATCACTCCCTGTCAACCACATTCACCTCTAGAGTGGTGATGGTGGTATCTCTCTCATTCTAATACATGTGAAAGTACCCAATCTGACTTTGCAATTTAGCAACCTATGCCATCAGTTATCCCTCTACACTATCAAGAGGGACCTCACCTTCCTCTAGAGAATCCTCCTCAAGGTCAATCTCTAGTAGGTCCTCAATGATGGCCTCTACACCCCAACCACCCTCAATACGCTAGTGCACCCTGTGCCCATTAGGATCTACCTTTGCATTTGCTAGATCTCGACCTAGAAGCCTGATACCATGCCATATAAATAGAGACCACCACCCATCATAGTCAAGCATGGTCCCAGTTGTCTTAATCCATAACTCCTAAAAGTTGTCAGGTGCATCTCCTAGCAGCGAAGGAACTATCAGTGGGAGATACCTCTCCAGAGCCATGCATCTATACCTTAGGGGCATATCTGGTAGGTCCTACACCATGCCGAACTATCATAGGACATGAGATAAAAACTGATACTCTCAAACCTCTGGCTTACACCAGGTAATCCATCTATCTCAATGGGCTCGTCGTAGCCGCTCTTCTACCTCTAACCATGTAGGGCAATCCATGTAGGGGTGCTATATGATGTTCCTCGATCCAAGTGCTACAAAGCTAATGATGTAATGCTCTGTGTCCCCAACATGAGCCCTATTATGGATACCCTCCTCAGCATGAGTCCAGCAGGTGGCATAACACTAATGATCATCATCTAGGATAGTGATGCACAAAGGTAGATCAATAGGATGCTCAATTCAGATGTGCTACCACCCCTAGATATATAGCAATAGGCTATAGTTTATGCCCTTATAGCTTCACTTCGTAATATGGTACAACTCTCGATAGAGTTGGCATAGTAAAGTGCTCCCCCAATCTAGTAGTAGTGGATCCTCCATCGAGCTCTAAAGCACCCTCCAAATAGGGGCTAGCATGTTCTATGGAATCCTCACACCCGAGGAGTTTGGAAGGACAATTTGAACGATGAGGTGCATAAAAAAGGCCTCTCAAACAGAGAAAATGTCATCCCGATACCAATTCCTGATGTGCACCCCTCCATGGTCTGCATCATCTTGTGCATCGGTGCTCTGATCACCAAATATGGCATAAAAAATGGCATCCTTTGCCATTTAGGTAGAGCAAACGATAGCCTCATCATCGATAGGGATCCTAAAGATCTTGTAGACATCCTCCAGTGTGATGGTCATCTCACCAAGAGACAGGTGAAATGTGTTGGTTCGCACATTCCAGCATCGGGACAATGTAGTAATATAGTCCTAATCTACCCTAATGGTGGGTAGATCCATGACATAACCAAACCCAATGGCTTAGAACCATGCTCGATCATCATCCGAAAAGGCCTCACAAAGAGTCCTCATCAAGTCAGGCTCCCGCGCTCTAGAAGTTAACTTTTAAAAAGCAACAAAAAACAAAGAAACATCATGTAAGCTAAATCTAGCTAAGCAAAGCTAAAGAAAACTAAAAATTAAAAAAAAAAACAAACAATTACAGCTTGCAACTGTAACTTGCAGTCCCTAATTTGCAAATTGGGAACTGTGACTGCAAATTGCGGTCCCTAATTTGCAAATTGGGAACTACAAATACAACTTGCGGTCCCCAATTTGCAAAATTGGGGGCCACAGCTAAAACCTGCGGTTCCCATTTTACCACCTGGGAACCGTAGCTACCAACTACGGTTTAGGAGTGGCACCCATAGTGGGTATCCTCCAATACCACTAATGCATAAACATTAAATCATAGTCTAACCTAAACTAGTGGGGTTCATTACTAGCAGTTTAATAAGGTTCAATTTTTGCATTTATTAAGTGTGGTTCATTTTACTAATATGGAGTGTGAGGTCTCGATTTCAAGTTACCTTACCTGCACCCTACCCTCGGCTAGTTGATGGCTGATAAGGATATGCCATAAGGTAATACGAGTGTAAATATGGTCGAGTTTGATAGCGTTCCGTATCAGGGAATTACTTCTCTCTCAGAGTTCTCAATTTGCTAAAGGTTGCAAGAAAATAATAAAAAATTGTAAATGGGATTTCAATTTATAGGTCCTCCTAGTATTTGCGGACCGCAACTGACACCCGCGATTCTAAAACTAGGGTTTTTCACCTGCAGGTCTGACCTGCGATCCCCAAAATTTGGCAATGCAAACTACAAGCCATATCTACGGTCTGCAACTAGCAATAAATGCACTATAAACCCATCATGAGAAGGTCTTAAAAGATAAATTAATGACTCCCAGTGGATAAAAATCAAAATAAATGATCAAAATTGTAAATTTGGTGACATTAAAAGCACCAGGATCAATCCAATAAATGCAAAATTAAACAAAAAAATCAAACAATGAAAAACTAAATGTGCCTCGTATTCAGTGATTTATCCTATAAAATTGACGATTGCAACGACTTGTGATACATGCAATCCGACAAGATGAGTAGATAACAATAAGGAAATTTGGGGAAAATTTGTCATTTCTTTTATGACATCTTTCAGTAAATCATCGACAATATGATTCAACACAAGTCTTCTTGAATTTGTATTATCTTAACTCTCTAATATGGCTATCATAGCCTCACTACTCCATGGGAGAAATATGTGCAAATACTACTAAGCGTTGCAATCATAAGCTGAACTAGGCCTAGCTAAGGTGTTAAACATCTCAAATATAAAAGTTGTTCAGGAAAATTCATTATGGTCAAGCAATTTTGTCACTTTAGACATTATCATTACCCTCATCGACTCGTCACTTGAGGGGGTAGTCATAATTTCATGTCATAATCAAAATCAACAGAAGATCCCAAAGATCATAGATCCCTTGATCTTGTCAAAATTGCATTCGTCCTTGCGAATCATTGCTAACAACTATCATAAGCTTCCCCTTATGCTTGGGGTAAATAACAAATATGAAATTTCATTTGTAGCTCTCATCCTTCGGTTATGTATGCCTAACTCCTATTGTAGCACCAAAGCTACCCGAATGTCTGATGATGAGTGCAGACTTTTCAAATGTAAGCCTTCCCACATTGGAAGCAATGATTCTAGGATGCGCATCATTTTTTTGGACCTGGGGCTTCTAATGTTGATCAGAATAATGATCATCATAGTACCTACGGTATCATTTTAGGAGGTCTATTTTGCTCAGCATTGTTCAATCTCACAACGCATATCAAAAGGGGCATCTATAGACACCTAAAATGTGTCATGCCAAGGGCGACTACTCATATGGACATGCTACAAAACCATATGAAGGATCTTGGATAGAATACAAGATAGAGCAGTGGTTCTAACCACTCAATTTACCCATTCTAGCCTAAGCAGTTTGAACTGTAGCCTAGACCTACGGTCTCTAGTCTAAATCATAGTTGACACCTGTGGTCTATAGTCTGGACCATAGTTGTGACCTACGATCTAAAATGGAGTTTATCTAGGCCTTCCATCTGATCCAAATCAATTGGAATGACCAAGAGATCTAGAAGGAGGCAGTTGGACGACAGAATATTCCAAAGTCTTCCATCCCAAATATCCTAACCAACCTTCTTGGTCTTGGCTTCTCCATGAAGCCACCCCTAGCCCTAGGGGTATGCTATAGATACCCCTTCCAAGTAGGGATGATGAGAATAGAGATAATTTATATAGTGAAGTGCTGGAAAATTATCGAGCGATCTAATTGATCAAGAGAGCAGCGAGGCCCTATAAAATTGCATAATGACCTTGTGCATTTGAGAGCCCCCTTTGCTATCCATCCAAATACCAATTAGCCATGGATGCCCTAGGTTCCTAGGAGGATCAAGGAATGCAAATCTAAGTGAACGAAGGCCCTTCACAGTGATTTGACCACCAAATTTGTTAGAGGACGACAAAGGCAACCCTTGAACATCAATTCGGACAAGGAGGTCAAGCCCACTACCCCTACTTTTGAGGGCAAACACATAAGAGGTCAAATCGTGGTTGTCAGCCATGGTTCACAGTGTAGACCACCCCTCACAACTATGGTTTGCAATAGGTTAAATATCACCTTACTCATTTTTCTTTTTTCCACATAGATTAGTCATGTTAGTCTTTTCATATGTTTAATTACATTTTAGAGAAACTCTTTACTGTAGGAATTAGGTATTTTATGCATTGTATTGGGTAGGAGTATATTGGATATTTTAGATGTTTTATTGCTTCTAATTCGATATTTGTTCAATGCATCATTTGCTTATTCATGTATTGTACATTGTAGTATAATTCTTGATGTGATTAGAATAGCTTAAAGCCTTTATTTATGCTTTCTTGTTTTACTAGTTTAATGGTATTTACATGTATGTTTCTTTAAAGGGCATCATCATGAGAGACTATCAAACTTTGTAATCATGTGGTGTTGTTCCTTTTTGGTAGGGAGATAAGTTCAAAAGTGAGCCTATATCATAATCCTTCCACATTGTGGGGAAGGGGGTTAGATCTACCCCAAGATAAGTGTGTCTACCCTATTGAGGGCATTGGCAATTGTAACATCTATATCGTCTTTGGAGTGACCCTGAGAGGGCATTTTTGTAACTCGAGATACTTTTGAATATTAATATAAGAAAATTTGCATTAGTTGGCTTCTTTTTTCAATTTGTGCATTTGTGTGGATCTTTGTGTTTTTACGATGGTATAGATCAATACACTAGCTAGGCGCGCACTCCACGGTTACGTCAGGAGGAACTATGCAAACTTGGTTGACATGTCTTGTATGATTTCCCTGTACCTCATGTTTAGGAAAGGGATATTTTAAAATTTCCATTTGTTGGTTATTGGGAGCCAAAGGATTATCAATCTGTAGTTGATCCTTATCTAGCATGTTTTGTACTAGGTTCTTAGAATCATAGCACACTTCAATGTCATGACCTTTTTGTCTATCATAAGGACAATATTGGTCTTCTTTGTACCCCTTCGGATTAGGGTGGTTAGGATCTAACAAATGCACTTCAGTTAAGGTGAATACCTTAGCCTCGCATGGTCTATTGAATAAATATGCCAAAGACACAATCAATGGTGTATATTGGTGAGGTGGATGGCATTTCCTATCCTTACCCTGATTTCTATTGTGTTTATTATAGTGCACTGTAGGAGGTTGAGCTTGATAATTTAGCTATGGTTGGCTCTTCTTCACTTTTAGAATTTTTAAGACCACTTGATTCACAAGTGTAGGTTTTGCCTGATGAGGGTAGTTGCACGTGTTCTTATTCCAATATTTCTTACAAAGTTTCAACTCTCTCTCTTGGACCTTAATGTCCTCTGTAACTTTGGCTTACACCAAAGCCTCCTCAAATGTTTGATACTATTGTAACTAAAGTAGCAATTATATGTGTTTAGCACAACTCTTTGTGAATATTTGAGTTAGCTCAAAAGTGGGAATGGGAAATGGAAGTTTCAACATGATGTTTCACCATCTATTACCATAATCCATGATCGATTCATCATCATATTGATGTAAGTTTGATAAGTCGTACAAGTTAGCTTTCTTCTTGATGTCAAAAGAAAAGCGTTCAAGAAAAGCATTTTCTAGCTATTCAAAGCTATTTATACAATGCCTAGGGAGTTGATTGTACCACTCAAGGGCAGGGTCCAAAAGTGTGATCATGAAAGTTTGCAGTAATAAGATATCATTGTTTTACAACAAGAAAAATAAGTTCTTGTGCATCTTTGTATCCCCTAAAATTGTCCAACTTAGGAATTTCAAAGTATTTAGGATAGGCTGGACTAGATAGTTATGGACTAAGGGGATGATTATAATTTTTTCTCATAGTAGGCTTCTGATAAGCCACACCTTGTTTCTCAAGTGTTTGAAGTTGGTCAATGAGCACTTTGTATGCTTGATATGAGGTGATATCATCCTCCCAAAGAGTTCTTCAGGGAGCAAGCAATGGGATGTTCCTAAGTGTTCGAGTTGGTTGATTGTAATCATCATCCAATTCCACTAAGGATGGTTTAGGATAAAACTACTCCTGTTCATCTTGTTCTATTTCCTCATATTATTCATACTTTGGCAGATTTGGCACTTGGTTCTATTGTTGTTGAGAAGCATGTTGTAAAGTATAATGAGAACAAGTGTTTCTTTGCCTACCAGGTAACTATTGGTGAAATGTATTACATATCTCATTATGATACCACCTATAAGCGCTAGCTGTGGGTAATTCCTCTTGAACTAACCTATTTGATCATAATTTACATTCCTTTTGCTCAAGACTAATTTTTTCATGTAAATGGTGCTCATACAGATGTTGGTGATTTAGCCTTTGTGTTTTCGTATGCTCATGTTCTAGGTTCTCACACTCATTTCATAGATCCTCCAATTGGGATTGGATTAATTGCTCTCTTTGGTTTGCATTAGGTCTAGGCAGTTGATCTTTTCGATATGCTATGTATGGTTATTGGATTTATAGCTTTGTGTGGGGAGATTTGGCAATGTCAGTTCTAGGTAAAGGTATAGCTACCCTCCTACCTCTATCTATTTAGACCACATTAACTATCATGACCCGTCACCCTCCTACCTTATTTAAAGGATATTAATTGATATTGGAGATCAATTAATGCTTGATAAAAGGGGCATAGACCCTAAAGAATCCTACAAAAATTCTAATAAAATAATTTTATGAAGGATAGGAAAATATTAATTATATTTTGGAGAAGATAATTAATTAGAAACTAATTATGAGGTCTGGTGAAGGATAAATTTGAGAAATTATCTTTTGCAAAATTATAAAAATATAGCAAGTTATGTGTAAACAACCTACTGGACCCAATTTAGATGGGACTTAAAAGAACTATAGGATTGTTAAATATTATATATATATATATCCTACCCATTGAAAAATACCCATATGGCTTCCCTATATTGGTGGAAATTAAAAGGGAGATCCCTTACCCTATCAATAATAGTTCTAACTTTGTATCGATTCTATGCCTTAATAGTATTGGTTTTATATTTATTCCCCTTAGAAAGAACACAAAACAAAATAAGGACACTCACCTTATCTCTAAGGGACCCTTTTTCTACTGTTGGTTATACTATACAAGACATGATAAGTCATAATGGGTCCAAGGTATCTTTTTAATATTATTATAATGTGGCCACTCTTTGGCCCATGAGGGGAGAAATATCCTATAAATAGAGGATATTTTGTGAAGAAATGGCATCTAGGAATTCTTGGAGTCCTAGGGAGTATGCTCTCCACCTTGGGTGGATAAAAAACTAGAAGTCTTAAGAGATTTTTCTAGTTGTAGAAATAAATAAACTTGGGACACTTGAAGGAGATGGAAGAATTTTAAGGAAAGGTCATCTTTCGAAGAATGGTGAACTAAATACTGGAGTCTTAGAAGATAGTTGGGAAAGCCTTGAAATTAGAACACACTTGAATGCAAATTAGGTTGGACCATTCCTCATTCTTTACATTGTTTTTATACAAGGATGTAATGATATCTATTTAAATTTTCTTAAATTGTTTCTTTGGAGGTTTCTTGTGAATACCCTATTAGGTACCACTAAACCTTTGTAGTAACCGAATAATCTACATGAATATCAAATTAGGATTAAGATATTATAGGCATGTCATAAAATTTGGCTTATCCTAGGTAGTCGATCTAGGACAAGAAACATTAGCAAAGGAGAGCAACCATAATATCAAGTAACCCTAACTAAAAACAAACCACCGATCAATATTCATTTAGTATCTTGAGGATCCATTGTCACCAACGGTGCTCTGAGATTACCATTCAGTAGTTACCTTCCACCAAGTGAGAAAACTCCTTTATGGTGTACTATGCTTTAAATCCAAGACATGTGGGATATTAGGAAGACTTTTAATAGCAATCGGTCTCTACATCTCATTGTTTTCAACTCACGAATCAGTTCCTGTGACAACATATGCCTTATTTAAAATTTATTCTACATCGTTAGGTCTTCTATGCTACTCGAATTTGGTTTTATTTTGTGCTAGATTTGAGGCTTCTACAACTATAAACTCTCTGGGAGCAAGTTATAAGATTATGATTCTCCACCCTACACATCCAAAATTCACTATTTTTTATAGATACCATCTCAATAGACTTGATTTGAGTTTTAGAAGGAGGCTTACCCTTTGTAGTCCATCCTAAGCAAGACAATGGTACTATGGAACCCCTAATTCTATCATGATTTTAGTTCACAGATAGACACTCCTCTGTGATAGAAATTCCACTATCACTAGGACTACATCCTAGATCGGAAAATCAAGCATTTCAATTCAATACTCTTCCAAGAATTTAAATCTGTAGTTACCAAGTGTTATTGATGGAATTTAGGGAAATTTTACTTATGTCCATTATGATTCTAAAGGTCTCTGAGAAATGCTCCACTTTGACCAACGTTGTCACAACCAATTTTTATCTCCTAAAATAACCATACATCTTTGTGAGAAACTCCGCCACTCTCTAGAACCTCTGCTACCAGCCCCATTTTATTAATTACCATTATTTAAAGGTAGACGTAGGGTTAAAGCATTATTAAATTTCCTATGCCTCATCATTATCTTCAAGAAGTGTGTCTGTGCACAATAGACGAGAACGAGAGACGAAAATTTCCCCACCAACTTCCAATACCCCACATGATAGGGTAGAGAAAAGGTATGAGAATTATAAAGGACTTTCCTTCCTTAATAAAATATCTATGATAGGGTAGGCATGAAATTTTATATGCTAGTGTTTGGTTTCCAGTAGGAGCTTACTTGAAACACATGTAGGCTGCCAATTAACCTTAGGTTACATATTGAGCTCTATTGATCACCGTGTGGCTTATGTCAAAGGGATGTTAGTTGATTTTTGTGGTTTGTTGTGATCTGTTGGAAGTGGATTGTGCACCAAGCATTCCTAGATAAAAAATTCAAAATACTTTTAAGTAATCATGGTAATGAATGGAAGATAGTATAAAACCAATAGCAAGGTTGATAACTTTCCATTCATATATGAAGGAAAGTGAGAGCTAAAACTACTTGAGGACTATATATTAAACAACATAAGTTGTATAGGGAATAAACTATTATTATTCTCTAACATTAGAGAGTGCCTAGTGTTTGGTGAAAACAAACTTGATAAGGAAATATTTATAAATTAATAGGGGTTAGTTTGTAGAGGTAAGGAAATTCATTAAAGTCATGAATTAAAACAAAAGACTCTGGGTTAAAATAAAGGATTTTGAAACCATTTGATGGTAGTACCTTCCAATTAAATTGGAAGTTATAGATCCAATATTTAGGTAATTAGTAGGAGATATTGATTACATAAAATGATGAATACTTCATAAATTAAGGGTATGGGACTTTAATTTAAGAAGTAAGGGTTGATTATTTATCAACTCGAGAGAATGAAATTGGAATTCATTCTTGGGGGAATTTATGAAATTTCCTCTAAAGTCAAAGAGTCATCTCCAAAATATGGACCCAATGATTATCATAAGCTTACACAAGATGTTATAAAATTCTAAGACTACTTATAGCAAGGAACCAGTGGATTCCTTAAATGCATCTTATTTAAGGAGTAGATGATTTCTTCCTTGGTATGGAGAATACCATAATATTATCGTGATGTCTTAGAGAGAGGAATCGGATAATTACTTAAATGCATCAAGTATCTAAATAGGAAAAGTTGCATTTCATGAGTTGTATAATTATGGAAAAAGGGATCCATTGTGATATTTATATACTTGTTATATTTGGCATCTTAAAACCTTTGGATGTGTTTCTAATCAATGAAACTACTCCTGAACCTTGGTATACAAATATATTTTATTTTCTTCAAAATGGGACTTTCCCTACCAATTCTAATAGAAACCAGCATCGGTTATTACGTAGAAGAGCAAGTTGATTTGTAATAATTGGCAATACTTTATATAGGAGATATTTTGAAGGTATCCTATTAAGATGTTTGAATTTAGAAGAATCCAAATCAGCCTTGAGTGAAGCCCACGATGGATCTTGTTGAGGACACTTTAGTGGTAGTGTTGTAGCACCCTAAAATTGGCGCAATGAAATTGTAATAATTACATTCATCCTAGTAAATAATTTAAATTCAAATTTTAACCTCCCAAACCGCCCGTTAACCGTCGGGTAATCCGTTTCCCCCTTTTCTATGCCATTTTTAGAGGTTGTTTTGACCGTTTGACGATATCGTCGCCGATCAGACGATATCGCCCCAGATCTGACGATTTCGTCTAGGCTAGGACGTCCAGACGATCTTGTCGCAAAACTGATTTTGCACAATTAGCTTCTATTCCAATGGGTCTCTAATCCAGGCAGAAGCGTGTCTGCGCCATTAGGGACCCTCCCCCATTGGAGATCTCCCAAATAGGGATGATCTCCAACCTCCTAACTACTCCCCTAAGCCTATTTAATCCTTAGGACCTTCCCTTCCCAACCCCTGGCTGAATTTCCCTGTAACTTGATTTTGCGTGCATTAGAATACCTAGAGCATCATTTTGCATTTGTTATTTTGAAGTTTTCTTGCAGGGACCTCATTGATTTTCAGTCGGAGCAAGCTCAGATCATCACAGACGATCTCGTTCAAATCTCGGATGATCCTGTCACAATTCGAGATGATTTCATTGCTTCCAGATGATTTCGACTGCAATCTGCATTGGGGGCAATCAGTGCCCAGAGTTTGCACTTTCTCTTATACCTTTTGCTATTTTATTCTACATTTAAGTTAGTTTTATCCTTATTTCTTACTATTTTGCATTTGGAGTTCACCCATATAGCTTAAGTTGCATGATAAGATCATAATTTCTCATTAGAATATCATAATTTGTTTGAATTTCTATTCATAACTATTGTTTAGTATTCATATTGTCATTTTGTGTTGTTTCCCTCTGTTATCATAGTGGCATTCTTTGTATTTTGCATCTATTTTTCTGTTTGCAGGTCTCTGACGAATTCGTCTGACGAATTCGTCAGATCTCAGATGATCTTGTCTGATCTCAGATGATCATGTCAAATCAGAGGCGATCCTGACTGCTTCAAACATCAGAATCTCCATCAGACATCCGGATCAGGTATTCTTCTTTTAATATTCTATAATTTCTCTTTTTTTGTCTTAATTTTGCTTTCTGTATTCATTAAATCTGCACTTTCATATAGATTAATTTAGATTCATTTGGCCAAACCTAGGATATGAATGCTTAAGGCTAAAAACGAACACATAAAAACACATTCCAAACCTAGGCATGGAAACTGCCATTAAATGTTTCCTGGTGAACCCACCATCCATCGAAAAATCATCAAAATACACCTCCCTTGAGAGGCGGGACCTTCGCAAGTCCTCTCAGTCCGAGGTACCGTGACATCCTTTTCCCATCCTCCTTCCGGGCACGGATCCTATAGCCTGAAGGTAAGGATGCAAAAAATTTGGAGCGATACATTTTGGTGAACCCGACGTGAATGCATTATAAACCTTTTGAAAACAAAAACAAAAAAAAATAGAACAACTAAAACATAGATGCATTTTAAATCATTTAAGTTTAATATCATGTTTAGATGGTAGCTCCTAAGAAAATATTAGCAGTTACTATAAATGTAGAAAACCAATTGGCAGCCATAGAAGTCAATTCTGTACTTAGTGTGCCTAAAACAGATAGAAATCAACTCTTGTGGGACGAACTTGATAGAAGACTTAGTGTCATTTCATCTAGGTCAACAGAACTTAAACAAATCAAGAGGCTAGTCCTAGATAGAATCCTGGATCCTCATCAACTAGTCTTTTATCATGAACTTCAGAGAGCCTGCCATAGATGGTTAGCTTATAGGAGAGCTCTTGTATCTTCAAAATTGTTCACCTTCGAGGAATACCTCGAGAACGCAGCCATTGTACACCAGTTCCTAGGTTGTGTAGAAGACCAAGAGGTTGTTCTTACAGATAGGGAAAGATGGAATAGAGTTCCTCGAGCTATGTTATATCGAGAGTATTGCCACGAGCTTTACTTCTATCAACCAAACATCTGAGACAGATAATATCACTATAGCTCTTTTCATTAAATTTTTAAAAGAAAACTTTCAATTTGAAGAAGAACACTTCATGACTCCTGAACAACTCGAGCCTATTAATGATATTTATAAATTGTTTATAGAAAACTAGATTATTACTTTCAGTCTTATTTCTTGCATTTATTTGTGTTATTTGTTGTCTTTACAATATTATTTCAAAAACAAAAAAAAAAAAAAAAAAAACTAAAAAACATAGCAAAAACTTAAACATTTCATTTCAAATATTGTAGTAGGTATATAGTAAATATATACCTCTTAATCTTGTTGCATATATATATATATATATATATATATATATATATATATATATATATATATATATATATATATTTGCTGAAATCAAAATTAAAGCACCATGCCTAAACTTAGGAATGGTAAAGAAACTTTAGGAGAAGAAGAAGATTGGTTACAAGATGGAACTAGAGACCCAAATGTCCTTCCTGGAGATCCAATTCCGGAAGGAAAAACTCTAGATCAATCAGAACATGACCTAGGTGAAGATAATGAACAAGAAGGAAGTGTTAAAGAGGATGGATCCTCATCCCCTAGAGTAGCTCCTAGATGGAACTATTGCTTTTGACAACATAGATCATTTCAAGAAATTTCTTGATGATAACATTGACGCCCTTAATGTGGCAGTTCGTATTGATAAAGGGCAAATTAGTAACACTCAAGCAGCCATGGAATATATGTATGATGTGCGCACTAATCCCTTGTCTTTCATTGATCAAGAAAGTGACAAGGTTGGGCCATCCAATACAGACATGGTCACTATGATTCAAAACATGTCAAAACAACAAGTTACCCAACCTCCTAAGGAACCTGTTATTCAACCTAAAATCATTCCCACACAAAAGAAACCTTCCTTCACTACTTTATTTCGCCAAACTATTGAGCAATATGCTTCAAGTAAACAAAAACCTAAAACGAAGCCAAATACCAATTTTCAACAATCTGGAATACATCATAATACAACTTCAAAGTTCCTTCATAACACTTTTCCTACCAACAATTTACACAATAGTAACATGGCATCTAATCTTCATGTCCCTCCATCATATGCCCATAAAACCCATGTCAATGCCCTACCAAACCAATATGGGGGGCAAACTAGTAATCTGGAAGCCATGGTGAAACAATTAGCTTCACGTATGGACCGGATAGATCCCTACCGTCCCTCGTATAATTATCGAGAGATATGTAGTCAACCTTTGGATCCCATAGTTGTAGCTCAACCATACCCTAAGCATTTTCCCATGCCTATCTTGCCTATATATAAAGGAACCGAAGATCCCATAGAGCATCTTCGCATGTTTAGGATAGCATGTCATGATATATCACATGATGACTTGCTATTACTAAAAATGTTCCCAAAAAGTTTAGGTGGAATGGCATTAGAGTGGTACTATCAATTGCCCACTCATTCTTTGAGAAACTTTGAAGAAACAATTGAATCATTTGTCCATCAATTTAGTGCCTACATCGAGAGGCATGTAACCATTAAAGATTTATACAACTTAAAACAAGACAAAGATGAATGTTTTGCCGATTTCTTAGCTAGATGGAGGCAATTGATAGGAAAACTGCACTTTGTGCTACCTTATAGGGAAATGTTGGACATTTTTATCAATAATTTACAAGAACAAATATCTTATGAGCTATCAATCGCTACTTTAACTACCTTCGATCAAGCTATAGATTTAGCTCGAAGAGTAGAAGATGCCCTCATTAGGAGAGGCCAACTTAGGAAGAAGGATGATGAGAAAACATCCAGAAATCAATATAAAAACAAACAAGTTGTCGGTGATGGAGTCATTGATAGCAGAAATGTTGCTAATATCAATGCAACGAAGACAACAGAAAAATTTATATTGAAACCTCCCGATAAGCCTCCTCGAGAATTTACTAGATTAAATCAACCCTTATCAACTATTTTACCTCAATTACTCGAAAGAGGTTTGATCCAATTACCGAATATCCGGGAACCCGATCCAACTATACCCGGATACAGAGCCGACTTACACTGTGATTTCCATAGAGGACCTGGACACTCTACCAATGCTTGTAAAAGGTTGAAACATAAAATACAAGATTTGATTGATAATAATGAAATGGAAGTGCAAGCCTTCCAACCTAAACAAAACCCTCCTAATAATACTCAAAAGACCATTCCCCAAAATCAAAATCAAAATGCTAATCAAACATTAGACATATTTCAACACCCTTTACCAAGACATGGTAAAGAGGTAGCCAATCAAATCGAACATCATAATGTTCCCCCTCCTACCCGATATGTAGGAACCATTAGCGGACAATTACCTGTTCAGGATCCTCAAATATTTGACACAACCTTATCCCTGGTTACGACCAGGCCCTTACATAATTTTCAAACTTCTGATTCTAGTGATATAGAATCAGATAGTGAAAGTGAACTAGACATTACTTCAAACCAATCGAATAGTTCTGAAAATGAATCAGATCCTATTCAACCCATCACAGATGCCATGGTTCCAGAAGAACCATTTCCTAGAAGAGTTACTACTCGACCCTCTTCTAATCAATTCCTTCCTAATGAACAAGCCATAAATGCTAGACCGAGGCCAGTTCAACGTCCTCAATATAACATTGTAGGTACCATTGGAGTCGTTACCCGACAACAGGCTCAAAATTCTCAACAAGAATCAAATCAGAATGATGGATCGGCTCCATTCGTTTTGAAAAATCCCAATAAAGGGAATCATGCTCCTAATGTTCAACCTAAACCCCCTTACAATATTAATGAGCAATTATCCAATACTACAGCCAGAATTTCCCTTTTGGATTTATTAAGATCTTCTCCCACCCATAGGGATGAGTTGATGCTTACATTAAGCCAAATGATGGTACCTCAAAACATCCAACCTGAAGCTATGGCCAATACTATCATCACTCGAGAGGTTGATTGTATTGACTTTCGGGATAAAGATATCCCACAACACAGTTTACATAAGGATAATCCCTTATACATTACTGCTCTAATTGGAGATGTAGCTATCAAACGAGTCTTGATTGATAATGGCTCATCTCTAAACATTTGCACTTTTGACTTCTACCAAAGATTTGGCTTTAGAAGTGATGAAATGAAGAAAACCGATATGATTATCAAAGCTTTCAATGACGAAACACAAGAAACGTGTGGAGTTATTACCCTCCCATTGCAAGTTGGTCCTAGAACCCTAGAAACAACCGTGTTTATTGTACATTGCCCAACATCGTACAATATACTTTTGGGTCACCCTTGGATCAATGCGATGCGAGCTGTCCCATCAACTTTACACCAATGTGTTAAATTCGAATTTAAAAATCAGTTGGTCACTATCCATGGTGACCCTAGACCCTTTGATATGTGTGCTTTGGCAGAACTTGTTGGAGTGCAATTTTGCCCCGCTCTATCATCCACACATCCTAGTTCTTATTTTTCATCTAAAACTGTGAAACACACACCCATAACTTCACCTATTTCCCCTCCATTAATTTCATCCTCCTATATAGATCAACAATCCTCTAAACAAATCACTCTAGAACCTCAAAAAGATCTTAAATCTACAACCAATCCTTCAAGTTCTATCCCTATAATTTCAAAACCTATAGAAACAACTATCATACCTTCCACATCTCAAGATATAGGAAATAATCCTTCTACATCTTATGCCCTTTCCGATGAACTTTTACCAGATTTATCCACAACCTTAATATCAGAAAAGACAAATGCTTTCATGCGAGATTCAATTCTTTTAAATAACTTGCCGCCATCTCCTCGTACTTTGGGCCTCCCACAACCTATGGGAAGTACTTACCAAGTCGGGAGTTGTGCCTTCATTTATAAAGGATATGACTGGGAAGAATCCCCGGAATATCAAAACTCATCATGAGGGATACGCTCGGTGTTATTTTACCAATGAATATATTAAAGCTAAACCCATGATGCTTAAAATGGGATATAAAGGGAAAGGCTTGGGACCTTTCCAAAATGGCATGAAAGAACCTTTCGAGGTAGAACCGTGGCCTGCCCGCTGTGGTGTGGGCCTATTTCCTAGTAAGGGTCAACCCTTTCCTTTTGAAGATGATGATCATCTCATATGTTATCAAGATTATTTGGATAGGCATGTTGATTTGCCTCTTAAAAATCAGTCATTTTCATGTAACATGCTATCCATAGCTTACCCTGAAATGATTGCTGACCCCGATGAAGAGTTGGAAGGAGATATCTTCCATGATGTCTCCGTTGAAGAGATGTTACACAATGGATTTTATTTTGATGGTTCTATACCAACTATAGCCCAACTTGAGACTACTAATCCTCAAGATGAATTATCCAAATTAACCTTACAAGAATTACAAGAATTGGGTGTTTCACCCGCCCCACCTAATTTTGAAAGAGATCTACACATGGAGGTAGAAAACGTCATTAAAATTAATATTGGAACCGAGGATAATCCTCACATAATCAATATTGGATCCGAATTAAGTCAAGAAAAACAAGAACAATACATTGCATTCCTTAAAGAGTATGAAGATGTCTTCGCTTGGACATATGAAGATATGCCAGGTCTAGACCCTTCGTAGTCATGCATCATCTAGTGGTCCATCCGGATGCTAAACCTCGTTAAACAAAAACTTAGAAAAATGCATCCCAAAGTGGCTCTTGCTAGTCAAAGGGGAGTTAGAAAAACTCTTGAATGTTGTCTTTATACAAGCTATTGATTATGCTGAATGGATCTCAAATGTAGTTCCAAGTCACCAAGAAAGAAGCTACCAAAGTTAGGGTTTGCACAGATTTTAGAGATATTAACGCTGCATGCCCTAAAGATGACTTTCCTCTTCCAAACATGGATCAAATCATTGACTTCATCGTCGGGAGTGGGATGATGTCCTTAATGGATGGATTCTCCGGTTATAATCAGATCAGGATAGCTCCTGAAGATCAGGCTAAAACAACCTTTATTACCCCCTGGGGTACCTTTTGTTGGAAAGTGATGCCATTTGGCTTAAAGAACGCAGGTGCAACTTATCAACGAGCTATGACCTATATTTTTCATGATATGATGCATGATATCCTACATGATTATGTAGATGATATTATAGCTCACTCTATTATTGAAGATAATCATTTAGATGATTTGAGAAAAGTTTTTAATCGATTACGAGAATATCTTATTCGATTAAATCCAACAAAATGCATATTCGGAGTTAAGTCCGACAAACTATTAGGGGTTTTAGTTTCTTTACGTGGTATCGAAATCGACCCTCTCAAAATTGCGGCTATCACTGATATGCCCGCACCTACTAATATATCTGAGTTACGAAGTTTACAAGGTAAGCTTCAAGCTATCCGTCGCTTCATCGATAAGCTGGCGGACAAAACCGGTCCCTTTCTTAAACTCCTTAAGAAGGATGTCCCTTTTAATTGGGACAATGAATGTAGAGAAGCTTTTGAACTTCTCAAACAATACCTCCTTAATCCACCTGTGCTTTCACCACCTAAACCTGATCGCCCATTCCTCCTATATATTTCAGCTTCATATTCTGCCTTAGGGGCTATGTTAGCTCAGCTTGATGATGAAAAGAGAGAACGTGCTAATTATTATATTAGCCGAACCTTCATCAGTTATGAAACCCGCTACACAACATTAGAAAAACTATGTCTAGCAGTCATTTTTGCTACGCAAAAATTATGACATTATATGCTTAGTCAAAAAACTTATGTCATTGCCAAATACGATCCCTTAAGGTATCTCATGAGTCGACCTTATTTATCGGGTCGCACAGCCAAGTGGGTTCTTGCTCTAAGCGAGTTTGATCTCACATTCATAGGACAGAAGTCTGTTAAGGGTCAAATCATAGCAGATCAATTAGCTGCTGCACCCTTAGCGTCTACCCATCCCCTCATCATCGAGTTTCTGGATGAATGCCTTCAATTAGAGGCAGACCATACTGAACAATGGTCCTTATACTTTGATGGAGCCCGATGCATGAGTGGGGCTGGTGCGGGTATTATTTTAATATCCCCACAAAAACATCTTATTCCTCTGTCCTTCAAATTGACATTTGCTTGCACCAACAATACTGTTGAGTATGAAGCTCTAATCCTTGGATTACGAGCTGCCTTGGCGCTAAAAATTAAACATCTTTTAGTTTTTGGTGATTCTCAACTGGTTATAAACCAAATTAATGAAGTTTATCAGACCAGAGATGATAAACTGCGCCCATATAAGGCCTATGTTTTACAATTAATGTCTCTATTTGATCAAGTTACCTTGGAAGCTATTCCTCGAACTAGCAACCGTGCAACTGATGCTATGGCCGCAACTGCATCTCTCCTGCCCTTGGAGTTAGATGACGAATATGCCACTATCATTATTCGTCGACTCCAGGAACCCGCTTCAAATAAATCATGCTTAGAGCCTTTGGATGTGTTTCTAATCAATGAAACTACTCCTGAACCTTGGTATACGGACATATTTGATTTTCTCCAAAATGGGACTTTCCCTGCCAATTCTAATAGCAACCAACGTCGGTTATTACGTAGACGAGCAAGTCGATTTGTAATAATTGGCAATACTTTATATAGGAGATCTTTTGAAGGTATCCTATTAAGATGTTTAAACTTAGAAGAGTCTAAATCAGCCTTGAGTGAAGCCCACGATGGATCTTGTGGAGGACACTTTAGTGGTAGTGTCATTGCTAAAAAGCTCCTTCGGATAGGATACTTTTGGCCTACCATGGAAACGGATGCACATGAGTATGTGCGCCATTGCGACAAGTGCCAAAAACATGCTGACCTTGTCCATGCGCCTGCACAAGAGCTGCAGGCTATTTCATCTCCTTGGCCCTTTTCCAAATGGGGTTTAGATATTATTGGCAAAATCAATCCTGTGTCATCTGATGGACACAAGTTCATCATAACCGCCACTGAGTATTTCACGAAGTGGGTTGAAGCTATGCCTTTAGCTTCCTGCACCGGCACACAAGTCTCTAAATTTATTTTTAATCAAATCATTTGTAGGTTCGAAATTCTTGCAAATCTCATCTCTGATAATGGAACTTGTTTCAAAAATAAAGATGTTAAAAAATTATGCCAAAAATATAAGATTCAACATCGCTGGTCCACTCCCTATTATCCTCATGGTAATGGTCAAGCGTAAGCATCTAACAAAACCTTAATCAAAATCCTCAAAATATTGGTCAATAAACCGGCCGTGACTGGCACATTCAATTATATCCAGCCTTGTGGGCCTATCGAACTAGTGTTCGAACCCCCACGGGAACTTCACCATTTGTTTTGGTTTATGGTGCTCGAAGCAGCTTTTTCCCTTTGAATTAGAAGTTCCTTCTTTGGCTCTACTACTTCAAGATACCGAAGTAGGAGATGAATATCGAGCTGGCAGACTCAGTCAGCTGGAACTCCTAGATGAAAAATGCATCAATGCTTTGGAGCATCTCCGTGCCTACCAAAACAAGCTTAAAAGATCATATGCTAAAAAAGTGCGTCATCGATCCTTTGAGATCGACGACCTTGTTTTAAAAGAAAATCAAAAAAATACTAATGCAACTAAGGACCTTAAAGGCAAATTTGAGCCCAACTGGCTTGGACCATACATTATTACTGCTAAATTCGAATCAGGAGCATACAAATTGTCTACCTTAGATGGTAAAGAACTTAAAGAACCCATGAATATTTTGCATCTTAAACGTTACTATGTATAAATTTGGTCATTTCATCCATGTATATATTTGTTCAAAATCACTATCTTGTATTTCTTTCAAATTTATAAATTCAAAAACACCAAAAACATTCATAATCATCAAAATCTTCAAAACTATTTGTTGCATTTATTTATGGCACTTGTTAAATTTTTTGTTCAAAAACAAAAATAAAACCAAAAAAACAAAATAATGATAAAAATATAAAAACAACAATATGCTTGACTCTTTCGAAACCAAAACAATATAAAGAAGAAAGAGAGAGTCAATATTCTCAAAACTTCTCAAAAAGTATTTATATATATTTTCTTACAAATATTGCAGTTATATGTTTCAAATTATTTTGGATAAATTAGCATTTATTTGGAATCCCTCACTTGCACACTCACAAAAATAAATATCTTGATTTTATCCGGCATGATTACTAATCTCTCTTATATCAAAGTCCACAAAATTCAATTAAATAAAGTTTGAGCATAGAGAATTGATCTTGTTATTTACTTAAACCAAGCACATCTTTTCACAATAAAATGATTATATTTGTAATTTCCATGTTTTGCTACATAGTAGACGTGATTTCTTGAGCGAAAAGTTTCCCCTGCTATCCTATCATGCACATGGTCTAGAATCTTTGAGAATTGGCAAAAGGACAAGCTCACCCCTACCCAGAATAAAAATCCCTTGCTCTACAGCTAATCCGAGCAAGTATCCCTAGCAAAGAAGAAGAAAAGAAAAGTTCAAGAAAAAAAGAGAAAAGAAAAATGTTATTTTATATCATTACAGCAATATTTCAAGCACTATCTCAAAAATCAAGCAAAAAAAAATACAAAAAGAAAAAGAAGCAAAGTTCAAAAGAAAAGCAAAAGAAAGCAGAAAGCAAGAAAGCAATAAAATCCCTTTCCCTACCCTTTGAAAAGAAAAGAAGGGTTGATGAGCTTGAATCCCTGGAATTCTCAATTATTCGAAAACTGTGAGGTAAGCCCCATAACAGGTGGTTTGTGCCCAACCCGCTTGGCCTTGGGTAACTCCTAGCGTGGTGATATGTCTCGTCACATTAGCGACCTTCTTTTGTACAGACCTATGTCTGCTTATGGATTAGCTAGCTCTTGATAATCCGACCTACATAGTAGTCTAGTATGGTTATATGCATCTACATCATGGTTAATGAACACTTATTTGGTTTCTTCAAATCACTTGTATCATATTATCTTGCTCAAAACTGGTAAATGCACAAAGCAATTGCACACACATTTGTATTTGAGAGATTTTGTGTATCATTATGATAAATCAAGATCGGAAATGAATTCACATATGCACATGGGATTCCTTATAAATCTAACTTTTGTCTTCAAAATACTTTGAAATATTATTTTTGCAACTTGTTTGGAATAATTCAAGTACAGTTGTTTACCATAAAGACAACTATATAATAGAAAAATCAAAAATTTCTTTCAAAAATATACAATCAAAACATATATATATATATATATATATATAACTTTTGTCGACTTTCGCGATGATGGTATAGTTCCAAAACCAAAATTGGAATTTTATGCCTAGCGCAAGTCCTCATCTTCATATTTTCTGTTTATTAAAAAAATCAACCATGCAATAAAACTATCTATTTTTCTTTGATTTTCACGATGATGGTATAAGTCTATACCTACATATTCTATGCCTAGCGCAAACCATTGTAACAATTTTTATTCCCCATTTATTTAAAAATCATGAAAACCATATGACTTAAATCATTATATTACACAAATTATGCTTTTAAACACAAAGCATGCACATTATCATTATTTCATGTCATTATGTTAACCTTCAAATTTTGCAAAGATGGTATAATTCCTAAGGAATTATCAAAAAATTATCACACTTAGGAATTTATGCCTAGCAAAAAACATTATTTCATGCATACTATTTTTTATGAAAATCTGAAAAACAAACCATCATCACCATCATTTTCACCATTGCACCAAAGTCTTAAGACAGTCTCTTAAGCACTCTTTTACTTTTAACAATATTTCTATACTGGGATTAGCTTGACGACCGAGTGAGAAGTGACTCCATGAAATGGTCTATAATAGCGACAATGTCCTTTGAAATTATTGTTAGAAGTCTCTTTTTATTTTTTACCACATCACATTACAAACAACCAATTTGTTACATCAGATTATTTCATTTAAAATATTACCGCATGACATCAAAATTATAAATTTTCAAAATGACATAATTTCATGAATCCTCAATCCAATTATCAAATCAATCAATCAAACATAAAAGCATCATAAACATACACATAACACAAGTCATATGATCAAAACTATCTCATCTCATATATATATCAACAGTATATATACATCATCAAAACTGGATCGGTATGCCACAATCTGTACCTCGGCATACTCAATCCTCTATCAAAAAATAATAAACCTACATATCAATCTGTACAGTGTAATGCAGTCCTCTAGCCTCGAGAGCCCCTCGAGCTCTCAGCCTCATCTCCTCCCCCGCCCTGAGGTGGACGAGGTGGCCCCATCATAGTATGAGTAGTACTGTGAGTCCTAGTCCTCGATCGGGACGAAGTCCTCGAGGACCCAATCCTGATAGGGTCAGCAATGCCGACTGGCAGCTGTACCCTCTGACCCTCTGGCACCATCTGGAAGTAGATGCCCTGGTAGAACGTGGTCTGAGCAATCGACCATGCCAGCTCCTGTGTGCTCGCTCCTCCACCCCGTGCCCTGAGGCATGCAATCTCGTCTCTGAGCTGTGTAACCTCAGCTCGATGGCATGTAGCCTCATCCTGCAATGTCTGCACCTATGCCCGGAGATGATCTCTCTCTGCTCGGAGAGTAGCTGTCTCGCTACTCTCCCCTGTGTCAACACCCTTGCCCTTATCGGGCGATGGTGGCCTCTCTCTCTATGGAGAAGGGGGTCTCGCCTCCCTCCTCTCCCTCTGTCATGGCCTCTCCTGTGCATGCGGCCTCCTCAGCTCTCTCCCGCTGTGACCCTGGGCCGCCTCCATAGCCGCCTGGTATCGCCTCCCTATCCGATGCACAACTACGTGTATCGGACCCTGAGCCCTCGTCATCCGAGGAGGGCGGATGCCTGCGTACCAGGCATCGTAGCCATCGGCTACCCCTACGTCGTCCCCATCCACTGGCTGAATGGGGGCATCGTCCGAGTCTTGACTCCAGAAACGTTGCATGTCTGGAGCCCCGCTCACTGTAGTGTTATCCCGGATAGTCCGAGAAAACTCATAATCCCTGAGAGATGGGATCCCCTACTGTAGACCGAACTGACGCAAAACTCGGTCATAGCGGTGGAGCTCCACCTCTCCCCTCTCCATCCATAGCCAGCACACTCGCCTAATGCGAGCTAGCTCCTGTCCATCCTCGGCCCACCCTGGGTGCTCGCGCCATGGCCTCCAGGTGATCTGGTCCGGGACTAGGTCATCTAGCAGTCTCCGGGACATCGAAAGGTCGATCCATCATTGTGACCCTCTTCGGAGCCACCAGTAGAAAACTCGGGGCCTCTCCCCATCAATCCCTATTAGAGGAAGCCCTACCGGCCTCCGCACTGCAATGTGCTCCCAGCACCAAACTTGTAGGAGCGATGTCATCACCAGACATCGGCCGCCCTTGTACACGACCCCATGTAGGATCCTGTACAATCGGCATAGCACATAGCTGCCCCAAGAAAATCTGTAGCCATGGTCTCGCATATCGTAGATCACATCTACGAGCATCCATGGCACCCTACACCCGCTCTGGTGGCACAACAGAAGTCCACCAACTACTCCAGCTAGAACCCGTGTGAGTCTAGATGCCCCAGGCATCTGACGTAGTGCCTCGATGTTAACTCCGCCCTTCTCCAGGGCGAAGCTCGGGTCACCACACAATCGTCCCATAGCATGGCCCTGATTGGCCGTAGGAGTGATCAACCGTCCTTGTATGGGGATTCTCAGAATCCTCCATACATCCTCTAGAGTGGGAGTCATCTCCCCTATAGGTAGCCAAAAACATGAAGAACCCGGATACCATCTCTCTGCTAGGGCTGTCAGTAGCCCCATATCTGTAGACACTTGTGGCATCTCTGCCACATGCTGTAAGCCGACCTGTGCCAACTGATCCCGCTCTGCTCATGTAAGAGCGGCCAAGTCATCTCTCAAACCTCCATACTTCCATTCCCTACTTTTTAGCAAACCTCTCTGCAACATAAACAACAAAACAACAAACAACCATTAATAACAATTCAAGTAATTAAAAATGCAAGTTAAAATAAGTTCAATTTTATGCAATTGATGATATCGTCCACTATTGGACGATATCGTCCCAAATTTGAGCATAATCGTCTCCGATTTTGTAAGTCGAAATCGTCCCTAATTTGACGAAATCGTCCCCCTTTCGCCGATTTCGCCCTTGGACGAAATTGGCGAAATTGAGACGATTTCGTCGAAATCAGGACGATTTCGTCCCGACGACGTCGACGGCCCAAAAATGGCCGCGATGCTCAAAAATTGATTAAAATTTACCTAAAAAGCATGTAAAATCAAATTAAAGCATTCTAAACTAAGTTTAGACTCTTACCCGTAGACCGCGTCGGACCTCTGTTGATCTGTGCGTCGTCTCCACCATTTTTGCTTCCAGAGCTCTAAAACCAGTAAAAATGAATTAGGGTTTTACCCTATTTTTCTTAATTTTATTCAAAAATAATTCAAAATTAATTTTGCTTTTTCGCGTTTTTACCTCAAACGTTCGATTTGGGTAAAAACACGGAGGGGGCACCATAGTAAGTTGTCGTACGATTCGACCAAGAATCGTCGCCTAAAAATGGGAATAATTTTTGCTTTCTCGTAGATCGAGAAGAACTCATCTTTAACGCATTTTCTTCAGAAAATTCGCTAAAGAGGGGGCAAAATGTAGCACCCTAAAATTGGCACAGTGAAATTGTAATAATTACATTCATCCTAGTAAATAATTTAAATTCAAATTTTAACCTCCCAAACCGCCCGTTAACCGTCGGGTAATCCGTTTCCCCCTTTTCCGTGCCATTTTTAGAGGTTGTTTTGACCGTTTGACGATATCGTCGCCGATCAGACGATATCGCCCCAGATCTGACGATTTCGTCTAGGCTAGGACGTCCGGACGATCTTGTCGCAAAACTGATTTTGCACAATTAGCTTCTGTTCCAACGGGTCTCTAATCTGGGCAGAAGCGTGTCTGCGCCGTTAGGGACCCTCCCCGTTGGAGATCTCCCAAATAGGGATGATCTCCAACCTCCTAACTACTCCCCTAAGCCTATTTAATCCTTAGGACCTTCCCTTCCCAACCCCTGGCTGAATTTCCCTGTAACTTGATTTTGCGTGCATTAGAATACCTAGAGCATCATTTTGCATTTGTTATTTTGAAGTTTTCTTGCAGGGACCTCATTGATTTTCAGCCGGAGCAAGCTCAGATCGTCGCAGACGATCTCGTTCAAATCTCGGACGATCCTGTCACAATTCGAGATGATTTCATTGCTTCCAGATGATTTCGACTGCAATCTGCATTGGGGGCAATCAGTGCCCAGAGTTTGCGCTTTCTCTTATACCTTTTGCTGTTTTATTCTGCATTTAAGTTAGTTTTTTCCTTATTTCTTACTATTTTGCATTTGGAGTTCACCCATATAGCTTAGGTTGCATGATAAGATCATAATTTCTCATTAGAATATCATAATTTGTTTGAATTTCTATTCATAACTATTGTTTAGTATTCATATTGTCATTTTGTGTTGTTTTCCTCTGTTATCACAGTGGCATTCTTTGTATTTTGCATTTGTTTTTCTGTTTGCAGGTCTCTGACGAATTCGTCTAACGAATTCGTCAGATCTCAGACGATCTTGTCTGATCTCAGACGATCATGTCAAATCAGAGGCGATCCTGACTGCTTCAAACATCAAAATCTCCATCAGACATCCGGATCAGGTATTCTGCTTTTAATATTCTATAATTTCTCTTTTTCTGTCTTAATTCTGCTTTCTGTATTCATTAAATCTGCACTTTCATATAGATTAATTTAGATTCATTTGGCCAAACCTAGGATATGAATGCTTAAGGCTAAAAATGAACACATAAAAACACATTCCAAACCTAGGCGTGGAAACTGCCATTAAATGTTTCCTGGTGAACCCACCATCCGTCGAAAAATCATCAAAATACACCTCCCTTGAGAGGCGGGACCTTCGCAAGTCCTCTCGATCCGAGGTACCGCGACATCCTTTTCCCATCCTCCTTCCGGGCACGGATCCTATAGCCTGAAGGTAAGGGTGCAAAAAATTTGGAGCGATACAAGTGTCATTGCTAAAAATATCCTTAGGATAGGATACTTTTGGCCTACCATTGAGAATGATGCACATGAGTATGTGCGCCATTGCAACAAGTGCCAAAAACATGCTGACCTTGTCCATGCCCCTGCACAAGAACTACAGGCTATTTCATCTCCTTGGCTTTTGCATCTTGGAGTTCACCCATGTAGTTTAATTGCATAATAAGGTCATGATTAGCTATTAAAGTGTTACAACTTACTTGCATTTCTATTCAGGATTATCTGTTAACATCCTTATTGTCATTTTACATCATTATCCTTTATTAGCATTGCTGCATTTTTTGTATTTTGTGTCTATTTATCTGTTTGCAGGTCTCTGATGAATTCATCTGACGAATTCATCAGATCTCAGATGATCCTACAGGTCAAAGACGATCTCATCAAATTCCAGACGATCCTATTTGCTTCAAAAACTACAACCTCCATCAGACATCCGAATCAAGTATGGCTCTGTAATTTAGCTTTTTCTCTCTGTTTTTTGTTCAAATTTGTTTTCTGTATTTCATTTAGTCTACATTTTCATAATAGAACAACTTAGATTTATTTGGCCAAACCTAGGACTTGAATTTTTAAATATAAAACTAAACACATTAAACACATTCCCAACCTAGGCATGGAAACTGTCATTCAAACGTTTCCTGGTGAACCCACCATCCATCAAAAAATCACCATACTACACCTCCCCCGAGAGGCGGGACCTTCGCAAGGCCTCTCAGTCTAAGGTACCGCACCATCCTTTTCCCATCCTCCTTTCGGGCACGGATCCTATAGCCTAAAGGTAAGGATGCAAAAAATTTGGAGCGATACACTAACATATGTGCAATAATATCGCTCTAAATATGGCCAATAATAGCCCATGCGAAGGATGCGCTTTGTGATGGCCATGCCGCTAAAGTGGCCACCGCATGTACCATCATGTGCTTGGGCAATGGCCCAAGTAGCTTCCTATTGTTCCAAGCAATGAAGGAGGATTCCCTCGTAGCTCCGATGATACAAAATGTCTCCTAACAAGACATGCTTTGCCACTTTCTATTTGAGTGTCCTTTTGGTGGCATGCGACAATCCAGGTGGGAGGCTACCAAGCTTGAGGTAGTCTCGAATGGGAGTATACCAGTCCTACTGCATAGAAGCTTCGATGGCATGAATGGCCTGACCCTTTAAAAGTTCATCCCTAGCAAAATTTGATTGGGGGAGAACCTGTAAGAATAGCATGGTACTACTATTAAAAGGGGTTTGGGGGAATAAGGACCCCCAATCGACATGATTTAGGCGATCATGAATTTGTGAGAACCTATCGTGAGATGGTTCAATTTGAATCATGTGGATGCCTGGCATGGCTTTAGAGCTCTCGTGCTTCATCGTAGGTTGTGATAGCATTTTAACATGAATGGTGGTGATGTCATCTAAAGGGTTCTATGGGATAAGTGACCCCAAGGAGGCCATAGTATCCACAAAATGATTCGATGATCGAGGGAGTGCCTCGATATCATACCACTCAAAATTTGCCAGGAAAACATCCACAAGGGCTTTATAAGCTTGCAGCACTGGACATCTGCATTGAAAGATCCCTTTGACCTGGTTAACAATTAGCAAGGAATCACCAAAAATGTTGAGCCTTTTGATTTTCATGGCGATGGCTGCTTGAAGACCTATGAGCAAGGCTTCATATTCTGCGTTGTTGTTTGTGCATGGGAAATCGAGTTTAAATGATAGAGGCAATGGAGCTCCCTGCGATGTAAATAACATGACTCCCATGCCACCCCCTCGCTCACATTTGGAGCCATCGAAGAATAGGGTCATATCGGCCTGGGCCTTAGGCTCATCAGGATCTGGCGATTCTGAGATATGGAAGACCCCATCATCGGGTAGCTCCATGCTAAGAGGTTGATCATCCTCAAGAGGAGCCTCCACGAGATGATCGATGATGACCTGACCTTTGATAGATTTTTGTTCAATGAATTCTAGGTCAAATTCTATTAACAACATGATCCATTTCATCGTGCGACTACTATGATAAGTATGACTCATCATGTATCGCAATGGATTCTCTTTCGACACAACATGCATGGTATGCCCCAGCATATAATGGCGTAGCTTTCTAGTGGCGAAAACCACTGCTAAGCACAACTTCTCGACATATGCGTATCGAACCTCGTAACTGACCAGGGTGCGGCTAAGATAGTAAGTAGCCTGCTCTTTGAAAAACTCGTTCTTCTGGGCCAGCATGGCCCCTAGTGCGATCTCAGTGGCTGAGATGTATAAATAGAATGGTACTCCTGGTCGAGGAGGTGCCAAGACTGGTGGTGAAACTAGGTATTGCTTTATCTCATCAAAGGCTTCTTGGCACTCATCATCCCAGTGGAATGCAACTCCCTTATGCAAGAGTCTATTCATTGGCTGACACTTATCCGACAACTACGCTATGAAGCGTTTAATAGATATGATTTTGCCTTGCAGGCTTCACACTTGCTTGACGGTGGTCGGGGGAGGCATTTCTAGGATAGCCTTGACTTTATTAGGGTCCACCTCGATGCCTCGCTTGGAGACTATGAAACCCAAGAGTTTTCCAGATGTGACGCCAAAGATGCACTTCTTGGGGTTAAGCCTGACATTGTGCTCAATGAGGCGATCGAGGACTTTGCGTAAGACATCGGGATGCTCATGACGTAATAGAGACTTAGCCAATAAGTCATCCATGTAATCTTCCAATATCTTGTGCATGTAATCATGGAAGATGTATGTCATGGCTCGCTGATAGGTGGCGCCAATGTTCTTGAGACCGAAGGGCATGACCCTATAACAAAATGTTCCCCAAGGCATCGTAAATGCCATTTTGATCTGGTCTTCTGGGTTGATACGAATCTGATTATATCCAGAAAAACCATCCATGAGGGAAAGCATTTCATGGCCTACTATTGCATCTACCAGTGCATCGATGCTAGGCAAAGGAAAATCATCCTTAGGACTCGCTTTGTTTAGATCTCGAAAGTTTGTGCATATGCGAATCCTCCCATCAGGCTTCTTGATGGGAACCATGTTGGACAACCATGGTGGGTAATCTATGGGGATAATGAATCGGGCATCCAAGAGCTTTTGTATCTCATCCTTCACCATCAAGGCTACTATTGGATGCATCTTTCACAACTTTTGCTTTACCGGTTTGACTGTCGGGTTGAGTGTTAAATTATGCATGACCAGATTTGGGTCTAGTCCTGGCATATCCTTGTATGACCATGCAAAATCTTGCTTTCTCTCCATGAGAATCTGAATGTATATGGCTTGCTCTTCAGGGGATAAGCCTTCCCCTAGCTTGATAAACTATGGATTATCTGGATCTGAGCCTATGTCTCGATCAATCATTGGCTCGACTGACATATGCGATCCATCCTCCAACTGATGTGGAGTAGGGATCAAGTGGATGTCATCTACTGAATTAAGATCATCGATGGGAACGTCAGGTTCCTCTTCAGCATGAAAGACATCCTGAGTAAGTTTTGGGGTGAAATGAAACATCTCACCACATGGCCAATACTCAAAAGGTGATGGGGGTGAATCAACGTGATCCCAATCGATAGCATCTAGGGCAAGGTGCAATGGCTTGGAAGGATCGACTGGATTGTAGAGTGGTGTGGTCAAATCAATGGAGATCATGTTGATGGAATGAATTTGTTCTCCAGGACCATGGGTGAAGGACTCATTATCTGTATCACTTCCTACCCCCAAGTGTGGCGGTGGGGGGATAGGGATCACCGGATCCTGTCTATGAATAGACTGTAGGATGGGATCATTGGGCTCAAGGAGCTCCATGTGAGTCGGTGGGTCCAGAAAGACCGCATGATAGATCTGATCCAGATTGACTGGTCTTGCCCTTAAGCATGGGCCAACACGTAGCTGATGATACACCTCATCTATGTCGATGGGCTGGTGACGATGGCATAAATAAGGAGGACCAAGGTAGGCCCTCTCCGTCTCATCCTCATCATCACTATCGTATATTAGTCCCTCACCTCTACCCATAGGAATTGGGTGATCTGGCAGATGAGGTCCCATATATGCTCGCTCCTCATAATCATCATCATGGATGAGGACTTCTTCACTCTCGTCTTGTGGTGCCCTTGGCACGTGAGGATCGAGTAGTTCGAGCAAATGGATGGCGCCCTCACCAGGCGGTCTGACTTCTTGAGGGTGGACTGGCTCTTCAGGAGGTAGGAGCTACTGCCAGATGGGGTCATCGATGGGGAACATGTGCATGAATTCCTCCTACTCATCATCAATGGGGATGACCTATGAATGATCATTGTCCGACTCAAATGGGTCGTACGGTGCTACCTTGTAATCAAAGTCATCATCCGAGGTCCACTCATAAGAGGGGCCCTCATCACAAATGTGAGGACATGCTTGCGAGCTCTCACCTCTCTCAAAATGTGGGAGAATGTCACTAAGGATCATAGGGCTCCCATCCGATATCGAGAAATAGTCCCCCAATGAGTAGATGGTGTGCGGGTTGGCGTAGGGGTCCCTAGCCAACTCATCTCTCTGACCTATGCATAGGCGATCGATGCCATCCATGAGGACATCCAGGGGCAATGGGTTGTTATGCCCTAATCCTAACTTGTCATATGCCATTTGATATTTCAGCTAAAAAGGGACCCGCATGCCCTGCTCATATCTGCCTAACCCAAAACCCTGCCAGTTGCATAGGTCAAAATACTTCAACGTGAAGTCTGGGTTAGACAAGTAATCAATATACTCCCCAAAAGGCTCCTCGTCTTCCTCCTCCTGCTGGTAGGGCTCTATGCCATAATCAAGGCCTCCATACATGAAGTTTGTCTGATTAGGAGGGAGGCCTAAAGGTATGAGGGTGCCTCTCAAAAAGAGAGGTTTGCCCATGTCTTGCACGGACTCAACTGCAGGTGTTGCCATGACATTTTGAATCATGTACTCCCCTAGACCCGTACTAGCCATCTCAACTATGATCAATGATCATGGTGAAGGGGGAAATGGGAGTGCTTCTTGGGCCCATTCCATGATGGGCTCATCGGCCACCCATTCCTCCATCGTGCTAGGCACTTCTTCAGAGGAGATGGTGGAAACTATTGGGGGAACCTCTTCGATGAGCCTCTTCCTAGTGTCCTTCGACAATGGGGCCATAGATGATGGTGATGCCTATGAAGGAGCTGACGATGAACATGGGATGGACTATGATGAAGGCCGCTCTATGGGAGGGGGTGATGCCAAAATCGGACCCATATGAGACTTGTTCAACTGGAAGTCCAGATGAGGTGATGGTAGGGTCGACTCGGGCAACTGCTGCACCAGGTTGCAGTATTTGAAGGGCTCGAGGTCTATCGAAATGACGTGAACCTACCCTTCATACGTGTACTTTAGACACTGGTGCATGATTGATGGGACACACTTCATGTTCCTGATCTAGGGTCTGCCTAGCAAGATGTTATATGCCATCTCACCCTCTATTATGTGGCACAATGTCAGAATCATCTTTTGCCCAACTTGAATGGGCAAGACAATCATGCCAACTATCGAGCATATAGCATCATTGAATGCTCGAAGGGTGTAGGTGGATGCAACGATGTGCATTGCAGGTAGTTTGAGGTGCTCTAGTGCCATTGTAGTAATGATATTACTGGATGAACCAGTGTCTATCAAAACCCTCTTGAATGGGGTTCCATTCACACATGCGATGATGTGTAAAGGTGGATCCACCATGTCGATGGGAATAGGCCTTAGCTCATCTTCCCTGAACATGATGACTGGCTCGGTGCATTGGCGTACATGCCCCATGAAATTGTTGAAATAATTAGCTTCCTGGGGCTGCAGCTCAATGGCTTTCAAAATCTCCATCAGGGCCTCCCTGTGAGGCTACGACTGTTGGATGAGCTCATAGATGGAGAGCCTAGCCGATGTGGTCCTCAAAATCTGAGCGAGTTTGGTCTAAATCATGGCCATAGGCCTAGGCAGGGGAGTCTACACTAATGGTGGTGCAGCTTGTGAAGTTGATGAAACATCGCTCGAAGCCGTAGGGGCTACGGTTGGACTTGGGTACTTCTTGTTCCGTGTCACAATGCTCACCATGCCCACAAATCCCTGCTTGGGATAGGCCTGATGGACCTCATTTACTTGGGTTGTGGGCTTAGCCTACCCTCCATGGGCTGGCAAGGGATCTTTGAAGACCTCCATCTATTGGTTGTTTGGTGCCACGGGGTTATCTACCGTGAGAGACTTGTTGTCGATC
The DNA here is from genome assembly GCA_028583015.1 of Wollemia nobilis. NCBI lineage: Eukaryota > Viridiplantae > Streptophyta > Pinopsida > Araucariales > Araucariaceae > Wollemia > Wollemia nobilis. Next base: position 5,890,153 of record JAQPPZ010016059.1, on the reverse strand, counting down.
AGGTCCTGCACCAAGTTCTTGAACTTGTAGCATCCAAAGATGTCATGACCCTTCTGTCGGTGGTACTTGCAATACAAGTCTTCCCGGTAGCCTTTGGGCTTTGGTGCATTAGGATCCATAGGTCTACTCTCAGGTAGGTGGACCAAACTGGCCACGTAGAGGCGGTCAAACAAGGAATCCATAGATTCTGTTATGGGCGTAAATTACCGCTTGGGGCGGCGCTGTTGATTCTGCCCTTGTTTTTGGTTTTCTTTCTCATAGTTCGTAGGGGGCGTGGCATGATACTCTACCTTTTGAGGTTGTTGTGTTTGTGCCGGCCCTGGAACACTGATGGCAACCTGATTGACCATGGTGGGTTTCGGTTGCGCTGTGTTGGTTTTGGTGGTCTTGGTCCACTCCTTCTTGCGAGGTTTTGCAATCTCGCCATCTTGGATCTTGATTTCTTCGATGGTCCTAGCTTGCGCTAAGGCATCCTCAAGAGTGGCATATTGCTGGAGTTGTAAAAGCAAGGAGATGGGTCTCAAGCAGCTCTTAGTAAAAATTTGGGTTAACTCCGATGTAGGGAGTAGATAGGGCACTTTTGAAAGCATAGCCCTCCATCTGTTTCCATAGTTGTTAACTGACTCATCGTCATACTGCTTGAGACCGGCCAAGTCAGCAAGTGTTGCCTTCCTCTTGGTATTGAAGGTGAAATGTTCTAGGAATGCATCCACGAGCTGGTCCAAGTTGTGGATGCTATGCTTCGGGAGCTGTGTGAACCAATCAGAGGTGGGGCCTACGAGGGTGGTCATGAATGTTCTTAGAAGCAAGGCATCATGGTCTTGAATACCAAAACATTGGCTCAAGAAATGGGTAACATGCTCCTGCGCATCCTCTTCCCCCTTGAATGTAGCCAACTGAGGCATCTTGAATTGTTCGGGGTAGGGAGGCATAGGAACCGATGGATGCACAGGGTGACTATGGAGCTGACGTAACGTAGGCTTTTGGGGCCTAGAGGTTCTATTCTCGACTGACTCGAGATGCTCTAGCAGTGCCTTGTAGGCATCGAAGGACTTGATCTCCTCCTCTTTGTCTTGTTCCTATGGTGGGTTGCGAGGAACGTGAGGCCTATTATGGGGTGGTTGTGGAACAACCCCCTACCTTGATATGGCATTTCTGCATGCTCTTCTTCTAGCTCATATCCATCATACTCCTCGTAAGGCATCTCTAGAGCTGGTCTATAAACCTATGTGGCTGCCCATGGAGGGTGCCCTGCATCAGTCCTGGGAGTCAAATCTCGATCAGACCTGGGAGGTCTAGGAGGTAATCCTCTATAAGGTCTAGGTGACCTCTCTCTGACTAGGGGTTGTTGCCTCCGATAGGTCTCTACCCTATGAGTGCTTGGGGTTGAAACCCACTCATGTAGGGTCTTTTGGAATAACTCATTGGTTTGACGTTGAATACGTTCTTTCTCGAGCTGATGCAGGTGGTCTAGTTGCTCTTTATCATGTCAAAGTTGTTTGAATTGAGCTTGGCATTCTGTATATATGGCAACCACCTATTGGACTTGTTCTGTCGTTCGGGGTCTAGGTGGCCTAGATGGTTCCCCTCGATCTCTTTCTCGGTCATGGTGATCCGAGACCTCTATAACGTGCTTCCCTCTGTCGAGGTTGGCAGTGTTGACCTATGGCTCTAGTCGAGGTAGGTGCTCCTGATACTCAGGTGGTGCGGAGGTGCAATGCCCCCACATAGTGACTTGCTCTTGAGGAATGTCATGGATTTCCTCATATCTTCCCTCATGAATGAGGAAAGGTAGGGCTGAATTAGCTCACCCTGCATGATGAGCCTCATACTCATCCTGATATCTGGGCTCTCTAGCCCTAATTAGGTGGCATGGGGGTAAGATGTGGTCATCATGCCCCACCCAATGATCATTGTGGGGATCCGGCCCTTGAGTGGGTGCCTCTACTCTGATAGGCATGTGAATGCATGGTACTACCCTATCTCTATGTGCCTCTTCATGCACTAGCCAGTCATCATCAAAATGAGTGTTTGACGTGTCCATATAATGGGAGCAATCTCCCTAGGTTGGCTCTTGGTGCATGGGGGTATCCCATCTGGGGGTCTCTTGGAGACCCTACTCTGTCCTAGCTATCCATGGACTGGGGTGAGTGTCAGCCCTCCAAGGTGGTATGACCAGATCTCGGGGACTATAACGGAGATGACTTGTATCTCCATGTACACTCTCCATAGCGTCCGCCCTTGATTGGGCTTGGCTGCGGGTGAAAACCATCGTAAGAATGTCTATCAAACATTTTAATGTTTATCTTCCTTACAAATTTTATGAAATAGTATACCAAAATGGAAACACACAATCAAATAGATGTTTATCTTTGTTAATAGATTAAAGGTGTATCCTAAAAACTGGTTTTAGTGTGTTTCAAGTTTGTTGTAAAGAGACCTTGTGTCCCATGTTTGATAGTTGTTGAATGATATTCTCAAGTTAAAATGGATTTCACCTGTATACTCATAGCTCGACAACCTGGCTATGAACTCCAGGTTGTGTTATCCCACCTATGATGTGTGGTAATGAAGCCCACACACGGCCAGGGAGCACAGGTCCTACCAGTTCCTCACCCAGTTCACCCGTAGTCTGCGATACACCTCCCCGAAGGGTGATGCATGCTATAACCCATGGGCTATGATGGATCTTGGAACCGGCCTTGGCAAGATGGATCGGGTTCATGGGATTTGAGCCAAGTGGATGGAGATGAAACCCACCGTCACTTGCGCTCTACCAACGGTTGGGGATGAAGTCCAACTCGTTAGTGTTTAAGTGGATCATGGTGCGTGTGATTCCTTTTAATCCAAAAGAAAGTAAACAAGAGAGCATTCAATGATTTTTATTTTTTACTAAATGCAAGCTTAAAGGTAACGTTTTACTTTCAGAATATGGAAATATGAAATATGGAAGCCACTACACTAAGCATAGGAAAGCAACCCTAAATGAAGACCCACCAATGGATGAGTGACAAGCAATCAGGCCAAAGGAGATGCAATCCTAATTATGATTTTCTACTCTATGCATTTTTTGTAAATTTTGTGTTTTTCAGAATGAAGTTGCGATAGTTTTCTACTTTCCTACTTAAGCACATAAAGCGAAAATGAACAGAAAATAGAGTTCTGTAAATGCAAAATAGGAAGAAAGTGTTTCAGATCCTACCTCTTCTCTGCCATTGTCTACTGGTTCTGAAACCCAGCTCAAAAAACTTGCTATTTTCTATTCGCTCTAGGGTGGGATGAATTGTAGGTCTGCATTCATCCTAGGGAGGGATGGATTTGAATCCATCCCAGGGTGGCACGAATAGCAGTCCCAAGTTCGCCTGGGTCTGGAGCGACTAAAACCTGCAACAAAAAAAGGTGAAAATTGAGTCAACAAATCACCTAAAAAAAAAGGGACTGGGTCCCACCATGATCACCACTATAGCAATGGAAAAATGGTGCACCCCAACCGAAGCAACAAAATTTGTAAATGCGTGTTAAGTCCTATGAAAGCAAATAACGAAGCATGCAAAGTAAATGACAATGTATGACAAGCAATAAAGTGAAATGGGGCGTTCTCCTTATCAAATAATATCAAATTCAATTACAATGCCTCCCTTTGAGGACTTGAATCACTTGATACAATCTGTTACAAAAATAGTGCCAAGAGATATCAATCTCCCAAAGAACGTGGTGCACATCCACTGTTCTTCCGCATGCCCACACTCGAGGTGGGCGGGCTCAATGTCACCACTACTTACATCAATGTAATCCTTGTCCTCCAATGTCTCCTATCATATTTTGGCACCTATATCTACACATAGGAAAACAAAAGAAGATCAAAAGCATCTATGTATGATTCTAAAACATGCAATCCCCACAACCTGAAAAAGGTGCACATAAGGTAGAGGTATCAAATGAGCTCTAAATGAAATGAAACTCAAGAGTGATATGAAATATGTGATTTTGGGATGATATCACCTAATTTTGTAAGTTTTGGAAGCCTGGTCGCTGCGTTCGATCCCATCGCACTTTGTGAACCTACAAAAGGCAAACGAGCAATTTCTCTACCTAGACATGTCAAAAACCTACAATATTTGGTCAGTAAGCATAAAATGACATTCTAAGGAGACCCATGTGATCATATTCTAGATATCCTACTCAAATTCTCCTACATGCAAAAGTGGGGCCCGCATACATGTAAATCATAAAATGGTGATATCTCGGCCGATACAAGTCAGAATGCAGTGAAATTTGAAATGTAGTATCCTAGAGACATATTAAAAATAGCTAATTAAAAATAGTCTTAAAATTATGCATATATTTCTATTCATCTGGGGTGGGATGAATTCGACTGTCACAAATTGGGGGGCACCCGAGGGCAGGACGCCCACCAAAATCTCCCAAATTTCTATGCCAATCCAATGTGGGTTGATGCAAAACTAGGGGAGAAGTATTTTAGGCAAATTATATGAGGTATTCGAACAATCAATTCAGGTTTTGGAGTCAAATTGCACCTTCTTTTGCCACCCGATAACCTCTCTCACTAAGGAGAAATTATGGATGAAAAGGACACAATAGATGTGAGGCAATAACTCGGTAGCACTTCGTTGCGATTCCTAGCAATGACCTCCTCTACGTGGATGAGAATGCCATCCAATTTATAGACCTAGGAGGTCAAATGTGCAAAAGGCATGCAAGGGCATGCAAGGCCAAAGGGGCCATTTGTCCATCAGGGCGACATGCATTGGTGGGGGAAGAGAATCTCCCCAAAATGGCCTCATTGATGGGGGCTGTCATAGGCATGCCCTGGGTTCTGACCTGCATGTCTCGAGGAGCAGGGCAAGTGGCAATTTTTGGTGGCCACTTGTCCAGGTTTGACTTTTTGCTATTCACTCCACCCTCGGGATGAATGTTGTATTCGCTCCGGGGTGGGATGAATAGAAATTGCTATTCATCCCGGGGTGGGATGAATAGGAACTGAGCCTCAAAAAGTCCCTAATTGGCCTAGGAACCTTCCAAAACTATTTTGGGAGTGGTTAGAACCACTGCTTGACCTCTGAGGGCTGCCCTAAGGGCTTTGTGCATCAATTTTGTCAATGCCTTGGTAGCATAATCGGATTGGTGTTGTTTTGGTGTCTACACACTCTATTTTGTGGGTTGATGTGTTATTCCTTGTTCCTATTGCTTTTACTTTCAAAAGAAAATGATATATGTGGATGGATTGTTTAAAAGATTACTGCAATGTTTACCTTGAATGTGATTTATTCAGCAGTTCAATATGATGCTAAAAATGTATGTCTAATATCTAATATGTTTCTAATTTAATGTTATGTGATTGTGTCATTTACTTCCTATGTTAAATTGGTTAAATGTGAATGATGTAGATAATTAGTTTTACTCTTTGTAATCAATGGTTGTGTGGATTTATAAGTTGATCATAATGGAATGAATTCTTGCTTAAGTAGATCACTCATGTGTTGTTTCAATATAAGGTTATGATGTAATGAATATTATCATAAAAGGACATCATTGACTTATATTCACCTCCTAAACACTCATGATGATTAAAATTAGAACACATTGGAATTTGGAATGGGATGAAACCCACAAGAAGACAAGTTGGTTTAGAATTGAAAACCAAAACAAACCTTATATCCTAAAGCTAAGAAGTTGAGTGTGCATGAGGAGAGATGCTCCAATGATGGACAAGTACTATCTTTAAATTACTCTTATGAATAGCAATCTGGATACCTAAAGTAAATAATGGACAAATAAGTCTTAAGAGGTTTAAAGTTATATAATCATACTTAATATGACCTTCCATGGATTCTATGAGTTTAATCACTGTGGTGATATTGTTATCTTAGAGATCCATTCTAGAAGAAGTGGATCGAATCTAATATCTATGACTAACCATTGATAGGGTTAGTTTATTATGATGGATTTCCATCATCAAGGCATTCACCTATACACTGGTCTTGGTGGACTAGGGTGATTTTCCCTTTAATGTGGGATGAAACCTAATGCTTGGTCAATGTTATCATACCAGTGGGGTATGAGGGTTTTGTAGAAGTTGATCACTTATACTCAAAGAGACTCTGATCAAGTCTCAATAGCTCTTGATGCTTTGTGCCTTGATAAGTTACAATCCAATTGGAATGGTTCTAACTTAATTCATGATTATGTTCCTTGCCTTATGAGCGATATATGAATATACAAAAAATTGAGTGGTTGAGTAGTGACAACAAGGGTTGTTACAGTTGGTATCATAGCCCAGGCTAACTAATAGATTCTAGTTAGATCTAGGTTAGAAAAATATTTGGGCATGAAAAAAACATGAGAGAAAATTCAAAACATAAACTCTAAACAATGCACACTTGGTAAGGACAAGGTAAGTAATTGAGATTATGATGTCTAAGTTCCTATCCCCCATGATTAGATCCATAGTCATTCAAAAGTGGAAGAGCTAAGTGAACCCTCCTGCATGTATTTTAAGCAGTGTACCTTAGAATATTTTGGGAAAATACTCAACATCTATATATTTTAACTTATCTACTCCATAATTTCAAGTAAGCTTATCAAATTATTATGAGTTAAGAATTATCCACTAAGTATATTGGTCTAGAACAACCTTGGATTAAAATTGATACATTAAAAGAATATTTTTATTAAATAATTTTTGTTACAAATTGGCCTTTGACCAAGATGCTGAACAACTCAACTACAATGAACTCTGGCGGATTACTATTCTTATTAGTAATAGTTCACCCAGAGATAACTATGGACTTGAACCTTTACCATGGTTAGAGATACCACTCTTCTTTTTGTAATCTAATAAATGTGCTTCGCACTATTTAAGCACTGAAACAAGTCATGAAGTGACACATGTGTTATTAATATCTACATATGATAACTCGATGGTAAAATAAAAAATACAAATCTCTTGACAAGGATGACTAAATTCAGTTTGGGAATTATCACCATGGGTGAACACAAGTTAGTCATTGAAAACTAACTACTGAAAATTTAAGAACAAGAGATAAACAAAACAATGTTTTCTTCTTTTTGGAGGCAACAAGTTGTGACGGATGGAGCAGCAAGGAGGAGGAGCGAGAGGTCTAGGGGCATCAAACCCTAGGTGTGGGACTTCAGAGGGCAGATCAGCAGACGCGGCAGGTGGGGGCTCTGGCGAGATAGCAGGCCCCCAGGCGGAGGATGTGGACAAGGAAGTTCTATTGGAACCGGTCCAAGGGCGTTGGGCGGATGTGGTTGAAGATTTCTCTGAGGGGGACCAGGACTCTATGCGTTAGGATCAAAGGAATACCCAAGAAGGAGACAAAGAGAAACTTGGAAACTGGAGACCTTCATATCTTAATGCTCTTCGCGGTAAGCAAAAATTATCCGACTCTTGTTTTAATCTAAAATCTGTCAATGGTAGGTTGCACGTCCCGAATTCCTTAGCTCAGCATGTGGCTATGGAGGGCAGAACATCTCTGGTGGCTAAATTTATGGGGGTGAGGCCAGACATGGAAGTCATAAGGAGATGGGCCATCCAAAAATGGCAGCCAAGGGCCAGTATGATGATTAAGGCTTTACCCAAGAGTTTTCTTTTGGTGACATTTCAATGTGAACAGGACATGGAAAGGACTCTCCAATGAGGTCCTTGGTTTTTTGGGAAAAGGGGCTTGTATCTGAAGCGTTGGTCCCCCTATTTCAACCCCCAGACTCAGGTGCTTTGGATTTGGCTCCTATTTGGGTTAAGATGCCGGGATTACCTCTACTTTTTTGGAATGAACAAATCTTAGCTGGGATAGCTACAGAGATTGGAGAACTAATAGCTATTGATCCTGCAACCTTGAGCAAAACAAGACTCCTGTCTGCTCGCATGTGTGTGTTGGCGGACCTGAGTAAAGAGCTCCCTAAATCCATTATTTTGTCGTCTATGTTTGGCCTTCATACTCGGGTCTTTGAATATGAAAATATGTCTTTTAAGTGTAGTGTTTGTGGGAAGGTAGGGCTCCGGGGTATCCACTCGCATTTCCAAGAACCAACTCCCACTCCAAAATACCGATCCTCAAACCCAGAATAATATCCCTCCCCCGCAGATCTCCATTCCTACCCAACCTGGGCCTCAAGGACGTGGAGCTCGAAATTCGAATATCAGAGACCCTGTTCGCCCTATTGTAAGCAAGAGGCAACGTTTTAACCCTCCTCCAAAAAATTCCTATGCCCCGAAACCCTCTCACAGGGGAGCTGGTTCCTTTGATGGGAACCCTCAAGCTCAACCTGCTCCTAAGATGATAAAGCAAGCCTCAGAGCCAAATCACAAAGGAAAGAACCCCATAGATCAACGCCCTGGGGCAAGTAAGTTTGATTGGGTGATACGGGAGGCCTATGGAGGCTCGGTGGAAGTGGTCCCATGTACTGCAGAGGAATTTATGGGAAGAAATTCCAAGGAGATCAACATCCCAGTGGAGAACAGTTTTGATGCATTAAATCATTTGAAGGGAGATCAGATGGACAGCCAAGAAGTGGAATCTGAGGTAGAGGAGACTCAAGAGAAGGATTTAGAGGAGAAAAATCAGAGGAAGGAGCAGGAAACTAATAATACAGGCAAGGATACTCAGGAGGAAGAGGTGAACCACCAAGATCAGTGTAACCCCAAAGCAGGGAAAAAAGAATCTACTAATCAAGAAGCTAAGAGCACGAAATCATCTCCACTGTCAAAAAGACCAGTTAACCTGGAAATCCAGATTGTTACCCCAAAGACCAAGACTGACCTACCCAAGATGGTTACTAGAAGCCAAGTGAATCCCAAGGAACTTCAACCTAGAGCGGATGTATGGGGATATGGTTCGGTAGGAAGAGGGAAACCTAGCAATGCTGCCTTAAGGCAGAAAGAAGCAGAGCGAGGAGTGGTTGATGGCACTCAAGCAGTATTGCTCTTTGGGGCGAAGGCTCGAGGATCCAAAGCCCATAAATGAAGATTCTTTCATGGAATATTCGTGGGAGTAATCCTACAAAAATAAGAGCTTTGTATGCTCTTAGACAAGAACACAAACCGGATATGATTTTACTGCAAGAAACTAAAATGGAGGAGAGTAGAGTTATTCCTTTTAAGAATAGGACTTGGCGAGAAGCTAAAGTAGTAGGCCAAGAGGCCACTAGAACAGCAGGAGGGTTACTGGTTATGTGGAACAAAAATGTGATTGATAGTAGAGTGATTCTGATGTCTAGTTGGTTTATTTGTCTCTTATGTGTGGATAAAACCACGCAGGAAGAGTGGATCTTAACGAATGTATATGCTCCAGTTAGACAGGGACTGAGAAGGGTTCTTTGGAGTCAGCTAGCTGAATTGAGGGAGACGGTCCCCAACTACCCTTGGATTGTGGCGGGGGATTTCAATTGCTACCTTAATCCTGTAGATAAATTGGGGGGCTCTCAAAGAATAACTGCTGATATCTACGAGTTTAGAGATTTTGTTGATCAACATGAGTTGATGGATGTGGACCTGCGTAGATTCTCCTATACATGGTCTAACAAAATATTGAAGGAAAACCAAATTCAGATAATATTAGATAGGTTTCTTCTTTCTCAAGAATTCCTGGAGAGGTTTGGGGACTCTTCATTAATGACACTCCCAAGAATCGGGTCTGATCACAACCCAATTCTATGGGAAACAGGGGAGGAATCTAAGAAAAGATACATCAGACCCTTTCGATTCGAACTTATGTGGTTCCAACATCAGGATCTCAAGGATCTGGTTGCCCAATGGTGGGACAAAAAGTATAATGGTTCAAAACTGGCCCAAGTGGCATGTAAACTAAGGAATGTGAAGGCTAACATTAGAGAGTGGAACAAAACTTCCTTTGGCAATATTTTTGTTAAAAAGGCAGAACTAAAAGACAATATCAATGAACTACAGGAGAAGTTGAAGTCAGAGCAGCTTACAGAGGATCTGAGAAACCAGGAGAGGGAGCTGTTAGCCGAATACCACACGATGCTAGGATTTGAAGAAACCTTTTGGAGGCAGAAATCTAGACTACGTTGGTTAAAGGAGGGTGACAGAAATACAAAGTTCTTCCATGTCTCTACTCTTCGCCATAGGAGTACTAACAAAATTAAGGAGATCAAGATGGCTGATGGGTCTAACACCAAAGATATGGAAGACATAAGGAGGGAAGCGGTTGAGTACTTTAAATCGTTGCTAGAAGATGTAAATCCGACTATTGAAGAAGAGGACTCTCTGTTGGCAGCCATTCCACCCCTCGTAACTGATAATCTTAATGGATTATTACTTATTCCTTTCACAAAGGAGGAAATCAAGAAGGTCATTTTTGACATGGATGGTAACAGCCCCCCAGGACCGGATGGCTTCCCTGCAGCTTTCTTCCGAAGTTTTGGGATATCCTAGGCAATGATGTAGTGGAAGCTATAATTGAGGCTCAAAAGGACATGGAAATCCCAGAAGGAGTTAATGCTACTTTTTTAGTCCTCATCCCTAAACTAGTGGGAGAAATGGAATTTTCCAGTTTTCGCCCTATCAGTTTATGTAACACTCTGATGAAGATTCTCACAAAAACAATCGCCAATAGGCTGAAGGTTATCCTTCCTTTCATCATTGATATGAACCAAGGTGGCTTTGTGAAAGGGCGACAAATATTGGATGGTATCATCACAATTCATGAGGTTATTCATTCAATGGTGACTAGTAAGGAAGAAGGTATGTTACTAAAGCTTGATATGAATAAATCCTACGATCGGGTCTCATGGCGGTTCCTCACCAAGATTTTGGGTAAGTTTGGTTTCTGTCCCTAGTGGATTAAGTTGATTTTTAGTTGTATCTCTACTACAAGATTTTCTATCATGGTGAATGGGTCACCCTCCGGTTACTTTAAGAGTGAAAGGGGGTTGCGACAAGGAGATCCTTTGTCTCCATACTTGTTTATTATTTTAGCGGAAGCATTGGGTAGGAACATTTTAGCAACGGTGGCAGATGGTCAATTGGAAGGTTTTAAACTAGCCTCAACAGCAGAGCCAGTGTCTCACCAATAGTTTGTGGATGATACAATCATTGTGTCCAAAGCCTCGGTGCCTCAAGCTAGGAAGTTGAAGAGAATTCTAACCAAGTATGAGACAGAAGCAGGACAGGACATAAACTATAAGAAGAGTAGCATCTATTTCTTTAACACGCCTGGTGGGAGGGAGGAAAGAATAGCTAACCTCTTCGGTTGTGGAAAGGAGCTTCTACCAACAACTTATCTAGGCATGCCTATGTTCGAAGGAAGAATGAAGGCTACTTTGTGGAACTCAGTCATTGACAGGATCTCCAAAAAGTTAGCAGGGTGGAAGGGCAACCTTCTCAGCTCCAGCAGAAAAGCCTTATTAGTTCAAAATACTTTATAGAGCATTCCAATTTACTGCATGTCTCTATTTAGAATGCTCGCAAAGGTCCGAGCTACATTGGAGCTAATTCAATGCAACTTCTTGTGGTCAGGTTCAGAGGAGAGAAAGAGAATTTCATTGGTAGCATGGAATCAGGTGTGTGCAAGCAAGGATCAGGGGGGCCTGGGGTTAAAGAGAATGAAAGAAATGAATCAAGCTCTGATTGGCAAATAGGTATGGATATTTATCAATAATGATCAATTGGGATGGGTAAAACTTCTTAAGGCAAAATATATCAGAAATAATCAGGACTTCCTGAAAGCTGATAATCTTCCTAGAGGATCCTATTTTTGGAATTGTTTGCTCGAATGTCGGGAGGTAGTTAGGAAAGGCATCAGATGGAGAATTGGTAATGGAAGACAAGTGGACTTTTGGAAAGACCCGTGGTTGGAAGAGGCCCCTCTGAAAGATAACTTAGACCTTCAGGTCCTCCAACATAAACTTTTGAAGGAAATGGGAGGAAAAGTAGGGGATTTTATTGCTGTAGCACAGGAAACTTCTTCTTGGAAGAAAATCACAGTTCATAATCTGTCAGAGTAAGAGAAGGTGGCCCTAACCAAACTCAATGATGCTTTAAGGGTGTTCCTGATCATTCCTGGGGAGGAAGAGACAAGGCGATTTGGGGCAAAACTACAAGTGGGATCTATTCAGTAAAAACTGCCTATAAGTTAATCCACTCAGGATTCAATGGCTGGACTCCGACTTCTGTTATTTGGTTAAATAATTTAACCCCAAAAATAGCTTTCTTCTTTTGGTTGGCAGTTCAAAATAAGATCCTGACAACAGATAATCTGCAAAGGAGAGGTTTCCAATTCATCAATCGATGTATCTTGTGTGAGAAAGCAATAGAATCTGTAAGTCATATATTTCTAACTTGTGATTTTTCTTGTACAGTATTCCAAATGATCCTGTCCAAATTTCATATAGATTGGGTCTATCCAAATAGCATGTCTGACTTCTGCATACAGTGGGCTTCCCCCTTCCGGGAAAAGCTTTTGACTTGGCTCTGGAAGCTCAGCTTACCCCATTTTTTATGGGGGATATGGAATGAGAGAAATAAGAGAGTATTTAAAGGACGTAAGAAAGATCCCAGGTTATGTGGTAATAAAATAATCAGAGCTTTGAAAGAAAACTGGAAAACTTTCTTCTTCAAAAATGAGACCATGTCTCTAAGGGAAAGGAGGATTTTGCGGAACTGGGAGAGGAACTTCCAGACCTAGACATTACAACCAACCCACGGGATGGTGTCAAGTGGATACCCCCCACACAAAAGTGGGTTAAGTTTAATTTTGATGGGGCAGCTAAAAGGAAATCCGGGGCTGCAGGAGCAGGAGGAGTTTTGAGAAATGAGGAAGGAAAAGTGGTCCTTGCCTTTGCAGAGCCTTTGGGAACTCAAACAAATCATTTTGCAGAAGCCCGAGCCTGCATGCAGGCAATGAGAATTGCCAGACTTGAGGGTTATAAGGAAGTTATCTTTGAAGGGGATTCGCTTAATATAATCAAGGCAATTAAGGAGGATAAAGACCCCAGCTGGACCATATTGGAGCTTATCCTAGAAGCAAAGATTCATAAATCTCATTTGGTTAATGCCCGAATCCAACACACCTTCAGAGAAGGGAACCAGGCGGCGGATCTAATGGCAAATATTGCAGTTTCTGTTGGGGAGATGCAAATTTGGAAGGATAACTTCCCTCAAGAACTATTGGTGTTGGCTGCTAGAGAAGAGCTAAGATCAAAGCTGTTAGAGCATCAGGAGATCAGAGGGGCTGATGATGAGTAATCCGACAGATGGAATTAGGCAGAAAAGACATCCCATTTGCTGGGGCCTATGAGGTGACAAGTGTACAGTACAACAACCTAGTGTTAGTAAGTGCTAGGTGTTGTTTGGTTTTTGTTTTATCCTGAATAGTCAAGCGACAAGTATAGGACTTTGGACTCTAAGTATGGCTTAATGTGAGTCTTAGAAAGATCCATTTTGTATTTTGATTATACGGGCTTGATGCTAGAACCAGCCCATTTTGACTTTGTAAAAGGTTTGTGGACCTTATAACCACCTCTACCTTATACCAAAAAAAAAAAAACAATGTTTTCTTTGTTTTGATTTTTGATCAATGTTACAATATACTTTAGATATGACAACTATCATAATATTTGCTGGAAAAAATCCATACTTTTCTTGACATGGAATTATTTGGGAAGAACTCCACCAAACAACTCTGATAATATGAGTATTATGACTCCATAGAAAGGTATGTCACCTGACCACCTGGGTGGTGGTTGTATGTATTGAGGTGTGCTATGCTATTTAAATTTGAAACTAATCAATATACCATGCATGTGGTATTATTTTCCAAAGAAATTTGGAGCACAAAATAGTTGGAAAAACATAGAAAAACCAACAACTGAATATTATTAGACAATTTATTTTTGTTGCATACATATATGCCAAAACTAGAAACTAGACATAATAGCAATGATAATATGAAAACCATCATAAACTAGTCAGAAAGTTCAATTGGATATAAGCTACAATATATCTATCAAATACATAATATGGCCAAGGATTTCCATGATTCCCATACAAAACAAGATCCATTTTTGTCAGACACCGAGTTTGAGTGAATCTATTTTGAATTTCCCAAAATAAGTGAGTCTTCACATACCTTTGATACAAAAGACTCTAGTAAAGCTTGCTATCAAAAGCAACCTTTCCAGTGGGAACATACTTCTTGACCACATCCAAATAATAGGCTGGCAGAAATTAAAATGAAATATTTAGAGGATCACCTATAGGAGATAACCAGGAATCCCCAAATTGAACATGGAAGTCCAGTTAGGCCAACTGAAGAATCTATAAAACCACTCTAAATGACTTAAAGGACTTTCAAAAGCTAAATAATTATAGGAATTATTCCTTAGCCACACATCACAAAGTGAGTTATGGATAAACGTATTGCAATATATCTGTTCCATGGATATAAGGGCATTGCGAGCTTCGATAGACTGACTTTGTAAGAAATTATACAACCCTTCCCTCTGTTGAATCAAGAGTCGATAAATACAGATAAAGGATTTATTAAACTCGTATTGCTCTTCTTCATAATAAAAAATTATGGCTAGTTACTGAATCGGTTTCCTACCAAAAGTAAGTTAAGAGAAATTTTCTCTCTTTTATATAATGTGCTTGACATCAATAAATATTCATTACAAATTTAGAAAAGTAGTACCTAAAGGTAATGCACTAAAATAAGTGTGCACGAAATCAACCTATGGAACCATTTAAGGGGACAATGATAGGACCTTATGTAAAGGTTAAAGGACACATGCCACCTCGAGAATTGATAAGTCAAATCAAAATTTTAAATGGGACAATCAAATCGAATACAAAAAGTGTCATGGAAGTTGAAGGATCCATGTTGGGAACACCAAGATGTTATCAGGTAAATGAATGGATAAGATTAATGGGTTGAAAAATGAATCAGATAATCACTTGGATCAGTAACAAAAATCTAAAAAGCGATTGTATGTAATAACTTACAGGTTTTAAACCTTTCACCTACTCATGGCATCCCATATGATCATATTCATGGTAGGATTTGCCTGGATGATATTAGTTATATGTGGTGTAAACCCCATCGTATGCCTTATGATCCTTTTGTTGTTGCCTATCGATATAGTGATGCATATGCCCTGAAGGGAAGAAACTAATAGTTAGTATTACCAGATCTAAATAGAAAAAAGGGGTAGTTATAGCAGGGGATACAACAATGAGAAGAACTAGAAGGATATTTTTGGGAGCAATGATAGAGCCTACTATACAAAATACCCAAGAAGATATTTGGGCATGAGAAAGAACAAGGTTGGAGACCAAGAGAGATGATGCCATCATTGAGCGAGATAGGCTTAGATCAAAGATATTACAAAGAAATAACTGGAAAGCAGTAGCGATGGTAGCCATGCTCATTGAAAATCCATAATTCCATCAACTAAAGGAGTAATTTAATGCTCCATTTTTGGAATCTTGTTTGGTTACCTTGCTAAATAACGGTATGCTTCTTCCACCACAACCAACTATTACTACATAGCATGGGATAAGAGGAGGTAGTGATCAAGAAACTAATGGAACATTAGCTCCATCGTCATATCCAACCATAAGAACCAACACAGTACGAGGAGAGGAATGGACCCAAGAGCATCAACCTTAAGATCCTTTAGGCCACCACTTTGTAGGCCACCACTTGTAGTAGATTATTCCTGCCAAGGATGAGGTATAAACATTAGCAAAATTTTGAATTTTATATTTTTGTTTGAATGCTATATGAATATTATTGTTTATAAGGAATTTAACTAGTTGGTATGGAATGCAAAGGAATGCATGAACATTGATTTTTGTTTGTATAAAAACTCAATGAATTTGAAGAATGTATTGGTGTCCACTCTCGGAGAAGGTATGAGAATTCTCCATGATGATATAAACTAGGAGACATCTGGGTGGATGCTCTGGTATGAAAATGCATATTAGGATATATGTAGATATCTTAAATAGAGATTCTAAAATTATGATGTGTTCTTGTTAAAAATTGATTTTATCATGTTAACTCATGTTAAGGGTTACCAAAATTTTACTGAGATACTTCTCGGTGAGAGTTTTGATAAAATTATCAACACTTTCTATGTCTAATAAGGTACAAATGCATAATTTCATGATATCTCTGTAACACCATTTTGCAAATTCTATTATTGCAACGCTTTAAATTTAGTATTTGTGTAGTAATAGATGGTTTAAAACTATAATATTTATGATGATATTATGTTTTGATGATGTTTTTAATACATTTTGTTATGCATAACTGATGTTATGTTGTTTATAAGGACATGGTACTACTGATATTTTGCATTTTTGCAAGTCCAGGTACTCTCATGAATGGAATATGAAGCTTGACATCAAGATTAAGGTGTTGGATGAAAGAAGAATCTGATTGTAAAACAACACGATAAATACTAGCTTTTGCCAGATAAATGTGTTTTTGTAAGGTAGTTGTTCAAACACAAAGGACTATATTTAATCTAAGGGGGGAGTATTTCATGACCGGTCACCCTCCTACATTATTTAAAGGATATTATTTGATCTTGGAGATCAATTAATGCCTGATAAAAGGGGCATATGCCATAAATAATCATACAAAAATTATAATAAGAAAATTTTATGAAGGATAGAAAAATATTAATTATCTTTTGGAGAAGATAATTAATTTTAAACTAATTATGAGGTCTGGTGAAGGATAAATTTGAGGAATTATCTTTTGCAAAATTATAGCAATATAGCAAGTTATGTGCAAACAACCTAGTGGACCCAATTTAGATAGGAATTAAAAGGACTATAGGATTGTTAAATATTATATATATATATATATATATATCCTACCCATTGAAAAATACCCATATGGCTTCCCTATATTGGTGGAAATTAAAAGGGAGATCCCTTACCCTATCAATAATAGTTCTAACTTTGTATCGATTCTATGCCTTAATAGTATTGGTTTTATATTTATTCCCCTTAGAAAGAACACAAAACAAAATAAGGACACTCACCTTATCTCTAAGGGACCCTTTTTCTACTGTTGGTTATACTATACAAGACATGATAAGTCATAATGGGTCCAAGGTATCTTTTTAATATTATTATAATGTGGCCACTCTTTAGCCCATGAGGGGAGAAATATCCTATAAATAGAGGATATTTTGTGAAGAAATGGCATCTAGGAATTCTTGGAGTCCTAGGGATTATGCTCTCCACCTTGGGTGGATCAAAAACTAGAAGGCCTAAGAGATTTTCTAGTTGTAGAAATAAGTAAACTTGGGAGGCTTGAAGGAGATGGAAGAATTTTAAGGGAAGGTCATCCTTCGAAGAATGGTGAACTAAATACTGGAGTCTTAGAAGATAGCTGAGAAAGTCTTGAAATTAGAACACACCTGAATACAAATTAGGTTGGACCATTCCTCCTTCTTTACATTGTTTTTATACAAGGATGTAATGATATCTATTTAAATTTTCTTAAATTGTTTCTTTGGTTATTTTATATTGACTGTTTATTTGGAGGTTTCTTGTGAATACCCTATTAGGTACCACTAAACCTTTGTAATAACTGAATACTCTACATGAATATTAGAGTAGGATTAAGCTATTATAGGCATGTGATAAAAGTGGCTTATCCTAGGTAGTCGATCTAGGACAAGAAACCTTAGCAAAGGAGAGCAACCATAATATCAAGTAACCCTAACTAAAAACAAACCACCGATCAATATTCATTTAGCATCTCGAGGATCCATTGTCACCAAAGGTGCTCTGAGATTACCATTCAGTAGTTACCTTCCACCAAGTGAGAAAACTCCTTTATGGTGTACTATGATTTAAATCCAAGACATGTGGGAGATTAGGAAGAATTTTGATAGCAATCAGTATCTGCATCTCATTGTTTTCAACTCACGAATCAGTTCCTGTGACAACATATGCCTTATTTAAACTTTATTCTACATCCTTAGGCCTTCTATGCTACTCGAATTTGGTTTTATTTTGTGCTAGATTTGTGGCTTCTACAACTATAAACTCTCTGGAAGCAAGTTATAATATTATGATTCTCCACCCTACACATCCAGAATTCATTGTTGTTGATAGATACCATCTCAATAGGCTTGATTTGAGTTTTAGAAGGAGGCTTACCCTTTGTAGTCCATCCTAAGCAAGACAATGGTACTATGGAACCCCTAATTCTATCATGATTTTAGTTCACAAATAGACGCTCCTATGTGATAGAAATTCCACTATCACTAGGACTACATCCTAGATCAGAAAATCAAGCATTTCAATTCAATACTCTTCCAATAATTTAAATCTGTAGTTACCAAGTGTTATTGATGGAATTTAGGGAAATTTTACTTATGTCCATTATGATTCTAAAGTTCTCTGAGAAATGCTCCACTTTGACCAACGTTGTCAAAACCAATTTTTATCTCCTAAAATAACCATACATCTTTGTGAGAAACTCCGCCACTCTCTAGAACCTCTGCTACCAGCCCCATTTTATTAATTACCATTATTTAAAGGTAGACATAGGGTTAAAGCATTATTAAATTTCCTATGCCTCATCATTATCTTCAAGAAGTGTGTCTGTGCACAATAGACGAGAACGGGAGATGAAAATTTCCCCACCAACTTCCAATACCCCACATGATAGGGTAGAGAAAAGGTATGAGAATTATAAAGGACTTTCCTTCCTTAATAAAATATCTATGATAGGGTAGGCATGAAATTTTATATGCTAGTGTTTGGTTGCCAGTAGGAGGTTCCTTGAAACACATGTAGACTGCCATTTAACCCTAGGTTACATATTGAGCTCTATTGATCACCATGTGGCTTATGTCGAAGGGATGTTAGTTGATTTTTGTGGTTTGTTGTGATCTGTTGGAAGTGGATTGTGCACCAAGCATTCCTAGATAAAAAATTCAAAATACTTTTAAGTAATCATGGTAATGAATGGAAGATAGTATAAAACCAATAGCAAGGTTGATAACTTTCCATTCATATATGAAGGAAAGTGAGAGCTAAAACTACTTGAGGACTATATATTAAACAACATAAGTTGTATAGGGAATAAACTATTATTATTATTTAACATTAGAGAGTACCTAGTGTTTGGTGAAAACAAAATTGATAATGAAATATTTATAAATTAATAGGGGTTAGTTTGTAGAGGTAAGGAAATTCATTAAAGTCATGAATTAAAACAAAAGACTCTAGGTTAAAATAAAGGATTTTGAAACCATTTGATGGTAGTACCTTCCAATTAAATTGGAAGTTATAGATCCAATATTTAGGTAATTAGTAGGAGATATTGATTACATAAAATTATGAATACTTCATAAATTAAGGGTATGGGATTTTAATTTAAGAAGTAAGGGTTGATTATTTATCAACTCGAGAGAATGAAATTGGAATTCATTCTTGGGGGAATTTATGAAATTTCCTCTAAAGTCAAAGAGTCATCTCCAAAATATGGACCCAATGATTATCATAAGCTTACACAAGATGTTATAAAATTCTAAGACTACTTATAGCAAGGAACCAGTGGATTCCTTAAATGCATCTTATTTAAGGAGTAGATGATTTCTTCCTTGGTATGGAGAATACCATAATATTATCATGATGTCTTAGAGAAAGGAATCA
Source organism: Wollemia nobilis (assembly GCA_028583015.1). Taxonomy (NCBI): domain Eukaryota; kingdom Viridiplantae; phylum Streptophyta; class Pinopsida; order Araucariales; family Araucariaceae; genus Wollemia; species Wollemia nobilis. The sequence goes on along the minus strand of JAQPPZ010016059.1, from coordinate 5,870,460 downwards.
GATAATTTCTTAAATGCATCAAGTATCTAAATAGGAAAAGTTGCATTCCTTGAGTTGTATAATTATGGAAAAAGGGATCCGTTGTGATATTTATATACTTGTTATATTTGGCATCTTGAACTTATGAATATGAGGAAAACACATATTTTGGAGGCTGGGTTTATTCCCCATAAGGGTTCCCAGGATAAATCATTGTGTCACTATTTTTTATGGTTTGATGTGTTATTTCTTGTTCCTATTGCTTTTAATTTCAAAACAAAATGATATATGTGGATGGATGGTTTAAAATATTATTGTAATGTTTACCTTGAATGTGATTTATTTAGCAGTGCAATATGATGCTAAAAATATATGCCTAATCTCTAATATGTTGCTGATTTAATGTTATACGATTATATCATTTCTTTCATGTGTTAAATTGGTTAAATGTGAATGATGTAGATAATTTAGTTTTACTCTTTGTAATCAATGATTGTGTGGATTTATAAGTTTATCATAATGGAATGCATTCTTACTTAAGTAGATCACTCATGTGTTGTTTCAATCTAAGGTTATGATGTAGTGAATATTATCATAAAAGGACATAATTGAATTATATTCACCTCCTAGACACTGAGGATGGTTAAAATTATAACACATTAGAATTTGGTATTGAATGAAACCCACAAGAAGATAAGTTGGTTTATAATTGAAAACCAAAACAAACCTTATATCCTAAATCTAAGAAGTTGAGTGTGCATGAGGAGAGGTAATCCCATTATTGACAAGTATTGTATTTAAATGAATCTTACGAATAGAAATATGGATACCTAAAGGAAATAATGGATAAATAAGTTTTAAGAGGTTTAAAGTTATATAATAATACTTAATATGACCTTCCATGGATCAAATATAAAATATATGACTAACCATTGATAGGGTTAGTTTATTATGATGGATGTCCATCATAAAGGCACTCACCTATACAATGGTCTTCATGGACCAGAGTGATTTCCCTTTAATGTGGGATGAAACCTAATGCTTGGCCAACGTTATCATACCATTAGGGTATGAGGGTTTCAGAGAAGCTGATAACTTCTACTAAAAGAGACTCTGATCAAGTATCAATAGCTCCTAATGCTTTGTGCCTTGATAAGTTACAATCCAACTAGAATGGTTCTATCTTAAGTCATGATTATGTTCCTTGCCTTATGAGCAGTATATAAATATAAAAAAACAATTGAGTGGTTGAGTTATGAAAAATGTGGTTATTACATTAACATCATATTCAACCCTATATTTCATGTCCTCATGTATGGATGAGATGGGTGTTTTGCATGCTCACTTAGAAGTCCTTGCATTAGTTCTCCTAGGTGGGGTTTCTCGATGAGATCCCCATGAGTATAATTGTCTCTATGGAGACTTCTTGAACATTGTTTAGGTATGGCTTGGTCAAATGGACTATATCTAGGGTTGTTTGCACCCTCTTATGCATTGGATACCATCTCAATTATCAACTGATCATGGTACCATTTGGTGACCATTAATTTTTTAATTATATTGTATGTGATATTAAGAAATAAACAATGTATGCAGATGGTTATCTCTTTTAAAGTTTGATTGTGTTTCCTAAAAAATTGGTTTGTGTGTGTTTGATTTGTTATGTATCGTACCAATTTATCATACGATATTGAATATATTTTATGGAAATCTTGATTGTTTAAAGTTTTTCACCTATACACTCTCTCACACACACACCTGGTGATGAAGTCCAGTTGACAAAATCCACCAGGGTATGGAGATGAAACCCATACCTGATGAGGGAGCATAGATCCTACTGATACTCACCCAATCCACTGTGGCCAATGATACACTCTTTGAAGAGAAATATATGCTATTTTTACATGAGATTTTATGGTTCTTGGAGTTGGCCTTGGCCATGGTCAGGTTCAAAAAATCACAATATCAAAGCCAAATAGGTGGTGATGAAGGCCACCATTGGTCTTGATTAATTGGTTGGATGTGAAAGCCCAATTTAGCTAATGTTAAAATTTAGAGCATGATGTGTGCCTGGTTCATTTTACTTTAAACAAAATGAAAGGTGCATAAAACAACATGCCACGATTTTTAAACTATATGCATGAAAATAATGTTTAAGATTCATAAATATGCATGTAAGAAACATTTTAGATTCAAAAAGTGTAGTGTAAAGCTAAAATGACATAGCCTTTAGGAAGGATACAAGCATGTAAACCCTAACACTCAAACTAATATAGGTCATATTCATGAAAAAAGGTGCACAAAAGTGGTTTTCATACACAAAGGTAGTCAAAAATATGGCTGCTAGATTCTAGGGTGGCGAGCATTAGAAGCTGTTGTTCCCAGCAGTGGTGGCCAGTAAACAATAGAGAAATAAAATTTTCCTTTAATATTTTATCTATGTGTTTAAATTATTTCTTATACTCTATCAATTTTAGATAAATACAATATAATACAGATTAGGGCCACTTAAAAGGGTAGCCTTAGTTTGAAGAAGTTGCTACTAATTTTATTCTTTGTGTTTTTCTCGAGGCTGCTGACAATCAGAATGACATCGGTGTTGGCCATCAGAGCTGATGGTGGTAGCAAATGTTAGCCACAATTTCTTAGAGCGACGGTACCTAAAATGAAAAAAATAGACATAAAACTTAGTTAGTAGCCAATAAGGAAGGGTCCCACACATGATCGCTAGTTGTGAATTGCCAAAAGATTCTAAACATCTATGAAATTGTAGTAACAAAATAAATTTGATAAAATAAATCTATGTAACCATGATAAAAATAATTTGAAGAAAAAATTAGTCATTTTCATTAATATTCAAAATACATTATACATCGGGTTACAATACGTCCCTCTTAGGGATACCAAATTGATACAAAATTACAATAAATCTCAAGAATATATGTCTTCCAAGTAGACTCTTTTGAAATTCCTCTCATATGATTATAGGAGGGTTTCCTTCACAACCTCCACATGATGATGTCAAGAAATGGGGTCTTCATGATGGTTAGATCCTGCAAAATACCTTTCACCTACACATAAAGAAACTAAAGATAAATTAATAGCATTGAAAGCCTCTCAAGATGAGGCTAGTTTCTTGATAGGTGCAATAAAGAAAGCAAATGCATAAAGACATGTAAAAGTGCATGAAATACTATAATGAAGGCATAAATATTGAATGTAATACAACTAATCTATGTTAGAAAACCAAATAAATGCATCTAATGACTGATCTACTAACTAAAACAAAAGAAATGATACATCATCCCAAGGTCACTTCTGATTAGATCGATGGGCTATATTATCCATTGTTGAAAATAGTGGGCACAAGATAGAGATTTTATTTTATGTGTTTTGGTCTTGATGATGATGATCAATTCATCTATTTAATTGATGTGCAAGGTTTGGTCCTATCTAAAGACACAATTTTATCATTGAATTGGCTCAAATTAATGGTGAATCAGTGAAGAATAGTGGTGTAGATTGGTTTTAAACTCTTCAAAGCTCCATGTATGCAAAGGATAGATTCATAGCACAATATCAGTAACACCGTGATGTTTGTGAGGGTTTTTACTCTCTGATCACAGTTCGGTAGCACTTCGTTATGCTAATTGCTCATGAATTCTCTAGACTTCTCTCTTATTTTTGGGGCCTTAAGTAGACTCCAAAAATTCTCATCCTAGCTTGCCCATGAAGACAAGAAAAAGAATCAGTTAGGCTAGGGCCATTGGGGCAAAGATTTTGGAATATTCCAAGAAGAAACCACTCAAGAAACCCTTGCTTGTAACAAATTTTTCTCAACTTGGATAGCCTGATTTTTTTATAGATTCAATCACATTTTACAAGCACAACTCAGATCATGGCTACTATCAATAGGTACAACCAGCCTGTGGACACTCTCAACATCAATGGTGATGGTGACCATCAATAATTTCATCAGCGACCAAGGCTGAATAGGACTAGCTTGTCATGATTGAGTAGTTAGAACCACTATTAGGACTTGGAAAGGTCCAAGGTAAGTCATATGTCCTAAAAATGTATCCACATGAGTAGCCTCCTCAAAATGATGTGTTTTAAGTGTCTACAAATAACATCTTAGCATCTATGGTTAATAGGATCCTCTGCATATATTCATATGCTATAGATGATGAAATAAATTCTATGGTTTATAAGGTGGAATACTGGATGTAAAGTAAAAACGAACAACACCATTAAAGAAATAGATAAAAACAAACGATACTATGTGCATGAAATTGATAGATCTGATTTATTATAACACAAGGAGCCTAGATATCCAATTTGTACAATAGATTTGTCCCAAATCTAGGGTTATAATGCAGTGTATGCTTTGATACAATTATTACAATGTGAGGGTTATAAAACCCTTATTCAAAAGAATGTTGGTGTCTTCTAAAATCATCTTCACTTAAAAAAAAATATGGGTGGGATTGCGTATCCCTACGGGACCACCCAAGTTGCAATAGCCATCAAGTAAGATGTCTCATATATCTGTAAAAAGATCACAACATAAAAATATTAGTAGCATATGCGAGGGATCCACTATGTGAGACCCTTTGAATAACAAATCTACAAACCCTAGGTGTAGCGATGATTAAATATAAGTCAAATATATAAAAAGTAGATTGAAAAGCAATAATACCTATTACATTAACAGATTAATACATGCGATGTTGATCTATGTCTATGCTTCTATGATTTAATGATGCAGAATGCTCGTGAGTGTTTGAGGGTTTATCGGTGGTAAAATGGTTGAGGGGAAATTCCATGGAGCATTTGGAAAAATCTATGAATACCCTACAACATTATTGGAATGCTCAACAGTATTCTAGAATTTCCCTAGAGCATTTAGGGGTTTTGGGGAGGTGTACTGTAGAACCATATCTGGTTTGCAGGGGTTTTAGTGATGGAAATGGAGAATGCGATGATGGTGAGGAGGGAAAGTTTTAGAAAAATGCTAGGGTTTGGATGATTATGAATGCAAGGGGTCTAATACTTTCTAACCTCATGAATTACCAATCAAATTTTGAATCGAGTAACCACTTAATATCATTCAAAAAGTGAATGATCTTTTATAACTTGCCTTCAACCTATTAGGATTTTGATGACACCAACGGGCAGCTAAGATTAAAACATGATGAAGGGGACTTTGATATGTGACATGGATCAAGTTGAATGGATGGTTGAGATTAAAATGTGATGAGTGGCTATGATTTATTCATATATATATTAAATATATAAATATAAATATATAAAATATTTATATTTATATATAAATATAAATAAATATATGTATATATATAAATAAATAATGGACGGTTGTGATTGGATGATGCATGGGTAATAGGTGGCTAGGATTTGGTGTCTACAGATACCCATTTTTGCATCACATTGCATGAAACACAATGCAGTGCAAAAAACAAGAGACACCTAGTTTGGTGAAGCAACTTATTTTCCTTGGAGTGCAAGAAGATCTTGAAAATAAAAAATTGTTGGTGTAGCTTACCCCCTCAATTGGCGAATGAGTGAATAATGAATATTACAAGCCAATTGATGAAAGTGTGTGGATGATATGAGTGGTGTGAATGTATATGTAACGAACATGCATTGTGGATGATATGAACGATGTAAATGTATTATATTTTTGCCCCTCAAAAAAAGGGATTTTTATCAATGTGGATGATATGAATGATGTAAATGTATTGTATTTTTGTCCCAACAAAAAAGGAGTTTTTGCCAATGTGGATGATATGAATGATGTAAATGAATTCTATTTTTCCCCAATAGAAAAGGGGTTTTTTTCCATTGTGGATGATATGAATGATGTAATTGTATGTGAATGATGTATCCCATTGTGGGAAATTGAAATTAAGTTTAGTTACCCCACGTTTGGGGTGATTCTATGCTATTGAAAAATATGCCTGTTGGTATAATTGAAATTTAAAATGATGACAATGCAAGATGATAAAAGAGTCAACCTAGGAGGGCCAGCTAGTGACTGCAGTCATTTTCTTAAATAGGAACCAATCATCCTAGTGGAACTGTATATGTGATGACTATTAATGTAGAAGATATGATGTAATGAAAGTTATCTATGTTTCTAGTCCAACAGATGAGGAATTCAATGATTTTTTTTGAGAAAATTAGTCTAAGCATATTTTCACTTGAAATATGAGGGACCAAATAGATTTTTATTTTCATACAAGAGGATGTTGGATGATGATGTGAGCAAGTTTCCTTATGGTGATTTACCCATCCTACCAACTTGCATGGATAACCAATCACTACAATAACCAGGGTAATAGAGTAAACTACTAGATATGAGGTTCACTTGGATGATATGAATGATGTACAATATTATGAATGATGTAATGGAAAATATTATGAAATTGATTTCTTCTTTTACTCTAATAGAAAAGGGGTTGTTGATTTGGATGATATGAATTATGTAAATGGATGTGAATGATGTGATACATGTGAATTGAATAATTTAATGATTGATTTCTATTTTTACCCAAATAGAAAAGAAGGTTGTTGATTTGGATGATATGAATGATGTGAATGGATGTGATTGCATCCTTATGGTGATCTACCCATCCTAACGAATTGCATGGATAATAAATTACTGTAATCACCAAGAATAACAAAGTAAACCACTATATTTGAGGTTCACTTGATAATGTAAATGGATTTGCTGATGCGAAATGATGATGTAAGTGCAATGATGTGTTGATATTATAGTTTTGTGATTTAGGCATTTTTACAAATTTTGGTTGCAATCGAAAAATAGGCACCCAAATCAATCCATGTTGTCACAAAATAGTGTAGAATGATGTAATGCATGCATGGATGGATGCTAAGGTGATTTTGTTGGGTTCTACTACATTTTTAGGTCCTTGGAGTCTTTTTTGCAACATTATATATCCAAACATTGGCTAGCATCCACATCATGCATAGATGTGGGAGAGTGTTTGCCACTTGGCAGACACAGGGAAGCGTTTGGATGCACCAAGTAGATACCCTAGGGAATTTGAGCGCACCAAAAATAACTATAAAAGTGCTACAGAGGTGAAAATTATTTATTATTGCATTCACAAGTTTAAGAAGCTATGTTTGAGGAAGAGTGAGTGAGTGTGAATGAGTGTGGCAATGGTGATGGAGGGTATAGATACGATAACAGGAGTTGAGGAGGAGGTAGCAAAGGTAAGTACCCCTAGCTATTTTGTGGCAATGGTGTTGTAATTTTTATTTATGCAATGAATGTGATGGTAATGTACATTTGTATTTGTGCTACAGTTGAGAATCTTCGAGGCTCGATATAGGTTCTTGCCTATCATACCATAGGTGAAAAAGGCACTATAGAAGGCCAAATAGGATTGTCTAGAGTGGGTGGGATTGGTAGGATGTACCCGCATTGAGTTGGTGAAGGCTAATGAGGGATATCTCTATACCTTGGTAGAGAGATGGGATTTGGATAGGGAAACATTCCAGCTCCTAATAAGGAAGATGATGGTGACCTTAAAAGATATATACCATATATTTTGAGTGCCAATGAAGGGGTTGTATGTCCAAGTTGGACACACTAAGGATTATGATTTGAAGTGGATTTTTGGAGATGGATGGAGGGATTCAAGCATCAGGGGTGGAGGGATCATGTATTTGGATATGTATGCAAAGAAGTATTTGGAGTCCCTACCCACCCTGGTCATGTTTCTACTATCCAATGTATTGGTGCCTAACAACATCGGTTGTCGATTTATTATGGAAAATGATTTGGCTGGTGTACGATATGATTGATGATATTTAGGTGTATGCATTGGTACCATATCTACTAGCTCAAATGTATATATAGTTGTATGAGGTGAGGAGGTAAGGGTAGAAGGGATTGGGATATAGTGTGCTACTACAGGTTTGGGGCTAGTAGTACTTTAGTGTGGTAAATCTTGTGGGCCTACCCTACGAGGAGTGGGATAGGGATCAACCCTATGTATTGAGATGGTGGGTAGCTGAGGAGGTATAATCTAGCCATACTAGTCATAGTGGTAAAGTGTGTATAGATATATGGGTAGGGCTAACACCTGATTAGGTGTATTGGAGGCCATGGTAGGAGGCTAGGTGGCCTAGTGATGGAGAGAAGCTATGGAGGATCCAATAGGCTAGATGGGTGGTTGGACTAAAAGGAAGTGAGGTGGAGTTGATCCAATTATCATAGGTGTTGTGATAGTTTGGGTAGGTATTACCTAAGGATCTAGTGTTGTATAGGTATCAATAAAATGAGTCAAGCCTACCTTGTATGGAGGAGTGGTAGGTGGAGTATGTGGATGATGGGTAGATAGATATTTTTGATGTGAATGATGTTGGGACCATGATAGAGTATGATGCATGGTTTTATTCACAAATACCATTGTTACCAAGTTAGGTGGTCGATGATGGTAGTGGAGATGATTGGAAGATAGCAGTGGATATTGAGGAGACTCCTTAATGTCAAAGAAATCACCGGTCTAACAATCAAGTGAGGTGGGTAAGGGATGCGATAGAGTAGCCTTCAAATATTGAGGGTGATGGTGATGGTGGTATGGGGGAGATTTTAGAGAATCCTTATGGTCAAATTGAGGAGGAATGGGCTAGGCTCGAAGCTGAGCGAGACCAACTCTAGAAGATGATGGAAAAGTGGGATGTAGACATTGCTTCGTTGCAAGTGGAGCTAGATGCATAATTGATAGTAGATGGAGGCAAGGATGCTATAACAAGGCTCCAAGAAGAGTTAGCATAAAGGAACACTCGCTAGAGGTAGGATGTACTATGCTTTCAATCCTAGGAGGGGTACATCCAATATTTAGAGGACCTTCTTATGCAGCACCACATTGGGCTGCTAGAGCAGTATTCCTCCTCCCTAGCAGGTTATGTTAGGCATAGTGAATCTAGGCATAGTGTCTCTCGGTATAGGGCTCTATTAAGGTCTTAGGGGTCTACCTATGGGTGTTAACTAATGTTTAGATGTACTTTTTATATATGAGACTTGGTGCTCCATTGTATATAGCCTTTAAGAATTCATTGTATAAGCAATATATATATATATATATATATATATATATATATATATATATATATATATATATATACATGGATTTTATTTTATGGTATGAAATTTGTGTGAATTTTTGTGTGAATGCATGTGCATATGTGATGGATGATAATATAATGATGATGTGTATGAATGCATTGATGCTCTAATGATTATTTGTAGTAGTTTATATGTACTTGACCATTGTTATCACTATTTCTTAATCAGGGGTACTAAAATGGTGGTATGTGAAATGAAAGACTCATATGATGATATGGTAATGCTTTGGATGTTTTTCAGGCTTGTGGATGACTGATTTTTTTTGTAAAGACTTTGAAATACTAGTGATTTCAACCAAAATCTCTAAGTTCTATCTAATTTATCTAAGACCAAATGTGTGTGTAGTGAAATGTTTATTTACCAATCGAGAGCATGATACTGACTCGATTCAATAAAGAACCAATGTGTGTGAAAGTGAGTTCATTAACCCAGCTTGAGTAAATTGAGATGAAATATGTCATGGAGGAGACCTAGAAGCTAGCTCATCCTTATGTATGATTAGAGGTCTCTTCAAGAGAGATGTGTTGTCGCACATGAGCATACTCAACTACCAGTAAAGTGTTTATAGTCCCAATGGATATTAGCTCCATAGTCCAATGATATGATCTCTAAGCTTTGGGGATTTTGACTACCTAACCATATGGATGGAAATGTAGTTCTATCCTTAGAAGAGTTAGAGCTTTGGAGAATCATATTATCAACCAAGGTGTGATGAGAATTTTACCCTATTATTAATACTCATTATTTTATTTGAAATTTTTATTAGTGGTGAAGACCACTATTTTTTATTTTGGACTATGTGCATAATGGGACAAGAAAAGATGATTTTTTCACTTCGAGGTTCAAACCAATAATAGTATTATCCCTCTTTAACATAATATGTTTTTATATATTGTGAGATGTGTTTGGTTCAATATTTTTAGAGTCAAATCCTGAAACTCAAGATTTTCTTTAGTGAAAATGTGCCTTGGTCCTAGATAAAACTCGACATGTATTGGAGGTTGCTTGAAACACTAGGAGTGGTTGAGTGATCAAAAACACCTAGGGATGATGGAATTTTTTTTTTTTTGCAAATTATGACTTGATGTGTGACATGGTGCAATAATATGGATGTGGAGTCAAAGGTACCCCTGATTAAAGAAATAAGATTTATTGGATCAATTATTGTTTAAAATTAACAAATGATCCCTTGTATGGTGGATGAAATGCATCAAAATAACAATTAATGTAATTATGCAAGATGAATGTGTGGATTGCAATTTATATGAATGTAATGTGTATGGATGATATTTTTGTGTATTAGCCATGTATACATATACATATATAAAACACATTAAGCATATAATTCTTTCAAGTGGATGATATTAAGTGGTTTAGGCTCTTCTAATCCCTCTATATTGGTAAGACTATATGGTTGGAATGAACCTGGTGAAATTGGATAGCAACAAGCAACACGTGTAAACACAAATGATAAGGCCATGCAAATGCAATGTAAAGAATTTTGTGTTTATTATTTTATTTTTTATGCACATATGTTACAGGATGTTTCACTAGAAAGGATGATGTGCTAGTGTTTGTTCACCAGTTGGCTTTGCTCCCTTGGGAGGAGCAAAATAAAAATGGGTTGGTGGATGGGGATCATTCTGAGGTAGTGCTCATCCTTTTTAGTGAATGGAATAACTAGGGCTTATTCCTCCTTAGATTCATTTGAAGCTATTGACATGACATCGTATTCTTCATAGAATTCCTCATCAAATTCATCATTGTGATTGTTATCCTCTTCGTGATCTATATGGAGTTCTTGAAAGGCTCATTGGAAAGAGGAATCGACATATGGTGAGTGATATCCTAGTCCTGAACAATCATAAATTTCTCAAAATTGGGGCTCTATGATTTTGTGCATGCCTTATTCATGTCATCCTAGACCAAATCCTTGCCAATTAAACTAATGAAAGTAGTGTGATGGAAAATTAGAAATGATCATGCTTTCAAGTTTGGCATAGGATGGTTGCTTGGGTTCATCAAGGGGAGGTAAATTCGATGAATAATCAACCCCCCCATACATAAAATTGATTTTATTAGGTGTTAAACCCATATTGTACACTACTCCTATGGATAAGGGTGGGTCACGTGGATGATCGTAATCCCTAATAGTTTGGATGTTTAACAGTGTAACTATGACATCTTGGACCATGTATTAGTCAATACTAGGATTGGTGAGGTGGAATACAACTTGTGTAGATGTGGATGAGGTGGATGGAGTGTATGTGGAGATGTGGGGCTCATGAATGGCTTGTGGATCTATTGAGGGAGGATATGAATGGTGAAATGGCATCTCACAGTCTGTCAAATCTATCGAACCACTCTAAATGACTTAAAGGACTTTCAAAAGCTAAATAATTATAGGAATTATTCCTTAGCCACACATCACAAAGTGAATTATGGATAAATGTATTGCAATATATTTGTTCCATGGATATAAGGGCATTATGAGCTTTGATATACTGAATTTGTAATAAATTCTACAACCCTTCCCTCTATTGAAGCAAGAGTCGAGGAATCCAGATAAAGGATTCATAAAAATCGTGTTGCTCTTCTTCATATTAAAAAATTATGGCTAGTTACTAAACCGGTTTCCTATCGAAGGGAAGTTAAGAGAATTTTTCTCTCTTTTTGATAATGTGCTTGATGTCAACAAGTAGTACCTAAATGTAAGGCACCAAAATAAGTGTGCACGAAATCAACCTTTGGAACCATTGAAGGGACAATTATAGGAACTTATGTAAAGGTGAAAGGACACATGTCACCTTGAGAATTGATAAGTCAAATCAAAATATTCAATGGGACAATCAAGTCAAATACAAAAAGTGTCATGGAAGCTGAAGGATCCACATTGCGAACACCAAGATGCTATCAGGTAAATGAATGGATAAGATTAATGGATTGAAAACTGAATCGGATAATCACTTGGATCAATAACAAGAATCTAAAAAGTTATTGTATGTAATAACTTACAGGTTTTAAACCTTTCACCTACTCATGGCATCCAATATGATCATATTCATGGTAGGATTTGCCTAGATGATATTAGTTATATGTTGTGTAAACCCCATAATATTCCTTATGATCCTTTTGCTATTTCTTATCGATCTAGTGATGAATCTACCCTAAAGGAAAGAAACTAATAGTTAGTATTACCAGAGCTAAATAGGAAAAATGGATAGTTCTAGTAGGTGTTACAACAAAGGACTAGAAGGATAGTTATGGGAGCAACAAGAGAGCCTCCTATACAAAATACCCATGAAGATATCTGGGCATGAGAAAGAGCAAGGTTGGAGGCCAAGAGAGATGATGCCATCATTGTGTGAGATAGGCTCAGATCGAAGATATTACAAATAAATAACTAGAGAGCAGCATCGATGGAAGCCATGCTCATAGAAAATCCACAATTTCATCAACCAAGGGAGGAATTTAATGCTCCATTTTTGGAATCTTGTTTGGTTACCTTGCTAAATCATGGTATGCTTCTTCCACCACAACTAACTATTAATACATAGTATGGGAGAAGGGGAGGTAGTGATTAAGCAACTACTGGAACATTAGCTCCATCGCCATATCCAACCATAAGAACCAGTACAATACAAGGAGAGGAATGGACCCAAGAGCATCAACATTAAGATCCTTTAGGCCACCACTTGTAGTAGATTATTCCTACCAAGGATGAGGTATAAACATTAGCAAACTTTTGAATTTTATATTTTTGTTTGAATGCTATATGAATATTATTGTTTATAAGGAATTTAATTAGTTAGTATAGAATGCAAAGGAATGCATGAACACTAATTTTTGTTTGTATAAAAACTCAATGAATTTGAAGAATGTATTAATGTCCATTCTCGGAGTAGGTATGGGACTTCTCCATGATGATATAAACTAGGATACATTTGGGTGGATGCTCTGGTATTAAAATGCATATTAGGATATATGTGGATATCCTAAATAGATATTCTAAAATTATGATGTGTTCTTGTTAACACTTGATTTATCAGGTTCACTCATGTTAGGGGTTAACAAAATTTTACTGAGATACTCCTCGGTGAGAGTTTTGATAAAATTAACAAGAGATTCTATGTCTAATAAGGTATAAATGCATAATTTCATGATATATCTGTAACACCATTTTGCAAATTCTATTATTGCAATGCTTTAAATTTAGTATTTGTGCAGTAATAGATGGTTTAAAACTATAATATTTGTGATGAGATTATGTTTTGATGATGTTTTCAATACATTTTGTTACGCATAATGTATGTTATGTTGTTTATAAGGACATGGTACTATTGATATTTTACATTTTTGCAGGTCCAGTTACTCTCATGAATAGAATATGAAGCTTGCCATCAATATTGAGTTGTTGGATGAAAGAATAATCTAATTGTAAAACAACACGGTAAATACTAGCTTTTTCCAAACAAATGTGTTTTTGTAAGGTAGTTGTTCAAACACAGAGGACTGTGTTTAATCTAAGGGGGGAGTATGTCATGACTCGTCATCCTACCTTATTTAAAGGATATTAATTGATCTTGGATATAAATTAATGTCTGATAAAAGGGGCATAGACCCTAAATAATCCTACAAAAATTCTAATAAGAGAATTTTATGAAGGATAGGAAAATATTAATTATCTTTTGGAGAAGATAATTAATTGTAAACTAATTATGAGGTTTGGTTAAGGATAAATTTGAGGAATTATCTTTTGCAAAATTATAACAATATAGCAATTTATGTGGACCCAATTTAGATGGAAATTAAAAGGACTATAGGATTGTTAAATATTATATATATATATATATATATATATATATATATATATATATATATATATATATATATATATTCCTACCCATTGGAAAATACCCATATGGATTCCCTATATTGGTGGAAATTAAAAGGGAGATCCCTTACCCTATCAATAATAGTTCTAACTTTGTATCCATTCTATGCCTTAATAGTATTAGTTTTATATTTATTCCCATGAGAAAGGACACAAAAAAAAATAAGGACACTCACCTTATCTCTAAGGGACCCTTTTTCTACTGTTGGTTATACTATACAAGACATGATGAGTCATAATGGGTCCAAGGTATATTTTTAGTATTATCATAATGTGGCCACTCTTTGGCCCATGAGGAGAGAAATGTCCTATAAATAGAGGAAATTTTGTGAAGAAAGGGCATCTAGGAATTCTTGGAGGCCTAGGGAGTATGCTCTCCACCTTGGGTGGATCAGAAACTAGAAGGCTTAAGATATTTTTCTAGTTGTAGAAATAAGTAAACTTGGGAGGCTTGAAGGAGATGGAAGAATTTTAAGGAAAGGTCATCTTTTGGAGAATGATGAACTAAAGACTGGAGTCTTAGAAGATAGCTGAGAAAGTCTTGAAGTTGGAACACACCTGAATGCAAATTAGGTTGGACCATTCCTCCTTATTTACATTGTTTTTATATAAGGATGTAATGATGTCTATTTAAATTTTCTTAAATCATTTCTTTGGTTATTTTATATTGACTGGTTCTTTGGAGGTTTCCTGTGAATACCCTATTAGGTACCACTAAAAATTTATAATAACCGAATACTCTAAATGAATATCGATGTAGGATTAAGATATTATAGGTATGTGATAAAATTTGGCTTATCCTAGGTAGTCGATCTAGGACAAGAAACCTTAGCAAAGGAGAGAAACCATAATATCGAGTAACCCTAACTGAAAATAAACCACCGACCAATATTCTCTTAGCATCTCGAGTATCCGTTGTCACTAGTAGTGCGCTGATATTACCATTCGGTGGTTACCTTCCACCAAGTGAGAAAAATCCTTTATGGTGTACTATGCTTTAAATCCAAGACATGTGGGATATTAGGAAGACTTTTAATAGCAACCGGTATCTGCATCTCGCTATTTTCAACTCATGAATCTGTTCCTGTGAGAACATATTCCTTATTTAAACTTTATTATGCATCCTTAGGTATTCTATGCTGCTCAAATTTGGTTTTCTTTTGTGCTATATTTGAGGGTTCTACAACTATAAACTCTCTGGAAGAAAATTATAAGATTATGATTCTCCACCCAACACATCCAGACTTCACTATTTTCGATAGATACCATCTCAACAGGCTTGATTTAAGTTTTATAATGAGGCTTACCCTTTGTAGTCCATCCTAAGAAAGATAATGGTACTATGGAACCCCTAATTCTATCACTATTTCAGTTCACAGATAGACACTCCTCTATGATAGAAATTCCACTATCAGTAGGATTGCACCCTAGATCAGACAATCAAGCATTTCAATTCAATACTCTTCCAATAATTTAAATCTATAGTTACCAAGTGTTATTGATGGAATTTTGGGAAATTTTACTTGTGTCCATTATGATGCTAAAGGTCTCTAAGAAAAACTCCACTTTGACCAACGCTACCACAACCAATTTTTGGCTCCTAAAATAACCATACATCTCTGTGAGAAGCTCCATCACTCTCTAGAACCTCTGTTGTAGCCCCATTTGATTATTTACCATTGTTTAAAGGTAGACTTAGGGTTGGAGCATTATTAAATTTCCTCTACCTCAGCATTGTCTTCGAGCAGTGTATCCATGCACAATAGACTAGAATGAGAGATGGATCTTTCCCCACTAACTTCCAATACCCCACATGGGATATGTAGGGAAAATATATGAGAATTATAAGGGATTTCCCTTCCTTAATAAAATATACATGATAGGGTAGGCATGGAAGTTTATATGCTAGTGTTTGGTTGCCAGTAGGAGGTGCCTTGAAACACATGTAGACCACCATTTAACCCTAGGTTACATATTGAGCTCTATTGATCACCATGTGGCTTATGTCGAAGGGATGTTAGTTGATTTTTGTGGTTTGTTGTGATCTGTTGGAAGCGGATTGTGCACCAAGCATTCCTGGATAGAACATTCCAAACACTTTTAAGTAATCATGGTAATGAATGGAAGAGAGTTTAAAACCAATAGCAAGGTTGCTAACTTTCCTTTCATCTATGAAGGAAAGTGAGAACTAAAACTACTTGAGGACTATATATTAAACAACATAAGTTGTATAGGGAATAAACTATTATTATTCTCTAACATTAGAGAGTGCCTAGTGTTTGGTGAAAACAAACTTGATAAGGAAATCCCTATAAATTAATAGGGATTAATTTATAGAGGTAAGGAAATTCATTAAATTCATGAATTAAATAAAAGACTTTGGGTTAAAATAAAGGATTTTGAAACTATTTGGTGGTAGTACCTTCCAATTAAATTGGAAGTTATAGATCCAATATTTAGGTAATTAGTAGGAGATATTGATTACATAAAATTATGAATACTTCATAAATTAAGGGTATGGGATTTTAATTTAAGAAGTAAGGGTTGATTATTTATCAACTCGAGAGAATTAAATTGGAATTCATTTTTGGGGGACTTTATTAAATTTCCTCTAAAGTCAAAGAGTCATCTCCAAAATATGGACCCAATGATTATCATAAGCTTACACAAGATGTTATAAAATTCTAAGACTACTTATAGTAAGGAACCCGTGGATTCCTTAAATGCATATTATTTAAGGAGTAGATGATTTCTTCCTTGGTATGGAGAATACCATAATATTATCATGATGTCTTAGAGAAAGGAATCAAATAATTCCTTAAATGCATCAAGTATCTGAATAGGAAAAGTTGCATTCCTTGAGTTGTATAATTGTGGAAAAAGGGATCCATTGTGATATTTATATACTTGTTATATTTGGCATCTTGAACTTATGAATATGAGAATAACACATATTTTGAAGGTTGGGTTTATTCCCCATGAGGGTTCCCAGGATAAATCATTTTGTCACTTTATTTTATGGTTTGATGTGTTATTTCTTGTTCCTATTGCTTTTACTTTCAAAATAAAATGATATATGTGGATGGATGGTTTAAAATATTACTGCAATGTTTACCTTGAATGTGATTTATTCAGTAGTTCAATATGATGCTAAAAATGTATGCCTAATATCTAATATGTTGCTGATTTAATGTTATGTGATTGTGCCATTTACTTCCAATGTTAAATTGGTTAAATGTGAATGATGTAGATAATTAGTTTTACTCTTTGTAATTAATGGTTGTGTGGATTTATAAGTTGATCATAATGGAGTGAATTCTTACTTAAGTAGATCGCTCATGTGTTGTTTCAATCTAAGGTTATGATGTAATGAATATTATCATAAAAGGACATCATTGACTTATATTCACCTCCTAAACACTCATGATGGTTAAAATTAGAACATATTAGAATTTGGAATGGGATGAAACCCACAAGAAGATAAGTTGGATTAGAATTGAAAACTAAAACAAACCTTATATCCTAAAGCTAAGAAGTTGAGTATGCATGAGGAGAGGTACTTCCATGATGGACAAGTATTGTATTTAAATGAATCTTATGAATAACAATATGGATAACTAAAGGAAATAATGGACAAATAAGTTTTAAGACGTTTAAAGTTATATAATCATACTTAATATGACCTTCCATGGATTCTATGAGTTTAATCATGGTGGTGATATTGTTGTCTTAGATATCCCTTCTAGAACAAGTGGATCGGATCTAAAATCTATGACTAACCATTGATAGGGTTAGTTTATTATGATGGATTTCCATCATCAAGGCACTCACCTATACAATGGTCTTGGTGGACCAGGGTGATTTTCCCTTTAATGTGGGATGAAACCTAACACTTGGCCAGTGTTCTCATACCAGTGGAGTATGAGGGTTTTGTAGAAGCTGATCACTTCTACTCAAAGAGACTCTGATCAAGTCTCAATAGCTCCTAATGATTTATGCCTTGATAAGTTTCAATCCAACTAGAATGGTTCTATCTTAAGTCATGATTATGTTCCTTGCCTTATGAGCGATATATAAATATAAAAATAATAATTGAGTGGTTGTGTCATGAAAATTGATGTTGTTACATTAACATCATATTCAACCCTATGTTTCATGCCCTCATGTATGGATGGGATGGGTGTGTTGCATGTTTTCTTAGAGCACTCACCTTAGGCATATGTATGACACGCTATTCCTTCACTACGCACACTCTCTAAATGATAATGGATAGACAAAGTGGCCCTATGGGTTGACTCTCTACCATAATTATCTAAATAATCAAGTTGATGTGTTTTCCAAGGTTGGCTAAGGGGTTTTATTATTTTACTAATGCTAAGAAATGATAAGAGATCCACTCCACGCTAAGAGGGATTTGAATCTCTGGTGGGTATGGTCGCAATTCCTCGCCCCTCATTGGATGGATTTTGTCAATCAACATCATGTGATGACCAAGGTCTAAAAGTACCTTCATCATGATCACAAGAAGTCCTTGCATTAGTTTTCCTAGGTGGGGTTTCTTGATGAGATCTCCCATGAGTATAATTGTCTCCATGGAGACTTGCTGAACATTGTTCAAGTATGGCTTGGTCAAGTGGACTGACTCTAGGATGGTTTGCACCCTCTTATGCATTGGATACCATTTTAGTTATCAAATGAACATGGTCCCTTTTGGTGACCATTCATTTTTTAAATATCTTGTATGTGATATTAAGAAATAAACAATGTATATATATGGTTATCTCTTAAATTTTGATTGTGTTTCCTAAATAAATGGTTTGTGTGTTTGATTTGTTGTATATCGTACCACTTTCTCATATGAGTTTGAATATAGTGGATGGAAATCTTGATTGTTTAAAGTTTTTCACCTATACACTCTCACACACACACACAAACCTGGTGATGAAGTCTAGTTGACAAAACCCACCAGGGTATGGAGATGAAACCCATACCCGATGAGGGAGCATAGGTCCTATCGATACTCACCCAATCAATTGTAGCGAGTGATACACTCTTAGAAGATAAATGGATGCTATTTTCCATGAGTTTTTATGGTTCTTGGAGTCATCCTTGGCCACGGTCATGTTCAAAAAATCACAATATCCAAGCCAAATAGGTGGTGATGAAGGCCACCATTGGTATTGATCAATTGGTTGGATGTGAAAGTCCAACTCAACTAATGCTAAAATTTAGAGCGTGATGTGTGCCTGGTTCATTTTACTTTAAACAAAAGCAAAGGTGCATAAAACAACATGCCATGATTTTTCAACTATATGCATGAAAATAATGTTTAAGATTCATAAAGATGCATGTAAGAAATATTTTAGATTCAAAAAATGTAGTGTAAAGCTAAAATGAAATACCATTTAGGAAGGATCCAAGCATGCAAACCCTAACACTCAAACTAATAGAGGTCATGTTTGTGAAAAAAGGTGCACATAAGTGGTTGTCATACACAAAGGTAGTCAAAAATATGGCTGCTAGATTCTAGGGTGGCGAGCAGTAGAGGCTCGATGGCCAGTAAACAATAGAGAACTAAAATTTTCCTTTAATATTTTCTTTGTGTTTAAATTATTGCTTCTACTCTGTAAATTTTAGATAAATACAATATAATACATATTAGGGCCACTTACAGGGGTAGCCTTTGTTTGAAGAAGTTGCTACTAATTTGATTCTTTGTATTTCTATCGAGGCTACTGACAATAAGAATGACATCAGTGTTGGCCATTAGAGTCGATGGTGGTAGCAAATGTTAGCCATAATTTCTTAGAGCGACAGTACCTAAAATGAAAAAAATAGACATAAAACTTAGTTAGCAGCCAATAAGAAAGGGTCCCACATGTGATCGCTAGTTGTGAATTGCCAAAAGATTCTAAACATCTATGAAATTGCAATAACAAAATAAATTTGATAAAATAAATCTATGTAACCATGATAACAATAATTTGAAGAAACAATGAGTCATTTTCATTAATATTCAAAATACATTATACATCGGGTTATAATACATCCTTCTTGGGGATACCAAATTGATACGAAATTGCAATAAATCTCAAGAATATATGTCTTCCAAGTAGACTCTTTTGAAATTCCTCTAATATGATTATAGGAGGTTTTCCTTAACAACCTCCACATGATTATGTCAAGAAAGGGGGTCTTCATGATGGTTAGCTCTTGCAAAATACCTTTCACCTACACATAAAGAAACTAAAGATAAATTAATAGCATTGAAAGCCTCTCAAGATGAGGCTAGTTTCCTGATAGATGCAATAAAGAAAGCAAATGCATAAAGACATGTAAAAATGCATGAAATACTGGAATTAAGGGATAAAGACTAAATGTAATACAACTAATCTATGTTAGAAATTAGATAAATACATCTAATGACTGATCTACTGACTAAAACAAAAGGAATGATACATCATACCAAGGTCATTGCTGATCATATCGATGGGCTCTATTATCCATTGTTAAAAATAGTGGCCACAAGATAGAGAATTTATTTTATGTGTTTTGGTATTTATGATGATCAATTCCTCTATTGAATTGATGTGCAAGGGTTGGTCGTGTCTCAAGATACAGTTTGATCGTTGAATTGGCTCAAATTAATGGTGAATCAGTGAAGAATAGTGGTGTATATTGGTTTTAAACTCTCCAAAGCTCCATGTATGCAAAAGATAGATTTATATCACAATATCGATAGCACCGTGATGTTTGTGAGGGTTTGTACTCTTTGATCACATTTTTGTAGCACTTCGTTACACTAATTGCTCATGAATTCTCTAGAATTCTCTCTTATTTTTGGGGCCTTAAGTAGACTCCAAAAATTCTCATCCTAGCTTGCCCATGAAGCCAAGAAAAGGAATCAGTTAGTCTAGGGCCATTGGGGCATATCTTCTAGAATATTCTCAGAAGAAACCGCTCAAGAAATCGTTGCTTGTAATAGATTTATCTCAGCTTGGATAGCCCAATTTTGTTATAGATTCAATCACATCTAATAAGCACAACTCATATCATGGCTACTATCAATAGGTACGGCCAACCTGTGACCACTCTCAACATCAACAGTGATGGTGGCCATCACCGATTTCATTAGCAGCCAAGGCTGAATAGGACTAGCTTGCACTGATTGAGTAGTTAGAACCACTATTAGGCCTTGGAAAGGTCCAAGGTAAGTAACATGTCTAGAAAAGGTATCCACATGAGTAGCCTCCTCAAAATGATAGGTTTTAAGTGTCTAAAAATAACATATTAGCATCTATGGTTAATAGTATCCTCTACGTACCTTCATACGCTATAGATGATGAAATAAATTCTATGGTTTATAAGGTGGAATATTGGATGTAAAGTAAAAATGAACAACACCAATAAAGCAATAGATCAAAGCAAATGATAATATATGCATGAAATTGATAGATCTAATTTATTATAACTCAAGGAGCCTAGATCTTCAATTTTTACAATAGATTTGTCCCAAATCTAGGGTTACAATGCAGTGTATGCTTTGATACAATTATTACAATGCAAGGGTTATAAAACCCTTATTCAAAAGAATGTTGGTGTCTTCTAAAATCATCTTCACTCAAAATAAATTATGGGTGGTATTGCATATCCCTATGGGACCATCCAAGCTACAATAGCCATAAATTAAGATGTCTCATATATCTGCAAACATATCACAACATAAAAATATTAGTAGCATATGCGAGGGATCCACTGTGTGACACCCTTTGAATAATAAATCTACAAACCCTAAGTGTAGCGATGATTAAATGTAAGTCAAATATAGAAAACATAGATTGAAAAGCAATAATACCTATTAACTTAATAGATTAATACATGCGATGTTGATCTATGTCTATGCTTCTATGATTTGATGATGCAGAATGCTAGTGAGCATTCGAGGGTTTATCGGTGGCAAACTAGCTGAGGGGAAATGCCCTGGATAATTTGGAGAAATATGTGAATACCCTACAACATTCTTGGAATGCTCAAAAATATTCTATAAATTTCCTAGAGCATTCTGGGATTTTTGGGAGGTGTATTGTAGAACCATATCTGGTTTACAGGGATTTTAGTGATGGAAATGGAGGATTCAACAATGGTGAGGAGGGAAAGTGTTAGAAAAATGCTAGGGTTTGGATGATGATGAATGGAAGGGCTCTAATCCTTAATAATCTAATGAATTACCAATAAACTTTTGAATTGATTAACCACTTAACCTCATTAAAAAAAATGAATGATCTTTTATAACTTGCCTTCAAACTATTAGGGTTTTGATGAAACCAACAGGCGACTGAGATTAAAACATGATGAAGGGGGCTAAGATTAGGGATGAATCAGTGTAGTTCTTTTAAACTTAAATTCATATCTCTTAAAACTAAAATGATGAAACCTTAAAATTAGATAAAGCAAGTATCACAAGAGAACATCACACAACACAAGATTTAACGAGGTTCACCAATTTGGCTACTCCTCAAGAATGACTGCTTGGACTACCATCCAAATCCAGCCTTTACAAAGCACAAAATTTACAATAAATTTACTAGCACCCACTAGAAGGAGCACCAACCCCTGATTTATCTACACCAATAGAAAGGAGCACCAACCCCTGATTTACCAGCACCAACTCGAAGGAGCACCAACCCCTGATGCCAAGAACCAACTTGGACTTCAATTATGAAACTAGAAGATTGATAGTAAGATACCTTTGCTTTTGCTATACCCTGACTGGTCTTCTTCACCTTTGCTTTCTCTGTGCACTCTGCTCTTTCTATGCAAATACTTCGCACACTCTGCTTCATTGCAGTCAAACTTCACGATCGTCTTCTCCCTTTTGCGCACTCTGCTCCTTCTGCTTGCTCTGCGCAATCACAGCCGCACTTGGTCAAATTTCAACCTTTTCGCTCTCTACTCACTTTGCTCTATCTGTGCACTCATAGACGCACTTAGGACAATTCAACATGACTTCTTTGCTCACTTTGCACACTTTGCCATCATCTCATTGCTTCTACACTTTCTACGCTCTTATGGCCACATTTCACACTTCGACACACATTCAATGATGCATTCATCAACTTCTTCAAATCTCCAAACAACCCTCCTTTTATAGAAAAATTATTGTGATGAAAACCCTAATCTTAGTCAGCTATAAAACCTAATATTAGTCATCTTTCATGACAACTGTAAACCCTAATTTTAGTCGACTGTCATCGGTCTTTGTCGGCTTCAATTCAATCGTGAAAATACAACATATCACGAAATCGTGACACTTTCACTTTCTCTCTCTTTCTCCTTGCTTTGGACCACAAAAAAGCTACATGTCATGATATCGCGACACTTTTTCTCCTTGCTCTTTCTCTTTGCATCGGACCATGAAAATACATGTCACGATATCGTGACACTTTTTCTCCTTGCTCTTTCTCTTAGCTTTGGCCCGTGAAAATACAACATGTCGCGATATTGCGACACTTTTTCTCCTTGCTATTTCATTTTGCATCAGACCATGAAAAAGCTACATGTCATGAAATCATGACACTTTTTCTCCTTGCTCTTTCTCTTAACTTTGGCCCACAAAAATACAACGTCACGATATCACGACACTTTCGCCTCCGTACACTTTCTCTATTCCTTTGTTGCAAAAATGCAACATCGCGCAATATCGTGACACTTTTGTTATTATGCCTGCCTGCCCTTCTTGAGTCACAAAAATGCGACATGTCATGATATCATGACACTTTTGCTTCTCTGCATTCCTGTCCTTTTCGAGTCACAAAAATGCGACATGTCATGAAATCATGACAATTTTGCTTCTCTGCATTCCTGTCTATTTCGAGTCGCAAAAATGCGACATGTCATGAAATCGTGAAACTTCTGCTTCTGAAGTCTTGCTTTCTGCATTTGTCACAAAATCGTGACACTTCTACCTTCAAAGTCTTCTTCTCTAATTTTGTCACGAAATCGTGACACTTCGGCTTTCGTACTTCACTTCTTTTGCTTTTGTCATGAAATCATGACACTTCTGCCTTTGAAGTCTTGCTTTCTGCTTTTGTCATGAAATCATGATAGTTCTACTTCCGTACGCTTCCTCTCTTTCTTTTGTCGCAAAAATGTGACATGTCATGAAATCATGACACTTTTCCAACTTACTTTCTCTCTCTTGTTTGAGTCACGAAAATGCGACATGTCACGAAATCGCGACACTTTTCCAACTTGCTTTCTCTCTCCTATTTTAGTCACGAAAATGTGACATGTCGCAAAATCATGACACTTTTCTTACTTGTTCTCTTTCTTTGAACTTGTCGCGAAATCGTGATACTTCTTCCTGTTTTCTCTTTTTCTTCCAACATGTCACAAAATCGCGACAGTTTTTCCACTTGCCTTTTTCTCTTCCAACATGTCGCGAAACTGTGATAGTTTTTCTTGCTTTTTCTCTCTCTTCCAACATGTCATAAAATCGTGATAGTTTTTCTTGCTTTTTCTCTCTCTTCCAACATGTCGCGAAATTGCGATAGTTTTTCTTACCTGCTGTATATGTCGTGATATCACGATACTTTTCTTACTTGTCTTTTTCTTTGATCTTTTGCATATGGGCCACTTCGGTCTTCTTGGAAAATAACTGTACATACTCTGAGTAACCTTTGAACTCCTGTATTCTATATCTGAATAGCTTTTAAACTTCCTATCCATTGCATCAACAGATCTATCTGACTGTGTTGACAACAATGACAATATTGTTGTTGTAGCTTGCTCAACAATCTCCCCCTTTGGAATTATTGGCAACACGTGCAATTTCCTAAAAATCTTCTCCCCCTTTGACAATAATACCAAAGGGCTACTACAAACTCCCCCTGAGTCCATGCACAACTTTCTCAGGCACGATTTATTACACTTAGCAAAAATCATGAACATGAGCAAAAAGATAATCAACTACTTAAATGCTCCCCCTGAGAATGTGATCCCTGTAGCTAGGCAATTCTTGGGAAGTGTGACCACTCCTAATTTATTGTGAAAGTACTCAAAAACTTCCTTGGGCAATGGTTTTGTGAATATATCTACTACTTGCTCTATAGTTGGAACAAAATCCAACTTAAACTCACCTTCTGCAACTTTCTCCTTCAAAAATGATACCAGATAGCAATGTGTTTTGTGCATGAATGCATAACCGGATTCTTGGAGATGTTAATGGCACTGGTGTTATCACACTTAATTGATATTGGCTCACTGAAGCTAATACCAAGATCTTTCAAGGCTTGTTTCATCCACAATACTTGTATACAACATGTTGTCGCTGCAATATATTCTGCCTCTCTGTCGATAAAGAAACTAACTCTTGTTTCTTACTATGCCATGCGACCAATATATATCCAAGATAGAATGCATCTCCACTAGTACTCTTTCTGTCATCTACACATCCTACCCAATTTGCATCTGAATATGAAATAAGGGTGAAATATTTACCTTTTGGATACCATAACCCATATTCCATAGTACTCTTGACGTATCGAAGAATCCTTTTCACTACTATCACATGAGTCTCCTTGGGATTAGCCTAAAATCGTGCTACCATGCATACTGCCTACAAAATATCTGGTCTAGTAGTTGTCAGGTACAGTAATATTCCAATCATAGATCTGTACATGGTTTGATCAACAAGTGGAGATTTGTCATCCTTGCTCAACTTGCAACCTATCATCATGGGAGTGCTAACTGGCTTACAATCTTCCATTGTGAACCTTTTAACATCTCTTTCACATATTTAACTTGAGAAATAAATATGTCCTTATTTTGATTAACTTGCAACCTGAGGAAATACAAAATTTCACCAATCATTGACATTTCAAATTCTTTCTGCATCTTATTTGCTAAATCTTTACACGACTCATATTTGCTATTGCCAAATATGATATCATATTTCTCAAACCCTTGTTGAGTGAGATAGTTGTCTAGCCTTGCATACCATGCTCGGGGTGCCTATTTCAAGCCATATATCTTCAAATTACAAACCAAGTTGGGATCATCACCAATATGGAAACCATCAGGCTGCTCAATATAAACCTCTTCTTCAAGCTTCCCATTCAAAAACACTGATTTCACATCTGTCAAAAAGATTGTCAAGTGACTCACACTTGTACCAATTTTTGTCCAATACTATACTGACACTACAATTTTACTGCCAACTCTGTGCAAGCATCAAACACTGTACCACAACACCAACCAAATCCCTTTTTACATTTTTAACTTGGTCTATGTTTTCTATAGTCATCGTTGGTCACACCTTACTTTCAACTGTTTGAATTAGGAGACAACATTTTGTCAAACACTTCACGGCCAAATATAGTGCACCTTACTCAAACTCATACTTCTGGACCTCGGATAGGTATGATTCACAAAGCAAAGTTGCTCATCTTGATGAGCTAAACATGAATCAATAATCAGACTTCAAAATTTTTCACCACAGTGTCATAATAGATCTAACAATATTTACGTCAATGTGTAGTTCAAATACACACTGCTTTTATCGAAACACAAATATGCGGCTAGGGCAACATTCTTTCACTAACCAAATTGTCTAAACTGTTATAATCCTTAACTTTGGATAGTGGCAGTAATAACCATCACCAGTACAACAATGACATATAGCAATACTACCAATAATGACAACTCTCAATTTAATCACCACCCTTCATGGCACTTCCATAAACAACTACATGAATTGAAAACACACTTTGACAACTATACGATAACTTCCCTGACTACTTGCCTTTCATCTTTAGGTAGTCAAACAAATACATAGGAGCATTAAAATGAAACTTCAAGATTGTTCCCCCTGAGGATGTTACTACCTGGAGTTTCTTAGTGCAATAGCGGAGTAGTCTCCTTTAGTCCAAGGAGACACGATTTCCTTTCTTCTATCTTTCTCCAAATTTTCTTGAACTCGGGCTTGGATTTTTCAACTACATCCCTATTTTGTACCTTTTCATGAACTCAAACATTTCTATTGTGTGGTTGTCTCTTGTGTATCCTTGATGAATGATTATTTTCCTTTCTTTTATGTACATGATTTATTCCTTGTCTGTGTTGCATCCTTTGCATCTGATGAAATCTACTATTTTTCCTTAGATTAGATACAAAATTGCTTGGACAGAACCTTGCTATGTTCCCATGACCATTACATTGAAAACATTGTACATAGTGTTCACTCATAAACATAGATGTATTTCTACCAGCATAAATCTTTGATTTATTATTCAATCCATAATAAGTTGCCTTATGACCATACTAGTTGCATCTGAAACAATAGCCATAAAAAGTATTATTATGAATAGAATGAGAGTGATAGAACCTCTTTTGTTGTGGTTGCTTTGTTGTAGATCTCCTTTGATATTTTCTTCCTTTTGAAGATTCAGCTTCAAACTTTTCTTGCTTCGATCCTTCAATAGTGAGCTTCTTCTTCTCTGCAGAGTTGGAAAATGAAGGTTGTTCAACTTCATATCCAAGACCATGCTTATCCGTGGAGCTTATTTGAAGGCTTATAATTTTATATAGCAAATTTGTGCTCTTCTCAAATTTGAGATTTGTATTGGCCTCTTTTAGTTGTTTCTTCAATAAAACAATCTCTTCCTCTTGTTTGTAGCAACCAATCTCTTTCTCATTGATCTGTGACCTAAGAGTTTCTTCAATACTTTTGAATTCTTCTACCTGTACTTTCAAAATAGTAATTATTTCATTTGCATCCTTAAGATTTCTTGAGATTTTCTTCTTCCATTTTCTTTCTATCTTCAATTCATCTAGAGTTGCAATTAGTTCCTCTTTCAAATTTATTTCTGCATCAATTTCTTCTTCATCACATTCTTGTTCTTTTTTTGTTTCTTCTTCGAGTGTCATGAAAAGACCTCCACCTGTTTCCTTTTTAGAATCATCCTCTAGGACTTCATTAACTCTCAGTATATATGCCTCCATGTTCTCATCGTTATTCAACTTTAAAGATTCAAACTGAGCTTGATGTGTTTGTAACTTGGCCTCCTTGATCTCATCGTCTCCTTCATAAATACTCCTCAATTTGTCCCATATTTCTTTTGCCATTTTACAACTCATGATCTTTACCAGTTCACTGTCTACTAATCCACACCTGATAGCATTCTTTGCTTTTGAGTCATTTTCAAACTGATTCTTACCGGTAGCATCGGTTGGAGTGATGGGTATTGTGTATTCACTATCTACTAAATCCCAGATGTTGTATCCCAAAGCACAAAGATATGTCTGCATCCTGATTCTCTAAACCGTGTAATTAGTTTCGTCAAACAATGGTGCTTTGTTTGATGAGAAGTATTCAACCTTTTTTGGTTCAATTTTCTCTTCCACATGAACTAAAATTTACTGAGATGCCATTTTGGAGGAGGATCTATTTTTCTTACCCATTACGTACTAATCCAAGATCAACCCTGATTGATTTAGCCTAAGAAGGGAACTTGGCTCTGATACCAATTGTTAGTATTACAATGGCACTGAGAGGGGGGGGTGAATCAGTGTAGTTCTTTTAAACTTAAATTCACAGCTCTTACAATTGAAATAATGAAACCTTAAAATCAGATAAAGAAATAACACAAGAGAACATCACACAACACTATTTAATGAGGTTTGCCAATTTGGCTACTCCTCAAGAATGACTGCTTGGACTACCATCCAAATATAGCCTTTGCAAAGCACCAACTTTACAATAAATTTACCAGCACCCACTGGAAGGAGCACCAAACCCTGATTTATCTACACCAATAGAAAGGAGCACCAACACCTGATTTACCAGCACCAACTCGAACGAGCACCAACCCCTGATGCCAAGCATCAACTTGGACTTCAATTCTAAAACTAGAAGATTGATAGTAAAATACCTTTGCTTTTGCTAGACCCTGACTGGTCTTCTTCACCTTTGCTTTCTATGGACACTCTGCTCTTTCTGTGCAAACACTTCGCACACTCTGCTTCACTGTAGTCAAAATTCATGATCATCTTCTCCCTTTTATGCACTCTGCTCCTTCTGCTTGCTTTGCACAATCACAGTCGCACTTGGTCGAATTTCAACCTTTTCACTCTCTACTCACTTTGCTCTATCTGTGCACTCATAGACGCACTTAGGACAATTCGACACGACTTCTTTGCTCACTTTGCATACTTTGCCATCATCTCGTTGCTTCTACACTTTCTGCGCTCTTACGACCACATTTCACACTTCGACACACATTCAACGATGCATTCATCAACTTCTTCAAATCTCCAAACAACCCTCCTTTTATAACAAAATTCTTGTGATGAAAACCCTAATATTAGTTGGTTGTAAACCCTAATATTAGTCGGCTTTCATGACAACTGTAAACCCTAATTTTAGTCTGTTGTTATCGGTCTTTGTCGGCTTCAATTCAACCGTGAAAATACATGTCGCGATATCATGACACTTTCGCTTTCTCTCTCTTTCTCCTTGCTTTGGACTACGAAAAAGCTACATGTCACGATATCGCGACACTTTTTCTCCCTGCTTTTTCTCTTTGCATCGGACCACGAAAATACATGTCACGATATTGTGACACTTTTTCTCCTTGCTCTTTCTCTTAGCTTTGGCCCACAAAAATACAACATGTCACGAGATTGCGACACTTTTTCTCCTTGCTCTTTCTCTTTGCATCGGACCGTGAAAAAGCTACATGTCGCGATATCACGACACTTTTTCTCCTTGCTCTTTCTCTTAGCTTTGGCCCATGAAAATACAACACGTCGTGATATCGTGACACTTTCACCTCCATACACTTTCTCTATTCCTTTGTCGCAAAAATGTGACATTGCACGATATCGCGACACTTTTGTTATTCTGCCTGTCTGCCCTTCTTGAGTCGCAAAAATGTGACATGTCACGATATCACGACACTTTTGCTTCTTTGCCTTCCTATCCTTTTTGAGTCGCAAAAATGCAATATGTCATGAAATCGCAACACTTTTGCTTCTCTGCCTTCCTATCCATTTTGAGTCATGAAAATGTGACATGTAGCGAAATCACGACACTTCTGCTTCGAAGTCTTGCTTTCTACTTTTGTCACAAAATCGTGACACTTCTGCCTTTGAAGTCTTCTTCTCTACTTTTGTCATGAAATTGTGACACTTCTACTTTCGTACTTCGCTTCTTTTTCTTTTGTCATGAAATCATGACACTTCTACCTTTAAAGTCTTGCTTTATGCTTTTGTCATGAAATTGTGACAGTTCTGCTTCCATACGCTTTCTCTCTTTCTTTTGTCACGAAAATGTGACATGTCATGAAATCGTGACACTTTTCCAACTTACTTTCTCTCCTATTTGAGTCATGAAAATGTGACATGTCACAAAATCGCGACACTTTTCCAACTTGCTTTCTCTCTCCTATTTTAGTCATGAAAATGTGACATGTCGTGAAATCACGACACTTTTCTTACTTGTTCTCTTTCTTCGAACTTGTCATGAAATCGCGATACTTCTTCCTGTTTTCTCTTTTTCTTCCAACATGTCACGAAATTGTGATAGTTTTTCCACTTGCCTTTTTCTCTTCCAACATGTCGCGAAATCATGACAATTTTTCCTGCTTTTTCTCTCTCTTCCAACATGTCACGAAATTGTGACAGTTTTTCTTGCTTTTTCTCTCTCTTCCAACATGTCATGAAATCACGACAGTTTTTCTTGCCTGTTGTATATGTCGCGATATCATGACACTTTTCTTACTTATCTTTTTCTTTGATCTTTTGCATATGGGCCACTTCGGTCTTCTTGGAAAATCATTGTACATACTTTGAGTAACCTTTGAACTCTTGTCTTCTGCATCTGAATAGCTTTTAAACTTCCTGTCCATTGCATCAATAGATCTATCTCACTGTGTTGACAATAATGACAATACTGTTGCTGCAGCTTGCTCAACACTCTAATCCTTAATAAACTAATTAATTACCAATCAACTTCCGAATTTATTAACCACTTAACCTCATTCAAAAAAATGAATGATCTTTTATAACTTGCCTTCAAACTATTAGGGTTTTGACGACACCAACAGGCGACTGATATTAAAACATGATGAAGGGGGCTAAGATTATAACTTGATATGTTACATGGATCGAGTTGAATGTATGGCTAATATTAAAATGTGATGAGTGGCTATGATTTATTCATATATATATTAAATATATAAATATAAATATATAAAATGTTTATATATATATATATAAATATATAATGGACGGTTGTTATTGGATGATGATGGGTAATAGGTGGCTAGGATTTGGTGTCTACAAATACCCATTTTTGTATCATGTTGCATGAAATACAATGCAATGCAAAAACAAGAGACACCTAGTTTGGTGAAGCAATTTATTTTCCTTGGAGTGCAAGAAGATCTTGGAGACAAAAAATTGTTGGTGTAGCTTACCCCCTCAATTGGTGAATGAGTGAAGAATGAATCTTACAAGCCAATTGATAAAAGTGTGTGGATGATATGAGTGGTGTAAATGTATGTGTAACAAATATGCATTATGGATGATATGAACAATGTAAATATATTTTATTTTTGCCCCAACAAAAAAGGAATATTTGTCAATGTGGATGATATGAATGATGCAAATGTATTATATTTTTGTCCCAACAAAAAATGGGTTTTTGCCAATGTGGATGATATGAATGATGTAAATGAATTCTATTTTTTCCCTAATAGAAAAGGGGGTTTTTTCCATTGTGGGTGATATGAATGATGTAAGTTTATGTGAATGGTGTATCCCATTGTGGGAAATTGAAATTAAGTTTAGTTACCCCATGTTTGGGGTGATTCTATGCTATTGAAAAATATGCCTTTTGGTATAATTGAAATTTAAAATGATGACAATGCAAGATGATAAAAGAGTCAACCTAGGAGGGCTAGCTAGTGACTGTAGTCATTTTATTAAATCAGAACCAATCATCCTAGTGGACATATATATGTGATTACTGTTAATGTAGAAGAGATTATGTAATGAAAGTTATCTATGTTTCTAGTCCCACAGATGAAGACTTCAATGACAACTTTTGAGAAAATTAGTCTGAGCATATTTTCACTCTAAATATGAAGTACCAAATAGATATTTGTTTTCAAACAAGAGGATGTTGGATGATGATATAAGAAAGTGTCCTTATGATGATTTACCCATCCTACCAAATTGCATGGATAACCAATCACTACAATCACCAGGGTAATAGAGTAAACCACTAGATACGAGGTTCACTTGGATGATATGAATGATGTAATGCAAAAGATTATGAAATTGATTTCTGCTTTTTCT
Organism: Wollemia nobilis; assembly: GCA_028583015.1. NCBI lineage: Eukaryota > Viridiplantae > Streptophyta > Pinopsida > Araucariales > Araucariaceae > Wollemia > Wollemia nobilis. Next base: position 5,838,046 of record JAQPPZ010016059.1, on the reverse strand, counting down.
CTAACAGAAAACGGGTTGTTGATTTGTATGATATGAATGATGTAAATGGATGTGAATGATGTGATACATGTGAATGTGAATAATGTAATTATTGATTTCTATTTTTTCCCCAATAGAAAAGGGGGTTGTTGATTTGGATGATATGAATGATGTGAATGGATGTGATTGCATCCTTATGGCTATCTACCCATCCTAACAAATTGCATGGATAATAAATTACTGCAATCACCAAGGTAACAAAGTAAACCACTATATTTGAGGTTCAATCCATAATGTAAATGGATTTACTGATGCAAAATGATGATGTAAGTGCAATGATGTGTTGATATTATAGTTTTGTGAAATTTTGGATTATTTTGAGACATTTTTATGTGAGTTAGGCATTTTTGCAACTTTTGGTTGCAATAGAAAACTAAGCACCCAAATCAATCCATGTTATCAAAAAATAGTGTAGAATGATTTAATGCATGCATGGATGGATGCTAAGGTGATTTTGTGGGGTTATACTACATTTTGAGATCCTTGGAGTGCTTTTGCAACATTCTAGATCCAAACATTGGCTAGAATCCACATCATGCATAGACATGGGGGAGTGTTTGCCACTTGGTAGAAACAAGGAAGCATTTGGAAGCACCATGTAGATACCCTGGGGAATTTGAACACACCAAAAATAACTATAATAGTGCTACAGAGGTGAAATATGATTTATTCTTCCATTCACAAGTTCAATAAGCTATGTTTGGGGAAGAGTGAGTGAGTGTGAAGGAGTGTGGTAATGGCTATGGAGGGTATGGATACGATAATAGGAGTTGAGGTGCAGGTAGCAGAGGTAAGTATCCCTAGCTATTTTATTTGGATTTTGCAATTATTTATTTATTTATGTAATGAGTGTGATGGTAATGTGCATTTGTGTTTGTGCTTGTGCTATAGTTGAGGATATTGGAGGCTCTATATCGGTTCTCACATATCATACCATAGGTGAGAAAGGCATTGTAGAAGGGCAACTAGGGTTAGCTAGAGTGGGTGGGATTGGTGGGATGTGCCCTCATTGAGGTGGTGAGGGCTAACAATGGATATCTCTCTACCTTGGGAGAGAGATGGGATTCAAATAGGGAAACATTCTAGCTCCTAATAGGGAATATGATGGTGACCCTAAAATATGTATACCACATCTTTCAAGTGCCAGTGAAGGGGTTGTGTGTCCAAGTTGGACACACTAAGGAGTATGATTTGAGGTGGATTTTTAGATATGAATGGAGGGATTCAAGAGTTATGGGTGTAGGGATCATGTATTTGGATATGTATACAAAGAAGTAGTTGGAGGCCCTACCCACCTTGGTCATGTTCCTACTAGCCAATGTATTGGTGCCTAACAACATCGGTTGTTGGTTCCCATTGAACATAATTTGGCTGGTGTACGATGTGTTCGATGAGCCTCAGGTGTATGCATTAGCACCAGATATACTATCTCAAATATATATGGAGTTGTATGATGTGAGGAGGTAAGGGCATAATGGAATGGGCTATAGTATGCTACTACAAGTTTGGGGATAGGAGTACTTCAGTGTGACAAATCCTGTGGGCCTACCCCATGAGGAGTGGAATAGGGATCAACCCTATGTATTGAGATGGTGAGTAGCTAAGTAGGTATAACCTAGCCATCCTAGCCATAGTTTCTAGGAGTGTATAGATCTATGGGTAGGGCTAACACTTGATTAGGTGTATTGGAGGCCATGGTAGGAGGCTAGGTGGCCTAGTGATGGAGAGCAACTACAAAGGATCCTATAGTCTATATGGGCGGTTGGACAACATGGAAGTGAGGTGGAGTTGATCCAGTTCTCACGGGTGTTGTGATAGTTTGGGTAGGGATTAACTAAAGCTCTAGTGCTCAATAGGTATCAATCAAATGAGTCGATCCTACCTTGTATGGAGGAGTGGTAGGTGGATTATGAGGATTATGGGGAGATATATCTCTTCGATGTGAATGATGTCGAGACCATGATAGAGTATGATGCATGGTTTTCTTTAAAAATACCATGGTTACCAAGTTAGGTGGTCAAGGATGGTAGTGGAGATGATGGGGAGATAGCAGTGGATATTGAGGAGACTCCTCGATGTTAGAGACGTCATCGATCTAACAATCAAATGAGGGGGGTAAGGGATGCAATAGAGTAACCTTCAAATATTGGGGTGATGGTGATGGTGGTATGGGTGAGGTTCCAGAGAACCCTCCTAGTCAAAGTGAGGAGGAATGGGCTAGGCTCAAGGTTGAGCGAGACCAACTCTAGAAGATGATGGCAAAATGGGATGTAGAGATTTCTTGGTTGCAAGTGGAGCTAGATGCACAGTTGATAGTAGATGGAGGCAAGGATGCTATAGCAATGCTCCAGGAAGAGTTAGCACAGAGGAACACTCGCCAAAGGTAGGATGTACTATGATTTCAATATTGGGAAGGGTATATCCAATATTTAGAAAACCTTCTTATGTAGCACCACATTGGGTTGCTAGAGCAGTCTTCCTCCTCCCTAGTAGGTTATGTTAGGCATAGTGACTCTAGGCATAGTGTCTCTCGATCTAGGGCTCTATTAAGGTCTCAGGGGTCTACCTATGGGTGTTAACTAATTCTTAGATGCACTTTTTGTATATGAGACTTGGTGATCCATTGTATATAACCTTTAAGTTTTCATTGTATATGCAATATATATATATATATATATATATATATATGGATTTTACTTTTATGTGTGAACGCATGTGCATATGCGATGGACGATAATATAATGATGATGTTTATGAATACATTGATGCTCTAATGATTATTTTTAGTAGTTTAGATTTACTTGACCATTGTTATCATTATTGCTTAATTAGGGGTACCAAAATGGTGGTATGTGAAATGGAAGACTCATATGATGATGTGATAATGCTATGGATGTTGTTTGGGCTTGTGGATGACTAATTTTTTTGTAGATACTTAGACATACTAGTGATTTAAACCAAACTCTCTAAGTTCTATCTAATTTCTCTAAGACCAAATGTGTGTGTAGTAAAATGTTCATTTACCAATCGAAAGCATGGCACTGACTCGATTCAATAAAGAACCAATGTGTATGCAAGTGAGTTCATTAACCCAGCTTGAGTAAATTGAGATGAAACATGTCATGGAGGAGACCTAAAAGCTAGCTCATCCTTATGTATGATCAGAGGTATCTTCAAGAGAGATGTGTTTTCGTACATGAGCATACTCAACTACCAGTCAAGTGTCTATAGTCCCGATGGAGATTAGCTCCATAGTCCAATGATATGATCTCAAAGCTTTGGGGATTTTGACTACCTAACCATATGGATGGAAATGTAGTTCTATCCCTAGAAGAGTTAGAGCTTTGGAGAATCAGATTCTCAACCAAGGTGTGATGAGAATTTTACCCTATTCTTAATACTCATTATTTTATTTGAAATTTTTATTAGTGGTGAAGACCACTATTTTTTATTTTGGACTATGTGCATAATGGGACAAGCAAAGATGATTTTTTTCACTTCGAGGTTCAAACCAATAATGGTATTATCCCTCTTTAACACAATATGTTTTTATATATTGTGAGATATGTTTGATTCAATATTTTTAGAGTCAACTCTTGAAACTCAAGGTTTTCTTTAGTGAAAATGTACCTTGGTCCTAGATAAAACTCGACATGTATTGGAGGTTTCTTGAAACACTAGGAGTGGTTGAGTGATCGAAAACACCTAGGGATGATGGAATTTTTTTTTTTTGCAAATTATGACTTGATGTGTGACATGGTGCAATGATATGGATGTGGAGTCAAATGTACCCCTGATTAAAGCAACAAGATTTATTGGATCAATTATTGTTTAAACTTAACAAATGATCCCTTGTATGGTGGATGAAATGCATCGAAATAATAATGAATGTAATTGTACAAGATGAATGTGTGGATTGCAATGTATATGAATGTAATGTATATGGATGATATTTTTGTGTATTAGCCATGTATACATATACATATATAAAATACATTAAGCATATAATTATTTCAAGTGGATGATATTAAGTGGTTTGAGCTCTTCTAATCCCTCTAGACTGGTAAGCCTATATGGTTGGAATGAACCTAGTGAACTTGGATAGTAGCAAGCAACACGTGTAAATGCAAATGACAAGGCCATGCAAATGCAATGCAAAGATTTTTGTGTTTTTTATTTTTATTTTTTATGTACATATGTTACAGGATTTTTCACTGAAAAGGATGATGTGCTAGTGGTTGTTCACCAGTTGGGTTCACTCCCTTGGGAGGAGCAAAAGAAAAATGGGTTGGTGGATGGGGACCATTTTGAGGTAGTAATCATCCTTTTAAGTGAATGGAATGATTGGGGTCTATTCGTATTTAGATTCATCTAAAGCTATTGACATGACATCGTATTATTCATAGAATTCCTCATCAAATTCATCATTGTGATTGTTATCCTCTTCATGATCTCTATGGAGTTGTTGAAAGGCTCATTAGAAAAAGGAATTGACATATGGTGAGTGATATCCTAGTACGATCATGCATTTCTCAATATTTGGGTTCTATGATTTTGTGCATGCCTTATTCATGTCATCCTAGACCAAATCCTTGCCAATTAACCTAATGAAAGTAGTGTGATGGAAAATTAGAAATGATCATACTTTCAAGGTTGGCATAGGATGGTTGCTTGGGTTCATCAAGGGAAGGTAAATTAGATGAATAATCAACCCCCCATACATAAAATTGATTTTATTAGGTTCTAAACCCATATTGTACACTGCTCCTATGGATAAGGGTGGGTCACATGGATGATCATAATCCCTAATAGTTTGGATGTTTAGCAGTGTAACTATGACATCTTGGACCATGTATTTGTCAATACTAGGATTGGTGAGGTGGACTACAACTTTTGTAGATGTGGATGAGGTGGATGGAGTGGATGTGGAGATGTGGGGCTCATGAATGGCTTGTGGCTCCATTGAGGGAGGATATGAATGTGAAATGTCATCTTACAGTCTGTCAAATCAACTTGTGAGATATAAGTTGGTGCTGATGAAGATGGATTTGGCTAAGGGGTTTGATGGATGATTAATGATGATGATGTGTATGGAATGATGATAGATATTTTTGGATTTAGTTGGATGGAACATGATGAGTGAGTGGTGATAATGGGTTATATTGATGTTGATGATGTGGATAGTTGTCCTACTGATGTGGATGTGTAAGTTGTGGATTAGGTTTTACCACATGTACATGTTTCCAACTACGATGGAGGTGTGGGTGTGGAAGTGGAAGCTTGATGTGGTGTAGTGATGGGGAGATAATCAATGATAGAAGCTTTAGATGAAGAGAATTGTGATGTGAAGTGGATGGTATGGTTTATGGGGTTGAGAATAGGTGGGTGGATGGTATATTTGTAAGGTGAATTGATTGATATGGATTGGAAAAAAAATGGATGTGTGATGATGAATTGGTAGGTTGAGGAGACACACTTGCTTGTGGTGCCATAGGAGGTTGAACTGCCTGTTGTTTTCATTTTGTCAATTAGTACTTCTTTGAACTTAGGTGACTACATGGATAGCCCTCATAAAACCTTGGTGTTATTATATGTGATTAACTTGGTTAGAAGGAGTCATGGTATTTGATCCTCCTATCATTTTTTATTGTTCCTCATGATGAGGAAGTGGCATATATACCAATATTTTGGTTTTGTTGAGCCAAAGGACTATCAAACTTAATTGCCCCTAGGTCTATCAAATATTGCACCATGTTTTTAAACATAAAGCATGTGTTAATGTCATGCCATTTATGATGATGGAAAGGAAAAAACAAACACTCTTTAAAGTTATTTCCATGCTTGACTTGATATTCTGGTATGATTTCAAGAAAGGCAATAGCATTAGTGTCATACAACCTATGAAAGAGGGAGACGTATTATTCAATAAAGGGTGTGTAGGTGCGGTCTTATTAGATAAATTGTTAATGTTGATGGTTATCCACAGTTTGCACTATGTTATGATGTTATTGAGGTGGGGGCACCACTTTATAAGATGCTTGTTGTGATTGTTGCAATGATTATTGTTGTTGACTGTGGGGTTGTTAAGTCATATGGATTTAACTCAAAAGCACTTGATTTCCTTGTCCTTTTTTGGATTGGTCAAAATAATTTTCTTTTTATTGGCCCTTGTTTTTCCATTATTTTTTCTTTGGTTTAATATCACCCTCTTGGATTTTTATATCTTCTATTACATGAGCATAAGTGAAAGCCTCATCAAATGTTCTATATTGCTACATTTGCAATAACAAGGATATGGATTTAAATCAACTTATTGCAAACATTCGGGTCAATTCCTCCATTGGTAGGGAGAATGGCAACTTAGTGATAATTACCCTCCAATGGTTTCCAAAATCATAGACTGGCCCTTATTCAAATTATTTGAGATTGTATACGTTAGTTAATGTGGTTTTCTTGTGAACATTGAGGGAAAACCTTTCCAAAAATTTAATTGCCAATTGTTTGAATGTGTAAATGCTATGGTGTGGCAAATGATTATACCAGTCTCAAGCATATTCCCCCAATGTTTGAGGAAAATTTCTAATCATAAAAGCATCATAATATTGAATTTGAAATCATGAGTGAATGAATGTGCTAATGTGCTCTCTAGGGTCCTCAGTCCCTTTGAATTTATCAAATTTTGGTATTGTGAAATCTACCGGATAAGGCGGTGATGGTATCAAAAAATGAATAGGTTGATTGATCAACTCTCTTAGCATAGGCTTCTTGTACATGATACTAGGAGTATGCATAATCAAGCTATCAATATACTATTGCATGACTTGGACTTTAGGGTCTTCCATGTGTGTATGAAATCCCTGGATTATTTTATGACTATAAATATGGGGTATGTGGAGTGATGAATTGTTGTGATGGAATGTGATGTTGATGGCTTGATGAATGAAGGGGTATTTGAGGATGTTGGCTATGTTTTTGGGCTTGGTGATGGAGTAATTGTTGTTTATAGAGTGAATAAGAGGTTTGGGGAATGTGAATGTGTTGGGTTATGGAAGTAGAGTTGATGTGTGTGAATGGAGGTGTAGGTATAGCAACCTAAGAAGGTTGTGATACCTAGGATGGATCAGGGGTGAAGAAACCATGTTGGCTTGGAATGGAATGGGATTTACAATTTGGCATATATGAATGTTTTTTAGGATAAGAATGAGCATATTATTATCCCATGATCAATTGGTTGAGGTGTTGCCATGCTTGTTGTATGACAATTTTTGAATCATATCATGTGGTTGTGGTGGGAGTGGATGTGGGTGGAGTGTGAGTGTTGGAAATTTTTGTTGTGGTAAATGGAGGGTAAGTTGTGAAAATAATAACAATTGAATGAGTGTAGTGGAAGTAATGGTAGATGGAATCTATAAAGTAACATTGACTTGTGCTTCATAGAGTGGATTGGAATACGTGCTAGTGTAGGTATATGGGATGGAGGTGATTTGGCTACATTATGGTGGATAAATTTGGTATGAAGATGTAGATGATACCTCAAAGAGAGGGTTGGTGTATACTTGATTGAAGTTGTGGGAATGTGCACGATCAACTTCCAGTTGAGAATAAGAAACTTGTTTGTACCAGATGTTAAGTTGTTCTAATACTGGTTTGGTTGGTCTCAAGTAAACCCCAACTTTATCCATGTCTATGTGGGTGATGCAGGTATCAGTGGGTGTTGATGGATCATTTTTTGGAATGGAGTTGTGAATGGCTCTATGCATCACATAAACATTAAAAGTGAATACTATGTGTAAGGGTCCTACAGATAGGCCAAAATGGCCTATCTATATTGGGTTGGCTAGGTTAGCCATAAAAGTGGTTGAGGAAGGATTGAAGCACTCCATGGATGAGGTTGGTGTTTGGTTCATAACTCTAGATTGATTTTTTGTCAATACCATAAGCTATGTGCAAGCAAGGGTAACGAATGTGAGGGATGTGTGTGGAAAGTAAAATGATAATAAAAATACAAAGAATCAAACAAACAATTGAATCCTATGTCTTGCAACAATGTTTTTGATTTTGATTTTTTTTTGTGGTTTGTGTGTTTTGATGTGTATACTTTCTAATCCTAAGATGACTATGCAAGGTGGATTCCTAAGGTGGATGGCAAGTGAGGATTTTACTGGTGATGAAATCTAGAGAAATTACTCATAGGTTGCTAATGTTTCTATGGGGTGACATAGTATATGGAGATGAAGCCCACCGTCATTGATCTCGATCAGTAGTTGGTGATGAAATCCAACTCACCGATGTGGAAAATGAAGCATGCAATTGTATGTGATTATTTTTATGTTCTTGTTTTCTATGGTGTTAAAAGTGCAAAGAAACCCTCTTTCACTCCACTAAGTTGGTGACTAAGAACATTAATACCAAACTCCTCAAAATAATCTAGGGTACACTTCTTAAAATCCATGCTAAATCAACAAGTGATTCCAATAGTGGAGGGTTCACCTAGCTCTTCCACTTTGAATCAAAAATGTATTTCTAACAATGTAAGGAAGCTTGAGTACCAATGACTTGTTCCAAATTAGAAGAGTAAAAAGTGGAAAAATTTAACCTACAGTGCAAATACTATGTTTTTTTAATTTATTGTAAACAAAACTCAAGGTAGAAAGCAAAAACACCATAAAATATAGTAAAAACTTGAATCTAGTGTAATGGATGTTAAATTTAGCTAAAATGAATGTCTAGATGTAGATTTATCACTATGTGCAATTCTATATGATTTCAAAAATGTTGATAAATACCTAAGATGCCTATCAATGTGAAGTATTTTGCTTTTTAAACAAAACAATAAATATTTCTTTTCTATTCCTTCTTTTTAAAAAGAAAAAAATGTGAGTGGAGTTTAAATAAGACTTACTAGAAGTCCTACATATTTTTCTTCAAATATTTAAATGCAACGTAGAATCCCACATTTTTCTCCATAAAAACTCGTAGTTTTCTATGTCAAAACCTGTAGATACTCTATAGAATCCATGTGGATGCAATGTGGAGTCCCTCAAATATTGGATGGCATCCACATGACTACAGATTGAAATATATTGCTTCCAAAAATACTAACCCTAGATCTTATGGTTTTTGCACTAACAAATTTTCAAAACCTACAACAAAATCAAAAAACATAGATAAAAATTAATGATAAGGTAAATCAACATAAGAAACCCTTTGGTGGTCCCATCGTGATTATCATTTTGTAAAGTAAAAATGAACAACACCAATAAAACAATAGATCAAAGCAAAGAATAAAATATGCATGAAATTGATAAATCTAATTTATTATAACACAAGGATCCTAGATCTCTAATTTTTACATATTTATCCCAAATATATGGTTACAATGTAGTGTATGCTTCGATACCATTATTACAATGCAAGGGTTTTAAAACCCTTATTCAAAATAATGCTGGTGTCTTCTAAAATCATCTTCACTCTAAATATTTTGTGGATGGTCTTGTGTATCCCTACGGGACCACTGTGGGAGAATTTCAGTGCCCCTTTCACTCACTCTTCTTTTTGAGCAAAAGGATGTTTTCAAATCGAAGAATGGCCAATTTTTTAAGCATTAGAGGCCATGAGAAAAGCTTAAAAAAGTGTCTCTTGGCCCCAAGCTTTCATCCCTAGAAAGGTGCATCACTTAGGGTATGAAAAGCATGCTACATTATTTGAAAAGGTGGATGATAGGGAAGATAAAAGGAAGAATTTTGTACCCAAATTCCTAACCAAAAAGGTTCAAAACCTTGCAAAGGTAGCAGTAAAGAGCCCAAACCCAGTTACCCATCCATATGATGGAAGATTGGGAATATGGTGAGAAAAATAATTTGCCTGAATACCCATCCAAGACTGAAATTGTCATTCATTAGGATGGAAGCATTGGGAATCCCTAGGAAAGGGCATTAATAATTTTAGCTACCTTTGTACAAGCTGAATGTGAATGTGTAGGAGGATGCACTATGTTAGAGACAATCAAATTTAGATCTTTTGACTGCTTGAAGGGGTAAAGTAGATAGAAATTTATTGCTTAAAAAGTTTGATAGAGTGATAAAAGGCCCAAATATGTACAAAATAACCTAACTCTCTGAAGTAGAACATCAACAAATCTTCCAACCGTACTAGTGTGATTCTTCCTACCGAATGCCATTAATGCCTGAATTTAAATTTGCTATAAAAATCTCTATAAATAGTAGATTGCTAACTATTTTCAAGGGCATCTCTATGGCCATTATAATTCATATGTAATTCTTCTCATCTTGTAAATATAAAGTATATCACTATCTGGTACCTCAATTTGTCTTCACTTAATTTTGCTTAAGTTTGGTTTTGCGATGGTCATTTAATATTGTTCACTTAATTTTGTAATCTATATTTCATGGATCTTATTGAGTGGTTCTATAATTTGCATCCATCTCTAGGTATCAGGGTTTTATTTCTATTAAATTCAATCAAGTGGGAGTTCTCTAATTTTACACTCTGGATTTCATGCACCCTCCCACTGGTTCTAGAATTTTCCCTTGCCCACTACGTCGAACAAAAAGTGAGGATGAGATGACCTGATTTGTTAGGTGGTGTGCCACTATTTTCATTGGTGATGTCAAACACGTGTGTCTTGATGCAGTAATATTTCATCCTTGTCAGTTCTAGCTATGACACCCCTTTGCTTTCTCTCTCATTCCCTTTTCCCCTTTTACACTTTACGACATAGGTAGCTGGAACCAAAGAGCCAACCTTATCCAAATATTGACCGCCATACTTCACTTGGGACTAGCAACCATTCAATGCTATTTAAGGACTACTGGGCATATTCCCCACCAGTTTGGTGCCTATTTTTGCACCAAAACTTTTTGGTGACTCTACTAGGGAACTCATCAAGTTTCTATGTTTTAGGAAGTCATATTTTGGTGATAATCTGATTTTCCTATATCTTTGAAAATCACTTGATGACTCTAAATGTACGAAAAATCTAGATCATGAGATTAGTTGTCTTCATGTGCTAAAAAATCCAAATACCACAGGGACCTCAAGGTTTGATGAACAACCTTGATCCCATTAGCAGAGAAAGTATGTTCTATTTGGAGACTCTAACTTCGATGCATGGACTAGAAATTTTGAAGGTCAGTGCCTCAATAGACCAACAATGCCACCCTCAGTGGAATGATATTGGTTTGCTCAACCTTCAATGCTGGCTTGAGATTCTAGAAATTTCCCTAAATAACCTAATGAAATATGATGGCATTTTAGGAATCACTCGGGAGCACCTCGAATATATGGCTGCACTAACAATCCTCCATGGCATATCACATGAATATGTCATGATCAGACTTCTAATATTATCTCTAAAAGGGAGGGTGCTATTGTGGTATCGATCCCTTGGACGAAAAACCATTTGCTCATGGATGGACTTGGTGGGAGCTCTTATTGACACATTTGATGGTTCCATGGCTCCCTTACAAATCTTTATGCACCTCTTGTTCATCAATAGGGCTCCTTTTGAATCTATCATAAATTTAAAGATATGATTTAGAAGGAGATAGTAGAGGATTCCCTTTGAATACCAGTCATCCCCCACCCAAGCTAGCTTGTATTATATTTGAGCTTTTAGCTCAAATATAATCCTCTTGTTGTATCAATAAGGAGAAAGGAGATTCCCTCAAATATTTTGGGAGGCTTTATAGGCTGAGTGACTCCTACTACAAGAAGAAGGGATATCTTCAAGATATCCCACCCCCCATCCCCTTTTCCATTTGATGTTGTCACCCTTTCAACTGCATAGTATCCACCATGGATGCCATCTAAATTTGTGCAAGAGCCATAGCCCTAGTTATATGAAACATAAGGGGTATATTTATTCTTGAGCTCATGCATAGGAGATGCAAGTGCAACTCCTACAGTAAATAATTTTGTTTCTTGTACCTCCTCCAAAAAAATAGAGAATATAGACCAATTGGATAATTCACATGCAAAAGGGATGTAGTTTTGCATCCTATTTGTATTAAAGAGCATGTTGAGCAATGGCTAGATCTCCTCTTGGAGGATTTAGCCGATTAGAAGACTAGTCCTAGGGATATTCCAATGGTACGTTTTCTAATCAACGTGTCTTATTTAAAAATATGTGTGGAGAATTTAGAGGTACATGAAGCAAGGATTTTACAGCAGGTGGATCCCACAGAGTGTAACCCTAGAGCCTATTGCTATATGACCCAATACCCGAGGAAGGCTCTCGCATGGCAAAATTTATTTCCACATTAATCATCGATTGCAAAAGTACTAGTATGCATGATGATATTCCAAGTTGTGACCTCTTTGCATCATCGAAAAATTTTGGGCAAAGCCAACTAGACTACAGGAAACATCTCAAGTTCAGCATAATCTGGTTCAAACACTATAGATGCACTAGATAATTTCCATGATGAATCAATGGTTGTGGTGTGCCACTCGTCATAATTTTGTGTAAGTAAGCTAATAGATAAATAAAGGATGTGTTTTGCATGAAGTTGCATGATAACTAACATCATATAAAGGGCTAACCACAAGGTATATATGTTCATTGTGTTAATTTCTAGGTGATGCTCCTTCATTTGAAAAGGCATTTCCCCTTATTTTTCCCTTATTTCACCTGTCATGTGTTTTGTGACTATGTAGCCCAATGGATAGCCTTACTAAATCTTGCAATCTAGCATATAAAGGATATATTCCTAAAAGGTAAAGGTTTAGCAGTATTATAATCTAGAGTTACATAAGGCCAAATATTTAAAGAAAGTGTTGGAGCTTCTGGGACTAAGATATAGTTCCATATTAGGAAAAAATTTAAAGGCATGACCAAAATTCCTCAGGATGCATACTAATAATATAAGAATATCTTTACTATATTCTATAAAAAATAAGGGTTGCACCAACATATACAAGTGTATATGGCATTCTGTCTATTCTTGAAGAAGCCATGGGCCAAAATGAAGTATATCAACAAAAGCATATTATTTGGAGATATCCCTAGGGCTACCTTCCATTTCATTCCCTTCTTACCCTGAGTCTCTTCTCTCTCCTCCTTATTCCTTGTGTAATGGTTGTTACTAACTACTTTAGTTAGTAGATCCTTATTCTCTCTCCCTCATCCTTATTCCTCTTTCCTAGGCTTCTCTTCTTGTACGCTTCTTTTTCTCCTCTTGTGCCCTCCTTTTCCTCACTGTATCTCATATTATCAAAGGAACGTGTCCTCATATTTGACCCATATCTTCTAGATGTATTACAACTTTCTCTAGTTGCCCTTCTCTCCATATCTCCCTTCTATTTTGGTTCCCTCTCCTTCTAGTTTGTTACTCTTTTTGAAGAAAGGGAATTATTGGGTTTCTATTCCCACCAAGTAGAAATCCCCTATGAGTCTCCAAGAGTGTGGGTGAATTTTGGTGCCCCTTCACCCACTCTTTTTTTTGAGTAAAAGTTGGTAAATCAAATAATGACCAATTTTTTAAGCATTAGAGGCCAAACAAAAGGTTGCTTGGATGAATGGACTGATGAGTACTTAAGACAAATCCCAAATTCCCACCCATCATACGAAGAAATGGAAAAGTGGTTTTTGATCCCAAGCTTTCATTCCTAGCAAGGTGCATCACTTAAGGTATGAAAAACATGCTTGCATTATTTGAAAAGGTGGATTATCAGGAAGACAAAAGGAAGAAGTTTGTACCCAAATTCATGATCAAAAAGGGGTGAAATCTTGCAAGGGTGGTAGTAAAGAGCCCAAGCCTAGTTACCCATCCATGGGATAGAATATTGGGAATATGGTGAGTAGAAGAAGATTCTTGAATGCTTGTCCAAGACTAAAATTATAATTCATTAGCAGGGAATAACTGGGAATCCCTAGGAAATGGTATTGATGATTTTAGCTACCTTTGTAGAAGTTGAATGGGAATGTGTAGGAGATGCACTAATTCAGATACAATCAAATTCATATCTTCTAGTTGCTTGAAGGGGTTAAGTAGATGGAAATTTATTTCTTAACATGTCTGATAGAGTGATCAAAGGCTTAGATCTATGTAGAAGCACCTAACTCCCTAAAGCAAAATGTTAGCAAATATTCCAACCATCCTAGTGTGATTCTTCCCGCTAAACATCATTAATGTCTGAATTTGAATTTGTTGTAAAAATATTTATAAATAGCATATTTCTCACCATTTTTAAGGATGACTTTGTGGCCATTACAATTCATATGTAATTATTCTCACCTTGTAAATATAAAGTTGTAGACACCTAAATCGTGTCATGCTTAGGGGAGCTTCTCACATAGACACACTCATAAGATCATAAGACATAATATTGGAATTTCCAAGCATCAACAATGGTTCTCACCACTCATTTGGGGCCTTTTCAAACCATCCAAGCTTGGCCACTCAAACCAAGAGTGACCAGATCCTAGCCGCTCAAGCCTAGAGTGTCTAGAACTTAGCCACTGTAGACAATAGTGGCTAGATCTTAGCCACTGTAGATGACAGTGGCTAAGCCACAAGAAGTAGTTTATCAACAAACAGACCCAATATCAGGTGGAAGTGGTAGTATGCATGTAATAAAGGTGAGTGGGAGTGACTTTGCATTCCTTTTCATGACTAGTTCACATGGGAGGTTTGAGTTTACATTTAGAATTAAGTTAACTGACCTCCAAGCATAAACAAAGGACAAAAGCTTCTCATGATAACGACCAGTTCGCATAGAAGACTCAAGTGGGTAGTTAGATTTTAGTTAATTGGCCTTCGAATATAGACAATGGACAAAAGCTTCTCATGCTAACTTGCACTACACATGAGAAATTCATTCCTAGGGCTTGGACATAGACCTAGGGTTTCATGCTATAAAAGGTGCAAGCCTAAGAGCACCAAAATAGGGACAAAGGGGGATATTTATTATAAAAAATAGAGACATATTTTTGAGGAGAGTTTTCGAGACATGGAGATTTCTCTTTGAGATCACGTACATGGCAACTCTCTTACGGATTGAAGAGCATAACACCTACTATTTCAATGTTAGATACCGGCTTTGACCCATAACTTTGGGACAAAGAGAGCAAGGTTTACTTTAGCGGCCGCTGTATTGGATAGTGGCCTGCAAGCTTAGCTTATGTTTTAGAAATAGCATCTTTTATTTTGTTTCTTTATGTTTTCATGTCATTAGCATAGATTTACATGATTTTATGGCATAGTTTAATCATATTTCCGTTACACTCTTTAATTACTATTAACCTCATCTGGGGAGGCAATCTCGTACACCTAAATGTGCATTGTTGTTTCATTGCTTGCAGGGTGATAGGTACATCAGACAAAGATTGCAACATACTAGAGCAAAAGGGATCCCTCTAGGAAACATACCTGTACAAGGAGGCATCTGGAATCCCTCATACATTTCCATGTGTGGAACCGTGAAGCTTTTATAAGCGCACCACCTCTTTGTGAAAGGGGCAATCCTTGCCTATTTGTAATTTATAGTATCAAAATGGGTATCCTTAAGAGGGATAGACATGTAAACAAGCTTCAATATCAATAAATAGATCCATATTTTGTTATTTTGTGTTATATGTTTTTTCCTCCTGTATTTTTGTTTTATCTTTGGTATTTTAAATAGCATTGCAAGTAGGGTTTAGAAAAGGGACCAGTGCATGCGTTCCTAGGATCATTACAAATGGTGATCACAGTGGGACCACCACTAATTTTTCATTTTCTTTCGAAATACTAACTTAATTTTGTGTACAATTCTAGCCGCTCTAAGCTACAATGACTAATAGAGTTTAGCCACTCTGAGCTACAGCAGCCAAGAATTAGTCACTCTAGTCAATAGTGACCAGAAATGGAGTGCAATAGAGGTCAAAATGCAAACTCTCTGAGCTGGATCAAAGGTTGGTATAGCTTCTCTGATATTTTACAGCTTTCTGTCTGCTTCTTTGTGTTTAAAACATAGAACTTAAAGCACATTTATGTTTGGAAATTGAAGGAAAAAAAGAGGAAAGAATTAAGCGTTGCGCATATCTTAGCTATTCTTTTAAATTTTCCACTAGGTTTTTCTAGGAACAATAGCTTATGCTTGAAAAGTTCATCCTAGAATCCAATGTGCTAGACATTGTATGTTGTTTGCTTGCTTTCAGGCCTGCTAGATGCCATAGTTGCATGAGATAAAGTGCATTCATACAAATCATAGTAGTTCATGCATATTTCTGAATATTGAAATGTATTTTTGCACTTAGGCATATAGGAAAGGTTCATTGCTACTATATGATGCACTTTATGATACGTAAGCTTAAAATGAACACCAAACATGCACATCCCATTTAAAACATTGGAGAGTTGTATTTCATCACCAACCTTCAATTCAGTCTAGTGACGTTGGAATTCATCTCTTTCCACTAGTTTACCCCCTAGAGCTTCCTAGAAACATATTGAGAAACTTACTTATAGTGACACTAAGTTACTTGTGTTCAAACTATCTCCCACTGTTAGAACAATCATTGGTTCAGAGTGGAAGAGCTAGGCAAACCCTCCATTGGGTCTTCAATGATGTACCCTAGCTTATTTTGAGAAAATCATGTTTGGCACAAGTGTACTTGATTGTCACTATGGATGAGTCTTCTCATTCTTAATCCAAGAACAAGAGCAAATAAATCAAAAGAGCAACACATCAGAACACATCAAACAGTCTAGGGCACACTCAAATCGATAATCAAGATAAACATTTGTTTGGTATTGTGTGGTCATTCCTAATTTGCAACTCAAAATATCAAGTCATAAAACAACAAGCAATGAAACAACAACCCTTGGGGGATCTCATCGAGAAATCCCAAGTAAATAACCACATCATGGAACAAATTCAAATAAACAAAAAGAGGCTTCACAACCATCCTCATCAAGGAGACATGAGGAGACCTCAAGGGCCTCCTCTAAACACACAAAAACATCTCAAAGATGTGAGGAAGCTTCAAGGGCTTCCTCCTCACATGGACATAAAGAAGGTTCTAAAACCCATTATTCACATGGGGATGACGAGACTGCTACATATCCATCCACATGGAGGAAACATGTTACCACCAAGCCCTCTTCATCAAGAAGGCAAACAAGAATTGCAACACCTCAAGACTCACAAGAAACATATGAAATAGGTCTGCCCACTAAAGGGCAGGAAACTAGAGCCACATTTAGTCATGGGAATCATATAGAAGAAACCCTTCACACAAAAGGAAATATTCTCGTAGACTATGACCTCATAGGAGTAAATGGCACCCCATGGGACTAGCCATGGAAAACAAGATAGCTATATGGGTTGGATTGATTTCCTACTCAACCAACTCAAAGAACTATAGCTACTGAGAACTTTGCATATAGAAGCTCAAAAATTGTGACTTCTAAATATACCTCCCAGTCTAGGGGTACCTTAGAGTGACCCCATAGAATATTCATGGAGTCTGATCATAGGGATACTCAATAGTACACTAAAAAAGTCACATTAACTAGCAAGAGTATAGATACAACAAAAACCCCCTCAAGGAATCTATGAGTCAAGACAACAAGAATAGAGTTAGATAAACATGAGTCTTCTATGATAGCACAAACTAACTGAATGAGATAGTTAGAAAATGCATTACGTAAGGAGCAAGAGCTAGTAGAAGCTCTCAAACAAGAGAAACAAAGAGAAAGACTCTTGCATCAACATGAGCAACACTTAAGAGAGCAAGCTGAGTGGCTAGATCTTAACAATTTATAGGCAAATAGTGGTGACCACCAAAGAACAAGATACGCTGACTCACCTAAGGAGAGGCATAGCAGACAAGATAGCCCATAATGAAACTCCCCACCAAATCAGAATGAAATCAAACTAATGGGGGAAGGGCAAACATAGCAAACCAGGACCATAATCTTGGGTCCCCTCCTAGGAGAGAGGAAAATGGAATAAATCAAATGGATAGAGAGTTAACTCCATTTCCAAGGTGAATAGTCTTACAAGAGGAGGAAATTCGTGCATCAAAGGAATTTCAAGAGGTTGCTAAAAAGATGAAAACCTTTGAGAAATAAGAGGTAGTTGGGAACTCACCAACATTGAGCAAGATACACAATCAACCATTGTGCCCATCAATACCTATCCCTCCATATCCTAAGAACTTTGAGATTCCTAGGTTAGAGAAATTTAAAGGTGAAGAGGATGCACAAGAGCATGTCACTAATTTTATCAATGCTTGTTTTCATCTTGAATACAATGACACTCTTATGCTAATAACATTCATAATGACATTTTCAGGTGCTACCACTCAATGGTTCAACCAACTTTGAAAAAATAGTAAACACATTCTTAAAGAATTTCTCATTTGGTGCTAAGAAGAAGGTGAACCTTTCAGACCTGGCTAACTTGAAACAGTCCAAGTCCACCAATGTGACCTATGGTAACTATTCGAAGTATATTGTAGCAAAACCTATAGATGACTCCAACTAAGTTATCCATATATGAACTCATACAACAGTACCCAAAGCATAGGGAGACTCTAATGGAGATTTTGAGAACAATTGAGCTTCAACCACATGATGCGAATGCATTCACTCACTTTGTAGGACAAGTGCAAGAATGCCAAGAACCTATAATCCAATTCTATGATCATGAGATTAAGACATTTTCTGCTGCCTTACCAGACCCTCCGCTAAACATTGTAGCGACCATAAATGACTTACCTTTCAATAAGGTTTTTGTTGATAAAGGTTCATTTATTAACATCATTACAACAACTATAATAGAGCACCTCAAGATACCCAAAACCAATATCATTCTAGGAGCTTACACATTGAGAGATTTTAATGATGCTTTATGCAATACTATGGGAATGATAGTCCTACCCATAAATGTGGGGCACAAGACCATACCTATGATGTGTCATGTCTTGGAAGGAGCTATGCAATATAACATCCTCTTAGGGCATCCTTGGATAATGTCCATGAAGTGTGTGCCTTCAATCTTGCACTAGTGTGTCAAGTATGTGAACGAAAACAAGGTCTATGTAGTTATAGCCAATGAAGAGCCTTTTAAATACATCAATAAGGTGGACATTTTGGGAGAATTTTTGATCCCTTATACTCACCTATATGTGGCACCTTCATCCCCAACCACACAAGGGGATAACAAAGACAAAGGGGTAAGAAAAGACCCATGCACATAAACACCTCCTAATGGACTCAAGACAGTCAATGCTTCTAAAGTACCATCAACGTTAAAACCAAAAGATAATAAGAAGCTAAAGGCACCCTTAGTTTAGGAAGAAAGGCCCAAAGAAGTGCCAACTATAGCCATTACTAAAATACCAAGTCCTATGGAAGAGGAATATACTCAAGATCAAGACGAAGATAGTGATTATCAATTTGCTTCGCTAGTATCATCCATGGGGTCATCCATGTCACATGCATCAATACACTTGGAAAGTACAAGTATAGGAGAGTACCTTGTGTAGAACATTACATTTACACATATAATTGAGTCTTCACAAGACATAGGGAGGCCTAAAGACTTGAGGCCACAAGTAGAAATAGTGGTTCCACTAGGAATCCCTCCCAACCAAACCAATTTTGTCTATGTCGGCCTGGAATGTGCTCATAAGTCTTCAGATATAGAAGAGGATGGTGACGAATTATTCAAATTCAATTTTAATTACCTCTCTAATCCTAAGTTTTCTCTAATCTACTTTGATCATTGCCTTTGTCATGGCTATGGCCTTGGCATATATGAGCAAGGGTGTAGGCGGCCCTACGAGACACTATATCATCTTCCCTCTGATAGATTTGGCTTAGGCTATTATAGCGGAGGTCAATACGAATCTCTTGTAGTAGCATTAGAAATATTAAGCATAGGGTTGGGAGAAGCAATTGATTTCATTCCTTATCAACCCTTAATAATAGAAAATTTGAGCAATAGACAAGTGGCCATGGTAAACATACCACCTCCAAAAAATTATCATCCAAACACCTCAATTGATTCCACCCCAATAGGGTACAACTCATGGGATGAGGATAATGGATATGAGGCAAGTGATGATGAGGTGCAACTTGGCTTAGCCTATCAGGGGCCTCGCTATTTGCAAATATTCACATGGTCCATCCATGATGAGAGTTGATATACATCATATGAAAGTGACTATGAATCAGAAGACTCAATAGACAGAGCTTACTTAGGCATGAGCCATCAACCCATGACTTTGGGGCAAGAGAAAAATGCAAATGGATTCTTCATAAGTGATGAAGAATATGAAGATGAAATAGATATGGCCTACATGGGGCCAAGACATGAGCCCCTTGTATTAGGACCGCATACCAATGCTAACAATTTTTGGATAAGTGATGATGAATTTGAGGATGAGGTTGAGATGGATTATCTTGGACCACACCACTTGTGACAAGTGAACGAGCTAGTAGAGAGAGGTGGAACTTTGTGCCATAGACCCTCATCTCTAATTTTTGGGGAGACCTATTGACCTAGCTACCATTCATCAGATGGTAAACCCCCCTCTGCCTAAATTCAGAGAGTAGTTAGAGCGTAATGATCCTATTGTCTGCCCTACTCATGAGATAGATCCAAAAATTTCCATTCCTCTAGAACCTCATCACGAGTATGGAAGGGAAACCCCTAAGACAAGATTGCACCCATGTGGTCCTAGAGACTTCATTCAATATATTAATATGATCTCCATTGATTTTACCACTCTACTTCATAACCCAACAGACCAAATAATTTCATCTTGATGTAGAGGCTATTGATTGGGATCATGCTAATTTGCCCATAAAGCCAGAAGACCTCTTCACCAACGAAGAGATGTTACAACCATTCCATTTTGCATCAAGTTGTATGTATGGCATCTTACATGTTGGTTTGGAACCTGAGTTAGTAGGTCTTATGAATCCTATCAATGATATTCATTTGATACCCATGCCTCATAAGCTAGAGGATGGGTCACATATGGCTATAGAAATGACTTTAGAGGTGGACATCAGTGATGATCCTACCCAACCAAGGAGAGTCAAGTTTGGAGAAAGTCTATCTCTAGAGGAACAAGCCATCCTAATTCTTCTCCTCAAGGAGAGGTCAAATATTTTTGCTTGGACTTAGAAATACATGCCAGCGATAGATCCAAAGTTAGTCATTCACAACCTTTCAATGGATCCCATGAAGAAGCCATTCAAGTAAAAACTAAGGAAAATACATCCAACCATCGCTTTGATGGTGAATAACGAATTGCAAAAACTACTGGATATAGTGTTTGTAGTTCTTATTGACTACCTTAAGTGGGTGTCAAACATGGTACTCGTAGGGAAACCTGATGGAATATTCTGTATCTGCATGGATTTTTGAGATTTAAATAAGGCAATATCAAAGGATTCATTCCTATTGCCAAACATAGACACTCTTGTAGATGCAACCGTAGGTCATGAAATGCTCTCCCTAATGGATGGTTTTTTTGGATACAATCAAATATGGATTAATCTTGAAGATCAACATAAAACTGCTTTCATTACTCCATGGGGAACATTCTGTTACAAAGTGATACCATTCGTCTCAAAAATAGTGGTACCACATATCAGCGGGACATGACATACATATTCCATGACTATATGCATAAGATCTTAGAATATTACATGGATGACTTACTATCCAAGTCCTTGTTGCAGCAAGAGCATGTCGAAGTCCTTAGACAAATCTTTGATCGCCTCATAGAACATAATGTCTGATTGAATCCTAAGAAGCACGTATTTTGAGTAACTTCTAGCAAGCTTTTGGGATTCATCGTATCCAAGAGAGGCATCGAAGTAGATCCTATGAAGGTAAAGGCTATACTAGAAATGGTCATCCCTACCAACATTAGGGAGTTGAGGATCCTACAAGGAAGGATAGCATCCATCAAAAGATTCATCGCATAATTATCAAACAAATATAAACCTATGAATAGGTTGCTACACAAGGAAGTCCACTTTCATAGGGACAAAGAATGCCATCAAGCCTTTGTAGAGATCAAAACATATCTAGCAACACCACAAGTATTGGCTCCACCAAGGCCAGACATACCATTTTTACTATATATATCGGCTACTGATTTTGCATTGGGCACCATGTTAGCCCAAAATAATGCACAAGACAAAGAGCAAGCCATATATTACATTAGTCACACCTTGGTGAGTTATGAGCTAGGATATGCGTATGTCAAAAAGTTGTGTTTAGCAGTGGTCTTTGCAACTTGAAAGTTACGACACTAAATTTTGAGCCATGTGACCTACGTCATATCAAAACAAAATCCTTTGCAATACATGATGAGCAAGACATATCACAATACATATACCACAAAGTGGATCATGTTATTGATAGAATTCAAGCTAGAGTTCATAAGCCAAAATTCCATCAAGATACAAGTCATAGCAGATCAATTAACAGAGGCACCTCTTCAAGATAACAAGCCTCTCACCATAGAATTGCCTGATGATGTAGTATTTACATTATCAGATCCACCAAAACTTGAAGAACCTAAGAAAGAAAAAGACATATCATTATTCTTTGATGGTTCAAAGTGTGATCAAGGAGGCAGAGTAGAGATTGTCTTTATCACACCACAAGGTGCTCCATTGCCCTTATCATTCAAACTAGACTTCCCATGCACAAACAACAATACAGAATATGAATCATTGACCCTAGGACTCCAAACAACCATAGCGACCTTCCAAGTCCACCAATGTGACCTATGGTAACTATTCGGAGTATATTGTAGCAAAACCTATAGATGACTCCAACTAAGTTATCCATATATGAACTCATACAACAGTACCCAAAGCATAGGGAGACTCTAATGGAGATTTTGAGAACAATTGAGCTTCAACCACATGATGCGAATGCATTCACTCACTTTGTAGGACAAGTGCAAGAATGCCAAGAACCTATAATCCGATTCTATGATCATGAGATTAAGACAGTTTCTGCTGCCTTACCAGACCCTCCGCTAAACATTGTAGCGACCATAAATGACTTACCTTTCAATAAGGTTTTTGTTGATAAAGGTTCATTTATTAACATCATTACAACAACTATAATAGAGCACCTCAAGATACCCAAAACCAATATCATTCTAGGAGCTTACACATTGAGAGATTTTAATGATGCTTTATGCAATACTATGGGAATGATAGTCCTACCCATAAATGTGGGGCACAAGACCATACCTATGATGTGTCATGTCTTGGAAGGAGCTATGCAATATAACATCCTCTTAGGGCATCCTTGGATAAGGTCCATGAAGTGTGTGCCTTCGATCTTGCACTAGTGTGTCAAGTATGTGAACGAAAACAAGGTCTATGTAGTTATAGCCAATGAAGAGCCTTTTAAATACATCAATAAGGTGGACATTTTGGGAGAATTTTTGATCCCTTATACTCACCTATATGTGGCACCTTCATCCCCAACCACACAAGGGGATAACAAAGACAAAGGGGTAAGAAAAGACCCATGCACATAAACACCTCCTAATGGACTCAAGACAGTCAATGCTTCTAAAGTACCATCAACGTTAAAACCAAAAGATAATAAGAAGCTAAAGGCACCCTTAGTTTAGGAAGAAAGGCCCAAAGAAGTGCCAACTATAGCCATTACTAAAATACCAAGTCCTATGGAAGAGGAATATACTCAAGATCAAGACGAAGATAGTGATTATCAATTTGCTTCGCTAGTATCATCCATGTCACATGCATCAATACACTTGGAAAGTACAAGTATAGGTGAGTACCTTGTGTAGAACATTACATTTACACATATAATTGAGTCTTCACAAGACATAGGGAGGCCTAAAGACTTGAGGCCACAAGTAGAAATAGTGTTTCCACTAGGAATCCCTCCCAACCAAACCAATTTTGTCTATGTCGGCCTGGAATGTGCTCATAAGTCTTCGGATATAGAAGAGGATGGTGACGAATTATTCACGATCAATGTTAATTACCTCTCTAATCCTGAGTTTTCTCTAATCTACTTTGATCATTGCCTTTGTCATGGCTATGGCCTTGGCATATATGAGCAAGGGTGTAGGCGGCCCTACGAGACACTATATCATCTTCCCTCTGATAGATTTGGCTTAGGCTATTATAGCGGAGGTCAATACGAATCTCTTGTAGTAGCATTGGAAATATTAAGCATAGGGTTGGGAGAAGCAATTGATTTCATTCCTTATCAACCCTTAATAATAGAAAATTTGAGCAATAGACAAGTGGCCATGGTAAACATACCACCTCCAAAAAATTATCATCCAAACACCTCAATTGATTCCACCCCAATAGGGTACAACTCATGGGATGAGGATAATGGATATGAGGCAAGTGATGATGAGGTGCAACTTGGCTTAGCCTACCGGGGGCCTCACTATTTGCAAATATTCACATGGTCCATCCATGATGAGAGTTGATATACATCATATGAAAGTGACTATGAATCAGAAGACTCAATAGACAGAGCTTACTTAGGCATGAGCCATCAACCCATGACTTTGGGGCAAGAGAAAAATGCAAATGGATTCTTCATAAGTGATGAAGAATATGAAGATGAAATAGATATGGCCTACATGGGGCCAAGACATGAGCCCCTTGTATTAGGACCGCATACCAATGCTAACAATTTTTGGATAAGTGATGATGACTTTGAGGATGAGGTTGAGATGGCTTATCTTGGAACACACCACTTGCGACAAGTGAACGAGCTAGTAGAGAGAGGTGGAACTTTGTGCCATAGACCCTCATCTCTAATTTTTGGGGAGACCTATTGACCTAGCTGCCATTCATCAGATGGTAAACCCCCCTCTGCCTAAATTCAGAGAGTAGTTAGAGCCTAATGATCCTATTGTCTGCCCTACTCATGAGCTAGATCCAAAAATTTCCATTCCTCTATAACCTCATCACGAGTATGGAAGGGAAACCCCTAAGACAAGATTGCACCCATGTGGTCCTAGAGACTTCATTCAATAAATTAATATGATCTCCATTGATTTTACCACTCTACTTCATAACCCAATAGACCAAATAATTTCATCTTGATGTAGAGGCTATTGATTGGGATCATGCTAATTTGCCCATAAAGCCAGAAGACCTCTTCACCAATGAAGAGATGTTACAACCATTCCATTTTGCATCAAGTTGTATGTATGGCGTCTTCCATGTTGGTTTGGAACTTGAGTCAGTAGGTCTTATGAATCCTGTCAATGATATTCATTTGATACCCATGCCTCATAAGCTAGAGGATGGGTCACATATGGCTATAGAAATGACTTTAGAGGTGGACATCGGTGATGATCCTACCCAACCAAGGAGAGTCAAGTTTGGAGAAAGTCTATCTCTAGAGGAACAAGCCATCCTAATTCTTCTCCTCAAGGAGAGGTCAAATATTTTTGCTTGGACTTAGAAATACATGCCAGCGATAGATCCAAAGTTAGTCATTCACAACCTTTCAATGGATCCCATGAAGAAGCCATTCAAGTAAAAACTAAGGAAAATACATCCAACCATCGCTTTGATGGTGAATAACGAATTGCAAAAACTACTGGATATAGTGTTCGTAGTTCTTATTGACTACCTTAAGTGGGTGTCAAACATGGTACTCGTAGGGAAACCTGATGGAATATTCTGTATCTGCATGGATTTTTGAGATTTAAATAAGGCAATATCAAAGGATTCATTCCTATTGCCAAACATAGACACTCTTGTAGATGCAACCGTAGGTCATGAAATGCTCTCCCTAATGGATGGTTTTTTTGGATACAATCAAATATGGATTAATCTTGAAGATCAACATAAAACTGCTTTCATTACTCCATGGGGAACATTCTGTTACAAAGTGATACCATTCGGTCTCAAAAATAGTGGTACCACATATCAGCGGGACATGACATACATATTCCATGACTATATGCATAAGATCTTAGAATATTACATGGATGACTTACTATCCAAGTCCTTTTTGCAGCAAGAGCATGTCGAAGTCCTTAGACAAATCTTTGATCGCCTCATAGAACATAATGTCCGATTGAATCCTAAGAAGCACGTATTTTGAGTAACTTCCAGCAAGCTTTTGGGATTCATCGTATCCAAGAGAGGCATCGAAGTAGATCCTATGAAGGTAAAGGCTATACTATAAATGGCCATCCCTACCAACATTAGGGAGTTGAGGAGCCTACAAGGAAGGATAGCATCCATCAAAAGATTCATCGCATAATTATCAAACAAATATAAACCTATGAATAAGTTGCTACACAAGGAAGTCCCATTTCATAGGGACAAAGAATGCTATCAAGCCTTTGTAGAGATCAAAACATATCTAGAAACACCACCAGTATTGGCTCCACCAAGGCCAGACATACCATTTTTACTATATATATCAGCTATCGATTTTGCATTAGGCACCATGTTAGCCCAAAATAATGCACAAGACAAAGAGCAAGCCATATATTACATTAGTCACACCTTGGTGAGTTATGAGCTAGGATATGCGTATGTCGAAAAGTTGCATTTAGCAGTGGTCTTTGCAACTTGAAAGTTACGACACTAAATTTTGAGCCATGTGACCTACGTCATATCAAAACAAAATCCTTTGCAATACATGATGAGCAAGACATATCACAATACATGTACCGCAAAGTGGATCATGTTATTGATAGAATTCAAGCTAGAGTTCATAAGCCAAAATTCCATCAAGATACAAGTCATAGCAGATCAATTAACATAGGCACCTCTTCAAGATAACAAGCCTCTCACCATAGAATTTCCTGATGATGTAGTATTTACATTATCAGATCCACCAAAACTTGAAGAACCTAAGAAAGAAAAAGACATATCATTATTCTTTGATGGTTCAAAGTGTGATCAAGGAGGCAGAGTAGAGATTGTCTTTATCACACCATAAGGTGCTCCATTGCCCTTATCATTCAAACTAGACTTCCCATGCACAAACAACAATACAGAATATGAATCATTGACCCTAGGACTCCAAACAACCATAGCGACCTTCCAAGTCCACCAATGTGACCTATGGTAACTATTCGGAGTATATTGTAGCAAAACCTATAGATGACTCCAACTAAGTTATCCATATATGAACTCATACAACAGTACCCAAAGCATAGGGAGACTCTAATGGAGATTTTGAGAACAATTGAGCTTCAACCACATGATGCGAATGCATTCACTCACTTTGTAGGACAAGTGCAAGAATGCCAGGAACCTATAATCCAATTCTATGATCATGAGATTAAGACAGTTCCTACTGCCTTACCAGACCCTTCGCTAAACATTGTAGCGACCATAAATGACTTACCTTTCAATAAGGTTTTTGTTTATAAAGGTTCATTTATTAACATCATTACAACAACTATAATAGAGCACCTCAAGATACCCAAAACCAATATCATTCTAGGAGCTTACACATTGAGAGATTTTAATGATGCTTTATGCAATACTATGGGAATGATAGTCCTACCCATAAATGTGGGGCACAAGACCATACCTATGATGTGTCATGTCTTGGAAGGAGCTATGCAATATAACATCCTCTTAGGGCATCCTTGGATAAGGTCCATGAAGTGTGTGCCTTCGATCTTGCACTAGTGTGTCAAGTATGTGAACGAAAACAAGGTCTATGTAGTTATAGCCAATGAAGAGCCTTTTAAATACATCAATAAGGTGGACATTTTGGGAGAATTTTTTATCCCTTATACTCACCTATATGTGGCACCTTCATCCCCAACCACACAAGGGGATAACAAAGACAAAGGGGTAAGAAAAGACCCATGCACATAAACACCTCCTAATGGACTCAAGACAGTCAATGCTTCTAAAGTACCATCAACGTTAAAACCAAAAGATAATAAGAAGCTAAAGGCACCCTTAGTTTAGGAAGAAAGGCCCAAAGAAGTGCCAACTATAGCCATTACTGAAATACCAAGTCCTATGGAAGAGGAATATACTCAAGATCAAGACGAAGATAGTGATTATCAATTTGCTTCGCTAGTATCATCCATGGGGTCATCCATGTCACATGCATCAATACACTTGGAAAGTACAAGTATAGGAGAGTACCTTGTGTAGAAAATTACATTTACACATATAATTGAGTCTTCACAAGACATAGGGAGGCCTAAAGACTTGAGGCCACAAGTAGAAATAGTGGTTCCACTAGGAATCCCTCCCAACCAAACCAATTTTGTCTATGTCGGCCTGGAATGTGCTCATAAGTCTTCAGATATAGAAGAGGATGGTGACGAATTATTCACAGTCAATGTTAATTACCTCTCTAATCCTGAGTTTTCTCTAATCTACTTTGATCATTGCCTTTGTCATGGCTATGGCCTTGGCATATATGAGCAAGGGTGTAGGCGGCCCTACGAGACACTATATCATCTTCCCTCTGATAGATTTGGCTTAGGCTATTATAGCGGAGGTCAATACGAATCTCTTGTAGTAGCATTGGAAATATTAAGCATAGGGTTGGGAGAAGCAATTGATTTCATTCCTTATCAACCCTTAATAATAGAAAATTTGAGCAATAGACAAGTGGCCATGGTAAACATACCACCTCCAAAAAATTATCATCCAAACACCTCAATTGATTCCACCCCAATAGGGTACAACTCATGGGATGAGGATAATGGATATGAGGCAAGTGATGATGAGGTGCAACTTGGATTAGCCTACCAGGGGCCTCACTATTTTCAAATATTCACATGGTCCATCCATGATGAGAGTTGATATACATCATATGAAAGTGACTATGAATCAGAAGACTCAATAGACAGAGCTTACTTAGGCATGAGCCATCAACCCATGACTTTGGGGCAAGAGAAAAATGCAAATGGATTCTTCATAAGTGATGAAGAATATGAAGATGAAATAGATATGGCCTACATGGGGCCAAGACATGAGCCCCTTGTATTAGGACCGCATACCAATGCTAACAATTTTTGGATAAGTGATGATGACTTTGAGGATGAGGTTGAGATGGCTTATCTTGGACCACACCACTTGCGACAAGTGAACGAGCTAGTAGAGAGAGGTGGAACTTTGTGCCATAGACCCTCATCTCTAATTTTTGGGGAGACCTATTGACCTAGCTGCCATTCATCAGATGGTAAACCCCCCTCTGCCTAAATTCAGAGAGTAGTTAGAGCCTAATGATCCTATTGTCTGCCCTACTCATGAGCTAGATCCAAAAATTTCCATTCCTCTAGAACCTCATCACGAGTATGGAAGGGAAACCCCTAAGACAAGATTGCACCCATGTGGTCCTAGAGACTTCATTCAATATATTAATATGATCTCCATTGATTTTACCACTCTACTTCATAACCCAACAGACCAAATAATTTCATCTTGATGTAGAGGCTATTGATTGGGATCATGCTAATTTGCCCATAAAGCCAGAAGACCTCTTCACCAACGAAGAGATGTTACAACCATTCCATTTTGCATCAAGTTGTATGTATGGCATCTTCCATGTTGGTTTGGAACCTGAGTTAGTAGGTCTTATGAATCCTGTCAATGATATTCATTTGATACCCATGCCTCATAAGCTAGAGGATGGGTCACATATGGCTATAGAAATGACTTTAGAGGTGGACATCAGTGATGATCCTACCCAACCAAGGAGAGTCAAGTTTGGAGAAAGTCTATCTCTAGAGGAACAAGCCATCCTAATTCTTCTCCTCAAGGAGAGGTCAAATATTTTTGCTTGGACTTAGAAATACATGCCAGCGATAGATCCACAATTAGTCATTCACAACCTTTCAATGGATCCCATGAAGAAGCCATTCAAGTAAAAACTAAGGAAAATACATCCAACCATCGCTTTGATGGTGAATAACGAATTGCAAAAACTACTGGATATAGTGTTCGTAGTTCTTATTGACTACCTTAAGTGGGTGTCAAACATGGTACTCGTAGGGAAACTTGATGGAATATTCTGTATCTGCATGGATTTTTGAGATTTAAATAAGGCAATATCAAAGGATTCATTCCTATTGCCAAACATAGACACTCTTGTAGATGCAACCGTAGGTCATGAAATGCTCTCCCTAATGGATGGTTTTTTTGGATACAATCAAATATGGATTAATCTTGAAGATCAACATAAAATTGCTTTCATTACTCCATGGGGAACATTCTGTTACAACGTGATACCATTCGGTCTAAAAAATAGTGGTACCACATATCAGCGGGACATGACATACATATTCCATGACTATATGCATAAGATCTTAGAATATTACATGGATGACTTACTATCCAAGTCCTTGTTGCAGCAAGAGCATGTCGAAGTCCTTAGACAAATCTTTGATCGCCTCATAGAACATAATGTCCGATTGAATCCTAAGAAGCACGTATTTTGAGTAACTTCCAGCAAGCTTTTGGGATTCATCGTATCCAAGAGATGCATCGAAGTAGATCCTATGAAGGTAAAGGCTATACTAGAAATGGCCATCCCTACCAACATTAGGGAGTTGAGGAGCCTACAAGGAAGGATAGCATCCATCAAAAGATTCATCGCATAATTATCAAACAAATATAAACCTATGAATAGGTTGCTACACAAGGAAGTCCCCTTTCATAGGGACAAAGAATGCCATCAAGCCTTTGTAGAGATCAAAACATATCTAGCAACACCACAAGTATTGGCTCCACCAAGGCCAGACATGCCATTTTTACTATATATCAGTTATCGATTTTGCATTGGGCACCATGTTAGCCCAAAATAATGCACAAGACAAAGAGCAAGCCATATATTACATTAGTCACACCTTGGTGAGTTATGAGCTAGGATATGCGTATGTCGAAAAGTTGCGTTTAGCAGTGGTCTTTGCAACTTGAAAGTTACGACACTAAATTTTGAGCCATGTGACCTACGTCATATCAAAACAAAATCCTTTGCAATACATGATGAGCAAGACATATCACAATACATGTACCGCAAAGTGGATCATGTTATTGATAGAATTCAAGCTAGAGTTCATAAGCCAAAATTCCATCAAGATACAAGTCATAGCAGATCAATTAACAGAGGCACCTCTTCAAGATAACAAGCCTCTCACCATAGAATTGCCTGATGATGTAGTATTTACATTATCAGATCCACAAAAACTTGAAGAACCTAAGAAAGAAAAAGACATATCATTATTCTTTGATGGTTCAAAGTGTGATCAAGGAGGCAGAGTAGAGATTGTCTTTATCACACCACAAGGTGCTCCATTGCCCTTATCATTCAAACTAGACTTCCCATGCACAAACAACAATACAGAATATGAATCATTGACCCTAGGACTCCAAACAACCATAGCGATGGGCATTAAAATATTCAATATCTTTGGTGACTTCTTGCTCATAGTAAACTAGGTCAAAATACTATTCCAATGCAGGTGCCCACTACTGAAGACTTACAAGGAACTTTTTTACACCTAATTAGCCTGGCTGGAATGGTACGACATCAAGGCAATCCCTCATATGTCAAATAGATTTGTAGACACCATGGAATCTTTGGGATCCTTAATCCCTCAAAATATGTTTGCTAATTTTACAACCGTCAATCTGAAAGTGCTTTCACACTCAGCAATACACCGTGAGGCTTTTGACAATCAAGAATTTGTCAACATGATCAACATCAAACCAAATTAGGATTGGTACTTCATAGTTAGATATTTATTGCAAATAGCACCTTGGGGGTCTTTGATCTCCCAAGGACCTGAAGAGTGTGGTGCAACCATATACCATAGAGTTGTTCCTCAATCTGTGTTCACTACCTAAAAAATGCAGGAAGAGCAAGTTGTCTATTCTATAGAAGCTCTGGCCTATTAGGATTGGCTTTCCCAATTGTAGGACTTCCTAAAGCTTGGAATAATACCTCAAGGTTTATCACGTACTGAAAGGTGAACATTCAAGAAGAGATAAATAAGATAGGATAAATTCTCTACAAACGAGGATATGATGGAGTATTGCTTCATTGTCTTGAGCCCCAGGAAACATCTTGGGTAGTTTCGTAAGCTCACAGTGGAACATGTGGAGGCCATTTTAGTGGAATGGCCATTGTTAAACGCATCTTGAGAATGGGTTACTATTGGCCCACCATGGAAAAGGACTACTGCGAGTACGTCAAGAAATGCAGCAAGTGCTAGCATCATGCAAACCTAATGCACTTACCATCGCAAGCTTTGCATCCCATCCAGGCAACATGACCATTCTCACAATGGGAACTAGACTTGATTGGGAAAATATCACCCCCATCCTCAGGCCGACACACATTCATCATAATTTCCACAAAATACTTCACTAAATGGGTAGAAGTGATCCCCTTAACATCAACAACTGGACCAAGGATTGCAAAATTTATACTCCACAATATCATAAGTAATTTTGGGGCCCCTTCTATGAAAATATAGGATAATGGGTCATATTTCAAGAACAAAAATGTGCATGCTTTAATGAAAAAATACCATATTCAACACATTTTTTCAACACCTTATTATCCTCGAGCAAACGGGCAAGCATAAGCCTCAAACAAAATAATAGTCTCCATTTTAAGGAAGACAGTGCAAGAAAATCACAAGGATTGGCACATGTAATTGCCTCTTGCACTATGGGCATACAAGACTAGTATACGGATGCCCACTAGGGCAACACTATTTTCACTAGTATATGGCACTAAAGCCATCATGCCTCTAGAGTTGAAAATCCTGACTCTACGTGTAGCATTAAACGACTTCATAGATGATGAAGCTGCAAGGCAAGGCCACCTTGATCAGTTTATGCTTATTAATGAACGTTAAGTCAATGCTTTAGAGCATCTCTGTGTTTACCAAGATCGTCTTGTGTGAGCTTACAATATTAAAGTCCACATAAGGGAATTCAAGGTTGGAGATCTAGTGCTCAAAGAAAACCAGCAAAATTTGAATATACTGCTGCATTTGCGATATAAGTTCTCGGTAAACTGGATAGGTCCATATATGATTTCAATGAGAGTTGGGCCTAGAGCATATCACCTTACATAATTAGATGGTGTTTAAGACCCTAAACCTCTCAATATCATTCACTTAAAGGCATTTTACACATAAACACAAAAACATTCAAATATGTCATAAAACACAAAAACATTCAAATATGTCATAAAACACAAAAACATTCAAATATGTCAAAAACACAAACAAATCATAAAAACATAAAATTCCAAAAATACAATCAAAGGCTCCAAGGGTAATTCATACCGCTTGGTCAAAATCAAATCAAAGGCTCCAAGGGTAATTCATACCGCTTGGTCAAAATCAAATCAAAGGCTCCAAGGGTAATTCATACCACTTGGTCAAAATCAAATAAAAGGCTCCAAGGGTAATTCATACCACTTGGTCAAAATCAAATTAAAGGCTCCAAGGGTAATTAATACCGCTTGGTCAAAAATACAATCAAAGGCTTCAAGGGTAATTCATACCACTTGGTCAAAATCAATTCAAAATTCTCCAAAGGCATTCAAACCGCTTGGTCAAAAATCAATTCAAAGGCTCCAAGGGTAATTCAAACCGCTTGGTCAAATCCAATCAATAAAAGGCTCCAAGGGTAATTCATACCGCTTGGTCAATCATCAATTAAAAATCCCCAAGGGTATTCAAACCTCTTGGTCATAATCAATATCAAAAGCCCCAAAGGCATAATAAGCCCTTTGGTCAAATTAATCAAAAAATACAAAAAAAACG
This sequence comes from Wollemia nobilis, assembly GCA_028583015.1. Classification (NCBI taxonomy): domain Eukaryota; kingdom Viridiplantae; phylum Streptophyta; class Pinopsida; order Araucariales; family Araucariaceae; genus Wollemia; species Wollemia nobilis. The sequence continues at coordinate 5,804,226 of JAQPPZ010016059.1, read as the reverse complement.
TAAAATAAAAAATACAATCTTCACATTTTGCATCCACATCATTGCATTACATTTTCACATACATTACAATTGTATATGTCATGAGAACCTTAAAAGTGATACCACAGTTTGTTGCACAATTCGTTCATATCCATACCTCCATCTACATGTGTGTAATTGTATTTTTCAACACAACCATTATTAGGTGCTATACATAATAAAATAAAGATTTTTGGTTAGTCAACCACACCTAGTAATCTTATCAACTTTTGAGTAAAATAACTTTGATTAGTATAAGGTAAGGCCTATCTATGATAAAGCCTTGGATATTCAAGATCCCATCAGTAATTGAAACACTAAAATCCTAGCTGGTACAAGGAAAATATGAAAGCTACAAAGTGGTATAGGTTACCCTAGGTTAAAAGGATCTTCCTTGCTTATCCCCCTATGCAACCGATTTAAAGGTGCTGAGAATTGGCAAAAGGACAAACTTTACCCTAACAAAATCCCTTGCTTACATCAAAATAAGCAAAAAACCCAAATCAAAGTACATATTCAAAAGTCCAAGCAAAATGTCCAAATTTCAAAGCAAAAATTCGATACACAAATCAAAATCCAAAAAAAAAAATCAAGCTCAAAAAAATCAATGAAAAATAAACAGTGATTTTCATCACTACGTATGAGCAAAATAAATAGTGATTATAATCACTACAAAAAAATCCCCGCTCAAATAAAAAATCAAATCAAAATAAACAATGATTTTCATCACTACATATGAGCAAAAATCCAAAGCCAAAAAGAAGCCAAAAAGAAGGGAATAAAACTTGAATCCCTAGAATTATTAGCATTGTACAAAATTGGAAGGATAAATCCTTATGCATGATGATATGTCTACCACAACTGCTTCATGCATTTGTGTAGACCAATATTTAAATGTGGATGAGCTAGCTTAGGTAACCAAATATTGCCTAGTGGTATAGTCCAACTAAGTCCAACATAAGGATGAGATGAACACTTGAGGATCCCTGATCTTAGCAATGGGCTGAAAGAATCCCACTTGACATCGGAGGAAATGCTTGAGTTCTATATCAAAATATACAATCACATGCACACACAAAGATCATGAAAAACTAGGTCCATGGTAAAAGCCTTACTTTTCAAAATTCTAAGCGGTAAGTAGGCAGCTGTTGATAGGGGAACTAGAGTGATTGAACATTTGAAAAGCCCAAAAAATACTTACATAGCAACAAATCATAACATCATTCACACCATCACTTTATTTATAAGATTCTATAAATTAGGGGGTATCAACATAGTAGGACAGATACCGCATATATATTAGAAATAGTATATAAACGGCCACTGACTACTTTATATCTTTTAATTTATAGAAACTTATTAAGAAATACATTACACACCATTACATCTCATATATGAATACTTAATCAATTCTTATGATAAGAGTGATTATTTAAATTCATGATTATTTTTTTTACTTTTTGTGGTATCACCCATTAACATTGTCAATGTCATATGCATTCCGTATGTTTTAAGTGATTAGAGCATATAGGTTCATTTATACCATTCCATAACATAAGTTAGATGCATATAATTAAAGCAAAAATTAAACATGCATTTAACAATAACATTTGCATCCACAAAAACAAGTCATTAATCATCCATAAAGCACATCATAAAACATATAGGCAATATCCATTTGCATTCAACCATAAATTCACCATTTACCACTTATCAAAATACATCACATCATATCATCAAATCATATAAGCATCTACACATCCATCTAAGCATCTCCAATATCATCTATCATCTAGCATATTCATCAAATCATCATAATACCATCATCGCATCATATCATAAAATGAAATAATAACAAAAACATAAAGCAATAAACGATACACATAATGAGTCATAAAAAGCAAATCTATCATAAAAGCATGTGTGTCAAGTCCAATGGATATACAAAAATTCCCATGGGCTACATTCATCTAGATTAGTCGACCTCAAAAATGAATCAAGGACCAAGTAGAGCATCAATCAAGTACCGGGCCTGAGCCCCCTACATCACCTCCTCTAGTGCTACATCCCCCTATGGCGGTATCATGAGTCGAGTGATGTGAGCCTATAGGTCTCTTTTTCCAAGTATGATTCCATTTTCTAGGATAGGTAGAATACTGCCCTAAGGTGGAGCGCCCACTAACCTACAAACCACCTGCACCTATTGGATCCTTAGGGACAATCCCATGCCTCCTAAGCTGCATATGAAGAAGAGTAACATGATCCACAAGTCCTCGAATCCACTCCTCATGCTCATCCAATAAAGACCAGAGATGTCCCACATCTACCCCTAAACCTACTGTTGGAGCCTCCTATGGTGTAGACCAAGGAACAACAAGCTACATCCTGACATCACCACCCCCAATAGTAGCCTACAGAGCCTGTATCTATGTTGAGAGTTGCTCAATGGTAGCATCTCACCATTGTACCTATATCTTAGTGGCCTAAATCTCAGCCTTAGCCTCCTGCAACTGTGCTCTCAAAGGAGAGTCTCTCTCCTCAGGCTCCAAATCATCCTCCTTAGGAACATCAAGATCCTCTACTACCACCTGCTCTACCAGCTGGCCCTATACCTCAGTCCTGGCTCAAACCCTGAGTCCTACCAGATCTGTGCCATCACCCCCACCATCATCCTTGTGCCCTAGGCTATCGATGCCATGCCACATATGATCACCTCACCAATGAGAGTAGGCCTCTATAATTCCCCCAACCTCTGTAGGGTCTACAGCTGGGGCATCCTCCTAATATGAAAGCTCTATGATCATACTATGAAAACATGAGCATCATACCAAGCTTTGATAGATACTCCTCCATATCCAGTCTCCCAGAGGGCCTGTGCAGAGTGTGCTCCAAACACCCGAACATAGACGACCACCTCAACATTAGTGGCTGACAAAAAAATGGGCACCCCATTGAATGGGATCCAAAAGATCCTATAAACATCCTTTGATGTGATAGTCATCTCACCGGGTGGAAGGTGGAAGGTGTTGGTCCATAGGTCCCAACGGTGGGCTAAGGCCATAAGATAAGCCTGGTTGGCCATAATGTGGGGCAAATTGATGACGTACTATAGCCCATGGGCCTTAAACCACTCCCAGTCAATGTCATAAAATCCAAGAAGTAGGTCAAGTAGGAGCTTCGGGTCCTGGGCCCGAGCAGTGAGGATCTAAGCAAAGTAGAAGAAAGACAAAATATAACTACAGTGCATCTAAGGCATAATTCACAATAAACATGAAAACAGTGTAAAATAGTATGAATTACTCTAAATCTAAGCAAAAGAAGAATAAATTGCACCTAATAAAGTAAAGCAAAATTCAAAAATTCTAGAAAAGAGTAAAAAATGTCATGAAAATTCAACAAAAAACAAAAAACAAGGCTAAGGATTAGCTGTTGTTGCCCATAGTGGCCGAAACCTAGCCGCTAGAGGCAGCAGTGACCAAGACCCAACGATCAAATTTTTGATCATTAGGATTCAAGATTGGCCGCTTTAAGGGACAGTGGCTTAGAGTTGGTTGCTTAGCGATAGTGGCTCAGAGCCGGCCGCTCTGAGTGACAGTGGCCAAGGGGCGGTACGACAAACCTATGAACCCTTGGACAGGAAATAAAAAAAATTGCAAACTAACAAAATAATTCAAAAAATAAATAACATAGGGGGGAAGCAAAAAAAATGGAAAGTAAATGTTCCTACCCAAACATCAAAACTAAGCTAAGTTCAAAATGCCTAAAATAGTAGCAGCAGGTGAATAATGGAAAAATTTCAAAAACCCTAGGGTGAATCCACTAACAGAAAGCAAAATTGGGGACTAACCCATCGTAGCAAAAGGGAACCTAAGCCTAATTACGAAGTTTGTTCATTGTCAACAGGTTTAGTGAGGTTCGTTTTGCTCATTACTTAGTGAGGTTCAATTTTACTTAGACAAAGAAAAGAGAGCTAGGGTTTTGAAGAGAGAAATACTTGAGAAGCTTTGGCTCCTCTAGCAGCTAATGTATCACCTTGCGCAGCCATATCCTCAGCACCAACAAGTTTCAAAGTCACAATCATCATCGTCACACCAGAGATTTGAAAATGAATCTTCAATAGTGAAAATGACAGGTCAAACCCTAGAAAAATAATTTTTTATATTTTCTTAATTATGCCTTGGCCACTACTGATGCCAACGGCCCAAAATTCTTGGCCGCTCAAGGCAACAGTGGCCATAGGCAGGAACTTAGAGGCTGCTGGACCTGACAGTGGATAGATACACAAATCAAAATAAGGGATTTTATCCATGAGGGATCCCATAAAAATAATAAATAAACACACTTTGGTAGTTTAGGATCATCAGAATGTTAAAAATAACAAAAAAAGTATCACATAAAATCATAATCTCAAGAAGGCCTCGTATCCAGTTACCTACTCTATCCACTCGACGATTGCAGCGATTTGCACTCCATGTATTTCAATGAGATGAGTAGATAACCATAAGGCCACTTGGGGAAAAAACAACTCATTTTGGAATTACGATATGTCACCCTTCAAACCTGAAGAATATCAAGATGGTTGGACTACTCCACAGGTGTGAAAGGATCATTCTAATTCCTCTATGACATCAAAAACATTAAGTTAAAGTGATACAATATAAACATAAATAGAATCACTCATACTAACTCCCTAAGAAGGCTATTGATAGTCGGACTGCTCCTCGGGATAAGGATGGATGATCATCAAAAGCAATTGGAATAACACTTGGATGTGGGATTGCCCATTAAAAACAAAAAATGCTAGAAAGGAACCAAATTTGTCATATTGGTCAAGCGACTTGTCGCTTCATTCATTGTCATTTCTTCACCAACTCATTGTGTGAAGAGATAGTTCAAAATTTCAACATAATCATAATCAAAATCAACAAAAGATCACTCGATCATAACAAAATTGTGTTCATCCTAGAATCATTGCAAAAACAATCACAAATTTCTCTTGTTTGCTAGGAACGTAAGCATACATGACATCTTTAATTATAGCTCTCCTACCGATCGAAATTATTGTAGCAGCTAAAGCTAACCGATTGAGTTTGAGGAATGAGTGCAATTTAACATGTAAAATCCATTGAGCTAAGTTATATAAATATTGAGGCAATGATTCAAGGGATACATGCCATCTTGCATGATTGGGCCATCCAATGTTTATCAAACCATTGATCACCATACACCCTACAAATAGATCAGTCTACATTTTTGTTCAGCATTGTGTTTTCCACACAACACATCGCAAAAAGGGGCATTTGTAGACACCTAAATCATGTCATACTTAGGGGAGCTGATCACATAGACACACTCATAATATCATAATACATAATTTTGGACTTTCCAAGAATCAACAGTGGTTCTCACCACTCATTTGGGGCCTTTTCCAGCCATCCAATCTTGGTCGCTCAAACCAAGAGTGACCAGATCCTAGCCGCTTAAGCATAGAGCGGCTAGACCTTAGCCATTTCAGATGAAAATGGCCAGATCTTAGCCACTATAAATGACAATGGATAAGCCATAAGAAGTAGTTTGCGAACAAAAAGACCCAATCTCGGGTGGAAGTGGTAGTCTACATGCAATAAAGGTGAGCGGGAGTGACTTTGCATTCCTTTTCATGACCAGTTCACATGGAAGGTTTGAGTTTGCATTTAGACTTAAGTTAAATGACCTCCAAGCATAAACAAAGGACAAAAGCTTCTCATTATAATGACCAATTCGCATAGAAGACTCAAGTGGGTAGTTAGATTTTAGTTAATTGGCCTTCAAATATAGACAATGGACAAAAACTTCTCATGCTAACTTGCACTACACATGAGAAATTCATTCCTAGGGATTGGACATAGACCTAGGGTTTCACACTATAAAATGTGTAAGCCTAAGAGCACCAAAAGAGGGAAAAATGGGGATATTTATCATATCAAAGAGAGAGACATCTTTTTGAGGAGAGATTTCAAGACTTGGAGAGTTCTCTTTGAGATCATGTACATGGTGAAGCTTTGACGGATTGAAGAGCATAACACCTACTATTTCAACATTAGATACAGGCTTTGACCCATAGATTTGGGGCAAAGAGAGCAAGGTTTACTTTAGCGACCACTATCTTGGATAGTGGCCTGCAGGCTTAGCTTAGGTTTTAGACAATATTATTTATTCTGTTTCTTTATGTTTTCACATCATTAGCATAGATTTACATGATTTTATGGCATAGTTTTATCATATTTTCATTACACTATTTGATTACTAACAACCTCATCCAAGGAGGTAATCTCGGACACCTAAATGTACATTTTTGTTTCATTGCTTGCAGGGCCATAGGTACATCAGACGAAGATTGCAACATACAAGAGCAAAAGGGATCCCTCTAGGAAACAGACCTGGAGAAGGAGACATCTGTAAGCCCTCATACATTTTTGTGTGTGAAACCAAAAAGATTTTATAAGCACACCACCTATTCATAGAAGGGGCACTCCTTGCCTATTTGTAATTTATAGTATCAAAATGGGTATCCCTAAGAGGGACCGACATGTAACCGAGCTTCAATACCAATAAAGAGATCCATATTTTGTTATTTCGTATTATATGCTTTTTCCTCTTGTATTTCCATTTTATATTCGGTATTTTAAATAGCATTGCAAGTAGGGTTTAGAAAAGGGACCCGTGAGTGCATTCTCGGGGTCACTACAAAAGTATATCACTGTTTGGTCTTTCAATTTATCTTCACTTCCTTTTGCTTAGATCTCGATGTTTATTTTTGTACTGGCCATTTAAGTTTGTTCAATTAATTCTGCAATCTAGATTTTGTGGGTCTTACTGAGTGGTTCTAGAATTCACATCCACCTTTGGGTGTCAAGATTTTATTTCTACTAAAGTCGATTGGGTGGGAGCACTCTAATTTTGCACTCTAGATTTCATGCACCCTCCCGCTGGTTCTAGAATTTACTCTTTCCTGCTGCATTGAATGATAAGTGAGGATGAGATGAGTTGATCTATTAGGTGGTGTGCCACTATTTTTACTAGTGATATCGAACGTGTATGTCTTGATGTGGCCATATCCCATCCTTGTTAGTTCTGGCTATGACCTCCCTTTGCTTTCTCTCTCATTTCCTTTTCTCCTTACACTTTGTAGTGTAAGTAGTTGGAACCGAAGGAGCCAACCTTCTTCGAAGATCAATCGCCCTGCCTCTCCTAGGCCTAGTGGTCATTCAATGTTTGCCAAGGATCACTAGGTGTACCCCCTACCCGTTTGGTACCTATTTTTGCACCAATAACCACCCAAGCTATAAAAACTATCAAGTAAGATGTCTCATGTACCTATAAATAGATAACAACACAAAGAGATTAGTAGCATATGTGAAGGCTCCACTGTGTGAGACCCTCTGAATAAAAAATCTACAAACCCTAGGTATAGTGATGATGAAATGTAAGTCAAATACATAAAACATAGATTGAAAATATATAATGCTAGTTATAGTGTTAGATTAGTACCTACGATGTTGATATATATCTCTACTTCTATGATATGATGATGCACGAACGTTTGTGAGTATTTGAGGGTTTATCAATGATATATTGGCTAAGGAGGATGCCTTGGAGAATTTGGAGAAAGATGTGACTACCCTGCAACATTCTTAATTCTCAACAATGTTCTAGAAATGTCTTGGAGTATTCGGGGGTTTCGGAGAGGTGTACTAAGAAACCAGATCTGGTTTCCAAGGGTTTTGGTTATGGAAATGGAGGATGCAATGGCGACGAGGAGGAAAAGTGTTAGACAAATTCTAGGGTTTGGATGATGATGGATGCAAGGGCTATAATTCTTTATAATATCAAGAATAACCAATTAACTTTTGAATTGATTAACCACTTAACCTCATTCACAAAAGTGAATGATATTTTATAACTTAACTTCAACCTTTTAGGGTTTCGATGACACCAACGGGTGGCCAAGGTTAAAACATGATGAAGGGTTAATATTATAACTTTGATATGTGACATGGATCAATTTTAATGGATGGCTAAGATTAAAACATGATGAGTGGTTGTGATTTATTCATATATATTTATATTAAATATATAAATATAAATATTATATATATATATATATAATGGATAGTTGTTATTGGATGGTGCATGGATAACAGGTGGCTAGGATTTGGTGTCTACACTTTAATAAATTTACCTTTTATAATTAATGCATATGATTTTATGATACATCAATGCACTTTTGAGATGCGTAAAAACAATATTCTTAATTTTTTTATTATTTATCATCTCCTTAATAATGTACTTATGAATTATACTTGATATATAAAAGATAAGATGAATGCTCGTAATAATTTATTTTTTGAATTAAATACATAACATATATCAATATAGATAGTATTGATGAACAACATTTAAGTTTAATAAAACTATTTTTTTTAACAATTTATAGATGTTTCATGTTTTTACCCTAGCATTTTACTTCAAAGTGTTATAGAGTAATGATATATGGGATGAGTTTGTAAGATTATCACCCAAGTTAAAATTATTACATTATGATAAAATATGTCATACTTACCAACACTCACAAACATGTGATAATGAGTTATATTGCAGTATGGAAAGTACCCAGTTTCAACCCCAATATACCCATAAAGTTATTATATATTATAAAATATACAAATATAATAATTATTAGTCATTTTTATTTGGATACATTTTCTCCAAAAAGAACGAGTGTATTACTTTGCATTACAAACATAGTTTATATTTCAATCATAAAATAACAACTCATGGATCTAATTTTAAATTACATATTATTATAACGATAATTAAATATTATTGTAAAATTTATAATAATATTGGATCCAATTTTGGAATCTATCTCTCCACTAGTCTCAAATGAGGATAATGAAATGTTATTGAAACTAAATAAGGAGGTGAAACAAGTAGTTTTCAATGTGAAGCAAAATAAAGCATTAGCTTAAATCAATTATCTATAGGTTTCTTCCAAAAGAGTTGTGAATTTTTAGAAGTTAAGATTTTTTCTAAGCATCAAATGAAGCAATGGAAAACTTGATAGAGTAACATAACATTTCTATCTCTCATTTTAAAAGTTAATGAAGAAGGATCCTTTGACTCATTTAGAATGATATATCTACATAAAATCATCCATAAAAACGTGACAAATTTTATGATAAATAGATTGAAAGAGGTTATTTTCACACTTATATTTGAATAACAACAAACATATGTAGAAGCAAGACAAATATTAGATGGTAGACACTACTTATTTATGAGTTAGTGTATGTAATTACTAAAATTAAGCAACTACTAAACATTATTTTGAATTTAGACATGGTTAAGCCTTATTCCATGTTAAACTAAGATTAATTTTATAAGAATTGATGAAAATTTAGTTTTGCAAAAAACATGATAAGCCATGTAACAAAATTTGTTACCATAATTAATTTTGTCTTGTTTAAAAATATGTAGAAGGTAGTTTTACCATAAGAAAATATTTTATAAATGTGATCCTCTCTTGGTATCTATGCATCATTACTATACAAGAGTTGACTACATGATTAAAAGTGGTGATATCTATAGTGAACATTCACTATAGTGGGCAAATCTTAATTTTATTTTGGCCAAAGAATCTATCTGAAGCCAAAATGAAGAGGCCTAACACCTCTACTACTTACAATGCAGTTGAATCCAAAATACCATCTAAGATACATCCAAGGAGGAACCACGGTCATCGACTAATGAGCCTAAAACTCCCTTCCCCATGAGTCTCAATCCAACCACTAGACTATAAACAAGTAGTAACACAAAAAAAAAATTGATGGTGGCTAAAGAAAGTCCCAATAATAATTGGAACTCCAAGCCATTTTGATAATGGCTAAAGATGAACTACTTTTATCAAGGCCTTCCTTTGACTAAACCTCATGGTTTTTTCTTGTCTTAAGAAAGCAAAGTCCCTAAGACTGGTCTCTTCCTCTAGATGAGGAGACAACTTAGTCCTAGGTATCATTCTAAATTGATATCACCAATGAATCCTAAGTACTAAGGCCCTTTACTTGGTCAAATGGAAGGAGGGTTCAAGGAGGGAAAGTGAAGATGCGACAAGGCAATACTCCCCCTTTTCCATGGGAGATATGAATACTTTAAGGTGAAGAAAGAACAAAGTAGTTTGAAGGACTTCTAGCTATCAATTTTTCCTTGAACCTTTCAATTTGTTGACTCCACAATATCACCCTCGCAATACATGATGGAAGAGGAGTCCCCAAAATCAAAGCAACTTAAAATGTGGAAATCATCATCTCCATAGGATGCATTGAAGGAAACCTTCATCAAGGAAACTTGCCAAGAGCATGGATGAACCAAGATTTGAATACTAGAACCCTAGACCAACTTGAAGTGATTATAAATGAGGGAAGGGATGATGATCCGATTTTGGTCCTATCATTCCATAATTAGATGCAATTTCCTAGGTGACTTCTAAAGCATTAAAATGATGACAAGGACATTCCAAGGGATATAGCATGTTGGATCCATTAAATATGGATGATTGTGAAGGTCTAATTATGGAAATTTTATGCAGTTATGGACCTATAGAGCTTCCAGATCATTCATTATTAATTTCAACTAGCTCGAGAAAATTTTTGAATTCAAATTTTGGAATCCTACATGTATTTTCGGGGAGAAACTCTTTCCTCACTTATTCTTAAAAATATATGTTCTTCTTGATTGTAAGTATCAAAATCTCTCCATCCTTTTGAGGGGTGCTTTCCTTCATTCTCCTCCATATCCCTTAGGTAGTTTTTGAACCTCTTCTCTCTATGTGTATGTAACTTGAAGTTCACATTAATAATAATCTATGATTTTACAAAATATTTATCCTAGTTTTGGCATGAGTGTTGTGTTTTTTATATATGTTCTCAAAGAGACCTATGTTTCTTGTGAAGTATTGACCATTCAACATGTGTTCATCTAAACATTTTGAGGCATCAAGGAGTCTTATTATTTTATTTAGTGCATTACCACTAGTATATTAGGCTAGATGGACTTTTTTTTTCATTTTATTTTTCTCATCATTTACTACTTTCCTTTACTTTCCTACAATTTCTCTTTCATGTATTTACTACTTTCCTACCTTTCTATTTTTCTCATAGATTAGTGTAGTGAAGAAATACAAGCACCAAAGAACACATCAAAAAGCAAGGAGTCAACCTTGAAAAAATAATCCTGGAGGTTATCCATTGGAGCTACTTCCCATGCTCCCCCAAACTTTCCAAGTTTGCCACCCTTGCACAAGGCATAGGGCGCCAAACACAACCACTTGATAGAAGTGATAGACATTAAAACCATAACCATGAGGGTCATGATACCTGAGGAGTGTAAGGGGGTCACTTTTGGCCCCTTAATAGTTCAAACTAGCAGACCCAATGGGACCCAAATTTAAAAACATCAATATCCTAATCTAGAAGTTAGACTATGATTTTAATGAAGGTCATGATCATCATCTTGCTAAGATACTCTGCATATTCACTCGATAAATTTGCTACTAAATAAGAACCAAGAAGAATAAGAAGATACCATCCTTGGATCGAGGTTATGGTGGGAACATCTACCTATATAGCAACATCATCCACTTGGTGAATTTGCTGCAAAGGAAGAACCCACAGAAGCTATTGGTAAGAGCACAAATATGAGGTCCTAACAAAAAACTCCACTCCTTAGCCAACCAATCAAAATGAGTAAATAAAGCAAAGGTATGGCCAAATATATTTTGACATGGAAGAATCAAAACCCCTTGATTGTACCAATTCTATTTCATTCTTGGGATTTGGTTTTCATAGAGGCTCTATATTCTTTGTCATAATTCATAAAACAAAGTATAATCATTTCATTAGAGCACAACACGTGGCTACACACCACCTCATGCATAATGTAACAAATAAAAATGTAGCCCTTAGGCTATTAGTGATGTCTTTCAAAAGGAAGGCTTGGAGGTGGTATTTCTCCTTGTCCACATGGTCAATAAGGGATTGGGAACAACTATCCATATAGCTAGTTGATCATTTCAAGGAGGAAGGACCCCTACTATTGGATTACTTGATCAAAATTAAGAAAAAAATTAGAGAGACAATAGAAGACTTCAATGCCTGGATCCACAAAACCTAACAAATAATCTTGGGTGAGATCAAGCCTTCCCTAGGTATGACACTCATATTTTATCTCAGATATTTACGTTTATAAGTTACCATAATTATCAAATACTAGGGGGAAAATCTTTCCCTGCTACCTATTAGATCTCTCTCAAAGTAAAGTATGATCTTATTCTAATGGGCAAAAATATCCCAAACCTCTCAAAAACCCTCTTTTGATCTATTTCCCCTCTCCTTTGTATTAAAATTCTAGTCTCTCACACTCTCTACCAAAGGATATTCTCCATGAAGAAAATTTGATGGTATGCTACTACCCAGTTCCTTAGACACACTCCCATTATTAATTCTCAAAGGATGAACAAAAGGAAGAATCATTGTAATGGAAGCAACCAGGTTTATACATAGGAACCAAAATCAAACATGACAAAGTTTCCCAAGGAAGCAGGTCAATTAAGTAAGAAGGGGTGTCATATTCCATGGAAGCATAAAAAATGAAATCATCAAATCTACCAAATAACCCTAGTACCAATATTAAAGTTCCAATGGAAAACCTCAAGCCACAATCAAAACCCAAGGGAGGGAAGAACCAACAATAGAAGGAAAGAGGAGATAAAATAACCTACATAGAAAAGAATAGAGCCTTTCCATATAGCCCTAAGGTACATAGGGAAGCTGGTCTATAGGTGTTATACAGGCACAATCCTATCTCATCCTTTCTTAGAGCGATGAATTAGGCACTAAAGATAATGTGATGCTTGGCCAGGGAGGAAGCAAACCAAGTAGGCAAGGGACCTAGCCTAGTAATCAACCTTCCATTACAGTACCACTACAACTTCCTCCAAAGCCCTCATCAGATATCAAAAGAATACCAAAGAGTTGAGTAAGCTCTAGAATACTTACAAACCAAAGTCGAAGTGAGGACCTATTCTCAAAAGGCAAGATATACGGCCCCTTTTATATACAAACAATAATTTTATATTTTTTCAAACCCACCAAAATAATGCAAGATATGAGTGAATTCATATGTGAATAAAAAGGATTGAAGTTGTACAATATTGAAGGACAATTTAGTTAGGATCAATGCATATATAACAACCCCTCAAATAAGTTGAAGCCCTTTTTTATTAGTTGAATGATTATAACCATACCAAAGTAGGAGTAATCTTGGAAGACAATGACATCCCCAAATCCTATGCATGAGAGAATGAATCTTTGCATGACAACCTAACATTAGCTTATCAAAAGAATGAGGATGAGCCTTAGGAGCCATACAAGAGACATGGCCTATAAAGTAAGGCACACATCATCCTAAATTTCATAAATTTACCCCATAGTTTAATTGAATCCAAAATATCTAATAAGTCCACTATGTTTTTCTCTTATTAAGCTCTCTCTCATTGAGCTCTATGGTATGCAAAAAAATTGTCCCTCAAACAATAATATCTATTGGATAAATTAATCAATCCATGGTGTTCTATCTCCCATAGTAGGGTTATTACATTTTTCCCAAGATTCTTCAAAATCCAAATAATCAACATTAATCTAGTTTATAATATCAAATCCTACAACTTTAATCCTTATTGTATTCATCAACAAACTTCTTCAACTCAAGGCGTTGGCTACCCAATTTGAGCTACCACTTCTATGCTTCAAAATAAATGAGTAACTTTGAAGATACTCTACCCATTTCATGTGTCTTTGGTTCAATTTTCCTTGGCTATTAATGAATTTCAAAGCATGGTGATCCATAAATAACACAAAATATTTTAGTAACAAGTAATACCTCCACTTCTTGAGTGCTTTCACAGTAGCATAGAATTCTTGATCATAAATTGAATATTTTTTATTTTCTTAATTTAACTTTTCAATAAAATAAGCAATTGGCTTACCTAATGGCTATTTCTCTTGCATCACAATCTACTTGGAAAACTTTATTGAATTATAGGAATGCTATAACTGATTGCTCTATGAATTTTTATTTCAAGATTTGAATTCTCTTTTCTGTTGCACTCCTCCATTTTAACCCATGCCTACCACCATTCATTGTTTACATGTTTGGAGCATATATTATACTAAAAATTTGGGTAAACATCCTGTAAAAAATTGCTAACCCTTGAAAGCTTCTTGCCACAAACATACTTCTTGGTGATGACCAATCCATAATAAGATTTACCTTTATTGGATCCATCTACAAACTATCCTTAGAAATAACAAAGCCTAAATATACCAACTCTTTCTTCATAAAACTATATTTCCTCTTTCAACTTTTGTAAAACTAACCTTAGATTCATTAAGTGGTATTCCTTCACATTTCTAAACAACAAAATATCATCCAAGTAAACCACCATAAATTTACAAGTAAAGGATTTAAGACTTCATCCATTAATATCATAAAAGTGCTAGGTGCATTTGTTAACCTAAAAAACATGGACAATAATTTATAAAATATTTATTTGGTCTTAAACACAATATTCCACTCATCTCCTTTTATGATTTGAATTTTATGATAACCACTCTTCAAATCAATCTTTGTGAAGTACTTTGCTCCACTCAAACAATCCATCATGTCATCCATACAAGGTAATGGAAACCTTTATTTTATCATAATCTTATTGATAGTGCAAGAATCCATACACATATGTCATTATCCATGTTTATTGAGTGATAATACAATTGGTACTCTACATGGAATCAAACTATCCCTAGTCAATCCCTTGTCCAATAACTCTTGGACTTGTCTCTTCATCTCTTAATTCTCCATGGGTGTCAACCTATAGGTTGCCTTGTTTGGTAAACGTTATTCAGGTATGAAGTCTATGTTATGACTAATGCTCCTCATAGGTGGTAATCCATTAAACAAATCCTTAGAATATAAAAACATTCCTATAACATATCAACTACTTAATGAAGAATATCACCCCTTTCATCAGCTACATTTGCTACCAATTCAACAATGAAGGAAAAGTGCACTTCCTCTCTTCTCAAGTTTTTAAAGAATGGTTATCTTGAGACAAGACAAACTTTATAACTACTACCCACCTCTTCTCTTTTGTCCTTAAATGGACTTAGTGCATAATTTTTAGCATCCTTGACAATTAAATAAGTGTTAAATCCACCATCATGTACTACTTTCCTATCAAATTGCCATGGTATCCCCAATAAAATATGACATGCATCTATCAACATGAAGTCACATAGAATTGCATCCTTATAGAGCCAATCTAAAATTTCATCATACATTGTTTAGTTACTAAAATTTGGTGCCCATTTTGTAGCCATGAAAATTTTTAAGGATTTGGATGCTCAATTACCTTCAAACTAAGTTTCTCTACCATCTTTATTGACACTAAGTTGTATGTGCTTTTGCTATCCATAACCACCTTGTAACATTTACCTCATGATTCATAAATTGTCCTAAATAAGCTCCTTCTTTGATCTGGTTCATGCACCTCCTTCGTTGGTTCTAACAATAGCCTTTTCATCATAAGGAATTCTCCTAATTTTGGTTCCTCCAAGTGCTTTTGTGAGGCAACAATTTATTTATTCTCTTGTGCAATATAATTATAGGATTCCTTTCCATTCCCATTAGTTTGTTGTACTTGAGGGAAATCATATGCTCTATGCCCTTCTTCCAAGAACCTATAACACTTTCTAGTAAAACCACTTCCTTTACCAAATCCACTTTGTCCTCTTGATGATTGATCCTTTTATTGGGTATTTTAGTTCAAACTATTTGTTTGTGAGAATTTTTCTCCTACATCACAAACTTGCTAGCCCCTTCCTCCATGAAACTATACTCGTCCTCTTGAAGATGATCCTCTTCCTTTGGAGTTATTTTGTTGCTTATGGGCCAATTTCTCTTTTTCCATGAGTGCATATTGATATACCTCTTCAACCATCCTAATTTGAATCATGCCAATTTAATCTTGTATAAACATCCTTAGTCTATTTATATATCTTTCCACTTTTTCTTCATCATCTTCAATATGACCTACTCTTATGGTCAACTTATAAAACTATTTTGTATATTTTTTCACTCCTAATTCCTGTTGCTTGATTTTTTGAAGTCTTCTAAACAACATGATGTGATATTTAGGAGGTAAATTTTATACTCTAACATGGATAAAAAATCATCCCAAGTTTGGATTTTATCCTTTTTCATTTCTTCTTGTTTTGGACATGATCTCACTAAATCAAAGTATGTCCATTTAGCCTTGTGCATGAAAATTTGACCCACTTCAGATTCCTCCATAGATTCATAGTTGAATAATCTATCCATGTTGGTTATCTAGTCTATCAATTCTTCAAGGCTCAAACTACCATTAGAATTGGAAGTATCTATCTTTGGTTTACTTCCCATGCTTGAGATCACCTTAATCAACTGCTACTCTAGTTCTTCTCCTTGCTCCTCATCTCAAGCTTCTAGATGACCAATATCCTCTTCACTATCACTAACCTCCTCAAGACGAATGCCTCTCCCTTGGTCAATTTCAATTGCATCTATTATGGCAATAATTCATCTTAGTATTTTAGCTATGTTTGTTGGCCAAGGCACAAAATCACATAATTTTCCTCTTCCTCATTGTGACATTTCTCCTCCAATATGTATTATAAACCTCTAAAAGTAAATTTTTGTTAGCTTTTGATGATTTATATTAAAATAAATGCAACCACAAGATGTAAAATGAGCAAGCAATGATAAGTATATGATAATGGCACTATAATATGTAGAAAAACTATAAGATAAACTTCTGCAATAACTCAAAAATATGCCATTAATGGATGCTCACAAAAATAGTACAATGTATTATAATGGAGGACATGAACACTCCATAATTTTAATGAAAGAACTATATTGTACTCTAACTACAAATCACTATAGTAACTTTAGTCTCTCTCTCTCTCACTCTATACCTCAAAGGCATATATATAGGAAGATATGTGCCTTGGCCTTTACTCTACCCATGAATATTCATCTACCTATCCTATGACTCATGTACATATGGACTACATGCACATTTACATCATTGCACATTCTAACACTTGTGCATTTATTACTTGCTTGAAGTAACTACTCAAACCTTAATCTAAGATAAACTCCTAATCTAGAAATGTACCCAAGGTGGTACATTGACATGTACCAAATAATGTAATATACTCTAACACCCCCCTATGTTATATTATTTGGGTTTTAAATATTTTAGTCTTCAATATGGTCTTTGTCCTTCAGATGTTCTTCAACTTGATTTGGTCCTTCTCTTTCATTTGGTTCATTATTCATGTTTTCTTCATTGTATTCTCTATTTGTAACTAGATGAGTATCTTCATATTGTTTCTTTAGTTCACCTTGATATGTATTTAGCTCAAAAGTATTTTCTTTCATTTTCATCTTTTCATTTTTGTTATGCTTCCTTTTCCTCCTCCTTCTTCTTCTTCTTCTTCTTCTTCTTCTTCTTCTTCTTATTTTTTTCTACATTTTTACTAGAGGAATGTATTCTTCATGATGAGTTAGTATATCATTACAATAGTATTGACTAGGATTGCTATTTTATTTCACATTTTGAAAAATTTTTAGAAAAATTAATGATAGATATATCATAAAGAATTATTCTAATGTGAATATAATTATGTTTTGATTATTCCACCAAGCTCTAAAAAGTACTTCATGAATATAACCAATTAGTTTTATAAAATTTTATTCTTTTGCTTCTTTGAGGAATAATAAGAATATTTCCTTTTTACTAGTGGACAAATACTTGTATCCTTCAAAGGTATCTATTAAGTTTTGAGAATAAAATTCCACCTCATGAAATAGTTCCTCATTATTAAATGCATTTCTCACTATTTCATCCATGTTTCTTCTTATTTAACCTTTGAAGTAGAGTTACTTATATTTCCTTAGTGTTTTTTAGAATGCCTTGAGAATCTTAATGTTCAATCAAATATTTTGACAAGAATCTACTTTTCCAAAAACTCTAGATAAAATACCTTTTAATTCCCAAGTAATTAGAGCAACTTTGATGGCAATTTTGTATTTCAAAAACTTTTTATGTTGTCTACCTTATGACTCCCTAGTTTAGATAAACTAACTTGACAAACCCTTATCAAATCTTGGATTTTGTAGTACCCCTTATATCTCCCAAGTGATTATAGTATGCTATGGCCTTGATAAAGTGCTTAACATCTATTATATTTCTTTTTGAGTTGATTCCTTAATGTTTTGAAGACAATAATCAACTCCTATATCACCTTATTTCTCCCTATTGATATATGCACTTTTAAATTTTTATGAAGTTCTCTAACTTCAAGACTCTATGGTTGGATTTATTTTATCCCTTTTAATGTGAATATGAGACAAGTATAAGCAATAAATTCCAACTCTTTTAATAAATCAATGATTTTGCTTCTTTTATCCTTAAATTTTAATGGTTCAATTTTCTAAATTCCAATGATCTAAAGTTTGATGTAGTACTCCTTATATCTCCCTAATTTGGAAATTTAGAAATGATAATATTTGCAAAAGAGTAATACTTTAATTTTTCCAAGGTAGAAAACCTTATAACTCCAATTTTAATTAATTACAAATATTATGATATTTGAATTTCAACTAGTGCACTTTTGAAATGTCACTTAAGGATATAAACTCCTTGTTTAAGTTTACTTTCTAATTCACTAAGGTTGATATTTTCTTATATATCCAATGCAAATAATAAATAACTTCAACCTTATATAATGAAGCACCTTATAACTCCTTATACTTAAAGAAAAAAAATATTAAATTATATAAAACTTTACCTTCCTTCAAATGTTGTATGCTGCAATATGATTGGCTCTTGTTATGACTCTTTATCCAAGCTTCGGTATTCCATTTGCACAGTGATAAATTAATGCTAAATGTTAAATGGATGTCCTCTATTATGATATTCCTCCTTCCTTCAATGCTCTTTGACCTCTCTTGCTGGATATGTGCACTCTTTCTTGTCCAGGGCTATTAATACCTCTTGTCTCCCTTTGAGGTGTATGCCAAGTGGCACTTTCTTGCTTAGAAATGTATGCAACGTGGTGTAGGAGGTTACATTATTTGGAGGTATTAGTTAGGTGGTGCAAACCTTATGTTGAGAATTGAATAATGATTTTTTATTCTTCTTTAAGGCATTACTTCTTCTTGGGTTCTATTCTTCCTTGGTGCAAGCATTATGAAGATTTGCAAGCACTTATCTTACCTTATGCCAAGTGGCACTAGATTCCTTGTGTTGCTATGGAAAGTGGAAGCTCCTTGCCTTGCATGGAATCAAACACTTCAATGTACCTTTTATTCTTGGTGCCTATCCTTGCTTCTTTGTTCTTTCAATGCCTATTATTTCTAACTTCTTTTGCAAGTTTTCTTGGCTTCTTTGTAACAACAAGGTGTGTGATTCTTTCTCCAACATAGGTGGCTTCAATTATGATGATGGTTTTTTCTCTAACATAGGTGGATTCAATGATGATGGTGATGTATCCAAGCTTCTTCTTGGGTAACTATTAGTGTTGTTCTCCTTTACACATTTTCTTTACCAATTTTTCCCAACTTGCACTATTGTTTCCTTGCTAATCTCCTTCTTATTGTAGGTTCTTTTGCTATGATAGGTGTATTTACTATGGTGTTGCTTTCATGAGAGTATGGCACTGAATATGGTATATTTTGAAACCTTGATAAAGATGATATTGAGCCCTTTTGATAGCTCTATCTCCTTAGCATCACATCTTGTGCTTTAACCTATTTAATGCTACTGCTTATGGACTATAAATACTATGCTATGTTGGTATATTTAGTAACTCAAGATTTTGTCTCCTTTTATGCTTTGAAGAAGATTGATATGAAGTTATTAAACCCTGTATTAAATTTGCACTAGACTAAGATAAAATACCTTAGCTGTACTTGGTTTTTAAGACTTTCTTAGTCTCTTTTGTAGCTTCTTTATTGACTTGATATGGCAACTTTCTTCTCCAATATTTGGAGGTTATATTACTCCTTTTGGTGGCTTCTCTTTGCCACAAAATATTACAGGTTTTATGTGCTCAATAGTGTCTTTTGACACTTCACTTCTACTTGGTTTTGTGCACTTAATATTCCTCCTTAACTTAATACTCAATGCACTTTTAATAACTTTTAAGAATAACTAGTATAGTGCACTATAAATTTCTCCTTATTGCTCCTTTGAATGAACTCTTAAAAGTAACTTGAAATATGCACTATAATCTATGCAACTTTCACTTAAGGATAATGTCTTCTTTGCTTTCACTAGAAGGTAGGATGTTGATATTTTATTTCTTTCAAAATATATCTAACTCCTATTTTTTTGTGTAGGTTTTAACCCTTGTAGAAACTATCTTCTGCACTTCCTTGAAGACTTAAAACTTGAAACTTACTCCCTTGCAACTTTAGACTTTAATGTGGTGCTTAATGAAACTTAATAATGAACCAAATAACTAAAGTTCAAATAATGAACCTTTTGCACCTAAGTTGCTTACCTTTATGACTTTGTAGATGATGGATTTCTTGGTGATTAGATTCACCAAAATGTTGCTTTATATTAGATGAAATCACAACTCTTTTAGTTCACCAATTTGAAACTTTAATTGAGATCCTTTGTTGTCCTAAAACTTGATAAATTTGCAGCTTTGAAAGCCTTATAACTTGCTTCCCGAAAATGTAGTTTGGTGACTTTAACTCTCCTTCAGACTCTAAAAATATAAAACTTCGTAGCTATCAATGCTACCCATATTTATGCCCTTTTTTTGTTCTCAAATATAAAATTTTCATATTGTAATGCAGTCACTATCTTCTCCTGTATGTTGTCTTTGAATCTCCCAAATTTGCTGGGAATTTCCTCCAAATCGCAACTGAGATTTATCTTCTAGAGACCTTCAATTTTCTACTATAAAATATGCAAACTCCTCTTCTCCAAAATAGTGTTCAAGCCTTCAATTGTAATCTCCAAATATATTGGATTTGGTTTTTTCTTCTAACTCCTTTATCCTTCAACTTCCTTGAGATATCTTCTCTAACAAATTCAAGTATTTGCAGCTTCTCTAGTCATCTCAATGACATATTTTTCTTGGATCTCTGAAATTTGTTTCTTCTAGAATATAGAAAAGAACCTTTGCTAGTACTTCTCCATATTCAATCTTATAGAACTATAAGTTATTCAATGGTACCTCTTGTGGGTCTCTTTAGCTTCTTGAGTTGTTTTCTCCTTCTTATTTAATTTACAATCTACAATCTTCAATGGAGATCTCCAATATCCAATCTTCTCATAAACTCTTTAATGGAGTCTCTTGTTCCTTCAATTTGCAATAAGGCTCCTTTGGATTTTTCCTCTTCTGCACTCTGTAGGTATGTAATATTGCAATGTGACCTTTTCCTTAGGCCTCCAAATATTTAATCTTCCATTTGTTGCTTCAGAAACTGGATTGATTTCAAAGAAGATATTCTTCATAGATCTTGTAGGAAGCTTTCCAACTTTATTTGAATCTCCTTTTCCTACAAAAAATATTAGCATCTGCAATGGAATAAACTTTAAATGAATATTCACTAGTTTATTTGTCAAACTAGTGGAATAAATGTTGATTCCTACTCTTCACGAGTTTTTCTGCAACTCTATGGAAAGACTAGCCAAATGTATTTTTAGAAATTTTGAAAATAAAATTTTCTATCTCCTCTCAATATCTCTTGTGGCTCTCCCTATTTATTATTGATCTACAGTGTGCTCTGATACCACTGTTAGCTTTTTATTATTTATATTAAATAAAATACAACCACAATATGTAAAATGAGCAAGCAAGGATAAGTATATGATAATGACACTACAATATGTAGGGAAACTATAAAATAAACTTCTACAATAACTCACAAATATATCATTAAGGGATGCTCATGAAAATAGTACAATGTATTATAATGGAGGACATGAACACTCCATAATTTCAATGAAAGAACTATATTATACTCCAACCACAAATCACTATAGTAAATTCAATCTCTCTATACCTCAAAGATATATATATAGGAAGATATGTACTTTGGCATTTACTCTACTCATGAATCTTCATCTACCTATCCTATGAATCATGTACATGTGGACTACATGCACATTTACATCATTGCATATTCTAAAACTTGTGCATTTATTACTTGCTTGAAGTAACTACTCAAACCTTAATCTAAGATAAACTCCTAATCTAGAAATGTACCCAAGGTGGTGCATTGACATGTACCAAATAATGTAATATACTCTAACAATTTTGGTTTTTTATACCAAATATTTTAGTCAAAAATAGTTTAACGAAAAGTGACTTCTCTTTGTAGCAACCTTGACAAATAACTCACAATTTTACTTATATGATGCTTAAGTTTTTAAATTGAATGATATATCTTTTCATGAATGACACCTTGTTTTCCATGCACTTAATTGAATGGTGAACTTACGTTTGAAGGAAAAATTGGTTGAATGATAATTCAATTGAACAACATTATTTTCTTACTCAAACAACTCTCACTTGCTCACTTGGACAAAAATTTATTGTTTAGTTGAACAACACCCAAATTAAATGACAACTAGTTGATTGGTTGTAACTTGAACGACACTCCATATTTCACTCGAACAACACTTGGATATTCACTTGAATGATGTTGTATTTATTTATTTTTATTTTATAGGAATAGTAACCATATGTTCCTCAATTTAATGACTTAAATACCCATGTTTTCATTTGAATTATGCTTTCCTTTAGATAACGTTCACTCCCTCACATAAAT
Source organism: Wollemia nobilis (assembly GCA_028583015.1). NCBI lineage: Eukaryota > Viridiplantae > Streptophyta > Pinopsida > Araucariales > Araucariaceae > Wollemia > Wollemia nobilis. The sequence goes on along the minus strand of JAQPPZ010016059.1, from coordinate 5,781,216 downwards.
GATGTTTTAATTATTTTTGTACCATATTGTGTTTTCCACCTTGATTGACATTGTGGAAGTAACTTGAACAACAAATGGTGCTAAAATGATTTTCAATGCCTCTACTTGGGCTACACCATACATTGTATTCTTTTGCAATCATGCAAACCTACACACACAAAAATATGCAAACTATGATAAGCAATTCAAGGAACACAATTACATTCACCATTCAACATTTATACAATGAATATATTGGAAGTGGAAAACTGATTTTATATTACCTTTATGGTGATTGGTTACATGCAGTAATGTACTACTCCCAATCAAAGCTCATATAATTGTCCCTAATCTCATACACTGTCACATAGGCCTTCTCTCTGTTTTTTTTCCCCCTTCTTTCTTATACTCTTGTGCTTCTAAGTGTAGGCCTCCTATATGTGTTTTTATTCCTTCTTCCTCTTCCTCTTGTGATTCTAGGTGTGCACCATTCTTCCTTCCTCTTCCTCATCTATATATAAAATATGGTAGTTACTCATACAGTTAACCCATCGTTTAATAAATATTTAATAAACTTTATAAGTTAGATACTCTCACATAAAAACTATATAAGTAAATAATTAAACTTATATGTATTTAAATGAGAGATATATTTCTTTAATTTTAAATATTAAAATTTTAAAATAAATTTTAAAAACCTTCACCACTTTTTTCTAAACTTTCTAAATAACTATGGTGTTTTATAGGGAATTACTATATTGAATCTAGCCAAATTTTGCTTCATATTTACACATGATTGGATAAATTTGTTGTTGTAAGTATATATTTTCAATTCATATACGTGAAGCTGATAATAAATATATTTATGGAAAAATGTACAAGAGAGGAACTTGGTGATGAATTTTCATTTGAGGAAAACTCCAACTAACACAATATCAATCCATTCTCTGAACAAGTGGAATAAGTTTGACCTTTTGCATCCTCCCCTGATTTCTCGTTTACTTATGGTGCTAAAATCGAAGAGATAAAATCTGAATCCTACATTATAGCAATGATACATCCTTATTAAAGGATCTCTAAACTCTGATACTTGTATAGCATACAACCACATTTATGTCTTGTCATTTGGAATTGGAACAATCCACGAAGGTGAAATGGGTCATAAATCATGGTCTTCGAATTTGTGCAAGCAGGTGGTTTGTTTTGGTTGCATATTTTCTGATCATGTGTGCAGTGGGTGCGACATACAACTTCAGCATTTATTCCAAAGTAATTAAACATTTTTTAGGCTATGACAAAGATACCCTCATGAATTTAAGGCTTCTTCAAGGATCTCAAAGAAGACATCGTTATGACTTTAAGGATTCTTCAAGGATCTCAGAGAAGACATTGTTTTGGGTCTAGTTGTCAAAGTCACTCCCCATGGTAGTAATTTTTATATATTAATGTGAAAAAATCATGTGAAAGTGTTTGTTTTAACGGAGACTTAATTTTTTTTTTAAATGTAAAATAGTAATTGTTATATAGAAAGAGGGTAAAATTATAAAAAAATGAGTGTAAAGATAAAATGATAAATATAAATATATTTGTAATAATATTATATATTTATGTATTTCTTATAAATTTATTTATCTATAATCATTTATTATATTCTGGTGGATCATCCAACTTATACATAGTTGGATCTATTCAAACTTTGATGGGTAATCTAACCTATACATAGTTGGATTAGATTGTATATATTTCATCATTATGGTCTTTAGGGTAGTACAAAATCATCAAGAAACAAGGGCTAAATTATCAAGATGAATATTTAAAATATCAGAATGCATTCAAGAATATTGTATTGCAAGACAACAAATCAATGAATAAAATTTGAAATCTCAAGATGTATTAAAGAATTTTGTATTACAAAGCAGTGAATCAATAAATAAAATTTTATGTATTACAACAAAAAATATATCTTTTATATGTATTTTATAATTTTCTCTATTTTTGTTCTACATAATTTTTCCTTATCTATAATTTAACAATTGGTATCATCAAAACACTATTGGCAGTAGGTAAAGTCATGAATCTGTTTAGGTACACCATGATATGGATTGTTGGGACACATCACATATAGAAGCTCAAGTTGTGGCAAACACACACCTACATGTGCGTCAGAGACAACTCCCAAACCTTTGTCGACATGAGAGCCATTGTAACCTACATGAATAACTTCCCTCAAAGCCATGGGGTTGTACTTGGACTCCTAAAAGGCTTTGTCAACCTCAGCAAGGCAATGTTGATCCAAATCTAATATGTGTTGTATGACCACGATTCTAGATCCTTCATCCTACTCATCACTTGGTTGCCCTCCTTCATTTATCTTCTCATGTTTGTTATATATCCCATGAGAACTCAAGCATGAAAGGAGAATGAAATTAGGTGTTCAGGAGATTTTTAGCTTTTTGCACACTTCATGATGCCAAACTTGCATGGATCTAGAATTGCTTGAGTCTAGGATTTTCCACAATATGGATACTGTCAGCCAGAGTTTTACTCCAGTTTTGAGCACATGCACTGTCCTAAGATTTTCCAAGGCCACAAAGGCATGAAACCCTAAAAACCACAGTGGGCTTTTGGGGCCCAGAAGTTGTCAAAGTCACTCCCTGTGGTAGTAATTTTTATATATTAATGTGAAAAAATCATGTGAAAGTGTTTTTTTAAAGGAGACTTAATTTTTAGAATGGACTTATTCGGAGGCGGGAAAATGAGCTCTGGCGATTTTTTCCTCTGAACTAGGGTTTCTAGAACTTCGAAGATTCTTGGGCATCAGCTGGATTGCAAAAGTGCCTTCGGGGTACGGTGGTTCTGAAGGTTAGTTCGGTGCCCCAGGAGAGTCCAATGGGGACTTCTCTAGCTCCTTTTCCAGGGAGTACCAGCTCTTATGCATACTTGTTTAAAGAAAACTCTTCCCCAAAAAATGTCGAAGCTCAGAAAATGGCATACAAAATGCTCTTCATAGCTACTAGGAATAAGTCGGCAGCACCTCGTGTGAATGGTTGTTTGCCGCAGGCCAAAACCAGGCCAAAAATAGTCATTGAGCCAAGTATGGTTGAGGAATCAATCATCTACAGAGCTGATCACGATCTAATCTGCAAGTTCATGGGGATACGTCCTTCCCTAAATTTTTTGCACTCCTGGATCCGCCAAAACTGGGAGCCTCACGGTGAGTATTCATTGTGGTTTATTAGCAATGGCTATTTTATTATTAGCTTTTCGTCTTTGGTCGATAGAAATAAGGCTTTCGAGTCAAAGAAGAAAAGTCATGGCCCGACAGGGCTATTTGTTCAGCCATGGAGAGTGGGATTCGATCCCCGAGTTGAACCTACTGCTGTCCCAGTATGGATCCGACTATATGCTCTCCCAATGGAATTCTGGAGTGAGCAGGTGTTGGCAAGGATTGGCAATTCCATTGGTAGACATCTGGGTGTTGCCAGAGACACACTTGAAGGGAGCATGGCGGTGTATGCTAGAATATGTGTGGAGATGGATCTCAGCCAGCCTTTGCCGATAGAGATGGAGATTGAACTGGCAGGTCTCTCCTAGATTCAACAACTGGACTATGAGGCCCTACCCTTTAGATGTAGGGTTTGTCACAAACATGGACATTTGGCCCATTTTTGCCCTAATAATATGAATGCTAAAGTGGAGGCCCCTTCAAGAGTGCCAAACCAGCCTAAAGAGGACAAGGCAACACTTAATACAGGTTCTAATAGGACCGTTCAGGGCTAGGAAGCTCAGAGAGAGGGTTTTGAACAACCCAGAAGAAAAATACGGACAAAGAAAAAAGAGGGAAAGGAGCAATCCCATCTCAGACCTGCCAATAGGTATGAGATATTTAAGTCACTGGTTGACGAAGAGGAACAATTTATGGAGGGCATGGAGGGTTTTAAGGAAACTTCTAATATTCCCGGGCAACTCCCTCTCTCTTCTTCTCCTGTCATACAACAGGTTGTTGATCCCTGTGAGGTATCACAGCCAGTGTGCTCAAGTGCTTTGGTAGTGCATAACCAGGAGCAGACAGTATCTCAAGATGTCAATATGGGAATACCAGAGAAAAATAGGGAAAGGCCAACTCTGGGGATAACCCAGGTAGAAAAAAGATCAAAAAATAGCAACTCTCAAGGAGTAGGTAGAAGATCCAATAAGGAGTTGCTAGCAGCCCAAGGAGACAGATTGATCACGGGAGGATCGGTGAGGACAATAGACTCTTATTGCTCCTAGGGTAACCAATGATTATACAATCATGGAATGTGAGGGGTTTAAACAACAGAACCCATCAATCTGCTATCCGAAGACTTTTAGAGAATCGCAATACTGATTTTTTGCTTTTACAGGAGACTAAGATGTCTTTAGATCTTATGTCCAAAACAGTCAACATAATTTGGAGGGGTGTTGGTCATATGGATGTGGCTGCCCAAGGTGCCTCAGGGGGGATTGTTACTCTATGGAACTCTCTTGAATGGTCTGCAATAGAACATCTTGCCTGGAGGGGGGTTCTCACTTCTCTTTTTAGGAATAATGTCACTGCGAAACACGTTCTAATCACAAACTTTTATGGGTCTCAAAACCTAGATGGTCAGAGGCGACAGTGGAAGGCTGTGCAGAACATGCGAACCTCAAGGGAAGATTTAGACTGGATTATAGCGGGTGACTTTAACGCTAAATTATCTTCTAGAGACCAGGAAGGGGGAGCTCCCTTTTTGGACCCAGGGGACCGGTTCATGATTGCCCAAGTCCAGGCTTTGCGCTTAGTGGACATTAAATGTCCTGGCATTAACTTCACTTGGACTAATAAAATGCGGGAGCCACATAGCAGGAAGGTTAAGCTTGATCATTTTCTGGTTTCAGAGGAGGCGTTTGTAAAATGGAATATAAATTTTTAGATTTTAGAAGGCCCAGTCTCTGATCACTGTCCCATTCTGTTGGAAGGTGGGACTAGGATGGGGCAACATCACAAACCTTTCAGATTTGAGAATTTTTGGCTTCAGAAAGAAGAACTTCGGGAGAAAATTCCATAGTGGTGGGAAGAAGGCCGCCCAGCTTATGGGAGAGCAATGTTCAGAATCCACAAACAACTACAATATGTCAAAGCTCAGTTGAAGTGTTGGAGGCATGCTAATAAAACCGACTTCCAGGCCCAAAGAGCTCCATTGGTGGCCAGATGGGATGAGGTCCAAAAATAGTTCAGAGAAGGAGTAATTATAGACCAGCTCAAAGCTGAGGATGATGCCTTGCGTACAGCGATGGAGGACATTGACAACCAGGAGGAGACCTATTGGCGACAGAGAGCAAGAACCACCTGGTTATTAGAAGGGGACAAAAATACAAAATTCTTTCATCGGACTGCTTGTGCTCGAAGACAGATGAATAAGATGGAGGCCCTTCAAGATGAGAACGGTCATTCCTTTGATACACTTCCAGGTATACATTCCCATGCTATGGATTATTTCTCAAATATTTTTAAGGAAAGTGTGGTTCAAGATGTAGAGGCCCAAAATGAAGTTATTTCTGTCATACCTGCTATTATTTTTGAGGATGAAAATCAGGCCCTCCTCAAACCCATTGATAGAGATGAATTGAAAATTGTGGTCTTTGGAATGAGCACTGGTAAATCTCCAGGTCCAGACGGTTTCCCAATTGAGTTTTTTCAGGCTTTCTGGGACTACTTAGAGGAAGATGTTAGGGCTGCTGTTGAAGAATCCAGAGAAAATAAGAGAATGCTTAAAGCTATAAACCACACTTTCATTACCTTAATTCCAAAAGGTGAGGAGGGGGTTCATATTTTAGATTATAGGCCTATTGCCTTATGTAATGTGCTGTACAAAATAATCACAAAGGTAATGGCTGAGCGCCTAAAACCTCTTCTTCACAACATTATCTCCTCTGAGCAAGGGGGTTTTGTTGAGGGTCGACAGATTCTGGATGGGGTGGTTCTGGCCCAGGAAGCAATCCATTCAATGCACACTTCTGGGAATAAAGGGATGTTCATAAAACTGGACATGTCAAAGGCTTATGACAGGGTTGAATGGAGTTTCCTGGCCAAAATGATGGCTGCCTTTGGTTTCTCTCAGGATTGGATAGAGTGGGTCATGAGTTGTGTCTCTTCCCCGACTTACTCTGTTCTAATCAAGGGCCTTCCTTCGCAACCTTTTGGAGCTTCTCGGGGTCTTCGCCAGGGGGATCCTTGTTCTCCTTATATTTTTCTCATTTTGGCTGAAGGTCTTGGCAGAATTTTCTTGAGGAGAAGACAACAAGGTAGATTATTGGGTATTAGGGTGGGGGACGAAGTTTTAACGCACCTGCAGTTTGTGGATGACACTGGTTTGATGGGAGTGGCCAGCTTTAGGGAAGCAAGAACGATTAGGGATACTCTTAATGTCTATCTCAGGGCTACTCAATAGGTCATTAATGACAAGAAATCCAAAGTGGTCTTTTTTAATCTGGAGCAAAGGCTTCAGAACAGAATTTTAGAAATCCTAGGATTCACTAGGACTTCTCTCCCTGTGGTTTACTTGGGGATCCCCTTGCACTTTAAGAAGCTAAAATTAGACACTTGGAGGAATTTGCTGGAGTGTATCAAGGACAAAATTAATCACTGGTCTCACAAGTGGTTAAGTTATGGTGGCAGATTAACGTTCTTACAGTCAGTCATTCAAGCCATGCCAATCTACAAATTTTCTATCCTGGCTGCCCCGCTTACAATATGGAAAGAGTTGGACAGGATGGCTAGAAAGTTTTTGTGGGAAGGAGCTAAGGGAGAGAGAAAGTGGGCCTTAGTGGGCTGGGATAAAGTCACCCAACCCAAGGTAAAAGGTGGGCTGGGACTGAGAGGATCCAAGTTAAATAATAAAGCTTTGGCTGGAAAGTTGTACTGGAGGTGGATTTCCCAACCAACTTCCTTATTCAATAGAATCCTAACTAGTAAATATTTGGGTCATGTTAACCCCAATGAGGTGGGCCGTTTCCCTTTGGATGGTACTGGATCCTTAGTGTGGTAGGCTCTCAAGCTAGGATCTCAAGTTATTAAAGACCAATTGTTTTGGAAAGTGGGGAGAGGGGAGAAGGCTCATTTCTGGACCGATTCATGGGATCAATACCCACCCATCATTGTTGAATTCCCTGAGTTACTACCAATAAAATATGCCATAGAAACCAAGGGTTGGGTCCAAATTGAAAGTTATTTCAACACTACTCAGCTGGGGGAGTATAAGTTTAAGAAGTTTAAGAGGTTGGAGGAGTGGCCAATTTCAATCCCCCCGGAGTTGGCACCCATCTTGACCAAAATCTTGACAAAAAGGTTTCTCACAGGGAGAGACGAGGAGGATGAATTAGCTTGGGGCTATGGGAGCCTTGGTGTATACACAGTGAAGGATGGATATGACAAGATCCTCCCAGAGCCTCCCCCCCATTCTTATCTGGTTGAGGATTGGAGAAAGATTTGGCACTCCAAGGGTTGGCCGAAAGTAAACTTTTTTGCCTGGCAGTTTATGCACAATGGAATTCTCACTTTTGACAATCTCAGATGTAGAGGAATCATCGGTCCATCTCAATGTGTTTTATGCCACAAGAATGAGGAAACAACTGATCACCTGATGTTTGAGTGCCCTTTCACGCGTCAAATTTGGAAGCGATGGTTCTCTCACTATAAAATCCAGGTTAATGGTGACATGAATCGGACTAATATTTGGGAAAGATGGAAGAGGGGTAGATTTAAATCTAAAGCTCTTCAAATTGGTTGGGAGCTTGGCTTATACTTCATTTGGTGGCAAGTGTGGTTGGAGAGAAATGCTAGAATTTTTAGAGAAACCTTTTCCTCGCTAGATGGAGTTTGGCAGGTCATCTGGAGCAAAGTCACAGAAACTGTTGTCGTCTACGCTAAAGAGGAAACTCAGGTTGGTCCTGGGCCAATGGAAGAGGGAGTTGAAAAGCAAGAGGGACAGGACAGAGCTAGTTGGAAACCACCCCCAGAAGGCTAGATTAAAATCAATACTAATGGAGCTGCAAAGGGCAATCCGGGTAGTGCCGAAATTGGCATGGTCTACCGGAATCATGAGGGATCAGTGCTCTATTGGGAACTGCAAGGCTTGGGAAGAGCCACAAACAATGAAGTAGAAGCCATTGCTATCAAATCTGCTTCTATTTGGGCAGTTACTCAGGGCCACAGGAGGATAATTCTTGAATCTGATTCTCAAATACTGGTTGGAGCTCTAGACTGCATGAGGAACTTTGCATTGAAAGCATGGAGGTTGAGGATTCTGGTCTCTCAAATCAAGGAATTATGGAGGGAATTAGATGATGTGATTCCAGTTTATGTGAGTAGAGATTTAAACAAAGTGGTCGATTTCCTGGCTAAGATGGGTGCTGAGAAAGAGGTAGGGGTGCAGTTGCACAGTGACATGCCTATTGAGGATGAGGTGATTAGGTAGGGCCTTGAAAGATCCTTGAGCCAATGATCAAAGAAAAAGCAAAGGGTGGTTTTTGTCACGATATCACGACCTGTTGTGCCATCACGGCCATTGGAGGTAAGCTGTCATGATATCGCGACATGTTGCACCGTCATGGCCACTGGAGGAAAGCTGTCACGATATCGCGACATGTTGCACCGTCGCGGCCGCTGGAGGAAAGTTGTCGCGATATCGCGACATGTTGCGCCATCGTGGTCACTGGAGGAAAGTTGTCATGATATCATGACTTGTTGCGCCATCATGGACGCTGGAGGAAAGTTGTCACGATATCACGACATGTTGCGCCATCACGGCCACTGGAGGAAAGTTTTCGCGATATCGCGACATGTTGCGCCGTCGCGGCCTCCGTGGGAAAGTTGTCATGATATCATGACATGTGTCGTCACGGCCCCTAGAGGAAAGTTGTCACGATATCACGACATGTTGCATCGTCATGGCCGCTGGAGGAAAGTTGTCACGATATCGTGACATGTTGCACCGTCACGGTCTCTGGAGGAAAGTTGTCATGATATCACGACATGTTGCGCTGTCACGGCCACTGGAGGAAAGTTGTCGTGATATCATGACATGTTGCACCATCACGACCGATGTAGGAAAGTTGTCATGATATCGTGACATGTTGCACCGTCATGGCCGCTGGAGGAAAGTTGTCATGATATCGCGACGTGTTGCACCGTCTCGACCGCTGGAGGAAAGTTGTCACGATTTCGTGACATGTTGTGCCATCACGGCCAAGGGAGGAAAGGTGTCACGATTTTGTGACATGTTGCTCCATCGCGGCCAAGGTTGGAAAGGTGTCATGATTTCACGACATGTTGCTTCGTCGCGGCCAAGAGAGGAAAGTTGTCACGATTTCGCGACATGTTCCTTCGTCGCGGCCAAAGGTGGAAAGGTGTCACGATTTCATGACATGTTGCTTCGTCGCGGCCACGGGAGGAAAGTTGTCACGATTTCGTGACATGTTGCTCCATCATGGCCAAGGGTGGAAAGGTGTCACGATTTCGTGACATGTTGCTCCGTCGTGGCCTAGGGAGGATTGTTGCCGCGATTTCGTGACATGTCACGATTTCGCGACATGTCGCGATTTCACGACAGGTTGACTTTTTGTGGTCAGAGGAGTTTTGTGTCATGATATCATGACTTGTAGCTTTTTCGTGGCCAAAGGTGAAGTCGGTGATAGCGGCACGATTTCGTGACAAGTTGTTGTAACAGACCAATCAGCTCCCTCAGCTTGCTTGTTATTGGTTCAAGAGATTTGGCTCCATTGCAAATCTTCCTCTTCTCTTGTAATCATGTGCTTTCTTTGTTTTCGGCTGGGAAGTGTCTATTCCCAATTGTAACTGATCTTTGTTTTAATACAAGTTTTTTTCAATTTTTTCAAAAAAAAAAAAAGGAGACTTAATTTTTTTTTAAATGTAAAATAGTAATTGTTATATAGAAAGAGGGTAAAATTATAAAAAAATGAGTGTAAAGATAAAATGATAAATATAAATATATTTGTAATAATATTATATATTTATGTATTTCTTATAAATTTATTTATCTATAATAATTTATTATATTCTGGTGGATCATCCAACTTATACATAGTTGGATCTATTCAAACTTTGATGGGTAATCTAACCTATGCATAGTTGGATTAGATTGTATAGATTTCATCATTATGGTTTTTAGAGTAGTACAACATCATCAAGAAACAAGGGCTAAATTATCAAGATGAATATTTAAAATATCAAAATGCATTCAAGAATATTGTATTGCAAGACAACAAATCAATGAATAAAATTTGAAATCTCAAGATGTATTGAAGAATTTTGTATTACAAAGCAGTGAATCAATAAATAAAATTTTATGTATTACATCAAAAAATATATCTTTTATATGTATTTTATAATTTTCTCTATTTTTGTTCTACATAATTTTCCCTTATCTGTAATTTAACAATTGGTATCATCAAAACACTATTGGCAGTAGGTAAAGTCATGAATCTATTTAGGTACACCATGATATGGATCGTCGTGACACATCACATATAGAAGCTCAAGTTGTGGCAAACACACACCTACATGTGCGTCAGAGACAACTCCCAAACCTTTGTCAACATGAGAGCCATTGTAACCTACATGAAGAAATTCCCTCAAAGCCATGGGGTTGTACTTGGACTCCTAAAGGGCTTTGTCAACCTCAGCAAGGCAATGTTGATCCAAATCTAATATGTGTTGTATGACCACGATTCTAGATCCTTCATCTTACTCATCGCTTGGTTGCCCTCCTTCATTTATCTTCTCATGTTTGTTATATATCCCATGAGAACTCAAGCATGAAAGGAGAATGAAATCAGGTGTTCAAGAGATTTTTAGCTTTTTGCACACTTCATGATGCCAAACTTGCATGGATCTAGAATTGCTTGAGTCTAGGATTTTCCACAATATGGATACCGTCAGCCAGATTTTTACTCCAGTTTTGAGCACATGCACTGTCCTAAGATTTTCCAAGGCCACAAAGGCATGAAACCCTAAAAATCAATATTTTTTATTTATTCACCTTATGATTGCATGGTCTTGGAAAAGTAAATATTTAGGTAAAAATGCACACAATGAATTTAACAAAGGCACAACTCCAAAAATGAAGCAAATACATGAAGCTATAAAATATTGATATATTTATATTATATCAAGAGAAACTATTGCAACAACTTTACAACTAGATCCAAAGATCCATTCACTATTCTTCACCTTTGTTGTGGTTGCTTTACTTTTGTGGTCACTTTTATGGAAGGTAATCGTAGACTCTTCTCTACGATTTTGCAACTTTAACCTTATCTTTATCTTCTTCACTCTAAATTTGTTCTTTAGTTTCTCTTCCTTCATCATCTATGAATAACACTTAGCATTCATATATAGCTGGGGAATGGAGGAAAAACTCAACAAATTCCTAAGATGCATTAAATGCAAAATATGGTGTCAATCAAATCTCCTAACTGTAACTACCAAAAATAAATTCAAGTGCTACAAAATCTAGCAATGGATTCTGATATCTATAGAGAGCAAGATATGTCAAAGATCTATTAGAGGTAGGTGAAATCTAGGTTAATTTTCAACATCCTCCCTTAAGCCATATTTCACAAAAACTTGACACCAAGCACTTCCTTCAACATTTTAAAATATTCCTCCTTCAAAGGTTTTGTGAAGATATTTGTAACCTTCTCTTTAGACATGCAAAACAACAACTTAATTTCATTTTTTTTCACCAGCCCTTTGATTAAATGATAATGAATGTCTATATGCTTGCTTCTTTTATGAAAAACAAGATCCTTTGATAGTTCTATGGTAGAATTATTGTTATAAAATATTGTATATGGACCTTCCTATTGATGATTCAATTCACCTAAAATTATTCTCATCCAAACTACTTGTCATGCGATTGGAATGACGACAACATAATTTGCTTTCATAGTGGACAATGCAACAATGGGTTGCTTCTTCAATGACCATGAAACTACACCTCATATAAGATAGAATGTGTAATTATAAGTACTCTTTCTATAATTATTTTTGCCATACCAATCACTATCTATGTAGTCAACAAGTTGAAGTTGCTATGTCTTTGCATAAAATATCCTATAATCTCTAGTCCCATTAACATACCATATAATTATTTTGCCTAACTACAAATTATTGTTCTTTGGTGTCTCCATAAATTTGCTAATTAAACTAATTGTAAACATTAGGTCACGTTAGGTTTTTGTCAAATACATGAGGCTTCCAACTAATATTTTATAGAATATTGGATCAACATTATTGTTGCAATCATGCTTGCTTAATTTCAAACCTGTTGCAACTAGAGTGATGACTGATTTGTTGTCCTCCATTTTAAACCTCTTTAAGACATATTTTGCATACTTGCATTGAGATATGAAGATACCATATTCAGATTGGGTAATTTAAATACTGAGAAAATACTTCATCAAACCCAAATCCATCATCTCAAATTCATTGTTCATGGAATTTCTAAACTAATCAAATAGCATATTGTTGTTGTCGATATAAATAAGATTGTCTACATATAAGAAGACTATTATCATATCTCTCTGCATTCTTCTTTATGTAGAGAGTGTACTCATATGTGTATTTGATGAAGCCATTCTCCTAATAGTATGCATCAATGCAGCTATACCAATCCCTTGGTGCTTCTTTTAACCCATATAGGGATTTATTCAACTTTAGCACCTTTCCTTCTTGTCCTTCCAACTCATAGTTGGGTGGCTGGTCTATATAAACCTCTTCTTCCAACACTCCATTTAGCAAGGTCGAATTGACATTCATTGATATAATTTTCATCCCTTTTGTGTTGTCAATGCTAGAATAATTCTCACTATATCAAGCCTAGCTACTATTGCATGCACTTCATGATAGCCAATGTCTAATTTTTTCTTATAGCATTTTAAAACCAGTCTCACTGTATAAATTTCATCATCACCTTAGGCATTAAACTTTTTTTTATACACCTATTTCACATGAATGGTTTTATTTCCTATTGGAATATCCATTAACTCCCAAGTATGATTCTTATCTATGGCTTATATCTTATCATTCATGGATTTCACCCTTTTACTAACTTTAATTGCTTCTTCAAATGAAATAATATCATGATGGGAAGTTTCACCCTGGGACGAATACAGTCCTGTAATTCATTCCACCTCGGGATGAATTCTAGTCTATGAAGTTTTTGGGCAAAAACTCAGGACCGATAGATGCAGGCAGAGAAGAGGTAAGGATTCTGCATGTTATCTGTCATTTTATGTTTAGTGTTTCCATTTTTGGATTATTTGTTTGCTTAGGGAAAGTTTTCTTTTTGTTGTTTGCTTATTTCCTTTTGCAAAATAAAAAGAACCCCACACACCACATGGTAACTTAAAAACCAAGGCGTTGGTCGTAAAACCCCAGCCCTTGATCAAGACCAATGGTGGATTTCATCACCACCTTGGCTTGAATTTTGCATCCATTACCCCGATTGCAACTGTTGCTAGACGTAAATCCTGACGAAAGTTAATCGAGTGTAGCTAGGGTGATTCCCAGCGCACGAGGATAAGTCTTCTATGGTAGGTGTCATAAATAGGGTGATTCCCCTTCTGTATCGCCTACGTTCCATGTACCATCTGCTCTCATGTACCTATAGTTTCCCTCGCATAAGGACGGGTATATAGAGAGGTTGGTATATCAGCCTGGCAATGGTATATCGAAGGGGCGACCAATTTTGGGAGTCATAAGAGCCCTCATTTTGCATTTAAACGCTCTTTAAAAACCTTAAAAACAAAAAGAAACAAAAACAAAAACAAAAATTGAAACACACTAAATCAGGTCTAGGACACACTTTCAACCTTTAAACGAGATAATCACTGCTTGTGTGTGTGTATGATAATTTATGTTTAGTGTAGCATAAAAATCATAAAAGAGATTAAAAAAAAAAAATCTACATAGCTTGTAGGAAAGCACCACCATGGTGTACACATGTAGCCAAGCCCAATCAAGGGCGAAAGCTATGAAAAGTGTACAAGGGGGCACAAGTCACCTCCACTACAGCACCAAGGACTTGGTCATACCGCCTTGGTGGTCTAACCCACAAGAGAGTCCACATCAGTCCATGTCAATATGGAATTATAGGGACACCCCTTTGAGGGACATGCCCATTCATCATAGCCCCTTTCAAGAGGAGTCCTTACACGTGGCACTCAACATAGAAAAGAAAGCTCCCTTAGAAGCTTGATATGAGTGGCCACCGTGCGATGAAGCACTAGAGCGGCATAGTTTCCATGAGGAGAGGCCACATGATGACGGCTTCCCCCATTTACCCCCCATCATTGTTAGAACCAATAGACAAAATCCAGAGTGTAAGGCTCTTCAAATCGGGCAAGCTAACTCTGCCCACCCCTTTCACACATATGAAATGGAGCACGAGGAAGATGATTACATTCCTCAAGAGCAATATACAACACGAGGGCCATGCGCTTCTACACCAGCTAGATACCATGATCACCCACTGAGGCCAGAGCCTCAGGTGAATACCACAAACCTCCATAGAGGGAAGCATCCTATTGAGATATTGGATCATCACGATCGAGGTAAGTGCATAGGAGAGGCATCCAGGCCTCCTAGGCTCAAGATGGCAGAGCAAGTTGACCTGGAAATCACTAGACATGTCGCCTACCAAGTGCAAATCATGCGGCTTGAGCAAGATCAGCAGTAGCTAGAGCATTTATGTTGCCTTAGCAAAGAGCGCATTAGGCACAAAATAGATGAGCTGCTACATAACCCAGTTCCTAAGAGGGTTCCAACCTCGTGCACCCAAAGGGTGGAACCATATGAGAGGCATAATCCCTTGGTGCGAGATAGGTCTCCGCGACCTTACCAAGTGCTTCCTCCGAGACCTCCTAGACCTGAGTGGGAGGCCACTCCCCGGAACAACGATGGGTACCCTCCGTAGAGACCCACCCAAGGTCATAGGTCTTGTCCAGAGACTCCTCAAGAATCTTACGAGGAGTACGAGCAAGAAGAAGAGCGGGCTGAAATGCCCTACCTAGGTGGAGGGGTTGCCATCCAGCCACCCCTTCAGAGGCCTCAAGTCTCCCACAACCCACAATGGGAGCAAACTAAAGAGGAAGAAATAAAATCCTTAGATGCATACAAAGCGCTGCTAGAGCGGCTAGAGATTGTGGAGGCCAAAACTTTTGGGCCCCAAAAGCCCACTTTACGCCAACTTCATAGTCATCCTATGCATCCGTCCATGCCAGCACCTCCTTACCCTGAGTACTTTAAGCTACCTTAGTTGGCAAACTTTAGAGGGGAGGAGGATGCTCAAGAGCATGTGATAAGGTTCTTGAGCCAATGCTTCGATATTCAAGACAATGATGCTTTGTTATTGAGAACATTTATAACCACATTTGTAGGCCCTACCTCGGATTGGTTTACTCAGTTACCAAAGCACAACATTAACAATTTAGATCAGTTAGTGGATGCGTTCCTTAAATGCTTTGCCTTCAATACCAAGAAGAAGGCATCACTAAGTGACTTAGCTAGCCTCAGGCAGTATGAGGAGGAGACCATGGTGGCCTACGGGAACCGATGGAGGACATTGCTCTCAAAGCTGCCCTACCTCCCTCCTATGTCCGACCTCACTCAGATGTTCTCCAAAAGTTTTTTGAGATCGATCTCTATGCTATTGTAGCTACAACAATATGCCACCTTAGAAGAAGCTTTGGCATAAGCCAAAATTATTGAAAAGATCAAAATACAAGATGGCAAGATAGCCAAACCTAAGAAAAAATATTGGACTAAAAACACTAAAGCTGGGACCATGCAAAAAAAACCCGTTGTGGTTAACCAAGTTGCAATCAACATCCCTAAACCTATGCAAGAAAATCAGCCTCAAAAGGCTAATTATCAGGTAGTGCCTCCCAACAACTATGACAGATAAAATCAAAGGCAAGAACAGGGTTAGCAGCGTCACCCCAGGTGACAATTCACACCCTACACAGAGTCCAGGGACTCCTTGTTTGACCGCTTGTTAGCGACAAACTTAATCAACCTGCCAGAGATTCAGACTATAGATCCCAATGCACCCAAGCCTAAGGGGTATAGAGAGGACTTGTACTATAGGTTCCATAGGTGGCAGGGACATGACCTAAATGCCTGTTGGAAATTTAAGGGCTTGGTGCAATACCTAATTGATAACAAGACCCTAGCGGTGGATAATCTCGTCGCACCAAGCAATCAACAAATGGAGGTCTTCAAAGACCCCTTTTCTACTCATGCTCCATAGGCAAAGACCCTAAAAGTTAATGAGGTCACACAGAACTTCCCCATGCAGGGATACGTAGGGATGATCGGTATAGTGACTTGAAACAGGAGGTATCCAAGCACGAATGCTCCTGTGACAATGGCAGGAGAGGTGCCAACAACTTCGCAACCACAACACCTTGCACAACCTCCTCCGCCTAAGCCGGTGGCCACACTTTGGACCAAACTACCTCAGAGTTTGAGGACCACCTCGGCTAGGCTCTCCATATACGAGCTTATACAACAATCTACGCCCCATCAAGAAGCTCTAATGGAGATTTTGAAAGCCATCGAGTTGTAGCCCCACGAGACAAATTCTTTCAACAACTTTGTGGGGCATGTAAAACGATGCACTGAGCCAGTCATCACATTTTGAGAAGACGAATTGAGATCAGTGACTGATGACATGGCGGATCCACCCTTGCACATTATCGCACGAGTCAACGAGATCCCATACAAGAGGATGTTGATAGACACTAGCTCATCCAGCAACATCATCACAACTATAGCTCTCAAGCATTTGAAGTTGCCTGCATCTCACATCATAGATTCCACCTACACTCTGTGAGCATTCAATGACATAATCTGCTCGACAGTCAGCACAATAGTCCTACCAATCCAAGTGGGACAAAACACCATACCCACATTGTGCCATGTATTGGAGGGTGAGATGGCCTACAACATCTTGCTGGTCCAGCCATGGATCAGGGACATGAAGTGTGTCCCTTCGATAGCTCACCAATGTTTAAAGTATACATTTGAAGGGGAGGTGCATGTAGTCCCGGTGGACTTAGAACCCTTCAAGTATTGTAATGTGGTGCAGCTGATGCCATAATCGACCCTACCATCAACGCATTTGGATTTTTACTTAAATCCATCTAAATAGGGTCCGATTCTACAGGCATCCCCATTAACACATTCTTCAAAATCCTAGCCGGGTTCATCTTCATCATCTGGTCCTCCACCAACGATGTCATCTATGGGGGCCAAACAGAAGGACAAAGGGAAGAAACCCCTGGAAGAGGCAAAACCTTTGGAAGAGACATTGCCATCAATATCAACTATCTCTACGGAGGATATGCCTAGCCGGATGGAAGTCGAGGCTTCTGGCCCACTCGAAATGGAGTGGACTCAAGGAGAACTTCCATTTCCTCCCCCTCAATTGCCAATGATCATCATTGAAATGGCCAATATGGGCCTGGGGGAGTATCTGGTGTGGAATATTGTAGCAACACCCACACTAGAATCCATGCAGGACATGGGGAGACCTCGACTCCCCATTGGCACTATTGTTCCCCTAGGCTACCCGTCGAATTAGACAAACTTTATGTATGGGGGCCTTGATCATGGTGTTGCACCATGCACGCAAGAGGACGAATATGAAGAGCCTTTTGCTGAAAATGTCAACTATTTTTCTAACCCAGAATTTGCTCTGAGATTCCTTGGCCAATGCAATTGGCACGGATATGGGTTAGGCCGATATGAGCAAGGGATACATGTTCTTTGCCAACCAAGATACCAAATGCCATATGACAAGTCAGGAGTAGGGTTCAACCACCCCCTCCCTTTGGACATATTGGTGGAGAACATGCAAGGCCTAGGGATAGGCAACAAGGGGGGATTGGCATCAGATCCATATTCCAACCCTAACACCACATATACATTGAGGGATTATCTCCCATTAATGGCAATCAACCTTGTTGGATCTAACAATCCCTTCCATTTTCTTGAGAGGAGAAATCTCGAGATCTCATTTTCAAGTAGGGTCTAGACAATGTCAAGAAGGATCCTTGAAGGATGAGTCAGAGTATGAACCAGTGTCGTATGACCCCTTCGAATCAGATAGCGATCACTCATAGGTGATCCCCATGGATGAATATCAAGAAAGCCTCTTGACAATATTCCCCCTAGATGCTCCCATCGAGCAAGCACCGCTCCAAGGAAATCAAGCCCCCCTATAGAGAGCAAAACAACCCAGGTGGGACCACATTAATTTTCTTGAGCAAGGCAAGCCTTTAATACCACAAGTAGTCAGAGCTAATGAAGGCATTTGGATCTCCAATAGTGATTATGAAGATGAAATAGAGATGGCATATCTAGTCATGAAGTGTCGACACCATGCTAATTTGACACATGTACCTTCCCAGACCTTGCAGCCAATCCAATTGGCTTGGCCATTTTCATAGTGGGGCTTAGATCTCATCGAAAAGATCTCCCCTGTGTCGTCTGGCCGTCACACATTTATCATAACGGCCACAGAGTATTTCACCAAGTGGGTGGAAGTGGTTTCGCTAACCTCTACAACTGGACCCCACATTGTGGAGTTCATTTTGCATAACATCATATGTCATTTTGGTATTCCATCCAAGATAATCTCGGATAATGGGACGTCATTCAAGAACAAATATGTGCATGCTTTGACCACAAAGTACAAAATTTAGCATAGTTTTTTGACACCTTATTATTCGCAGGCAAATGGGCAAGCAGAGGCGTCAAACAAAACACTAGTTGCTATCCTTAAAAAAATAGTGGTAGATAGTCATAAGGATTGGCACATCCAAATCCCACTTGCCCTATGGGCTTATCGCACTAGCATTCGGATGCCTACCAAGGCAACTCCATTTTTGCTTGTGTATGGCTCTGAGGTAGTCATGCCTCTCGAGTTGGAGATTCCCTCCCTACGCATATCAATGCAAGAGTTCATCGATGATGACACTGCATGGAAGGCCCGGTTAGACCAGCTTACGTTGCTTGACGAACGACACGTTAATGCTCTCGAGCATTTACGTATCTACAAGAGTGACTTAAGAAAGCATACAACATGAAAGTTCACCTGAGGGACTTTCGAATTGGTGACTTGGTCTTAAAAGAAAACCAACAGAACTCTAGTTTGTCGTCCCATCTAAGGGACAAGTTCATAGCAAATTGGTTAGGTCCATATGTAATTGATAGCAAAATAGGACCTGGAACATACCGGCTAGCCTCTCTTGACGGAATCAAGGAACTAGAACCCTTGAACATTAGTCACTTGTGGCAATTCCATATTTAAAGGAGCCATAACCCAAAAAGCTCCAAGGATTCCCATAATCGCTTGGTCAAACCAAAGAGCTCCAAGGATTCCCATAATCACTTGGTCAACCCAAAAAGCTCCAAGGATTCCCATAATCGCTTGGTCAACCCAAAAGGCTCCAAGGATTCCCATAATCGCTTGGTCAACCCAAAAAGCTCCAAGGATTCCCATAATCACTTGGTCAACCCAAAAGCTCCAAGGATTCCCATAATCGCTTGGTCAACCCAAAATCTCCAAGGATTCCCATAATCGCTTGATCAACCCAAAAAGCTCCACGGATTCCCATAATCGCTTGGTCAACCCAAAAAGCTCTAAGGATTCCCATAATCGCTTGTCAACCCAAAAATCTCCAAGGATTTCCATAATCACTTGGTCAACCCAAAAGGCTCCAAGGATTCCCATAATCGCTTGGTCAACCCAAAAGGCTCCAAGGATTCCCATAATCGCTTGGTCAAAAACAAGAAAAATTCAAAAACAATATAATCATCAAAAATAACAAAAATTTGCATCTCATTTCCATGCATACACAACATCGTCATAACAGTACAGAGTTCTTTTGCATCTCATCTGCATACTCACAAATCAATCCATCAAAAATACAAAAATATATAGCTGCATTAAGCATCACATCCATACAGTGCATATTTGTGGTCATACAGGTCGCAGCACCATAGACTGTCATTACTTGGAAAAAACCATCATCTTTTGCATTTTTTGCTTTATCAATAGTTCATCACCTATAACCGCCATTCACGTTATTCTCCCACATCATAGTCAATTGTTTCTAATGTATCAAGAGTTTTCATCATTCAGTCATCATTAGCTATCTAGCCACATACTGTACCAAGTCAAACAGATTTTACATAGGTAGAATTATACTTGGATCACACCTTGTTACGTAGCATCCCAGAACAAGTTAAAACATATAACAAAATTCCCAAGTTGTGTGAATGAAAGATGAACCCTGCAAAGCAATCCAGGTCACCATAAGCGAAATGGTTATCTTGCTCATCCCCCTGTGCGAATGACCCCAAGAATGCTGAGAGTTGGCAAAAGGACAAGCATCCTCCCTACCCAATTCCCCAAGAATCCCAAGTTCTCAAAAGTTGCAAAACATCAACAATTTGCAAACGTCAAAACTCCAAAAAAGTTGACATCACAACCAAAGTGCATACCTCAAGAAAGGCACAAACAATAGTGATTCTCATCACTCCACATCCTAATCCCTTGCTCAAAAGAAAAAAATAATACAAAAATAAACAGTGATTTTTATCACTACAAAAGAGCAAGTATCCCAATACAATTGAAGAAAAGAAGGGAGTTGAACTTGAATCCCTGGAACTCTCAGAGATTCCGATAGGTCATGAGGCAAACCTCGGTATCGGTTTGGTTGATAGCCTATCGGTCATTGGTGGTAAACCTCCCGCATGACGATATATCTATCACATTAACTTGTGTGCAGATCAATGTTTGCATGTGGATGAGCTAGCTTATGGTATCCTACGATAGCACCGCAGATCAATCTGACTAAATACAACAAAGGAGTTAGTGGAATTAATCAAGTGATCCTCATTAGAGGTTTGGTTGACAGCCTATCGGGCACTGGCGGTATCCTGACCAACACCACATAAATGAACTCAATTGCACACACAGGGATGTGAAATAACTTGGTCCAAAACAAGTCCAATTCATACCTTGGTCAAAAGTCTTGTGAGATAAAGTACAGTCATGGCTAGTTAGTTAAAACATATGAATCTCAGAAAACCTTAACTACATTTGAAACCAACTTGCCATATTTTAGTCTCGCCATACCAAAAAAAAAAAACATGTATGCCTACAAAGCTATTCATCGTAGCAATCGCCTAGGACAAAAAGCCATAAAGTTCTAAAACAGTCTATGGTGTGCCTACCAAACATCACAAATTCAATTCATCCATTCCATTTGCATATCATATCAATTACAAACATTCACATTTTAGCACAACATATGCATTCATCACTATAACTTAACATGCATACATCCATATTCATCAATAATCATGCATAAAATCAAATCATCACATGCGCATAAACAAAATAAAGTCTGTATATATATATAAAAAAAATGCTCACAAGCTACAAAAAGCTGGTCCTCTGACCCCACACCAAAATCCAAAATCTCAAAACCCCCAAGCCTAAGGCGTTGGCCACCATGATCACGTAGGATCGGTGCGACGGGAACTACCCCCCGTGGTGTGGGTCCTATGGGACCCCTCAGGGTGGCTACTGCTAGCCCCCACATCACGCCTACTACCCCCTCCCTCATCCAATCGCCTATGACAAGATGATGCTGACTGCTCAGTATCACTGCCCCTCATCCGGTGTGACAACCCACCTCCCGAGGGCTCAGGTAACCACCCACCAAGGTGGATAATCTCTCCCTCCATATCCATATGATGCCAAGACCAATCTGTCTCCCACCAAGACCAATCTGTCTCTCGCCGTAACCATTCTACCTCCCGCCAATGATAGTAAGCTACTGCATCGTCGCACTGCACAAATTGCATTCATAGGAGATCCCTCTCCTATGCAACTCTAGTGTCCCCATCCCCATAGCGGTGTGTAATGAATGCGCTCTCTCGCTCCACCAGTTGAGCCCGTAGGAGATCCCTCTCTTGCAAAACTTCCCCCAACTCCTCATCTCACCTTCGTAGCAGCTCTACCAATCGTGCAACCTTCATACGTAGCCCAGACTCCATGTCCTCCACTTTTTCTTGAGACATAGGCATATCTAGAATAGCAGCCTACACTGGCTCCCACTGCTCTGTGATGTCCTACATCTTCGATTGATCTGGAACCCCCACATCCTCATCCTCCACCTCCACCATATCTGCATCCTCCTGAGGAGCTCCCCAAGCATCTCCTGGTGCCTCGGCACCCTTCCCGCCCATCTGGTAGTCAACCTCTGCCATCTCCACTAGACCATCCAACCCCAAATCCTCCCCATGCCTAAAGCATCGTATCAGAACTATTGTCTGCTGATCTCGTGGTGTTGTCCTGATTAGCAGTCCATCTATCAGAATCCACAAAAGCTAATAGACATCCTCCAAGGTCACTATCATCTCCCCTATTGGGATATGGAAGGTGTTGGTCCGGGGATCCCACAGGTTGATCAAGGCCATAAGATAGGCCCGATCCCTGACCACAGGCTCTAGTCGAGCCACCTGCTTGAGCCCAAGGACATCAAGCCACTCCCAGTCAGCCACAGTCAGTGCCCCCCATGCTTCCACAAAAGTAGTAGGTACACGATACTAGCTCTTCACAACCTGCAAAAGAAAACAACACAAAAACATTAAATTCAAAAAAAAAAAAATTCACTTAGGTTTTAACTACATTTTCCACTCAGTTTTAATCTAAGTCTTGGTTTGTGTTCAGCTCAGTTTTAGGGTTTCAATTTTAATTTTGAAAAGCAACATAACAAAGAAAATTAAACAAATCACTTGCAGTTTTAAAACATATAACAAAAGCAATAATGCTAAGGAGCACTTACTGGTCTCACTTCAACTCTATCGCTCAATCTAGTTTGTGCACTCATAGTGTTGGGAGAAATTTGACAGTGCTTCACTTTGCAGAATTGACCTCCTCCTCCTTAGAGCTCCAAATTGCTAGAAAAAAACAAGTGCAAATGAGCCCAAAACCTAGTTTTGGCCTTTAAATAGGCTTTTTGAGCTTGTAATCATCCCCCCTAGAATGAGCACTCTGGTTAGCACTCGTTCCACCCTAGGATGAATACTACATAGGAATTCGTCCCACCCTGGAATGAATTCAGCACACAAATTTCAAAAACAACAAAAACATACACAAAAATGCACCAAAAGTAGCAATAAACCTGTCCAATGAGAGTGCTTTTGCACTTGACATTCCGGGCATGCAAAATAGATGTCGAGGTCACAAATCCTCATTATCCTACTCCCTAAGAAGGCTACCATAGCCGGACTACTCCACGGGAAGATGGATCTTCGATAATTTCATCCCCAAATGACGTCACCAAAAGGGTCAAAACCCACCCAAAAATAGCAATAGAGTTGTCGAACAAAGGCGCCTTCGTGCATGACATTCTCGGCATCCAAAATAGATGTCAAGGTTATAAATCATCACCATCCTACTCCCTAAGAAGGCCACCATGGCCGGACCGCTCCGCGGGAAGACGAATTTTTGACAATTTTAGCTCCAGAATGGCATCGCCAAAAGGGTTAACACCCACCAAAAATAGGTCTAAATGTCGAAAAACTGCACACAATTCAAAGATAAATCTTTGAAGGCACCCTTACCTAAGTCATCTTGGGTCAAGTGACTCGTCACTTTTCTCATGTAGGTCATTCCCTCATCGATTCGTCGCTCGAGGGGGTAGTCACACTTAGCCACCAATCAACAAATACACACCCAATCATGGAAATAACATGCATTCAAAGAATCATTGACAAAGACAATCACGTCCCTACTTGGGGCAGTAAACAAGCAATAATCACAAGCTGATCAAACACTTGGCATTTCATGAATCATGAACTCAAGGTTCCCATAGATAAAAGGTTGCGCCCTTTGCCTATTCATGACTGATCAATGTCCAATTTCAAGTAACACCTCACTGAATAAGGTTAACACTTGAATGAAGTTCCTTAGATTGTCAGAGGAAAGGATTCAAGAATGCATGCCCTTTTCATGCTTGGGGCATCAAAATTTGGTTAGGTTACTGAGAAACCTTAATAATTAGTGCTTTGGTTATCTATTTTTGCTCGATGTTGCGCCATGCACAGTGCATCCCAAAAAGTGGCATCTGTAGACACCAAAACAGCACCAATCCGATTATGTGACTACAAACACTGATCACTTTGACACACATAGCCCCAAGGGTAGCCCCCAGAGGTTAAACAGTGGTCCTAACCACTCTCACAGTAGTTTTGGAATGTCAAAGATCAGTTTGGCACCTTCAGGCACTTTGCTCAATATCCGTTCCACCTAGGGACGAATTCTAATTGGGATTCGCTCCACCCAGGGATAAATTCTGAATTTGCTCCAGGGTGGGGCGAATTGCAGGTTTGACAGGAAAAAAGTCAAATATTGACAAATGGTAGCTCAGATCCACCACTCAATGCTTCCTTCATCACATGGGAGTATGGGTGAGCGTTTTTGAGCATTAGAGGCATTTGCAAGGTCAGTCATGAAGTCCCAATTCAGGGAGGAATCTCCTTCCCCCTGGGAGGGCATGGCTGCCATGTGGCGCCTCTGCATGCCCATTTCAAGAGACCTCCAAGTCTATAAATTGGTGAGTTTCCTCACCCCAAAATATACAGAGAAGGAGCATTTTAGAGCAACAAAGTGCTGACGTTTTATTTACATGCCTCACACCTTTTGGATTTGCGCCTTTCACATCCTTGATCTCCTTTAGAGGGGAGGTCGTTGGGTGACTATTGGAAGGTCGAATCTTGAGCCTAAAACTCGACATTTGGCCATAGAATACCACCCAATCTATCGACAACACCTTGTAAGGGATTTTGGACCCATCCCAAGTGGATTGGTGCCGAAATTAGGCCCCAAATAGTGGGTGGCCCACCAAGGTGCCCCCACACTGCTACAGGCCTAATCGCCCTTTTTAGGAACGATTGGGAATCTATAGCAGATTTTTCTTTCTATAATTTTCATTTCTTGTATTTGACCTCTATGCTACTTAGATAGTTTATAATTTTGATTTCATTTCGCTTTGATTAATTGCCATTATGTTCTATCATGTTTTCGCCTCCACTAACTTGCAGAGGGTGCCATTGAAATCTGGGTGTTAGAGGCCAAATTGGGAAAATCCGACCATCTGGGTCTTCCCAAAATGCCCCCAATTAGCTAACCCCAAGTTTGCAGGTCTTTTAGAGATTCCTAGGAAGGACATTGGGATAGTACCTTTTTGGCACTTTGTTTACAAGTGAATTCGTCCCACCCCGGAGTGAATTCAAATCGGTGAGGAATTTCCCGACTATTTTTTTATGTAGTGACCTACTAATGATGTCTTGCCCTTATCAAATTTCCAGAGCATTTGGATTCATTTTAGTTACAGTTTAATTCATTTTTCTCATTCGCTTATCGTAGGCTTGGAGATTGCATGATTTGTTTCATCTGTAGCTGCTACTAACTATTTCTTGTTCCCTTGAACGTAGGATCGGAGCATTGGAGGAGCAGTAAGGAATCAACATTCACATACACAAGTAGCGGCGACATTCTGGTCCACCCATCTTACATGTGGGCATGCAAAAGAAGGAAAGGCACCCATGAATGTAACAAGAACACATGCTTAAACGCTCCTAGCCCTTGGAAAGGAAGGATGCGCATTGTAACCGAGTTTGAAACATATCAATAAAAGGGGTTGTCTTCTCTATTTACTAACTTTAATTTCTTCTTCAAATGAAATAATTCTCACTATATCAAGCATAGCTACTATTGCATGCACTTCATGATAGCCAATGTCTAATTTTTTCTTATAGCATTTTAAAACCAGTCTCACTATATACATTTCATCATCGCCTTGGGCATTAAACTTTGTTTTATACACCTATTTCACATGAATGGTTTTATTTCCTATTGGAATATCCATTAACTCCCAAGTCTGATTCTCATCTATGGCTTATATCTTATCATTCATGGATTTCACCCTTTTGTTATTTTTGATGATTATATTGTTTTTGAATTTTTCTTGTTTTTGACCAAGCGATTATGGGAATCCTTGGAGCCTTTTGGGTTGACCAAGCGATTATGGGAATCCTTGGAGCCTTTTGGGTTGACCAAGTGATTATGGAAATCCTTGGAGCCTTTTGGGTTGACCAAGCGATTATGGAAATCCTTGGAGCTTTTTGGGTTGACCAAGCGATTATGGGAATCCTTGGAGCCTTTTGGGTTAACCAAGAAATTATGGGAATCCTTGGAGCTTTTTGGGTTGACAAAGTGATTATGGGAATCCTTGGAGCCTTTTGGGTTGACCAAGCGATTATGGGAATCCTTGGAGCTTTTTGGGTGGGCTATGGCTCCTTTAAATATGGAATGGCTACAAGTGACTGATGTTCAAGGGTTCTAGTTCCTTGATTTCATCAAGAGAGGCTAGCCGGTATGTTCTAGGTCCTATTTTGCTATCAATTACATATGGACCTAACCAATTTGCCGTGAACTTGTCCCTTATATGGGATGGCAAACTAGAGTTATGTTGGTTTTCTTACCAATCCGAAAGTCCCTCAAGTGAAATTTCATGTTGTATGCTTTCTTAAGTCACTCTTGATAGATACGTAAATGCTCGAGAGCATTAACGCGTTGTTCATCAAGTAATGTAAGCTGGTATAACTAGGCCCACCATGTAGTTTCATCATCGATGAAATCTTGCGTTGATATGCGCAGGGAGGGAATCTCCAACTCGAGAGGCATGACTGCCTCGAAGCCATACACGAGTGAAAACGGAGTGGCCCCGATGGATGTCCAAATGCTAGTGCAATAACCCCATAGGGCAAGTGGGATTTGGATATGCCAATCCTTATGAATGTTGATGACTATATTTTTAAGGATAGCAACTAGCATTTTTTTTTACGCCTCTATTGGTTCTACGTACCACTCATGCCCTGACACTATGTTTAATTGTTCAAATATGTCGTTAATCTCCAAGGGGCGACGATGCTGCATCTGCCACATGTGATTAAGATATGCCATCTTTGTTTCATCTTCATAATCACTATCGAAGATCCAAAGGCCTTCGTTGGATTTGACTTCTTGCAGTATTAAAGGCTTGCCTTGCTCAATAAAATTAATGTGGTCCCACCTGGGTTGTTTCGCTCTCTATGGGGGGACTTGATTTCCTTGGAGCGGCACATCCAGGGGGAACATTTTCAAAAGGCTTTCTTGATATTCATCCATGGGGATCACCTATGAGTGATCGCTATCTAATTTGAAGGGGTCATACGACACTGGTTCATACTCCGACTCATCCTTTGAGGACCCTTCTTGACATTGTCTAGACCCTCCTTGAAAATAAGCTCTCGAGCTTTCTCCTCTCTCAAGAAAAGGGAAGGGATTGTTAGAGCCAACAAGATTGATTGTCTTTAATGGGAGATAATCCCTCAATGTATATGTGGTGTTAGGGTTGGCATATGGATCTGATGCCAATACCCCCTTGTTGCCTATCCCTAGGCCTTGCATGTTCTCCACCAAGATTTCCAAAGGGAGGGGGTGGTTGAACCCTACTCCTGACTTGTCATATGGCATTTGGTATCTTGGTTTGCAAAGAACACATATCCCTTGCTCATATCGGCCTAACCCATATTCATGCCAATTGCATTGGCCAAGGTATCTCAGAGCAAAGTCTGGGTTAGACAAATAGTTGACATTTTCAGCAAAAGGCTCTTCGTCTTCGTCCTCTTGCGTGCATGGTGCAACGCCATGATCAAGGCCCCCATACACAAAGTTTGTCTAGTTCGAGGGGTAGCCTAGGCGAAAAATAGTACCAATGGGGAGTCAAGGTCTCCCCATGTCCTGCATGGATTCTAGTGTGGGTTTTGCTACAATATTCCACACCAGATACTCCCCCAGGCCCGTATTGGCCATTTTAATGGTGATCGTTGGTAGTTGAGGGGGAGGGAATGGAAGTTCTCCTTGAGTCCACTCCATGTCGGGTGGGCCAAAAGCCTCGACTTCCATTCGGCTAGGCATATCCTTAGTAGAGATAGTTGATACTGATGGCAATGTCTCTTCCAAAGGTTCTGCCTCTTCCAGGGGTTTCTTCCCTTTGTCCTTCTATTTGGCCCCCATAGATGATATCGTTGGTGGAGGACCAGATGATGAAGATGAACCCGGCTAGGATTTTGAAGAACTTGTTAATGAGGATGCCTGTAGAATCGGACCCTGTTTAGATGGATTTAACTAAAAATCCAAATGCGTTGATGGTAGGGTTGATTGCAGCATTAGTTGCATCACATTACAATACTTGAAGGGTTCTAAGTTCGTCGGGACTACATGCACCTCCCCTTCGAATGTATACTTTAAACATTGGTGAGCTATCGAAGGGACACACTTCATGTCCCTGATCCATGGCCGGGCCAACAAGATGTTGTAGGCCATCTCACCCTCCAATATGTGGCACAATGTGGGTATGGTCTTTTGTCCCACTTGGATTGGTAGGATTATTGTGCCGATTGTCAAGCAAATTGCATCATTGAATGCTCACAGAGTGTTGGTGGAAGCTATGATGTGAGATGCGCAACTTCAAATGCTTGAGAGCCGTAGTTGTGATGATGTTGCTGGACGAGCCAGTGTCTATCAACACCCTCTTATATGAGATCTTGTTGACCCGTGTGATAACGTGCAGGGGTGGATCCACCATGTCATCAATCACTGATCTCAATTTGTCTTCTCAAAATGTGATGACCGGCTCAGTGCATCATTTTACATGCCCCATAAAGTTGTTGAAAGAATTTGTCTCATGGGACTGCAACTCGATGGCTTTCAAAATCTCCATTAGAGCTTCTCAATGGGGCGTAGATTGTTGTATAAGCTCATATATGGAGAGCCTAGCCGAGGTGGTCCTAAAAATCTGAGTTAGTTTGGTCCGAAGTGTGGCCACTGGCTTAGGCAAAGGAGGTTATGAAAGGTGCTATTATGGTTGCAAAGTTGTTGGCACCTCTCCCGTCGTTGCCGCAGGAGCATTCATGCTCGGATACCTCCTGTTCCGAGTCACTATACTGATCATCCCTACGTATCCCTACATGGGGTAGTTTTGTGTGACCTCATTAACTTGTAGGGTCTTTGCCTACGAAGCATGAGCAGGCAAGGGGTCTTTGAAGACCTCCATTTGTTGATTGCTTGGTGCAATGGGATTTTCCATCGCTAGGGTCTTGTTATCAATTAGGTATTGCACCAAGCCCTTAAATTTCCAACAAGAATTTAGGTCATGTCCTTGCCACCTATGGAACCTGCAATACAAGTCCTCTCTATACCCCTTAGGCTTGGGTATGTTGGGATCTATAATTTGAATCCCTGGCAGGTTGATTAAGTTTTCCACTAACAAGCAGTCAAACAAGGAGTCCCTGGACTCTGTGTAGGGTGTGAATTGTCACCTAGGGTGATGCTGCTGACCCTGTTCTTGCCTCTGATTTTCTCTATCATAGTTTTTGGGAGGCACTGCCTGATAATTAGCCTTTTGAGGCTGAGTTGCTTGCACAGGTTTAGGGATGTTGATTACAACTTGGTTTAGTCCACTTTTTTTTCTTAGGTTTGGCTATCTCGCCATCCTGTATTTTGATCTCTTCAATAATTATGGCTTGTGCTAGAGCTTCTTCTAAGGTGGCATATTTTTGTAGCTACAATAGCATAGAGATCGATCTCAAACAACTTTTGGAGAACTTCTAAGTGAGGTCGGACATAGGAGGGAGGTAGGGTAGCTTTGAGAGCAATGTCCTACACCGGTTCTTGTAGGCCGCCATGTTCTCCTCCCCATACTGCCTAGGGCTGGCTAAGTCAATTAGTGATGCCTTCTTCTTGGTATTGAATGTGAAGCATTCGAGGAATGCATCCACTAACTAATCTAAATTGTTAATGTTGTGCTTTGGTAACTGAGTAAACCAATCTGAGGTAGGGCTTGCGAATGTGGTTATAAATGTTGTCAATAACAAAGCATCATTGTCTTGAATGTCGAAGCATTGGCTTAGGAACCTTGTCACATGCTCTTGACCATCCTCCTACCCTCTAAAGGTTGCCAACTAAGGCAGCTTAAAGTGCTCAGGGTAAGGAGGTGCTAGCACGGATGGATGCACAGGATGACTGCGGAGTTGGCGTAAAGTGGGCTTTTGGGGCAAAGAAGTTTTGGTCTCCACAGACTCCAGCCACTCTAGCAGCACTTTGTATGCATCTGAGGATTTTATTTCTTCCTCTTTAGTTTGCTCCCATTGTGGGTTGTGGGAGACTTGAGGCCTCTGAAGGGGTGGCCAGATGGCAACCCCTCCGCCTAGGTAGGGCATTTCAGCTCGCTCTTCTTCTTGCTTGTACTCCTTGTAAGCTTCCTGAGGAGTCTCTAGATGAGACCTATGACCCTAGGTGGATCTTCACGAAGGGTACCCATCATTGTTCCGAGGAGTGGCCTCCTGCTCAGGTCTAGGAGGTCTCGGAGGTAGCACTTGGTAAGGTCACAGAAACCTATCTCGCACTAAGGGATTATGCCTCTCATATGGTTCTGCCCTTTGGGTGTGTGGCGTTGGAACCCTCTCAGGCATTGGGTTATGTAGCAGCTCATCTATTTGGCACCTAATGCGCTCTTTGCTAAGGTGATATAAATGCTCTAGCTATTGCTGATCTTGCTCAAGCAGCATGATTTGCGCTTGGCAGGCGACATGTCTGGCAACTTCCAGGTCAACTTGCTCCACCATATTGAGCCTAGGAGGCCTGGATGCCTCTCCTATGCACTTACCTTGGTCATGATGATCCGAGATCTCAATAGGCTGCTTCCCTCTATCGAGGTTGGCGGCATTCACCCGAGGCTCTAGCCTTAGTGGGTGATCATGGTATCTAGCTGGTGTGGAAGCACATGGCCCTCGCACTGTATATTGCTCTTGAGTAATGTAATCATCTTCGTCATGCTCCCTTTCATATGTGTGAAAGGGGTGGGCAGAGTTAGCTCTCCAGGTTTGAAGAGCCTTACACTCTATATTTTTTCTATTGGTTCTAACAGTGATGGGGGGAAAAGGGGGGAAACCATCATCATGTGGCCTCTCCTTATGGAAACTATGCCGCTCTAGCACTTCATCACATAGTGGCCACTCAGATCGAGCTTCTAAGAGAGTTTTCTTGTCTATGTTGAGTGCCATGTGTAAGGACTCCTCCTGGAAGGGGCTATGATGAACGGGCGTGTCCCTCAAAGGGGTGTTCCTATAATTCCATCTTGACATGGATTGATGCAGACTCTCTTGCGAGTTAGGCCGCCAAGGCGGTATGACCAAGTCCTTGGTGCTATAGTGGAGGCGACTTGTGCCCCCTTGTACACTTTTCGTAGCTTTCGCCCTTGATTGGGCTTGGCTACGTGTGTACACCATGGTGGTGGTTTCCTACAAGCTATGTAGATTTTTTTTATCTCTTTTATGATTTTTATGCTACACTAAACAAAAATGATCATACACACACACAAGCAGTGATTATCTCATTTAAATATTGAAAGTGTGTCTTAGACCTGGTTTAGTGTGTTTTTTATTTTTGTTTTTGTTTTTGTTTCTTTTTGTTTTGAAGGTTTTTAAAGAGCGTTTAAATGCAAAATGAGGGCTCTTATGAATCCCAAAATTGTTTTCCCCCTCGATATACCATTGCCAAGCCGATATACCAACCTCTCTATATACCCGCCCTTACGCGAGGGAAACTATAGGTACGTGAGAGCAGATTGTACATGGAACGTAGGCGGTATGAAATGTGAATCACCCTATTTATGACACCTACCATAGAATACTTATCCTCATGTGTTGGGAATCACCCCAGCTACACTCGGTCAGCTTTCGTCAAGATTTACGTCTAGCAACAGTTGCGATTGGGGTAATGGATGCAAAATTCAAGCCAAGGTGGTGATGAAATCCACCATTGGTCTTGATCAAGAGTTGGGGTTTTATGACCAGCACCTTGGTTTTTAAGTTACCACGTGGTGTGTGGGTTTCTTTTTATTTTGCAAAATTAAACAAGCAAACAACGAAAAGAAAACTTTCCCTAAACAAACAAATAATCTAGAAACAGAAACAATGAACAGAAAATGACAGAGAACATGCAGGATCCTTACCTCTTCTCTGCCTGCATCTGTCGATCCTGAGTTTTTTCCCAAAAACTTCATAGACTAGAATTCATCTTGGGGTGGAATGAATTACAAGACTGTATTCATCCCAGGGTGGGGCACATTCCAATTTATCCCTGGGTGAAACGAATTACAGTTCTATGTTCGCCACAGACTGGAACGAATAGCAGTCCCGTGTTCCAAAAAAAAAAGATACCTACAAGCAAGGTAAATTTTGATCATATTTCTGATCCAAAAAGTTAGAGGACAGAGTCCCACCGTGATCACCACTGAAAGCATGAGGATACGGAAGCAAAAATGAAAGCGAATATGAAATGCAAACAAAAACAACCGAACTCAACGCTAAATCCTAGGAATTTGAAAGTGCATGAAAAGAGAGAAAGGCATGAGCGAATCGAAATGAAACACAAGTGAATAGAGAAGACAGCCCCTTTTATTGATATGTTTCAAACTCGGTTACAATGCGCATCCTTCCTTTCCAAGGGCTAGGAGTGTTTAAGCATGCGTTCTTGTTACATTCATGGGTGCCTTTCCTTCTTCCGCATGCCCACATGTAATATGGGAGGACCAGAATGTCACCGCCACTTGTGTCTATGAATTTTGATTCCTTTTTGCTCCTCCAATGCTCTGATCCTACATTCAAGGGAACAAGAAATAGTTAGTAGCACCTGCAGATGAAACAAAACATGCAATCCCCAAGCCTACGATAAGTGAATGAGAAAAATGAATTAAACTGTAACTAAAATGAATCCAAATGCTCTATAAATTTGACAGGGGCATCAAGAAATCATCAAGAGGGCACTGCAAAAAAAACAGTCAAGAAATTCCTCACCGATTTGAATTCGCTCCGGGGTGGGACAAATTCACCTACAACAAAGCATCGAAAAGGTACTATCCCAATGTCCTACCTAGGAAGCTCCAAAAGACCTACAAACTTGGGGTTAGCTAATTGGGGGAATTTTGGGAAGACCCAGATGGTCGGATTTTCCCAATTTGGCCTCTAACACCCAAATTTCAATGGTGCCCTCTGCAAGTTAGTGGAGGCAAAAAAACATGATAGAACATAATGGCAATTAATCAAAGCAGAATGAAATCAAAATTATAAACTATCTAAGCAGCATAGAGGTCAAATACAAGAAATGAAAATGATAGAAAGCAAAATCTACTACATATTCCCAATCATTCCTAAAAAGGGCGATTAGGCCTGTAGCAGTGTGGGGGCGCCCTAGCGGGCCACCCACCGTTTGGGGCCTGATTTTGGCACCAATCCACTTGGGATGGGTCCAAAATCCCTTATAATGTGTTGTCAATAGATTTTGTGGTATTCTATGGCCAAATGATGGGTTTTGGGCTCAAGATTCGACCTTCCAATAGTCACCCAACGACCTCCCCTCTAAAGGAGATCAAGGATGTGAAAGGCGCAAATCCAAAAGGTGTGAGGCATGTAAATAAAATGGCAGCACTTCATTGCTCTAAAATGCTCCTTCTCTATATATTTTGGGGTGAGGAAACTCACCAATTTATAGACTTGGAGGTCTCTTGAAATGGGCATGCAGAGGCGCCACATGGCAGCCATGCCCTCCCAAGGGGAAGGAGATTCCTCCCTGAATTGGGACTTCATGACTGACCTTGCAAATGCCTCTAACACTCAAAAATGCTCACCCATACTCCCATGCGATGAAGGAAGCATTGAGTAGCAGATCTGAGCTGCCATTTTTCAAGATTTGACTTTTTGCCCGTCAAACCTGCAATTCTCCCCACCTTGGAGCGAATTCAGAATTCATCCCTGGGTGGAGCGAATCCCAATTAGAATTTGTCCCTGGGTGGAACAGATATTGAGAAAATTGCCTAAAGGTGCCAAATTGATCTATGACCTTCCAAAACTACTGTGAGAGTGGTTAGGACCACTGTTTAACCTCTGGGAGCTACCCTTGGGGCTGTGTGTGTCAAAGCAATCAGTGTTTACAGTCACATAATTGGATTGGTACTGTTTTGGTGTCTACACTAATTTTTTCTTATAGCATTTTAAAACCAGTCTCACTGTATACATTTCATCATCACCTTGGACATTAAACTTTGTTTTATACACCTATTTCACATGAATGGTTTTATTTCCTATTGGAATATCCATTAACTCCCAAGTCTGATTCTTATCTATGGCTTATATCTTATCATTCATGGATTTCACCCTTTTACTAACTTTAATTGCTTCTTCAAATGAAATAATATCACACTAAAAAAGATAGCAAAATCAAAATGTTCTTCGTATTTTATTTCATTTTTAGTTACCTCATGTATGTCTTGAAATATTCTTGTCTTCACAGGTGTTCTCATGTTGGAGATCATTCTTGAAAGAGGAGGTGACCTTGATGATGAAGGAGGGTTGTTACTCATACCGGTACTATTACTTGAGGTTGAGGGCTGATTGATACTTTTTCCATTCAAGCCTTTAGACTCAATAATTGTTGGCCCTTGCTAGCCAATCTTGGAATTATAATTCTAAGCTTCATCTTCCATAAACTTCACATATCTACTTATAATCAACTTGTAGACATGTAAAATGAATCATGTTGAGGGTGACTACTCATATGGACATGCTACAAGACCATATGGAGGATCTTGGATATATTCCAAGATAGACTAGTGGTTCTAACCACTCAATTTAGGCATTTTGACCTAATCAGTCTGAATCGCAACCCAGACCTATAGTCTCTAGTCTAAACTATAGTTGACACCTGCGGTCTGTAGTTTGGACTGCAACTGTGACCTACAGTCTTAACTAAATTTTAGTTAGGCCTTCAATCTGAGCCAAATTGGTTGGAATGGCCAAAATATCTAGAAGAATGTAGTTGAAATATGAAATATTCTAGAGGCTTCCACCCCAAATGTCCTAACCACCCTTCTTGGTATTGGCTTCTCCATGAAGCCACCCCTAGCCCTAGGGGCATGCTATAAATACCCCCTCCAAATGGGGAGAAAAGAGAAGCAAGCATTGGAGATTTGAGTAGCGAAGCCCTAGCGAATTGTACGCTCAAACTTAGTATGCTAAGAGATAGAGCTATTGCACTTAATCCCTGACCCTTTTGCCACCATTCATGATGAATTGCATTATGGATGCCCTAGGTGCATATGAGGATCAAGAAACACAAATTCCGGCAAACAAAGGCCCTTCACATCGAATTGATCGCCAAATCAGTCTGAGGACAACAAAGGCAACACTTGAACATCAATTTGGACGAGGAGATCAAGCCCACTGCCCATGATTTTGAGGGCAAACCCATTAGAGGTCAAACCATGGTTGTTAGCCATGGTTCACAGTGCAGACCAATCACCAAAGCTATGGTTTGCAATAGGTGACAAATCACCTTACTATTTTCATTTCTATCTGGTTAATAGGTTAGATTAATCATTTCGTAGGTTTAATTACAGTTTAGAATAATTCTAACCATAGGAATTAGATTAGAATAGATAGTTCATGCTTTGCATTAATTAGGATATTTGTGGATCTTTTATGCACCTCTATGCTTCTATTTTTTTATTTGATCCATGCATTATTTGTCTAACGATCTCCTTTATGCTATATTACAAATATTGATTCAATTAGCATAGTTTAAAGGTTTTCTTTATGTTTTCTCGATTATTAGTTTAAATGGCATTATCATGTATGTTTCCTTAAAAGGCCTCATTATGAGAGGCTATCTATCTCTTTGATCATGTGTTGTTGTTTCTTGATTGTAGGAAGATAGGTACAAGAGGATTCCATATCATAATCCTTCCACATCATGAAGAAGGGGGTCAACTCCACCCCAAGGCAGTTTGCAACTAATCAAAGGGTAATATTAATGCGTCTACCCTATTGAGGGCATTGGCAATTGTATAAACTGTATCATCATTCAAGTGATCCTAAGAGGGGCATATGTGTAACAAATATTTATTCATAATCAATATAATAAATATCATCTTGTTGAATTTATGCAATGTGTAAACCTTTTACGCTTTTATGATGACTATAAACTAATACAGTAGATAGAGGCATGCTTTTTTCTTGTGAGAAGGCGATCATGGTGGAACTCCGTATTTGTAGCCCCTACATGCTGATATTTTTGAGTTTGCTTATCTCAGGTGCTAACCGTAGCTAATAGCTACAATTATTTATTGGCCCATAGTTTTCACCCATGGTTTACACCGTAGCTCATAGACAAGAGATGTGGTTTATAGTAGAAGTAGCAGATAGTAGAGAAACCACTTGGCATCAGATCTGGAACCAAGGTAGGCTCTATTTTTATTCTCTATTATGTATTTTTTGCTCTATGTTTTTACAGTGAGCTTTAAATCGATTGCAAATTAGGTACAATAAAAAAAGGGGGTGAATGAATAGTCCTAGTTTGCTTTCACATTTCTTCCATTAGAAAGGTGCTGCTAGGAACAACGGACCTCTGATTGTAGTCTACCCTAGAATACAGTGACCTTGATAAAAATTGAGTGGTCGTTTGCATGCTTGAGGCCCAATTAGAGGCCAAGTCATCGTAATTGCATTGTCATAACATCATGTAGGACATAGCATGCATAGATTTCTGAATTTGAAATGTTCCTTTTCTTTTTATGCATATCATATATGAATGATCATATGAATGCTCTTTTATGCATTTGTCTTTATGCAAAGTAAAATGAACCACACACACCATGTTTCATTTAAACATCAGTGGCGTTGGGCTCTCACATCCAACCCATTTTATTGAGACCAATAGTGGATGTCATTACCATTTGGTTGGCTCATTTGAAATTTTATTATCAAGACCCACTCGTTGCCAAGGCTGACCCAAGAACTGTCCTATCCATGCAAAATAGCATGCACTCATCTTCAAAAGAGTGGATTGCAGAGCACGATGTGTTGGGTGAGGGTTGGTAGTACCTATGCTACCTCATTGAGTATGGAATTCATTCCCATATTTAGCTTGTGTGAGTATATAGGTGAAAGCCAATTAAATTGAGAATAAAATCCAACAATTTTGCAAAACATGTGAGAGTTTTTCATACTAATACAACACATTTTGAAACAACATCAAATAGTTTAGGGCACATTTCAAAATTTAAAAATAATATAAGCATCATTGTATACCTTTTTTGAAAATAAAAGATACATATAGACATTAGGTACACTATGGTGGATACACAGGGTGGTAGGCAAAGGTGCAAGCCTAAAGCCAATGACCAAGCCCCAACCGATTCACCAATACACATTTCTAGTCCTCAACCACATGAGCAAACCGAATGATGTTCAATGAGAATTAGAGGAGACAACCCAAAATGAGGGGATCCCATTGAACGTACCCCTAATATACTAGCATCAGTGCATTTTGTTAGACATATATTAGAGCATGGAGCTTCTCAACCTAAGGGTGCTCCACTCAGAAGCCATTACTGAGACCATAGTGCACGTGCATCCACAGGATCAATTGAAGAGTATGTCATGTAGGGGACTAGATTGGTACCCATTCGCACTAAGTCTATAGGGTGTACTATACCCCCACCTTTTGAGTATAGAAGTAATAGATATCCACCCATTCAGTGGCAAGTAGATGGGATCTTTGTTGAGTGCAAGTCTACCCATACTCCCACGCGTACTATAGCATGCAAGATCACCATAGATATGGCAAATGTGGGAGCTAATGGAACACCATCCCATGAGAGGTGGAGGTCTATACAACTAGATGATCTAGGTAGTGTGTTAGAGTAGCTAGGCTACAAGCCTTTGACTCTGCCCACTCATTCTCTGAGTGTAGTATGAGCACAATTAGAACTACTAGAGAGCATGGAGAGGATTCTAAGCACCCTCATGTCTTGCATCCACCATCCATGCATGGTGGCACGCAACATAGGACACAACACGATGTTGATTCCATATTCATAGATAGAGGCAAAGGCACAACACATGAGTTCAATGGGTATAGAACCCACAAGGTTGCTCATACAAAGTAAGCATACCAAAGGCCTCTGATGACTGACCAGGTCGAAAGATCATATCGACTAGCCTCTAAACAAAAATTCTAACTCCTCCAAGATCAATTTGAGGATGATATCCTAGAGAGGCAACACATTGAAGATGAAGATCATCAAGCGCAGAGGCTCACTAGACAAAGGCTATATGAGTAGCATTTGTGCGAAGAGCACATCCTCATCTAGAAGGAGCATGTAGAGTAGGAAGATAGGTTGGCTAGGGCTGACCTATATTCTCAGGATGAGCGTAGAGAGTAGGTGCACAAGAAGGATTTTTTGCAAGCTGACATGCACCATGAGCATGTAAGCATTCACACTCATATCATTGCCCATAAAAGAGAGCGACCACCCTCGGTCAACAATCAAAGGAAAAAAAATTATGAGGAACAAGAGGGGAATAGATGCAACCAAGAATATCTTGAGAGTTCTCGAGTTGAGGAGGAGGAAGAGCAACGCCCTCCACCTTGATAGAAGAGGAGTGTACCTCCAAAAATGCCTCTATGCTAACTTAGGGAGGATGAATTTCTATCTTCTAAGGCTTACAAAGCTTTGGCCAAGAAATTCAAAGCAATTAAGAAACAAGGCATGGCTATCCAAAAGCCAACACAAGAAAATTCACAATGAACCTTTAGATCCCTTGGTGCCTATGTCCCCATACCCTAAGCATTTTTATATGCCTAGGTTAGACAAATTCAAGAGTGATGAAGAGGCACAAGAATATGTCATGAGATTTCTGGATGCTTGCTTTCAGATAGAAATCAATGATGCACTGTTATTGCATATGTTTGTCACGACACTCTCTAGGCCAGCCCGAGAGTGGTTCAATTAGCTAAAGAAACACAACATAACAAATTTTGAGCAATTAGCTGATGCCTTTCTTGAATTCTATTCCTTCAACGTCAAGAAATAGGCCAACCTTTTCGATTTGGCTGTGCTAGCTCAGCACGATGACAAGCCAATAGAACAGTATGGGAAGAGGTGGAGGAGATTAATGGCAAAGTTTTTGTTCCTGATTCCTACCACAAAATTAACCTGAATGTTTACAAAGAGTTGTGCAAAGCACATCTTGCTATTGTTGCAACTGTAAAAATATGCTACATTCGAAGAAGCTTTGGTGCAAGCCAAGGTAATTGAGGACATCAAGTTGTAGGAGGGAAACTTGAAGCTCAAAACTAGGAAAGAGGGATATAGGAAGAGTACCTCAAAGCAACAGGGCAAGTAGGCCCATGTGAATCAGGTGGTACTAAATCTCCAAAATGAGGATAATGGGAAAAAGAAATAGAATTATCAAGCCCATCCTCCTCATACGCAATACGACTAGTGAAGGAATAACTTCAAGGGCAAGAACAAAGAGCAACACCCACCTCGCATATTCATGCCATTGACAGAATCATTGACATCAATTTTTTTCAGCTATGCGAGGCCAAGGCAATAAGATTACCCGAAGTCAAGATGGTTGATCCTAATCAGCCCAAGCCCAAAGATTATTAGGAAGATCTATTTTACATATTTCATAGAGTGAAAGGCCATGACATCGAGGTATGCTGGTATTTCAAACATATTGTGCAAAATATTATAGAAAGAGGAGAGCTTGTGGTACTAGGAAATCCCTAGGCACTAGACAACCAAAAAATGGGGATTTTTAAAAATCCTTTACCAAACCATGAGGCGCCCCATAACCACGTTGGCCATGTCAATCAAGTGTGAGTCGAACCACCTACGCAGGGGTTCATCAGCATGGTCAATGTTGTTACCAGATATGGGAGGTATGAACGACTGAATCAACCTCATGCTCTCATTCAAATACAAGCCACACCCCAACAGCGATAGGCATAAAATATTCTAGGCCCACCAATGAGATTGGTGGTGACCATTAGGAGCAGGCTGGTTCAAAACCCATAGATAACTCCTACAAAGTTTTCAATATATGAGCTTATACAGTAGTCCCCCAGGAATAGGGAGACTCTTATGGACATTCTGAGGTCCATTAAGGTACAGTACCAAGATGCACAAGTGTTCACAAACTTCATGGGGCATGTACAATAGTGCCAGGAACCAATGATCCAATTCTATGATCATGAAGTGAAAATGGTTTCTACAAGCGTGGTTGACCTGCCACTACATATCATTGCATGTGTTAACCATGTGCCATTCAAAAGGGTCTTGATTGATACTGGTTTGTCGATCAATATAATCATGACTAAGGTACTACACCATTTTAAATTGCCTAAATTTCTCATCGTACCAACCACCTTTACATTGAGAGAATTTAATGACACACTATGCTCTATGGTTGGCACGATTTTCCTACCTATTCATGTGGGACTAAATACCATTCCCATAATGTGTCATGTGATAAAGAGCACCTTGCAGTATAACATCCTGCTGGGGAGGTCTTGGATTCATGAAATGTGTTGTGTTCCCTTAATATTGCATCAATGTGTCAAGTATATACACGAGGGACAAGTTCATGTGGTTTCATCAGATGAAGAACCATTCAAGTTTTTGAACTTAGCATATTTTCCAAGGGGCTTCGTACTCCCATCAATGCACTTGGACATACGGCCCACGTCACTAGTAAGGGTTCCAAGAGGTAAACAGGTGGTGCATGTTCAACCATTGGTATATGTATCAAACATATCTGAATGTACCACTGCAACCTCTCTGAGATTGAGTGCATCAGTAATGTGTTAGGACGATGAGAAATTAAAGGTAAAATTGGGTAGGAAAGAAGTGAAGAACGTGCCCGAACCAGTCATCGCTAAGGCTGCCACTCCCATAGAGGTGGAGGAAGCCCAAGATAAAGTCAATGATGCACCTCAGCCTGCTTCTCCTGCATCGTCAACAGGGGCATCCACACTATGGGTGACTATTCACCTGGCTAGTATAGGTCTGGGTGAATATCTTGTGCAAAATGTGACCTTTGGTCCTATTTTAGAGACTGCACAAGACATGGGCCGACCGATAGCCCATCGATACCCTATTGGATCCGTAGTGTCGTTGGGTGAGCCACCCAACCAAACAAACTTCATCTATGTTAGGTTGGATCAAGTTCCAATGCGAGCACCCATGGATATGGATGATGAGGAACAATTCATGGTGAACGTTTGGTACTTGTCCAACCCAGAGTACACCATGCACATTTTTGAGCTCTATCATTGGCATGGATATGGCCTTGGTATTTTTGAACAAGGATGAAGAACCCCTCTTGAACTACATTATCAGTTGGCAACTGATAGGTTTGGATTGGGATTGCAGATTTAGGGACATGATGATTTATTCATTGTATCATTAGATTGTTTATACCCGAGTCTAGGGGACGACATGGATTTTAATCCATATCATGCTAACATGTCTAGTCTTTGGGGAAAAAACCCAATGGTGTCAGTCATCACCATTGAGATATCAAAGCTTGAACATGAAGAGTTCTTAGATTAGAACCCTAGAGGAAACTTGGGTCATCGAAACCATATCACAACCGACGATACTGGCATGCAGGGGCACAACCCCACTATTTTAGGTGATCTCAAGTCAAGAGATCTCTATAGTGAATATGGAGAGGAGTCCACCTCCGAAATAAGTGGACCAAGTTATGATGCAGATGGTGAGTCCTCAAATAATGATCAATCTGAAGAGGAAATTTATCGAGCCTTCATGGTTATGGTATTTCTACATCATTTTCTGCCTAGTGAGCAATTAGATGAGATACAAGAGCATTTCATGGTCGATAGTGATTATGATGATGAGATAGAGTAGGCCTACTTAAGGCCTCATCCAGCTAATCTCC
Source organism: Wollemia nobilis (assembly GCA_028583015.1). Taxonomy (NCBI): domain Eukaryota; kingdom Viridiplantae; phylum Streptophyta; class Pinopsida; order Araucariales; family Araucariaceae; genus Wollemia; species Wollemia nobilis. Next base: position 5,739,215 of record JAQPPZ010016059.1, on the reverse strand, counting down.
CAATATTTATTGATATGATAGAGTGGTCTGCTCATAGTAGAGACCATAGTGATGAGGTTGAGATGACCGATCCGAAGCTAGTATATCTGCTACATCTATTGTCTATAGAGTTAGAGTATGTTATAGAAGTGCCTCTTAACACTGATAACTTTGAAGAGGAAGAAGATCCAATTTTTGCATTGATGTTGTATATACGATTGTTTTATTTGGTTTATGTAGATAGTGATGATAGCGATCGCAAAATCAGATACATGGGACCACATTTGGCAGATCACCCCTTGCATATGGGGGGAAGTGAAGGATTATATATGTACAATGATGATGAGGATTCATTGGAGATGGCCTATTTGGGGCCTCATCACCTACGTAATTGAAATCCACCTCAGGGTCTGCCACTTATTATAGCTATGGTTTTGTGTTGAGAGATTAATCTCTAGCGCCGCCTCAGGGAAAGAATAAATCTAGAAGAGGAATATCAAAGACTCTTTCCACATCTGCCTACTTATGTTAAGCTACTTGAGCTATTAGATTCCATTTTGTAGTTAGTGAATAGATAGGATCTAGTTGTTTGGGCATCCCATAGGGAGGACCCGTTCGTACCCATACCATATGAGCCAGATCTTGGGTACGAAAGCTACACAGATGATGTAGAGTTTAGCCCGTGTGGTCCTAGAGATAAATTCCATTCCATCAACATGGTCTCCATTGATTTTACCACTCCACTCTACAATCCAATAGATCCATCCAAACCATTGCATCTGAACATGGATGCTATCGATTGGGATCACTCTAATTCACCAGTAGATCCTAAAGACTTCTTCCCAAATGAAGAGATGTTGCAACCATTTCATTTTGGACCAGGATATGCTTACGATGTCTATCACACTAAACATGCTTTCGATGAAGAACATATAAATCCAACTGATGACATCCATTTAATCTGTACACCTCATCGGCTTGAGGAGGGATTCCATATATCAATAGAGGAAACCTTCAAAGTGGATATCAGTAATGACCCCACAAATCCAATGAATGTTAAATTTAGAATGAGTCTCACTCCAGATGAGTGCACTAGCATCATCCCTATATTAAAAGAGAGACCTAACCTTTTTACTTGGACATACAAATATATACCCAGTCTACACCCGAAGTTGGTTACTCATAACCTTTTGCTAGACCTGTCCAAGAAGCCCGTCAAGAAGAAGCTCAGAAAGATGCATCCAAAAGTAGCCTTAATAGTGAAACATGAATTGCAAAAATTGTTGGATGTAGAATTTGTCATTTACATCGACTATCCAGAATGGGTATCCAATATGGTGCCTATAGGAAAACTAAATGGAAGGATCCGTATTTGTATGGATTTTAAATATCTTAACAAGGAAACACCCAAATATTCATTTTTGTTTCCCAATATCGATGCTTTAGTAGACTCTACTGTCGATCACGAAATGCTATCCTTAATGGACAATTTTTTTGGTTATAATAAAATTTTGATTAAGCCTGAATACCAACACAAAACCGCATTTATAACACCATGGGGAAAATTTTGCTACAAAGTTATGCCATTTGGTCTCAAAAATGTTGGTGCCACATACCAACAGGCCATGACATACATTTTTCATGACTATATGCACAAAATTTTGGAAGATTATATTGATGATTTGCTATACAAGTCATTGGTACGAGAAGAGCATGCAGAGGTCTTAAGAAAAGACTTTGATCTCCTGACAGAGCACAATGTCAGGCTGAATCCTAAGAAGTGTGTATTTGGCGTAACTTCTAAAAAATTACTAGGGTTCATTGTCTCCAAGAGAGGCATCTAAGTAGACCCAGTGAAGATCAAGGTCATTTTGTAAATGTGTCCTCCCACCAATATTAAGGAATTAAGGATCCTTCAAGGCAAGGTAGCCTTGATAAAGCGATTTATCACCCAACTATCGGATAAATTTTGACCCATGAATCGACTGCTACATAAGGGTGTCCCATTCAACTGGGATGAGGACTGCAAGGCAACCTTCACTGAGATAAAGAAATACCTGGCGACGCCATCAGTGTTAGCTCCAGCAAGGCCAGAAGAGCCTTTTTTGCTATATATATTGGCAACATAATTTGTGTTAGGGACCATGTTGGCTCAAAAGAATGTACAAGGCAAAGAGCAAGCCATATATTAAATTAGCCAAATCTTGGTGAGTTATGAGATAGGATATGCATATGTGGAAAAACTATGTTTAGTAGTAGTGTTCGCTACCAAGAAATTATGGCACTACATGTTAAGTCACACAACATATGTGATATCAAAACAAAATCCTTTGCAGTATATGATGAGCAAGACATATCATAATACATGTACTACAAAGTGGATCATGCTATTGACAAAATTTGATCTAGAATTCATAAGCTAGAATTCCATTAAGGGACAGGTCATAGCAGATCAGTTAGTTGAGACACCACTATCCAATAGTAGGCCTCTAATAATCAAGCTTTTGGATGATGCAGTGTTTGTAGTATTCGAAGCTCTCAAACCTGAAGAACCAGAGAACAATGCTAATATTAATCTGTTCTTTGACGGTTCAAAGTGTAAGTAAGGAGTTTGCGTAGGAATAGTATTTTTCGTGCTGCAATGAGCTCCAATGCCCTTATACTAACAATAAAAATGAATATGAAGCCCTACTTTTGGGCCTCCATACACCCGTTGCCATGAATATCAAGAGACTAAACATCTTTGATGATTCCTTGCTCATAATTAATCAAGTGAAGGGACTATTTTAGTGTCGATATCCGGTACTAAAAGTCTACAAAGATATTTTTGCCACATATCTAGATAAACTAAAATGGTATGACATCGAGGCAGTCCGTCGTTAATCAAATAGGTTTGCAGACACCATGACATCTTTGGGATCCTTGATCCCTTAGAATTCATCTATCGACTTCACTATCATCCACGTCAAGATGCTCTTGCATCCTACAACAGAGTGTGTAGCCTTTGATAACAAAGAATCAATCAACATGATTAGTGTGGAACCAAAAGCTGATTGGTTCTACAAAGCTGAAGACTTTCTCAAGAAAGCATCCTAGGGGTCTTTAACCTCCCAGAGTCCTGCAGGGAGTGGCACCACCATTCACCACTAGCTATTTCCCAGTATGCATTTGCAAAAGTAAATACGCAGGGGGTATATGTTGTATTAGTAGTTGAAGTTGAGGCTCATCAGAATTGGATGTCACAAATCCAAGACTTCCTAAGACTTGGTTTTTCTTGGAGGCACTGTCGTGTACCACAATATGCACATTTAAAAAAAAGTGACTAAATATGTCTTGGTAGGAGACATTTTGTATCGCTAAAGTTACGATGGAGTATTTCATTGTCTTGAGCCCCAAGAGTCATCTTGGGAAATTTTAGAAGCTCATGACGGTATGTGCAGTGGCCATTTTAGTGGCATGGCCATAATCAAGCACATCCTTCAAATGGGTTATTATTGTCCCACTATGGAGAAGGAGTGCAATGTATATGTCAAAAAATGTATCAAATGTCAGCATCATGCTAATATTATGCACTTGCCATCACAGGCCTTACAGCCCATCCAAGCTGCTTGACCATGGGGGTTTGATCTAATTGGTAAGATATCTCCTTCGTAATTAGGCCAACATACATTCATTATTATGGCTACTGAGTATTTTACAAAGTGGGTGGAAGCCATTCCCTTAAAAATAACCACTGGAGATCGCATAGCAGAATTCATAATGGAGCATATCATAAGTCATTTTAGGATACCATCCAAAATTATTTTGGATAATGGAACTTCTTTTAAGAACAAAATTATGTGAGCTTTAACATCTAAGTACCGCATCAAACATAGTTTTGCAACTCCATATTATCCACAGGAAAATGGGCAAGCTGAGGCCTCAAACAAGACTATGGTAGCCATCTTGAAAAAGACAGTGCAGGAACACCACAAGGATTGGCATATACAACTGCCTCTTGCATTATAGGCTTATAGGACTTGCATTCGGACTGCCACTGGGGTGACTCCATTTTTACTAGTATATTACACTGAGGCCATTAAGCCCTTAGAGTTGGAAATTCCAATGCTGTGCGTCGCATTGAAAGAGTTCATCGATGACGACACCGCATGGCAAGCTCGAATAGACTAATTAACGCTACTAGATGAACGTCACATGAATTCCCTGGAGCATTTTTGTGTCTATCAAGAGTGATTAAAAAGAGCTTACAATATCAAAGTCCACCAGAGAGACTTTGAATTTGGGGATCTTGTGCTAAAATAAAATGAACAAAACTTGAATTTGCCGCTCGATATGCAAGACAAATTTGTGACTAATTGGTTAGGACCCTATATCATATCTAAAAATATTGGTTTGGGTACCTATCACTTGATGTCACTAGGGGGTGTTGAAGAGTCTGTAGCGCTCAAAATCATCCATATTAAGGCATTCTATGCTTAGAGAGTGTAGCAAAAAAAGCTCTAAAGGCATTTGTAAGCCCTTTGGTCAGTCAAAAAGGCACCAAGGATTTCTAAAATTTGCTTGGTCAACCTGAAGGCTCTGAGAGTTCCTATAACTACTCGGTCATCCCAAAAGGCTCAAAGCTCTCTTTCGAGTGATTTGGTCATATCAAAAAAATCTCCAAAGGTATCTGTAAGCCCTTTGGTCAGTCAAAAAGACACCAAGGATTTCTAAAAATTGCTTGGTCACCCCAAAGGCTCCAAGGGTTGCTTAAAGCCACTCGGTCATCCCAAAAAGACACCAAGGATTTCTAAAAATTACTTGGTCAACCCAAAGGCTCCGAGAGTTCCTATAGCTTCTCGGTCATCTGAAAAGGCTCCACACTCTCTTGCTAAGAGTTTGGTCAACGAAAAGGTTCCAAAGGCATCTGTAAGTCCCTCGGTCAATCCAAAAAGCTCCAAGGATTTCTAAAAATAATTTGGTCAACCCCAAAAAGCTCCAAAGGCATATATACTTGTCATTTGGTCAAATATGAAAGCTCAAAAATTCATAAAAATTTGAAAATATATAAAATTCCAAAAAAAATGGTAAAACATAAAATCCAAAAATATTTGCTTTTGCAGTTTGCATTTTCATACATGCATTCACATCATCATATTGCATTTAGGAATTTTTCATTCGTTGAATTCCATAGTAGAGTGTAATGTGTCTATCAAAATATTACAAATGGTCACACATGTGTGTTTCAGTCATGCACCCTTGCATTTATCATAATTCATTGCATTCATACACGATATCTATTGCAGAAAATTATGCATGTATATTAAGTTTTCTAGCCACTCAAACATACCTAGTGGGTTCTTCAAATATTTTAGAAAGCTTGCTTTGTTGTTATAGATGAGGTCATTAGTTGGGATAGTGCTTTGACATATCAAGATCCCGTCACTAGAAAAACAATATAAAATTCTACTAATACAAGAGATGATGAAAGCTACAAAAGCAGTCTTAGGTATCTAGAGAGATGGGTTTCATGACCTGCTTATATTGCAAATAGATCGATCTATAGTGGTGAACTTTGGCAAAAGGACAAGAATTTCCCCTATAAATCCCAAAGGTTTAAATCCCAAGTTACAAAGTGCAAATTTCAAAGTACAAAGTTCAAATCAAATGTAAAGTTACATAGTGAATCAAAAGCGCTATAAAAATCTCTTGCTCAAAGAAAACGGTAACACGTGGACTAACAATGATTTTTATCACTACATAAGAAGGGTGAGAACTTGAATCCTTGGATTGTACACCTTTTGAAAGCCATAGAGTGATCCCTGCAATCATAGGGGTAGTTCTATTGGGTGATCCCCAAATGTAGCAATGGGTTGAAAGAGTCCCACTTGCATTTGGAGGGGTAGCCCTGATCAATTTGCAAGATGATCTAGCTCTAGGTACCTAGGATTGTCTAGTTGTATAAGTCTAATCAAATCTGAAACAAGGATGGTACGATCGTATGAGGAACCCTATCTCACATATGGGTTGAAAGAGTCCTGACTAAAATACGGGGTATGCTTATGGTCTATCTAAAAATACTCACATGCACACACAGGGATAATGAATAGTTGAGTCTGTCATGACAAAAGCCTTGTACAATTAGTATGTGATTTTTGGAGAGGTCTACTAGGGTGTTTGAGTCTCGTGGAAAACCTCAAAAAGTTCTCTAATAGCAACAAAACACCAAATATCATTAGACATCCAAAATGCGAGTCATTCATTTATCAGAATGCATTTTACAAAGCACAATCAAACATATAGGATAGATACTGCATGAATATTAGAAATGATGTTTAGACGGCCACTGACTATATAGTGCAGCAAAGAAAAATATACAGAATGACATATTCATTAATTAGCATTATCCCAATCCATTTCACTGCATTTCATATATGGGTGATTAATTTATTAAGTTCTTGTAATGAGAATTATCAATTATTTTGATTGATTTTCATACATTCTGTGGTGTCGTATTTTAAAATTGATATACATAGTTTACATTCATTATTTATATTTTAAGTGATTAAAGCATACAGGTTCATTCCCATTAGATTACGATTATGTACATAATGCATTAACATGCATTGCATAGCATACCATAACTTCATAAAAATGAACACATTCCCACAAAGAAAAAACAAATATGCATTCAAAATAAATACTGCATCCATTTGCATCCATCATAAATAACACATCTAAATATATAGATCACTGCATAACATCATCATCATAAAGAAGATAGTTATCTAGTGCATGTCATCCATACATCGCATCATATAAACATAGCATCAACATAAGCATTGCATCCATGTGCATCAAATAAACATAAAATCAAAAATAAATAATTTGTACGCATTAATGAGCCATAAATGATCAAGTCATATATATATATATGTGTGTGTGTGTGTGTGTGTGTCCAACAGAGTACATAGGAAGTGTATCAAAATGCCCTCATACTACACAGTGTGTAGGTCCTTGACCTTACACCTAAAATAAATGTGGCATATCAAAAATGTAGTCTGCATCTAGTAGAGCCAAGATCTAGTCTGCTCCCCTTGTACTGGAGTTCTCACTGCTTCCCTCAGCACTATGCTCTAGAGCCTGCTCTCTTGTATGCTCTAGAACCCATGGTATGTCCTGTTGTGTATCTTGCCTACCTCCAAATCCTAAGGCACCTAGCACATGAGAAACTGGTAACTGCAGTAGGCTAGTCCTCTAACCGGTGGCCCCTGAAGTCTGCCCTGCATCTCTAGGCCTGGCATGTGATGTCACACCATGTGAGCTAGAGGACCTGTGTGTCCTATCATTCCTATAAGTCCTATGACTTGAGCTCACCATAGACTGTTTGGAGGTCTTAAACCTAGTTCGCTGAGACTCTAAAGTGAAAGGATCCTCAAGAACTTGTAGCCCGTGCATCTCAATGTAGTCGACTAGCTAATCAATGTGAGCAAGCTGAGCTACATGCATCTCATTGGTCCTCATGACCATGCTACATAGTCATTCTACCTCAGCCATCAGATCCTAAAAACCTGATGGAGCTACCGCTGGTGCTTCCAGAGGTCCCATAGTAACCTAATGAGGTGCCATAGCCCCCCTTGATACCCTAAATAGATCTCTCTCCACCTTTGCTATAGTTCGCTATGCCTGGGCTAACTCTAATGCAATTTGTAGTCTCTAAACATGGACTTCTACATCTATTGCCCATGCAGTAAGATCCTATATTTGACCCTGCACCTCAGTCAGGTGCCTATCCCTGTCAGCTACTATCGCCTCTAGAGTGGCGATAGTAGTATATTGCTCTAGCTGTTGTGTATGGAATCATCCAAGCTAACTCTGCAAGTCAGCCACCTAAGCTAAGAGTAGACCCTCTACACTATCAGGAGGGACCTCACCCTCCTCTAAAGCCTCCTCGATGGTGGCCTCTATGCCCCAGCCACCCTCTATCCATTGGCACACCCTACGCCCATCGAGATCCACCTCTACCTCTACCTAATTTGGCTCTCAACCCAGAGGCCCTGTGTCATACCATATGAACATGGACCACCACCCATCATACTCTAGAGTGGTCCCAATATTCTCAAATCCAGTCTCTTGGTAGTCATCAGTAGTATCTCCTAGAGTCTCAAGAAATATCCACTGTAGATCATGCTCTGCAACCAAGCATCTGTATCTAAGTGGGATATTTGGAATATCCTGTACGAGCCCAAACTACCGTAGGACCTGAGAGTAGAATTGGTACTCTTGAATCTCGAACTTATGACTGATCAACCATCTATCATGGTGTGCCTATCTCATCCACTAGCCCTCCTCTGACCATGTTGGGCAATCCATATAGGGCCACCATTGAACATCGTTTGGACCAAGTGCTGCAAAATGAGTGATGTAATACTGGATGTCACTAACATGGATCCAACCATGGGTACCCTCTTCCTCATGAGGCCAAAAGGTGGTATAAAACTTGCGCTCATAAGTAATAGAAGTGATGTGTAGTGGAAGATCTACAAGATGCTCGATCCAGATGTGCTGCCACCCCTAGATCTGCAATAGAAGACTATAGTTGAGGCCCTTACAACTACGCTCAGTAATGTGATATGGCTCCCTATAGAGCTGATATAGCAGTGTGCTCCCCCATGATAGAAGTAAGGGCTCCTATATAGAACTCTGAATAAACCTCCAGGTAGTGGATAAGAGGTTCCAGGGAATCCTCACACTCGAGTCTGGAAGGACAATCTATACTATGAGGTGCATGAAGAGGGCTTCCTATGTAGAGAAGACATCCTCGTGATACCACTCGTCGATGTGCACCCCTTTGTGGTCAATCGAATCCTAAGCATCCTCGCTCTGGTCACCAAAGATAGAATTGAAAACAACCTCCTTTACCATAGAGGTAGAGGAGACGATGGCCTTGCCATCAATGGGGATCTTGAATATCCTATAGACATCCTCCAAAGTAACAGTCATTTCACCTTTGGGTAGGTGAAATGTGTTGGTCCACGCATTCCAACATCAGGCCAATGTAATTAGGTAGGCTTGATCTACCCTAATAATGGGAAAATCCATGACATAGCCAAACCCAACAACTCAGAACCAATCTCGGTCATCATCAGATAGAGCCCCATGGAGAGTCTTCAGAATGTCAGGCTCTTGGGCTCTAGAAGTCAACCTCTAAAATAAAAAGCATAATGTAAAATAAAATCTAGCTAACTAGAGCTAAAAAAAATGCTAAAAACAACAAAAATATATACATATATATAAATTGCAGGTAAAACCTGAGGTCCCCAATTTGTCAATTGGGAACCGCAGCTAAAACCTGCGATCCCCAATTTGCCAATTGAGAACCGCAGCTACCAGCTGCGGTTTAGGAGAGGCACCCATTTTGGGTACCTTCCTAGTCCACTAATTCACAAAATTAACTCCTAAGCTAACCTAGACTAGTGGGGTTCATTACCAACAGTTCAGTGAGGTTCATTACCCGCATTACTTAATGTGGTTCATTTTACTGGTATTGAGTGCGAGGTATCGGTTTTGAGTTACCTTACCCACACCCTAGCCTTGGCTAGTAGATGGTTGATCAGGATCCACCATTAAGGTAGATGAGTGTAATTACGATAGAGTGTGGTAGCATTTTGGATCAGGGAAGGTTATCTCACTCTTAGAGCTCTCAAATTACTAGTGCTTGCCAAAAAATAATGAAAATTTTCAAATGGGAATTCAATTTATAGGTTCTCATAGTCTCGATGAATCGCATTTAACATCTATGGTTCTAAAACTAGGGTTTTCCACCTGTAGGTCTAACCCGCAATTCCCAAAATTTGAAAAATTAAATTGTAGACCGTACCTGTAGTCCACAGCTATCATTAAATGCACTCAAAACCCACCATGGGAAGGTCTAAAAGAGTAAATCAATGACTCCCATTAGATACAAATTCAAAATTAATTATTAAAATTACCAATTTGGTGATGTTAAAAGCCCCAAGATCAATCAAAATGCAAAATTAAAATAAAAAAATCAAATAATTAAAAACCAAAAGCGCCTCGTATTCAATGATTTATCCTATACACTTGGCGGTTGTAGTGAGTTGCGATCCATGCAATCTGGCAAGATGAGTAAATCACATAAGGACCTTTGGGGAAAAATTGTCATTTCTTTTATGACATCTTTCAAAAAATCATTGATAATTATGATTCAACACAAGTCTAATTGCATTTGTATCATTTTGATTCCTTAAGATGACTATTGTAGCCTGACTGCTCCATGGGATAGAAATGTGCAAATACTACTAAGAGTTGAAATAATAAGCTGAACTAGGCCTAGCCAAGGCATTCAAATGCTTGAATATTAATTTATTCAAGATCATTCATTATGGTCAATCAATTTCATCACTTCATACATTGTCATTACCCTCATCGACTCGTCTCTTGAGGGGGTAGTCATAATTTTATAATCATAATCAAAGTCAACAGAAGATCCCTGAGATCGTAGATCCCCTGATCTTGTCAAAATTGCATTCGTTCTTGCGAATCATTGTCAATAGCTATCATAAGCTTCCCCCTTTGCTTGGGATAAAAAAAAAATATGATAATTGGTTTGTAACTCTCATCCTTCATATTTATGGGTCAGAAGATACCCATACTTGGCATTGATGCTATTCGAACGTCTGATGACGAGTGTAGACTTGTCAAAATATAATCCTTTCACGATTTGGAATCAATGATTCTAAGATGCATCCTTTTGCTAGACCTGGGGAATCTAATTTTTATCCAACTAATGATCATCATAGAACCTTAGGCATCGTATTAGGATGTATATTTTTGCTCAGCGTTGTTCAATCTCACAACGCATCTCAAAAGGGGTATCTATAGACACCTAAAACACATTATACCAAGGGCGACTACTCATATGGACATGCTACAAGACCATATGGAGGATCTTGGACATACTCCAAGATAGAGCAGTGGTTCTAACCACTCAATTTAGGCATTTTGGCCTAATTAGTCTGAACCACAGCCCAGACCTGTAGTCGCTAGTCTAAACCATGGTTGACACATGTGATCTGCAATATGGACTGCAACTATGACTTGCGGTCTTAACTGAAGTTCAGTTAGACCTTCCATCCAATCCAAATTGGTTGGAATAGCAAAAATATCTAGAAGAAGGTAGTTTAAATATGGAATATTCCAAAGGCTTCCATACCAACTATCCTAACCACCCTTCTTGGTCTTGGCTTCTCCATGAAGCCACACCTAGCCCTAGGGGTATGCTATAAATACCCCCTCCAAATGGGGAGAAAAGAGAAGCAAGCATTAGATATTTGAGTAGTGAAGCCCTGGTGAATTGTACACTCAAACTGATTATGCTAAGAGATAGAGCTATTACACTTAATCCTCAAACCTTTTGCCACCATTCATGATTAATTGCATTATGGATGCCCTAGGTGCCTAGGAGGATCAAAAAATGTAAATATGGGAAAACAAAGGCCCTTCACATCTAATTGACTACCAAATCAATCTGAAGACAATAAAGGTGACCATTGAACATCATTTTGGACAAGGATATCAAGCCCACTGCCCCTAATTTTTAGGGTAAACCCATTAGAGGTCAAACCATGGCTGTCAGCCATAGTTCATAGTGTAGACCGCTCACCAGAGCTACGGTTTGCAACATGTGATAGATCACCTTACTATTTTCATTTTTGTTTAGTTAAATAGGTTATATTAATCATTTCTTAGGTTTAATTATAGTTTAGAAGAATTCTGACCATAGGAATTAGCTTAGAATAGATAGTTCATGCTTTGCATTAATTAGGATATTTGTGGATCTTTTATGCACCTCTATACTTCTATTTTGTTATATGATCCATGCATTATTTGTCTAATGATATCCTTTATGCTATATTACAAATATTGATTCAATTAGCATAGTTTAAAATTTTTATTTATCTTTTCTTCATTATTAGTTTAAATGGCATTATCATGTATTTTTCCTTAAAGGTCCTCATTATGAGAGGCTATCTATCTCTTTGATCATGTGTTGTTGTTTCTTGATCATAGGAAGATAGGTACAAGAGGAGTCCATATCATAATCCTTCCACATCGTGAATAAGGGAGTCAACTCCACCCCAAGGTAGTTTACGACTAATCAAAGGGCAATATTAATGCACCTACCCTATTGAGGGCATTGGCAATTGTATAAATTGTATCATCATTCAAGTGATCCTAAGAGGGGTATATGTGTAACAAATATTCATTCATAATCAATATAAGAAATATCATCTTGTTGAATTTATGCAATGTGTCAACCTTTTACGCTTTTATGATGACTATAGACTAATACAATAGATAGGTGCATGATTTTTGCTTATGTCACAACTTGTTTGTAATAGGGTTATACTATCTATAAGCCTTTGAATCTTCACTATACCCAGTGAAGATGCATTTTTCTACCTTGTCATCCAACTTTCTTTACTTCTCATCTAGAATGTGTGCATATGCTATGCACCCAAAGAATTTTAAGTGAGCAATACTTGGCTTTTTTCTGCTCCATGCTTATTGTGGAATCATATCCTTCACACTATTTGTAGGACACCTATTTAGCAAATAAACTACACATGCTACAACTTCTTCCCAAAACTCATTTGGTAATGTTTTTGCCTTAAACATGCTTCTTGCCATATCTATTATGGTTTTATTTTTTCTCTTTGCAACACCATTATGTTGTGGTGTGTATTTTACTATGAAGTACCTTTTGATTCCATGTGATTTATAGAAGTTTTGGAATTCATTGAAGATATACTCACCTCCAACATCTATTTTGAGAGTCTTCATATAGTAGCCACTCTACTTTTCAACCAAAGGTTTAATATTCTTCAATTTTACAAAAGCGTATAACTTTAGTTTTAGGGGGTATATCCATACCTTTTGATTGAAATCATCTATAAAAGTTAGAAATTATTTGTTATTGCCAAATGAGATAATTTGAATAGGCCCAAATATATTTGAATGCATCATCTCCAATGGTTGTGAATATCTCCATGATTGTCATGTAGGGAATACATCCCTATGTTGCTTTCCTACTAGGCAACCTTCACATGCTTGATTAGGTTGCTCTATGAGAGGAAATCCCCTCACCATATAATTTTTATGTAGCAAGTTCATGCCAATAAATCTTAAATGATCAAATCTAAGATGCCACAACCATACAATATTCTTTACAACTACACTAAATAAAGCAATATTTTACACTTAATTTTATTGGAAACATCTTGTTATTTGTCATGACTTTATCTCTAATTATGCAGGCTTCATTTTCAAAATATATTATGTGCCCCTTTTGCACAAGCTACCCAATGCTTAGCAAATTATGTTTCAGTCCATAAACAATATATACATTAGGGATATGCTTTCTTTCTCCTTGCCTTTGTGTAGATTATAATCCTCCCTTTGCCCATGATAGGTATCTTGTTGTTGTTTTCCATATCCACTTTAGACTTTATGGTATCATCTAGCTATGAGAACATTTCTCTATTGCCAGACATGTGGTTACTGCAACCACGATCAAGATACCATACATTCTTTTGACTCTCTTCATTAGTACTGCAAGTTAACAACATAGACCCACAAGCATCTTTGTTTTCCATATTATCATTCTTATTGGTATAGTGGGCTTGTTGCTTATTTTCATTTGCCATATTATTTCTACACTAATAACTATAATGGCTAAATTTCTTGTAGTAGTAACATTAGATTTTGGATTTATCATACCTTTGATTTGATTCTCCTTGCTAATTTTTGTTGTTGTCTCTTCATTTTGCTTGATGGAAATTATAGCTAGTTTCTCTTTTGTTGGGTTAGTTTGTTCTTCCTCCTCTCTCATGGCCTCTACCACCTTTCCATTTGTTATTTTATCCTCTTCCTCCTTGATAACTTGAGGTTGCTTGCTATGATTCCTCCCTTCTACTATTGTATCTGAATGAAACCTGCATCTTAAAAGCCTACTCCAATAAGGACTATGCTATTTGGTTTAGCCTCTACTCATTTTTGTAGAGAATCCATCAACTCATCCAATGAAAAGGTTGTTAAGTCCCTTGATTCTTCAATAGCAATGACTACTAAGTCAAACCTTGTTGGTAGGCTTCTCAGTATCTTCTCCACTATTCTTTGGTTATCAATATTCTCCTCATTCATCCTCATATAATCTATAATACCCATTGTATAGGTAAATAAGTCACTTATAGAATTTGATTCACTCATATACAAATTTTCAAACTCCCTTCTCAACATTTGCAACCTTACCAACTTCACTTTTTTGGTGCCTTAGAAGGAGTTGGTTAAAATTTTCCATATCTCCTTTGATTTGGTTGCTACTACAATTCTAGGAAATATGGTCTCCTCAACTGCATAATGTAGAACAAAGCTTTATGGTCCTTCTTTCACTTCTCCTTCAACAAATATTTCTTAGCTTGAGAAAGAACACTCGATGTTGCTACATTTGTAGGCTCTAGATACCCATTCTCTGCTAGGTACCATAACTCTTGAGACACAAATAAAATCTTCATCTAGATGCTCCAGTAATCATAATTTTTGTTGTTGAATCATGGGATCTACAACTGTAATTTTTTTTTGTTGGAAGTCGTTGTTGTTATGGCTCTTAAACTACCACTAATGGCATAGGCTTTAATATAAATTTGAAAATGGAATGAAATCAAGCACCCAAGAGCTTTTTAACTTTCTACACGCTTCATGATGCCAAACTTATACAAATATGAGATTGCTCAAATCTAATATGGGAGATGCATGGATCTGAGATGAGGAGCTGCACGGATATGAGATTTTCCATAAGGTGGACGATGTCAATAAAAATTTATGAGATTTTCCATAAGGTGGATGACGTCAATAAAAATTTTTACTCTAGTTTTGAGCAAATGCACAAATCCAAGATTTTCCACAAGGTCAAGTTTTACTCTAAATTTGAGTACATGCATGGTCCCAGGATTTTCCAAGGCCGCAAAGATGTGAAACCTTAAAAAGCAATTTTTATTTATTTATTCACCTTACGATTGCACATTCTCGGGAAATTAAATATTTAGGTAAAAATGCACACAATGAATTTAACAAAGGCACAACACTGAAAATGAAGCAAATACATGAATCTATAAAATATTGAAATCTTTAAATTATATCAAAAGAAACTATTGCAACAACTTTACAACCAGATCCACAAATTCATTCACTTTTCTTCATTTTTACTGTGGTTACTTTACTTATGCGCACACTTCTGGGGAATGTAATCACAAGCTCTTATTTATACTTCTGCAACTTTGACTTTACCTTAATTTTCTTCACTCTAAATTTATGCTTTAGCTGCTCTCCCTTTATTATCTACGTATAACATTCTACGTTTATATATACCTAGGAAATGAAAGGAAAAATTCAACAGCTTCATGACATGGATTAAATGCAAAATATTGTGTCAATCGGATCTCCTAACAACTGTAACAATTGCAACTACTGGAAATAAATTCATGTACTTCCAAAATATAATGATGGATTCTGATATATGTAGAAAGTAAGATATTTGCAGATCTGTAAAGATAGGTGAAATCTAGATTAATTTCAAACAAAGCGAAGAACTAGCTGAGCTGCTTATACAAATTTTTGTACATCGCATTGGCACTCATAGTGTATGTCATGGTTTTTATTGTCATAGAGAAGTGCGTGAGGTTCTCAAAAAATGGCTACAAGGCAGTTGTGGTGGTCATCCAAGTTCTTCTCATGCTACCTTACCGGTAGTCGCTAAGGCCAAGCTTCAAAATGACCTCTAAGAAGTCAAAGAAAATTATTCCACCTTCCAAGTTTCGAATCCCTACCACAATACCTAAAAATATGCTCAGGTAGAGGAGACAGTCCAATGACCAGTGATATTTTGGGCTTCTGGATCTACTTCTTCTTTAACAAGCCTGAAAATGCACATGACATCTCGTATGGCAAAAATTTTTAGAGGGCCAAAGAGAGGTAAGGATTTCACAATTCTGTAGGCACTAGAAAGTCTGTATATGCTAATTGTGTTCATGGCCATGACATGCTATGTGGGAGGACTTTAACATTGCGAAGGCCCTAGGATTCAATAAGGTGGAGATAAGCACCTTCGTGTCTCTCATAAGCATCTAGAATTTTTTGGGTCGTTTGCATCAGGATTTACTTCAAAGTTAATACTGCACAATCATAGCCTGTGACATCTCTTAATTGTATCTCTTACCACTATGATGGTGGCATAGAGGATTGTAATTTGCTCATCTTGAGAATCCACACTGCTTATGAAAAATGAACACATGTGATAGAAGTTACAACTGTTCAATGAGGGTATTTTAGACTTTAGGGCAAGTATGAAGTGAAATTTCAAAAACTCATAGGGGATTGCAATTTGCTCATCCTAAGAATCCTCACTACTCATGAAAAGTGAACGCATGTGATAGAAGTTACAATCGTTCAACGAGGGTATTTCTAACCTTAGTACAAGAATAAGTGAAATGTCAAAAACAAATCACAACATGGTTTGACTCTTGTTGACTTACCTAAAATGTAAACCCTCCCAATGTTATTCTCCTTAAATATTTTTAAAGTGCATGAGGATAATGTTCCTATGGTATGATGTATTTATTTATGTAAGATGCTTTTATATGCATCTTAAATAAATAGATAAATAAAAGGCCTATATTATATCATTAGGAACTTTTAGACAAATTATTTGTATTATAACATTTTCAAGATTAGGTTGTAAGTGTATTAATTCTTGTTAATTTAATATAACATATTATTTATTTAAGTTGAACTACATTAAAGATTAAGTTTGATTGTTATTTTTTATATAATATGTATTGACCAAACTTATTTTATTTTTATAACAAATACTTTCTTGATATTGCTACACTACCTTTTTTATTAGTTGAGTCATGCCTAGCCTCCACTTATTTTCCTATTAGAGTATTGCTTTCCCATATTATCTCCTCATGCTTCCCAAAAATGGCTTCCTTTCCACCATTATAAATGCCTTGTGACATGCTTATAAGAGAATAATATGTCATCACAAGCATTAGCATAAGATCTCTCATGATCAAAATGGTTGTACTCAAGATTATCATCAAATTGTATCCAATTATCCTATTTGAGTAGCCTTTTAGGAAATCCTCTATTTTATCCATAGTCACAAAAGACTCGTCATTTACAACCATAGGGGGAGTAATGATAAAATAAATTTCTCCGTTCTCTACTGCTTCCTATGAACTATTAAGTTTAATGATCTATAGCATCATGTTATTTTAATTGATAGGATATTGAATTATATTCCTCTTATCAAAGTAATAAGAAATATTTATTCTCTGACATAGCATATAATTCTTATAGTAACTACCTCCCCTCTTTTGAGGATCTTTGTTAATTGTTATTAATATTTTTATGACTACAGAACAAATTCTAAGAAAAAATTTAGTTAACAAAATTAACATTGCATTATGTTTTTGTATTAGTCCCCATATCCTTTGAGACCTCCCCACTCTCATCCTAAAAATCGTCAAACATCAAAGTCATGTATAATTATTATACCATTGTATTGTTGTTCTATGTCATGTTAACACTGTTATAACACTAATTGGTTTGCTTCCATTTGAAGAACATCCTAACTCACCATGAAGTGTTGTTGTATTCCACCTAGATATATACAAGTCTCTACCTATCAATTTAACTTTGTTGTAATTACCTATGTCAACTACTAGATCTTGACATACCTGTAGACAAGAAAAATTGACTCAATTTCCTTAGTTTTCCTCCTAGAAAACTAAGGTCATAGTCAAGAGAATTTTTACCCTATCAAATCATATTATTTATTCTCAAATTTTATACCATTGAATAGGTATCAAAACGATCTTTCCAAAGGTATATTATATGTCCAATTATGACACCGTTTGACCCCTGAAACTACAAAAATACTATGTACATGTCTACCTATCACAGAAATCATGGGAAATCACGCATCTAACTTTATAAAATTTATTTAATTTTGCTCAAAGACTGTTTCAATAGAAGGAGTTTTTCTTGTTGATTTTCTAAGCCCTAATTTGGGCTAGCAAATAATTTAGATTAGAAAATTACTAATCTAAGGAGAATGACTCAACAAAATGATAATATAATGAGAACGACTCAACAAAATTACTAGATTGGTTATCTCACGAAAGAGATAAATATACAGGCTCTGTATCCCAAGTGAGAGGAAGAAAAGAAGCAGAGAGAGATCAATAATGGAGAGAAGTAGAGAGAGATCACGTGAATGAATAAGGGAGAGGAATGGATAAATTAAGGGCAATGATAGTGCTGAATTGAGATATGCTTATGGATTAATAATTTTCTGTTGCAAGTGAATATCCAGAACAAGTTTTCTCTTCCCTTTTCTTTTATAGGTTGAATGCTTGAAGCTGATTAAAGACTATTGTCGATCATTTTTATTGCTTTGAATTATCAATATTCAAAACCTGTGATACCCCCATTGTAAGCAATTTTATATTTTCTTTTAATTATCCTGAAAATCATCATCTTATTTATTTTACAATCATATTTTATATTTTATTTATTTCTCTTAAAACATAATATCACCTTTAGGTTGCATTTTCTCTAA
The DNA here is from genome assembly GCA_028583015.1 of Wollemia nobilis. Lineage (NCBI taxonomy): Eukaryota > Viridiplantae > Streptophyta > Pinopsida > Araucariales > Araucariaceae > Wollemia > Wollemia nobilis. The sequence goes on along the minus strand of JAQPPZ010016059.1, from coordinate 5,720,551 downwards.
GTAAATCACATTTATTTTTTCTAAATATTATACCGTTGGATAGGGCTCGAAAAGAGCTTTCCAAAGGTATATTATTTGACTCATTTTGATAACGTTTAGACCTCTAAAATGCGGAAAACCTGTATGTAGGTCTAGTTATTATGTATTCACACAGATCTATAAATTTATAGAAAATTAAATGTGGAGGCAAATAATTGAATTTAAATTAAGTATTTTTGTTAAACCATTTATTCTTATTTTCTTCACCAATCATTGTATTGTTAGCACACATATATAGACTTAATTCATTTATAATCATCACCTTTATAGTCTTCGTTGTTTATTTATGTGTAATTTATAAAAATAATAATAATAATAAAAAGTAATAACAATGACAATAATAATAAATATGGGGGAAAAATATGATTCTTAATTTTGTCATATTAATGTTGTATAATATTATAAGCATTTACACTCATTTTATTACTCTTTGCTTCATTTAATTGTTATGCTTTGCATTAGATTATTAGATTTCATATTTTTCCAATGATTATTAAAGAGTCGAGGGGATCTGATTGTTGCAGATCATGTTTTATTGTGACATATGTAGATACCCCATCCCTAATTAAAATTTTTAGTGTGCCATTGTGAAAGTTGTAGGTTTTGAAAAATCTAGATGACCAAAATAGATTCGAAGATGTGAATTCATAGTCCAGATCCAAATTTATTCAGACTTCAAATTGTCAATCCAGGTAGGTTATAAAACCCAAATTCTCTATTTTTCACATCAAAAATCTATAATATTATTTATTTTATACACTCTTTGCATTGAAAAAGAAAATAAACCCAAAAAACATAGGCTTTAATTGCATTGGATTACTTGAATTTAAAAATTATAGAAAAACTTACAAAAAATCCAAAACATTCATCTTTGCATCATTGCATTATTGTATGTATTTGCAAAGCTTTCTTAGATTAAAATTTGTTTGCCCTTGTCTTCATTAAATATAAAATTGCATCTAGTTAGGTAGAAATTGCATTCTAGCCAAACCTAGGTTGTATGTGAGATAAAACAATCAAATCAAAACACTACCTCACCTAGGCATGGAAACCGCCATAGCAAGAGTTTCCTGGTGAACCTTAAACAATTCATAAAAAAATCACCATAAGAAGGTATGATCAAGTACCTCTATTTTGAGCTGTATACCATTCATTCTCCCATTCCCCTCTAAGGCACATATCCATTAGCCTTGAGGAAAGGAGCACGAGAATTTTAGGGCTACATTATTTGGTGAACCCAACATGAACAACATTAGGCATCTTTGTGATTTATAAAACACAAAAAAATATAAAAATTACAAAACATAAAAACAAAACAAAAACCAAAAAGATCATTAATTTAAATTTGCACATTTTCATTCCATAGATATTAAATTTCAACATAGGAAGACCTGTAAGCATAGATGTTAAAACAAAATGCCTAGAATTTTGAGAAGTGGTAAGCAATTAGAATCTGATTACATTGAGAAACAAGATCAAGAAAATTATGATGATAGAGTTCAAATAGAAGATGATAGAATTTCAGAACAAAGTGAAGAGAATAATAAAGAAGATGAAATAGAAGATCCTGATGAACCTACATTAGATGAAAAAGGAAATGTTAAATTTGAATATCTTAGTAAATTTACCCAATTTATAAATAACCACATAGAAGGGTTTAATCAAGCAGTCTAAATTGATAATTCAGGAGAAGATGATATGGAAGAAACCTTAGCATCTACTTTTTGAATACATACAAATCCATTATCATACATGAACTCAAAAAACCAAGATAATGATCAAGTAGGACCATCTAATCAAAACATGATACCTTTAAATAAAAATGCTCAAAAACCAATGGCACAATCATCCAATATTGTTGCTAGTAACCCAAAAACAAATCCTAAACAACAACATCAACTTATTATCAAAGAAACAATAATATGGTGCAAAAAAATCAGTTTGGTGGACAACAACAAGGACTTGAAGCCATGGTTAAATAGTTAGCTTCTCGTCTAGACCAGATGGATCCCTATCGTCCCTCATATAGTTATCGAGATATGTGTAGTCAACCTTTAGATCCTATTGTGGTAGCTCAACCTTATCCTAAACATTTCCCTATGTTAGTCCTCCCGATATATAAAGAAACTTAAGATCCTATAGAGCATCTTCACATGTTTAGGACAACATGTCATGACATTTCTCATGATGACTTGTTGTTAAAGATGTTCCCTAAAATTCTCTAAGGTATGGCTCTAGAGTGGTATTATTAGTTACCCACTAGTTATTTAAGGAATTTTTAGGAGATAGAGAAATGTTTGTCCATCAATTTAGTGCCAGCATAGAGAGGCATGCGACTATTAAATATTTATACAACTTGAAACAAGGAAACTATGAAAGTTTTACTGAATTCTTGGCTAAGTGGAGATAAATTTTGGGTAAACTACATTTTGCATTACCTTATTGTGAAATGTTGGACATATTCATAGGTAATTTGCAAGAACAAATGTCTTACAAAAATTCTACTATCACAATAACATCCTTTGATCAAGCCATTGATTTAGCAAGGAAGCTAGAAGATGCCCTTATTAGAAGAGGCCAATTTAACAAGAAGGATGAACACAAAACTTCTAAGAATCAATAAAAGAATACAAAAGTAATGGGTGATGGAGTTACTGACAGTAGAAATAACTTAAATTTTAACCTTTTTGAAGTTGTGAAGAAGTTTATATTAAAGGTTCCTAATAAACTACCAAGAGAATTTACAAGATAATCAACCCTTAACTATGATTTTACATCAACTATTGGAACAAAGCTTAATATGGTTGCCTAAAATAAGACAAACTGATACAACCATAGCTGGATTTAGAGTTGATTTACATTGTAACTTCCATAGAGCTAATATTCATTCTACAAATTCTTGTAAAATATTGAAACACATGATACAATATTTAATTGATAATGAAAAATGGAAGTAGAGAATTTCCCTCCAATAAATTCTTAGAATAATACACAAAAACCTCAAAATCAAAATGCAAATCAAAATTTGGTTATTTTTCAACACCCTTTACCAAAGCATGGTAAAGAATTTATAAATCACGTAGAACATCACAATGTTCCTCATCCAAATCGATATGTGGGAACTATTAGCAGCTTTCTACCTCATCAAGATTTGCAAAAATTATGTCTAACTATTGAATCTCAAGTTATTGTTAGACCTCTAATAAGTTATCATATTACATATTTAGAAAGTGATGAAGAAAGTGAAACAGAGAGTGAGGTTGACATTACCTCAAATAATTTAAATAGTTTTGAAGATGAATCATATCCAATTACTCCCATCATATATTCAATGGTGCATAAAGAACCATTCCCTAGAAGAGTGACTACTCGATCGTCTTCTCAACAAGTGCTTTCAAATGAACAAGTAGAAAATTCTAGGTCACATTTTAGTTATTCATATAATAATAATATTGTGGGTACTATTGGAACCATCACTAAACAACAAACTCAAAATCAAAATTCTCAAATTCAAACTCAAATAATGAATAAAAAATCACTACCATATTCTTTTCTACAAAATATTTATTCACCTCAACTTCTTCATAATAGTAGAATTATTACCACTCCACATTCATTTAAAGCTATTCATTCCCCATGTAATTCTTCGTTATCATCATTGCAATCACAAATATTTCAATATTCTTTTTTCAACACAACACATTCATATCAACAAGGAAGTATTTTTTCTTCCAATTCTACCATGCAATTACATCATACTTCATAATCTTCTCATCATCATTCTATTCACAATCAAGAAGAAGGAGATAATGAACCAATAATTGATAAAATCCCAAGAGAACTAATCAAACATCAACGATAGGAAATCAATCAAATATTACATCCTAATGTGTCCCATCACAATGACATCACTAATAATGTGATAAAAACTACAAGTGAGCAAACTCGAGCTCAATCAACTCAATTTGATAAGCAAGAAATAAATTCTTCATCCAACCAACCTTCAATATCTCTCTTAGTTTTGAAGAATAATCCAAAAGAAGACACAAGCATAGAAAACTCATCTTTAGTGTTGAAGTCTTAATCCAAAGACTCCTTTGACATTCAACAACAATGGGACAATCATCTATATAAGATATGTCTTTTGGAAATTTTACAAACCTCTCCTATTCATAATAAATATTTTTTTCTTATTCTCTCTTTCTTTATCATCATTACAACAAGTTCCTATTAGTAAAAAAGTGACTAACTACAAAAAATGGCTGATGCACCTTTTTTGCATATTTTCAAAGAAGACCGAAGTAGCCCATATGCTAAAGAACAAAGAAAAAGCAAAATACACTAAGGAATAAAACTGTCGCGATATCGCAACATGTCGATTTTTCGTGGCAAAAAATAGAAAAGAGGGAAATCAGAGGAAAAAGTCACGATTTTGCAACGTTGCCCATTTTTGCCAAGTCCATCAATAAAAGGGTAGAAGTCAGGGAGAATGTCGTGATTTTACGACATGGCTTATTTTTTCCAGAAGAATAGCAAAACTGCTAAAGAGACTAAAAGTGTCACGATTTCGTGACATGTCCCTTTTTCACGGCCAAAACCAAAAAGAGAGAGAAAGGAGGTGGAAGTGTCACGATTTCATGACATGTCGCGTTTTCACTGTCAAAACCAAGACAAAGAGCTAAGGAGGCAGAAGTATCGTGATTTCATGACATGTCACGTTTTCACAATCAAAACCAAGACAAAAGAGCTAAGGAGGTGGAAGTGTCATGATTTCGTGGCATGTCACGTTTTTGTGGTCAAAACCAAGACAAAAGAGCTAAGGAGGTGGAAGTGTCGCGATTTCATGACATGGTCAATTTTCATGATGCAAAAAGAAGAATCAGGCTGAAGACATAGAAATGTCATGATTTCACAACATGTTGCATTTTCACGACTCAAGAAGCGTAGACAAGAAGAGAAACAAGAGTGTCATGATTTCATGACATGTCTAGTTTTTGCTAAATAAAAAAGTAAAGAAGGTTTCACAAAGGTAGAATGTCACGATTTCACGACATATGCGTTGTAGAGAAACAGAGTATATTTTTTGCAACTGGGGCATTCATTGACATCGTGTGCTAATTTTTGAAGAATGGTCAATTGATTATAACATGGCAGGTCCACTGTATGATTGCAGAATAACAGGCTCATATGAATTTAGCCAGAAGGAAATCTATCTAATCTATAAGAAATCCGTTGTATATTCTTAGAAACTGTAGATAATTACTTGTAATTGATTGAGGAAATTAAATGTACATAGTAGAAGATACTATTTTTAGGGTATAAATAGGAGTGAGTCAATCATGAAAAGGGTCAGCTCTTGGACGTTTACAGACTTGATGTACATGTTACTGGATTACAAGAAATAAGAGATATTCTTCCTCTAGCTTTTGAAATTTTGTATGCAAGTGTATGTATCTAGTTTTTAACTTTTATTCATTTTAAGTTTTATAATGTATCTGTTCTGAAATTTGAACTGTGCATGTATAAACCTTATCTCTAAAGCTGAATATTAAAGATATTTACAAGTATTTAGATGAACATTTAAAATCACACTCAGGAATTCATGTTTTCTATAAGAAGATATAAAGAAACTCTGAAGATAGTAATCTGCATCATCATTTTTTAGTTGTTGTCTAATCTATACTGTGAGAAAAGTTCTAGCTTTGGCTATATTTCCCTTATCTATTGTTTCCCTTTCCTCTAAAAAACTCAAAGGAACCAACCTTCTCTGGATATTAGACAGATTATCTCAAGCAAGGTCTGTCTATTCAATGTTAGCAAATTCTAAGGCGCAACACTATTAACCGAAGGTAGATTTTGTTCCAATAGTTTTTGGCATGCTCGATGGGACTAGTAAATCCCATAGTATTATATAAGCTTTTGTGTTTTACTTTAAAGCCTTTTTTTTTTTAAATCTCAAGAAAAAACTACCTGGAAAATCTGTTGCAATAAAATTTAGACCATAAAAGAAAGACCTTGTCTAAAATTTTCTTGTTATATAGCCATATGATAACAAGATCCTGAGCTAGAAACTCGAAAGAACCCATTGAGTTCTTTGAGCTACATCTCAGAAGCCTAAAGGCACACCCTGTGCTAGCCGCACGATCAAATCCACTTGGCACCATTAGCACCTCTTTAACACCCATTGTAGGAGCATCTACAAGCAATCCTATAGTAGTTGTAACTCCTTTAGCAACCATGGCAGCTGCCCCTGTCTCAGCGCATCTTGTGTGGAATCAAACTGGCCCTTTGAACTTGGGAGCACAAAACCAAATTCCACAAGCTGCACTAAAAGCATTGTCGACTTTTGATAGAATAGGAAAAATAGCAGATGAGCACTGCTTAGATGTATCATCGCTAGCATCTGTTTCTAATATCACTCAAGAAGATGTAATGGTTAGATTGTTGGTTATATATTTGAAAGGAAAGATGCTCTATTTGTACAGAGTGCTTCCCATTGGATCCATTACTTCTTGGGTAGTTCTTGTTGGTTGTTTGGTCGATGAATTTAATATACATGCAGATCCTTTCACATTGCTAAATCAATTCACTGTCATTGAGAGGCATCCATAAGAAGAAATCTAGGATTTCAACATCAGATTTACTAGAACTCATGATAGAGTACCTCAGGGCATAAAACCCATGAAATAACAAGCTATATGCTATTATTTAAGGGCTTTTGATTCAAACCTCAGTATGATAATAAGGCAATCTCGTGTAACCATTTTTCCTAAGATCTATCTAGAGGTAGCAAAGGGTGAAGCTGATATCATCTCTACAAAGAAATATCCATCAAAGAGTCTATTGCCAATTATACCAGAACTTTCCCAAGCATCAATTTCTAAACTGCTTGTACTCCCATCAATGTAGGCTCTCCCAGCTATAGCCGCACCTCCTAAACTCCTTGCATTACCAACCCCACCCCTTGCATTAGCTCCCCCAAATGACCAGTACATGACCATAATTGATACAATGAAAACATTGTCAAATGAAATGGCATCCATGAAAAAGAGGTAAGATGAATGAAATATCCAAGCAAGAAGATTTCCACATATACAAAAATATGGTGCTTCAACGAGTGGTAGAGGGCAAGATAGAAAAAATTTTGTGTATGCGAATGAGACAGGAGATAATGGAGAACCCACTAATTTTGATTACTGGTGTACCACTTGCAACGATCCTCATGGAGAAGATTCATGCATGATTCATCAACATCATGTGCAAGTGGTTATTAATGAGAGAGCCAAAGAAACTGGAAAGGGACAATTGAACATAATCAGATAAGTCCACCACAATTTGGCAATGCCATCCATGGAACAAGTCTCATTCCTAACAAGATCAGGAAAAAATTCATTACAAGTCGACCCTAAGGAACTCCAACCACTAAGTTTTCCTCCTGCCCCCAGGGTGACTTCGCAAAAAAACTAGTCTAATGAGAAAGGACGTTTTGACCCTCCTCAAACTTCTGCAACTACACCAAGAAAATAATTTCCTCCTATAAAAGGGAGCGAGACTCAAGAGCAAGCAAAGGAAAGACTTAGATTTCCTTCATTGACAAAAGGACAAAGAACAGAAGCCACACAGGTCTATAGAGACAGATACGATGCATCGACTAGTGGGAAGGAGAAATTTTTTGAGGTATCCCCAGATGCAACCCTTTCATTCAACATTGCAGAAGAAATGAAGAGGACTCCTTCCAAAATAAGCATGTATGATGCACTACAAATTCTTGGTCAGATTGACCTCCTCCAAGAATCCCTAAATTTAAAGAATGATACCTCCTTCTCAAATGTTATACAAGCAAATGTTATGTCAACCTTTGGGAAAAATAGACCACCCCCATTCTATCTATCTTTGCAAATGGAGGGGTGGATAGTTCACAATTGCATGATTGATTCAGGGGCCGCAACTACGGTGATGCCAAAAGCCATATGTGACATAATGGGGATGGAATATACTCAGAGTCATCCTGGTATGTTGCAATTAGATGGTACTCCAGTAAAATATATCGGGTTGATCAAAGATATCCCTATTCAACTCCACAGAATACTAGAAGTAGTCATCATACAAGAGGTAGTCGTTGTAGACTTAGAACCATATTTTGGTATGTGTTTATCCAGAGCGTTCATGGCCAAAATGGGTGGTTATTTGTCTCTAGATTATTCTCATTTGGAGGTACCTTTCAAAGGTAAAAGATTCAATATCTATAATGAAAAACCATCTCCTTTTCACGTAGAAAGACTAGAGGAAACAACCACCATCAACATGATGTCTAAGGAATTGAAAAATATCAATTTAATGGAAGAAACCCTGGAGGAAATCCAATCTGAGGATCAGTTTTCAATGAAGAACTTCAATGCTATGGTAGAGACAAAAATGGGAAGCTATTCCATTGAGAAACCAAAAAAGCTCCTTGTTGCTATCTCTAAAATAGGTGATTCGGCCAACCAGTTATGGAAATTTTACTTTGATGGGTCAAGTTGCAAAAATGGAGCAGGAGTTGGAATTTTTCTGATTTAACCTACTGGAAAAGAAAAAGTCTTTTCATATAGGTTGACATGGAGTTGCACCAATAACGTAGCTGAATACGAAGCTTTGTGTTTGGAACTTAGGAAATCTAAAAAACTGGGTGCAAAACAACTATTGATCTATGGAGATTTAGAGCTGATTGTTAAAAAGGTTACTGGAAAATGCATTTGTAAGCAACATTACCTAAGGGCTTACAAAGACAAAGTGTTGGATCTATTGGAAAATTTTGAAGCACTAAACATGAAATCCATTTCCAGAGAGAAGAACACACATGCAGACATGTTAGCATCAGTAGGATCCAATTTTTGCCCAGTCAGTAATGTTATTCAGAAGTCTAAAATAGTCGGACTTATTGTAGACACCAAAACAACACCAATCCGATTATGTGACAACAAGCGCTGATCGCATTGACACAAACAGCCCCCAGGGCAGCCCCCAGAGGTTAAACAGTGGTCCTAACCACTCCCAAAAGTAGTTTGGAAGGTCAAAGGTCAATTTGGCACCTTTTTGGCACCTTGCTCTCTGCTCGTCCCACCCCGGGATGAATACAAATTGGCATTCGTCCCACCCAGGGACGAATAGCAGCATTCGCCCCAGGGTGAGGCGAATAGAAGGTTTGACTGGCAAAAAAGTCAAACCTCGGCAACTCCGCCAGTTAACTGAGGCTTCAGGCCATGCAATTGCGAGGAATAGCTTTTATTCAAGAAGAGAGACTTCAGTCATGCATGTATTTATTTTAGAGACCTCATGCAAGGAGATTCTAAATCAGGGAACTAGCTTTTCTCTGAAAATAGGACAGTTAACTCAAGTGGCGCCCTCGCATGCGCAATTTAAACAAGGAGACCCTAAGGTCTATAAATTGGGGAGTTTTCCCACCCAAAATATAGACAGAGAAGGAGCATTTGAGCAATGAAGTGCTGCCAATTTACATACCTACTTGCGATTTGTGCCTTCACATCCTTAATCTCTCATTCGAAAGGGAGGTTATTGGGTGAGTATTGGAAACACGAATCCGGACCCAAAACCCGATTTTTGACCACAAAAATCCACAAAATTTGTCGAAAACACCCCATAAGGAGTTTTGGACCCATCCCAAGTGGATTGGTGCTGAAACAGTGTCCCAAACGGTGGGCGTCCTGCCCCCGGGCGCTCCCCAAACTGTCACAGTCCTATTCGCCCCACCCCGGGATGATTAGAAATATGTGATATATTTCTTTAGTTTTTATTTTGCATTTTATTCTAGATATGTTAAATAGGTTACAGTTCAAATTTCATTTCATTCTGAGCAATTTTGACCAGGTTTTTGTCATTTCTCGCCTTTACTAACTTGCAGATGGCACCAGAAAAATATGGGTGATAGAGGTAAAATTGGAGAAATATGACCTTCTGGGTCTTCCCAAAACACCCCCAATTAGCTAACCCCAAGTTTTTAGGTCATTTGGAGCTTCCGGGATAGGACATTGAAGAGGGTGCTTTCTGACAGGTTATTGTAGGTCTATTCGTCCCACCCTGGAGCGAATACAAATATGTGAGGAATTTCCTGACTGTTATTTTTGCAGAGGTCTTCTGATAACATATTTATGCTTCTGTTAAATTTTTAGGTCAATCTGAGGTCATTTGATTATCATTTTAATATTTTCATGCATATATTGACATTAGGCCTTGGGAAATACATGCTTTATTCTATCTGTAGGTGCTACTAATATTTTCTGTTTCTTTGAACGTAGGTTTTTGACATCAGAAGAGTAGGAAGGAGTGAAAAATCATACACACAAGTGGTGGTGATGTTTTGGTCCACCCATCTTATATGTGGGCACGCGGAAGAAGGATTGTTGTTTATAGATGCGATAAGAAACTTATTTGACGCTCCTATTCCCTAAAAAGGAAGGAGACGTATTGTAACACAACTCTGAAAAGCATATCAATAAAAAGGGCCATATTTTATATTGCTTTTATCTTGTGTCAATTCGTCTATGCTCTTTCTTTTATGCACTTTGCAATACATAGGCTATAAGCGTTAAGTTTGATTTTAAAAGCATCTATATTGGGCACTTTCCTTTTTGTTTCCGTATCCTCGTGCTTTCAATGGCGATCACGGTGGGACCTGTGTCCTTTGATTTTAAAGATTAAATTTCTGATTAAATTTGCTTGTTTTGTTGCTTACAGGTACCAAGTTTTCAAACGCTAGACTGTTTCAGGCAGAAATTCAGAGACATCCGATTTAGGCAGAGAAGAGGTAGGGGTTTTAGACACCTTTTGTCAATTTTCTATTTTCTATTTTTTGTTCTCTGATTTTTGCTTGCATAGGAGAGTTTAAATGCTTGCTTGTTTCAATTTTGCAATTTAAAAATAACCCCACACACCACGTGGTATTTTAAACACAAGGAGTTGGTCGTAAAACCCCAACCCTTGAGCAAGACCAACGGTGGATTTCATCATCACCTTGGCTTGAGATATTGCATCCATAACCCCGATCGTGACTATTGCTAGACGTAAATCCTGATGAAAGCTGACCAAGTGTAGCTTGGGGTGATTCCCAGTGCATGAGGATAAGTCTTCTATGGTAGGTGTCATAAACAGAGTGATTCCCCTTCCGTACCGCCTATGTTCCACGTATCATCTGCTCTCACGTACCTATAGTCTCCCTCACGTAAGGGCGGGTATATAGAGAGGTTGGTATATCGGTCCGGCAATGGTATATTGAAGGGGCGACCATTTTGGGAGTCATAAGAGCCTTCATAATTGCATTTAAATGGTTTTCACAAAAAGCTTTCAAAAACAAACAACAAAACACACTAAACCAGATTTAGGGCACACTTTTAATCTTTAAAAGAGATAATCATTGCTTGTGTGTGTGTGCTATTTTCTGTTTAGTGTATCAAAAAAATCATAAAAAGAAAAAAAAAAAATCTACGCATCTTTAGGTAAGCATCACCATGGTGTACACCCGTAGCCGAGCCCGATCACGGGCAGAAGCTGCAGAGAGTGCACCAAGGGGGACAAGTCACCTCCGATATAGTCTTGAGGACTTGGTCATCCCACCTTGGTGGCAGGATACACAAGTTAGTCCACATCATGCCATTACAGAACAAGACTATAGAGGCACCCCCTTGAGGGGCACACCCACTCAACATAGAGACACCTCCTTGAGGGGTACCCCCACTCAGCAAAGATCCTTTCAAGAGGAAAACTTACATGTAGCACTCAACCTAGATAGGAGGCCCCCCTTGGAAACTCGTTATGGGTGGCCTAGTGATGAAGTGCTTGAACAACATAGGGTCCACAAGGAGGAACCATATGATTTTGTTACTCCTGATTTACCCCTGATTACTGTTAGAAACACTAGACCATATCCAGAGTATCAGGATTTCTAGACAGGGCAAGACAATTCTGCCCGCACCTTTTATGCATATAACAGAGAGTGTGAGGAAGACCATTATGTTCCTCAAGAGCGATACACAACGTGGGAATGATGCACGTCCACACCCGCTATGTATCAGGATCACTCATTGAGGCCAGAGCCTCAAGTGAATGCCGCTAACCTCGATAGAGGGAAGCAGCCCATAGGGGTCTCAGATCACCATGACCAAGAAATACATGTAGGAGAGGCATCTAGGCCTCCTAAACAAGAAACGATGGAACAAATTGACTTGGCATTTGCCAAACTAGCCTCCCGCCAAGCGCAAATCATGCGGCTCAGGCAAGACCAACAACAATTAGAACATTTGTGTCACCTTAACCAAGAGCACATTCAGCGTCAAACAGCTGAATTGCTTCACAACAATGTGCCTGAGAAGGTCCCAGCCCCTCACGCACATAAATCTGAAGTGTATGAGAGGCACAACCCCTTAGTGCGAGACAGGTCTCCGTGACCTCATCAAGCACTGCCTCTAAGACCTCCTAGACCTGAGCGGGAGGCCACTCCTAGAAATTATGATGGGCACCCTCCGCGGGCACCCATCAATGTTTACAGGCCTAGGCTAGACACTCCTCAAGAAGCTTATGAGGATTATGAACAAGAAGAAGAGCGGGCTGAAATGCCCTATCAAGGCAGAAGGGGTGCTACCCAGCTACCCCTCCAAAGGCCTCAAGTTCCCCACAACCCACAACGGGAGCAAACCAAGGAGGAGGAGATCAAGTCCTCCGATGCATATAAAGCAGAGCTTAGAGACTATGGAGCTCAAGACTTCTGGGCCCCAAAAGCCTACTTTACGCCAACTCCGTAGTCATCCTGTGCATCCATCAGTGTCGGCACCTCCATACCCCGAACACTTTAAGTTGCCCCAGTTGGCACTCTTTAGAGGGGAGGAAGATGCCCAAGAGCATGTGACTCGATTCCTGAGCCAATGCTTTGGCATTCAGGACAATGATGCTTTGCTATTAAGAACATTTATAACCACATTCGTAGGCCCTGCCTCGGATTGGTTTACTCAATTACCAAAGCACAACATCTGTAACTTGGATCAGCTAGTGGACGCGTTCCTAGAACGTTTCACTTTCAACACAAAGAAAAAGGCATCACTAAGCGATCTAGCTAGCCTCAAGTAGTATGAGGAGGAATCTATGGCGGCATATGGGAACCGGTGGAGGACGTTGCTTTCAAAGCTACCCTACCTCCCTCCTATGTCCGACTTAACTCAAATGTTCGCAAAGAGTTGTTTGCGATCGATCTCTGTGCTATTGCAGCTGCAACAATATGCCACTTTAGAAGAAGCTCTGGCACAAGCCAGAATCATCGAAGAGATCAAGATACAGGATGGTGAAATTGCCAAGCCTAAGAAAAAAGAATGGAACAAGAGCACTAAAATAGGGACTACGCAACAGAAACCCACCGCGGTCAATCAAGTTGCTATCAACGCCCCTAAGCCTGCCCAAGCAACACAGCCTCCAAAGGCTAACTATCAAGCGGTGCCTCCAAACAATTATGATAGAGAAAACCAAAAGCAGGAACAAAATCAGCAGCGTCACCCTAGGCGACAATTTACACCATACACAGAGTCCAGGGACTCCTTGTTTGACCGTTTGTCAGTGGCAAACTTGATTAATCTTCCAGAGATTCAAACGATAGATCCTAATGCGCCAAAGCCTAAGGGGTACAGGGAGGACTTGTACTGTAGGTTCCATAGATGAAAGGGACATGACCTTAACGCTTGTTGGAAGTTCAAAGGTTTGGTGCAAGACCTCATTGACAATAATACATTGGTAGTGGATAACCCCATAGCGCCCAACAACCAACAAATGGGCATTTTTAGAGACCCTTTGCCCGCACATGATGCACAAGCAAAACCCCTTCACGTCAATGAGGTGCAATAGAATTGCCCCATGGAGGGGTATGTAGGGATGATAAGCATAGTGACAAGGAACAAGAGATACCCAGGAGCTGCCCCCATGACAGCCACAAGAGAAGTTCCATCAACGTCACAACCTCAACCGAACCCTACACAGCTTCCCCCACCTAGACCAGTGGCCACGATTCGAACTAGACTTACTCAAAGTCTAAGGACCACGTCGGCTAGGCTCTCCATATATGAGCTTATTCAACAATCAGCGCCCCATCGGGAGGCTCTCATGGAGATATTAAAGGCAATTGAGCTGCATCCCCATGAAGCAAATTCTTTCAACAACTTCGTGGGCCATGTGAAACAATGTACGGAACCGAGTCATCACCTTTAGAGAAGATGAATTAAAATCGATGGCTGGTGATGTGGCGGATCCACCCCTGCACGTTATTGCGTGGGTCAACGGGATTCCATATAAGCGGGTGTTGGTAGACACTGGTTCATCCAGTAACATTATTACAACCACCACATTAAAACATTTGAAGTTGTCGGCCTCTCACATCGTACCTTCCACTTATACTCTTCGAGCATTCAATGATGCGATATGCTCGATAGTTGGCACAATTGTCCTACCCATACAAGTGGGACAAAAGACCATTCATACATTGTGCCACATATTAGAAGGTGAGATGGCTTACAATATCTTGTTGGGGCGACCTTGGATCCGGGACATGAAGTGTGTCCCTTCAATTGCTCATCAATGCTTGAAGTATACATTTGAAGGATAGGTACATGTAGTCCCCACAGATTTAGAGCCTTTCAAATACTACAATTCAGTGCAACTAATGCCGCAGTCAACCCTTCCATCAACGCATTTGGATTTTCAGTTAAATCCATCTAAAAGGGGTCCGATTACGTAGGAATCTCCATTACCAAGGCAATCAAATTCCTAGGCGGGTCCATCTTCTTCATCTGGTCCTCCCACAATGATGCCACCTACGGTGGCCACACCAAAGGACAAGGGAAAGAAGCCCCTGGAAGAGGAACCACCCTTAGTCTCCAACATCTCGACAGAAGAGAAGCCTAGTAGAATGGAAGTCGAGACACCTAGTTCACCCCACATGGAGTGGACTCAGGGAGAACTTCCATTCGCTCCCCCTCAAATGCCAACAATCACAGTTGAGATGGCCAACACAGGATTGGGGGAGTATCTAGTGCAAAACATTATAGCAACGCCTACACTTGAGTCCATGCAAGACATGGGGAGACCTAGACTCCCCATCGGCTCTGTGGTGCCTCTAGGCTACCCACCCAATCAGACAAACTTCATTTATGGGGGCCTGGATAATGGCGTTGAACCTTCCCTACAAGAAGAGGAAGATGAAGAGCCCTTTGTTGAGGATGTCAATTATCTGTCTAACCCAGACTTCGCATTGAGATATCTTAGCCAATGCAATTGGCATGGATATGGGTTGGGCAGGTATGAACAAGGAGTGCATGTTTTGTGCCAACCAAGATACCAAATGCCTTATGACAAGTCAGGAGTAGGGTTTAATCACCCCTTGCCCCTAGACATCTTGGTCAAAAACATGCAAGGCCTAGGGATAGGCAACAAGGATGGGTTGGCATTAGATCCATATGCCAATCCAAATACAACTTATACATTGGGGGATTATTTCCCATTACAAACAAACAACCTTGTTGACCTCAACAACCCTTTCCCTTCGGTCACAACGGGAGACAATTCAAGGACTCACCTCCACGAAGGGTATGGACAAGACCAAGAAGGGTCTTCGAATGATGAGTTAGATTATGAGGTAGCACCTTGGGATCCTCTTGAGTCGAGAAGCAATCATTCCCACATGCATCCCATGGATGATTATCAAGAAAGCTTCTTGACCATGTTCCCATTGGATGCTCCAATTGAGCATATGCCACCTCAAGAAAATCAGGTCCCCCCATAGAGAGCGGAACAACCTCGATGGGACCACATTAATTTGCTCGAACAAGATGAGCCCCATCTGTCGCAAACCGCTATTGCAGCAAACGAAGGCCTTTGGATCTCTGATAGTGATTACGAAGATGAAATCGAGATGGCCTATCTCAACCACATGCGACAAATGCAACAACAGTATCCCTTAGGCATAGATGACATGTTTGAACACTTACACATAGGGCCAAGACATAGGTGGCACCTCAACCCAGCGTAGTTATAGCAATTACTGCACCCGCCACTCCAGGTACACAGAGAGCATCTTCCACCTGGAGACCCTATCAAACCATCAGTGCCTAGGGCAGATCCTATCCTCTTATACGCACATAGGGCTGATCCATTTGTGCCAGTGCCTACAGAGCCAGATCCAAAGCACCAAGAACATCCAGAATGTCATAGTCATCACACCTACGGTAATGGAGGTTACAATCATTTCATCAACATGATCTCCATTGACTTGACCGCCCCCATCCATGATCCAGCCGACCCAACATGGTCATTGCATCTAGACATAGAGGCTATAGATTGGGATCGCGTTGACACACCACCATCCCCATCAGAGTACTGGCCTTGCGGTGGGATGTTTCATTTCACTCCAGGATAGACTCAGGATGTCTTCCATGCTGAAGAGGAACCTGACGTTCCTAACGATGATCTTAATTCAGCAAACGATATCCATCTGATCCCAACTCCACACCAGTTGGAGGATGGATCCCACATGTCGGTCGAGGCAACGACTAATGTAGACATCGGCATAGATCCAATGAATCCATGGATTCTCAAGCTGGGGGTAAGTCTCTCCCTCGAAGAGCAAGCCGATTACATTGCCCTTCTCAAGGAGAAGAAGGAGGTTTTTGCATGGTCATACAAAGACATGTCGGGACTAGACCCGTAGCTAGTCATGCATAATTTAATGCTTGATCCGACAATCAAGCCAGTAAAGCAAAAACTATGCAAGATGCACCCAACAGTGGCCTTAATGGTCAAAGATGAATTGCAAAAGTTGTTGGATGCATAGTTTGTCATCTGCATGGATTATCCACCATGGTTGTCTAACATGGTGCCCATCAAGAAGCCCGATGGGAGGATTCACATATGCACCAATTTTTGAGATCTAAACAAAGCGAGTCCTAAGGATGATTTTCCCTTGCCTAGCATCGATGCATTGGTAGATGCTACAACGGGCCATGAAATGCTTTCCCTCATGGATGGTTTCTCAGGATACAATCAGATTCGTATCAATCCCGAGGACCAACTAAAAATGGCATTCACAATGCCTTGGGGGACATTTTGTTATAAGGTCATGCCTTTTGGCCTTAAAAATGTTGGCGCCACCTACCAACGTGCCATGACGTACATCTTCCATGATTACATGCACAAAACTTTGGAAGATTACATGGATGATTTGTTGGCCAAATCCCTTTTGCGCCCCAATCATCTCGATGACTTACGCAAGATCCTTGATCACCTCATTGAGCATAAAGTCAGACTAAACCCCAAGAAGTGTGTATTTGGCATCACATCTGGAAAGCTCTTGGGTTTCATAGTCTCCAAATGAGGAATCGAGGTGGATCCCAAAAAAGTCAAGGCAATCCTTGAAATGCTTCCCCCAACTACCATCAAGCAGCTCAGAAGTCTACAGGGAAAGGTTGCATCGATCAAACGCTTCATAGCGCAGTTATCTGACAAGTGCCGACCCATGAATAAATTATTGCACAAGGGGGTAGCCTTCCATTGGGATGACGAGTGCCAGTCAGCCTTTGATGACATTAAATAGTACTTGGCTTCGCCACCAGTATTGGCACCACCTAGACCAGGAGTGTCATTCTACTTATACATCTCAGCTACTGAGGTGGCATTGGGTGCCATGCTGTCCCAGCATAATGAATTGCACAAAGAACAGGCTACTTACTATCTTAGCCGCACCCTGGTCAGTTATGAACTTAACTATGCATACGTCGAGAAGCTCTGCTTGGCAGTGGTGTTTGCTACCAAGAAGCTACGCCATTACATGCTGAGCAACAAGACGTATGTTGTGTCTAAGGAGAATCCATTGCGATACATGATGAGTCGTACTTATCATAGTAGCCGCACGACAAAATGGATCATGTTGTTGATGGAGTTTGACATAGAATTCATTGGACAGAAATCCATAAAAGGTCAAGTCATCGCCGATCAACTGGCAGAGGCTCCTCTTGAAGATGATCAGCCTCTGACCTTCGAACTACCTGATGATGGGGTCTTCCATGTTTCAGAATCGCCAGATTCTGATGAGCCTGAGTCACAGGCTGACATAACCCTATTCTTTGATGGTTCTAAATGTGAGCAAGGAGGTGGTGCGGGAATTGTATTCTTCACTCCACAAGGGGCTCCAATGCCTCTGTCATTTAAATTAGACTTCTCGTGCACCAATAACAATGCAGAATATGAAGCCTTGCTCATAGGTCTTCAGACAACAATCACCATGAACATTAAATGATTGAACATCTTTGGTGATTCGTTGTTAATTGTCAATCAAGTTAAGGGGATATTCCAATGTAAATGCCTAGTTTTGCAGGCCTACAAAGCCCTTGTGGACAAATTTTTGGCACAACTTGAATGGTATGACATCGAGGCACTCCCTCGATCATCGAATCATTTTGTGGATACTATGGCCTCCTTGGGGTCACTAATCCCGCAAGACCCTTCCGGTGAGATGACAACTATTTAGGTCAAGACATTATCGCAACCCGTGATGGAGCATGCAAGCTCTGACCTCATGCTAGGAATCCACTTGATCCAGATTGAACCATCTTCGGATAGGTTCTCTCGAATCCAAGATTGTTTGACTCAAGCCAACTGGGGGTCCTTGTTCTCCCCTACCCCTCTTAATAGCAACACAATGTTATTTTTACAAGTTCTTTCCCGCTCAGCTTTTGCTCGGGATGAACTTCAAGAGGGATTGGCTATTCATACCATCGAGGTTTCTGATCAGCAGGATTGGTACACACCCCTAAGGGATTACCTCAAGCTAGGTACTCTCCCACTTGGATTGACACAAGCCGCGAAAAGATCATTCAAATAGAAAGCGGCAAAACATGTCTTGCTAGGAGACATTTTGTATCGTCGGAGCTATGAAGGAATCCTCCTCCGTTGCTTGGACCAGCAGGAGTCCGCTTGGGCGATCACCCAAGCCCACGATGGTACATGCGGTGGCCACTTCAGCGGTATGGCCATCGCAAAGCGCATTCTCCGCATGGGTTATTATTGGCCATATTTAGAGCGAGATTGTTGCGCATATGTGAAGAAGTGCGTGAAGTGTCAACATCATGCCAATTTGACACACGTACCTTCTCAGGCCTTGCAACCGATCCAATCGGCTTGGCCTTTTTCGTAGTGGGGCTTTGATCTAATCGAAAAGATCTCCCCTACGTCGTCGGGTCATCACACATTTATCATAACGGCCACAGAGTATTTTACCAAGTGGGTGGAAGCAATTCCGTTAACCTCTACGACTGGACCCCGCATTGCGGAGTTTATTTTGCATAACATCATATGTCATTTTGGTATTCCATCCAAGATCCTCTCGGATAATGGGACGCCCTTCAAGAACAAATATGTGCGTGCTTTGACCACAAAGTACAAAATTCAGCACAGTTTTTCAACACCCTATTATCCGTAGGCAAATGGGCAAGCAGAGGCATCCAATAAAATGCTAGTCGCCATCCTCAAAAATACTATCGTAGATAATCATAAGGATTGGCACATTCAGATCCCGCTTGCCCTATGGGCTTATCGCACTAGCATTCGGACGCCCACTGGGGCAACTCCATTTTCATTGGTGTATGGCTCCAAGGCTGTCATGCCTCTTGAGTTGGAAATCCCTTCCCTACGCATTTCAATGCAAGAGTTCATCGATGATGACACTACGCAGCAGGCCCGGTTAGATCAACTTACGTTGCTTGATGAACGATGCGTCAATGCTCTCGAGCATTTGCGTATCTATCAAGAGCGACTTAAGAGAGCATATAACATGAAGGTTCACCTAAGGGATTTTTAGGTTGGAGATTTGGTCTTAAAAGAGAACCAACAGAATTCTAATTTGTCATCCCATCTCCGAGACAAGTTCATGGCAAACTGGTTAGGTCCTTATGTGATTGACAGTAAGATAGGACCTGGAACATACCGGCTCGCCTCTCTTGAAGGAATCAAGGAGCTAGAACCCTTGAACATCAGTCATTTGAGGCCATTCTACATTTAGAGAGCCATAGTCCACACAAAAGCTCCAAGGATTTCCACAATCGCTTGGTCAATCCCAAAATGCCCCAAAGGTGTCTATAAACCCTTTGGTCAAACCAAAAAGCTCCAAGGATTTCCATAATCGCTTGGTCAATCCCAAAATGCCCCAAAGGTGTCTATAAACCCTTTGGTCAAACCAAAAGCTCCAAGGATTTCCACAATCGCTTGGTCAATCCCAAAATGCCCCAAAGGTGTCTATAAACCCTTTGGTCAAACCAAAAGCTCCAAGGATTCCCTTAATCGCTTGGTCAACCTAAAATGCCCCAAAGGTATCCATAAACCCTTTGGTCAAACCAAAAGCTCCAAGGGTTACCATAACCGCTTGGTCAACACAAATATTCAAAAACCAACAAAAACAATAAAAATCATCAAAAATCACAAAAAAAAAAAAAAAAAATTTCATGCATACTCTTAAATATCAAAATACAAAAAAATAGGTTGCATTAGGCATCACCTCCATACATTGCATATTCGCTAGGTCATACAAGTCAAAAGCACCATAGACTGTAATTGCTCGGCAATTTTCTCATTTTTCACATAAAATCAATTTTATCAATGCATACATCCCGCATCACACCATCCCCATTTTTAGCAAAGTCAGTTGTCTCCTAATGTATTTAGGGTTTTCGTCATTCAGCTGTCTTTAACTTTCTAGCCAAAAATTGTACAAAGTCAAACAGATTTTACACAGGAAAGTTTTACTTGGGTCACGCCTCGTTATGTAATATCCCTACACAAATTAAAACACATAAAATAATTCCTAAGTTGTGTGAACGTAAGATGAAAACTACAAAGCAGTCTAGAGTACCATAGGTGAAAGATTAGCCTGTTCATCCCCCTGTGCGAATGGTTCAAGAATGTTGAGAATTGACAAAAGGACAAGCTCTTCCCCATCCATTCCTTCTAATCAATAGTGGTTTTCACCACTAACAAAAATTCAAAAATCACCATTGGTCCCTAAGGTTGTAAGGATTCGTACTACACGTCCTTGCCAAGGATGGGTAGTCATCCCCAAGGCCTAAAAGGATCAATGACCATTCAAAAACACCATTTCCACAAGCCATCATCACAATCACCTTTGGTCTCTCAAGTCGTAAGGATTCGTACTACACGTCCCTGCTAAGGATGGGTAGTCATCCCCAAGGCCTAAAATATCAATACCCTTACTTCATAATCTCCATACTACCCTTTGGTTCCCAAAGTCATAAGGATTCGTACTACACGTCCCTGCCAAGGATGGGTAGTCATCCCCAAGGCCTAAAAGGATCAATGTTATTCACCAGTCACAAACATACCAGCTTAACCTTACAAAGCTCAAAAGCCAAATCAAATAATAGTGGTTATCACCACTATTCAAAATCCTTGCTCAAAAAAAAAAAACAAAATAAATAGTGATTTTCATCACTTTGTATACGAGCAAATATCCTAAACCATTGAGCCAATAAAAATCCTGAACTTGAATCCCTAGAATTCTCAGTATTCGAAAACCATCTAGGTGATCCTCATTACAGGTTTGGTGGACAGCCTACCTGGCAATGGTGGTATCCTACCCGCATGACGATATGTCTGTCACATTAGCTTTGCATGTGAGCAGACCAATGTTTGCATGTGGATGAGCTAGCTTATGGTACCTTAGATTGTCCCATGGATTAATCTTGCTAAATACAACAACGGAGTTAGTGGAGCTAGTTAGGTGATCCTCAGTATAGGTTTGGTTGATAGCCTATCTGGCACTGGCGGTATCCTGACAAATACCACATAAACGAACTCAATTGCACACACAGGGATGTGAAATAACTTGGTTAACCTCCAAGTCGGATTTATACCTTGTTCAAAAGTCTTGCGAGATAAATGTACAGTCTTGGCTAGTTAGTTAAAATATCTGAATCTCAGAAAAGCTTAACTACATTTTAAAAACAACTCGGTCCATTTCATTCCATACATCACCATCAAAAAAAAATGCAAAATACAAAAACACAGTTTTCACATGCAACGTCATTCCACAAAGTCATCCCATAAGTACAGCAAGCCAATAAATCTTGTACAATCTATGGTGCCATCGACAAGTTATCAACCAAATCATTTCATTCATTCCATATGCATACATCATATAATTAGCAACATCGCAATCATAATCCCACATGCATCCATCATTATAAATCAATGTGCATAAACAGAAAGACACACCATGAAAAGTTTATAAAAACCAAAAAAAGAATCATCTGTATATATATCATCAAAAAAATGCCCGTAGGCTACAATGAACCGGTCCTCTGACCCCGCCACAAAAACAAAAAGCTCAAAAACCCCCAAGCCTAGGGCATCGGCCACCATGATCATGCAGGATCGATGCGATAGGAACTACCCCCCATGGTGTGGGTCCTATGGGACCTCTCAGGGCGACTGTTGCTCGCCCCTGCATCATGCCTACTAGTGCCCCCCTCATCTAGCCACCTGCGATGAGATGATGTTGACTGCTCAGTATCGTTGTCTCTCATCCGACGTGAAGAGCCACCTCCAGGAGGCTCAGGTAACCGCCCACCAAGGTGGATGATCTCTCCCTCCATATCCATCCGATGTCGATGCCAATCTACCTCCTGTCGATGCCAATCTGCCTCCCGTCGATCCCACTCTACCTCCCATCGATGGTAGTAAGCTACTACATCGTCATTGTGCTAGCTACGTCCGTAGGAGATCCCTCTCTCGTGCAACATCGGTATCCCCCTCCTATCGATGGGATGCAGCCCATGCATTCTCCCGCTCCACTAGCTGAGTCCATAGGAGATCTCTCTCCTGCAAAGCCTCTCCCAGCTCCCCATATCACCTCCGTAGTAGCCCCACCAATCATGCATTCTCAGAGTGCAACCCTACCTCCATGTCCTTCGACACTACCTGAGGCCTCGACGAATCCAGGATAGCAGCCTGCTCTGGCTCCCACTGCTCCGGGACGTCCTACATTTTTGGCTGGTCTGGAACCCCATAATCCCCACCCGCATCCTCAACCTCCACCATCTCTGCATCATCCAGTGGAGCACCCCAACCCTCATCTGGTGCCTCTGCACCCTCATCCCCTGTCTCCCCTCCCCCTCCTAGAGGCCCCTCGCCTCGCCACCATCGCAAGGTCCACCACTGCTCATACTCGATAGTAACTCCGACGTCATCCACATCTGGGATGTCAATAGCCGTATCTGAATCCTCGCCAAGTGGCGCAACGACTGGCCGGTCTAGAGTCCTCTCATCCCCTTGACGTCGATAGACCATGGGCTCACCAGGCATCCCCTGGCGCACCCCAAACTATCATGTAACCCAGCCATATGGGAACAACTCCTGCTCAGTCCCATGCCTCCCAATCAGCCACCGCTCCCTCCGTACCCATCGAAGCCACTCTCCAGCCTCAGGCTAGGCTGGACAGTCCCGGTAGGGGCGCCAGAACACCTCCCCTGGAGTAAGCCGAGCGAAGGCATCGGCATAGTGCCCTACTACACCTGCCCATCGTCGACTCTAACCCTGCTCCTCCGACCTCCACCACAGTACCCCATATCCAATCTCTCGGTCTGCCATCTCTGCCCGAGTCATCCAAGGCAGCCCCATCGGCCTCTCCACTACTATGTGCTGCCAAGCCCAACACTGCAACAAGTAGCTGCAACTAATCCCCTTCCGCTTCGATAGCGGACCTCGTACAACTCATCATAAAGCTATGCCAAGAGTCTGTCCCCATCTCATGATCATCGGTGCATCTGTAGGACACTCCACCAGCCTGAACACCACCTCCAGCAGGTTCCATGGGAACCTCGTGCCCGAAGAGTCGGGGAGCAGCATGTTGGAAATGAGGCCCATGAGTAATGCGTGCCTCATTCCCAACACACCCCTCTCTAGCCACCATCGAACCAGTATGCCACCAATATGACAGTCGATCTCTGCCCTCTCCACTGGGCTCTCCACACCCAACTCCTCCCCATGCCCGAAACATCGTATCAATACTATTGTCCTCCGATCTCGTGGCATCGTCCGGATCGGCAGTCCATCTATTGGAATCCAAAGAATCCGATAGACATCCTCCAAGGTCACCATCATCTCCCCTATTGGGAGATGGAAGGTGTTGGTCCGGGGATCCCACAGATTGATCAGGGCCATCAGATAGGCCCGATCCCCGACCACCGGCTCCAGCCGAGTCACCTGCTTGAGCCCAAGGGCGTCAAGCCAATCCCAGTCAGCCAAATTCAGTGCTGCACGTGCTTCAGTGAACATAGTAGGCACCCGGTATCGGCTCTTCACAACCTGCAAAAGAAAACAACATAAAAACATTAAAACAATGAAAAAAAAAAAAAAAAAAATCATTGGTCAGTTCTAGGGTTTTTAACTTTAACTGCAAAACAAACAAAAATAGTCACAAAAATAATTTTTTAGACCTAGGGTTTTTACCTTTAAACTGGCAAATTAACAACACAAAAACAACAATTAACTAGGGTTCTAGTTACGCTTTTCGCTTAGTTTTACCCTATGTTTTTAACCTAAGTTCTGATCTTGGTTCAATTCAGGTTCAACGATGTTTTAAGTTGTGTTCTAAACTAAGTTTCTAGCTCAGTTTTCAACTAAAATTTTGATCTATGTTTAACTAGGGTTAAATTAAGTTTTTCGCTAAGTGTTCATAGACTAGGGTTTCATTTTTACAATTTGAAAAACTAGATAAACAAAAACACAAGAAATAAACAACTTGTGGTTTTCAAACTGTGACACAAATTAATAAAGAGGATGGGCACTCACTGGTATCACTTCGGCTCCACCGCTCGATCCGGTGTGTGAACTCATGGTCACAAGAATAGTTTGGCAGTGCTTCACTTCGTAGAATTGACCTCCTCCTCCTCAGAGCTCCAAATCGCCAAGAAAAACAAGTGCAAATGAGCCCAAAACTCAGTTTTGGCCTTTAAAAAGGCTTTTTGAGCCTGTATTCGTTCCCCCCTAGGATGAGCACTCTAGTTAGCACTCGTCCCTCCCTGGGATGAATACTAAATAGGAATTCGTCCCACCCTGGGATGAATACAGAGCAAAAATTTCAAAAATAACAAAAACTGCACAAAAATGCATCAAAACAAGCAATAAAATTGTCCAATCAGAGTGCTTTTGCACTTGATATTCTGGGCATGCAAAATAGATGTCAGGGTCACAAATCCTCACTATCCTACTCCCTAAGAAGGCTACTATAGCCGGACCGCTCCCGGGAAGACGGATTTTTGAGAATTTCATCCCCAAACGACATCACCAAAACGGGTCAAAACCCACCCAAAAATAGCAATATCATTGCCGAACGAAGGCGCATTTGCGCCTGACATTCTTGGCATCCAAAATAGACATTGGGGTCACAAATTGTCACTATCCTACTCCCTAAGAAGGCTACCATAGCCGGACCGCTCCATGGGAAGATGGATTTTTGCCAATTTTAGCTCCAAAATGCGTCACAAAAAGGGTTCAAACCCACCAAAAATAGGTCAGAATGTTCAGAAACTGCTTTCGTATTTAATGGTAAACAACTGAAGGCACCCTTACCTAAGTCATCTTGGGTCAAGCGACTCGTCGCTTTTCTCATGTTGGTCATTCCCTCATCGATTCGTCGCTTGAGGGGGTAGTCACACTTAGTCGCCAATCAACAACAACATACCCAATCCTGGAAATGACACGCATTCAAAGGATCATTGCAAAAGACAATCATGCTCCTGCTTGGGGCAGCAAACAAGCAACAATCACAAGCTGATCAAACACTTGGCATTCATGAATCATGAACTCAAGGTTCCCACAGACAAAAGGTTGCGCCCTTTGCCTATTCATGACTGATCAATGTCCAAGCTCAAGTAACACCTCACCGAAAAAGGTTAACACTTGAATTAAGTTCCTTAGCTCGTCCAAAGCAAGGATTCTAGAATGCGTGCCCTTTCCATACTTGGGGCATCAAGAGTTGGTTAGGTTACTGAGAAACCCTAATCATTAGTGCTTTGGTTATTTATTTTTGCTCGACGCTGCGCCTTGCACAGTGCTTCCCAAAAAGGGGCATCTGTAGACACCAAAACAACACCAATCCGATTATGTGACAACAAGCGCTGATCGCATTGACACAAACAGCCCCCAAGGCAGCCCCCAGAGGTTAAACAGTGGTCCTAACCACTCCCAAAAGTAGTTTGGAAGGTCAAAGGTCAATTTGGCACCTTTTTGGCACCTTGCTCTCTGCTCGTCCCACCCCGGGATGAATACAAACTGGCATTCGTCCCACCCAGGGATGAATAGCAGCATTCGCCCTAGGGTGAGGCGAATAGAAGGTTTGACTGGCAAAAAAGTCAAACCTCGGCAACTCCGCTAGTTAACTGAGGCTTCAGGCCATGCAATTGCGAGGAATAGCTTTTATTCAAGAAGAGAGACTTCAGTCATGCATGTCTTTATTTTAGAGACCTCATGCAAGGAGATTCTAAATTGGGGAACTAGCTTTTCTCTGAAAATAGGATAGTTAACTCAAGTGGCGCCCTCGCATGCGCAATTTAAACAAGGAGACCCTAAGGTCTATAAATTGGGGAGTTTTCCCACCCAAAAGATAGACAGAGAAGGAGCATTTGAGCAATGAAGTGCTGCCAATTTACATACCTACTTGCGATTTGTGCTTTCACATCCTTAATCTCTCATTCGAAAGGGAGGTTATTGGGTGAGTATTGGAAACACGAATCCGGACCCAAAACCCAATTTTTGACCACAACAATCCACAAAATTTGTCGACAACACCCTATAAGGAGTTTTGGACCCATCCCAAGTGGATTGGTGCTGAAACAGTGTCCCAAACGGTGGGCGTCCTGCCCCCGGGCGCTCCCCAAACTGTCACAGTCCTATTCGCCCCACCCCGGGATGATTAGAAATATGTGATAGATTTCTTTAGTTTTTCTTTTGCATTTTATTCTAGATATGCTAAATAGGTTACAGTTCAAATTTCATTTCATTCTGAGCAATTTTGACCAGGTTTTTGTCATTTCCCGCCTTTACTAACTTGCAGATGGCACCAGAAAAATCTGGGTGATAGAGGTAAAATTGGAGAAATCTGACCTTCTGGGTCTTCCCAAAACACCCCCAATTAGCTAACCCCAAGTTTGCAGGTCATTTGGAGCTTCCGGGATAGGACATTGAAGAGGGTGCTTTCTGACAGGTTATTGCAGGTCTATTCGTCCCACCCTGGAGCGAATACAAATCTGTGAGGAATTTCCCGACTGTTCTTTTTGCAGAGGTCTTCTGATAACATATTTATGCTTCTGTTAAAATTTTAGGTCAATCCGAGGTCATTTGATTATCGATTTAATATTTTCATGCATATACTGACAGTAGGCCTTGGGAAATACATGCTTTATTCTATCTGCAGGTGCTACTAATCTTTTCTGTTTCTTCGAACGCAGGTTTTTGACATCAGAAGAGCAGGAAGGAGTGAACAATCATACACACAAGCGGCGGTGACGTTTTGGTCCGCCCATCTTACATGTGGGCACGCGGAAGAAGGATTGTTGTTTATAGATGCGATAAGAAACTTATTTGACGCTCCTATTCCCTAAAAAGGAAGGAGACGTATTGTAACACAACTCTGAAAAGCATATCAATAAAAAGGGCCGTATTTTATATTGCTTTTATCTTGTGTCAATTCGTCTATGCTCTTTCTTTTTATGCACTTTGCAATACATAGGCTATAAGCGTTAAGTTTGATTTTAAAAGCATCCATTTTGGCACTTTCCTTTTTGTTTCCGTATCCTCGTGCTTTCACTTATATACAGGAATTTTGTGCTTGAAAAGGACATTTTTTGGCAAGTATTTGAGAATGATGAGCAGATCATGGAATTTCTGATTCATGAGATGAATTTCTCTACAAATAGAAAGTTACAAGAAGAGGACGAAGAGAGCCTTATTCAACTAAAAAACAATCATATCCCCAGGGGACTGATCACCCTAGAGAGCCTTTTCGACAATAGCGATAGAGCTGTAGGTCGAAGGATCAAGGTAGATGAACGCTGGTATAAAGAAGTAGAACTAGAACTGAGCAAGATGATCAAAGTAGGGACCAATTGTACAGAAGTAGAACTAGAGAAAATAAAACAGCTATGTAGAGAGTATCCGGATATAATAGCCTAGACTTATAGTGATCTAAAAGTGTACAGGAAAGAGGTCATTCAACATACCATCGAACTAGAGAAAGGAGCTAAACCTTTTAGGCAAAAGCGGAGGCCTGTGAATCCTAAAATTGAAGCCTTAATGAAATAGGAGTTGTTAAAACTCCTATAGGATAAGATAGTATACCCAATCAAGCACTCTACCTGGGTGGCAAATTTGGTCCCAGTCCGCAAGAAAAATAGAGAAATAAGATTATGCATCAATTTCATAAATTTGAATAGAGCCTCTTTAAAATATCACTATCCTTTACCCCAGATTGAACCAATCCTTCATACTATGGCAGGAGCAGAAAGGTTTTCTTTGTTAGATGGCTTCTCTGGTTACAATCAAATTTGGGTGAGAAATGAAGATCAATATAAGACTGCATTCACCACTAAGTGGGGAACATTTGCATACCAAAGGATTCCCTTTGGATTATCTAATGCAGGAGCAACTTTTCAAAGAGCCATGGACGTAGCTTTTGGGGAGCTTGCAAACAAAATTATTGTCGTCTATTTAGATGACATGATCGTATTTTCTCACAACAAAAAAGACCATGCCACTCATCTACGACAAGTATTTGAGAAATGTAGAGAATTTGGAATATCATTAAATCCTAAAAAGTCTATTTTTGCTATGGAAGAAGGAATACTCCTTGGGCATGTTATTTCTAAAGCTGGGCTTTCAATTGACCCTAATAGAGTGAAGGCACTTCTTGAGTTGTCACTTCCAGTTAACAAGAAAGGTTTGCAGTCCTTCTTTGGGCAAATAAATTTCGTCAGAAAATTCATTGCAAAATTTGCCCATACAGTTAAACCAATGACTGAATTATTGAAAAATGATGCTCCTTTCAAATGGACAGAGCCAAGGAAAGAAGCTTTCAAAAAAATTCTAGAAGCCATCGCTCAAGCTCCTGTGCTAGTTAACCTTGACTATTCTCGAGGTTTCATACTATATGCTATCGAAGAACAAGATAGTTATGTTGTAGTTCTCACTTAGAAAGGAGTGGATGATGAAGAAAGATCCATAACCTTTCTGAGTTCCACCATGCAAAAACATGAGGAAAGGTACAACTTCATAGAAAAACAAGTATATGCAATTATGAAATCCTTGAATAATCTAAAACACTTCTTATCACAGAGTCAAATGATGGTTTATGTTATTCATCCCAATGTAAGAAACTTCATAATTCAATGAGAACTGGGTGAAAAAAGAGCTGGATGGGTGACTCGCATCTAAGAGTATGATGTAGAAATACATCCTACTAAAATAGTCATAGGGAGAGCTTTGTGCCAGGAATTGGCCAAGCAAGCTATAAGTGGATATGGGGAGATCCACCTCGTCATGGGAAACACTGAGCAACATCAAGACAAAGTAAGTTCATGTTGGATCAATGACTTTGTGAGGTACTTTCAGACTAGGTCATTGATGTAGGAGCATCCGACGATAGTAGAGCAATCTTGCATCCTCCAAAATTTTTCTAAGTTTTCTAAGTACTTTGTATTCCAAATTTTTCTAAGTACTTTGCATTTTTAATTATTTCAATTATTTCCCAAGGGGGAATTTTTGTAAAGCAAGGGGGAAGTTTCGTAAAGCAAGGGGGAGGGGTCGCGAAATCGCAACCTCAAAAGCTACGACAAGACATAGGCAAGTTTTGTCGCGATATCGCAACGTCGTGATATCACGATGATATTTCAAAACTAAGGCGAGGGGGGAGTCCCGTCGCGATATCGCAACCAGTTGAAGGCTACCACGTGGTTATGTTATCGCGACCTCAAAACTAAGGCAAGACGGAGATAGCTTCAAAAGCTAAGGCAAGGCGAAAAACAAGGCAAAGGCAGAAGGTAGGGTAGTTTTTCACAATTTCGCGATGCGAAATCATGACAGAAATAAAAAACTAAGGCACGGGCACAGTTTGGTCACGATATCGCGACGTCGCGATGTTGCGACATTTTTGCGGGCTAAGGCGTAGGGGGCAGTTTGGGTTGCGATATCGCGACATGTCGCAATATCGTGACATGTCGCGGTATCGTGGCCAAGAAAAGGATAGGCCAAAGTAAACACACGGATAGCTAGGCAAGGCCAAAATAAACACATGGCTGCCATGTGTGTTAAAAGTGATGCAACCAGTTGGAGGTAAAGTCGAATTAGACATGCGAAAGCATACATGTATTAAAACAAAGATGAGGGCCATGTAAATTAAAAAATAGAGATGTCGGCCATGCATATTTTTAAATTCTGGAAAAACAGCAGTTACAGGCGATGGACATTATGGATGAGACAGTGGTGCAGAAGAACAGTCTAACCAAAACGACAGTTGTAGGTCAAGGGCAATCTTTAATGCGAGCTTCATGGTGGATCGAGCAGTTGCCCATTTATGGTAGAAAATTTGAAAACTCGATCGGGGGGAAAATGAACTTGAGATTTTGTTAGGCGGGGGCATTAATTGCCTAGAGGGTTGAGGCCTCGATAAAAACTTGAGAATTGTAAGGGAATGGGGATGGTGAGTTCAAGATTGAGAGGGAGAAGAATTATGTCGGTGAACGGTATTGTAAGACTGTGTTAAGCAATTTATAGAAAAATATTTACAAGCTTTGTTGTGTAGATCTCGGCTTGCCATCAAGTGGTATCAGAGCGGGAGTTCCTGAGCGTGTAACAGATCATCGGAAGAGAGGCAGTTACACCAGGATCTGTGGAAGAGTTTGTGAGGGAAGAAAAAAAATGCCTCCACAAAGAAACCATGGTGGAGTAAGAAATGTGGTGCCGACGGAAGATTTTTGAACCTTGCAGAGGCAAGTTCAGGCCCTGCAAGAAAGGCTACATAGAAGGCACGAGCCCGAAATGGATGAAGGAAGTGAAGACGAAGTTGATGAAGAAGAAGACCAGTCTGAGGAAGAAGAAGAGGCTGTAGATCCTGCATAGGCTAGGTTGTACAAAGCCATCTCTCAGATTGGAAAGCAACCAAAAATGGAGGTTTCTACATATTCTGGGAACCTAAATCCAGAAGAGGTGATTGACTGGATAAATGACCTAGAAGAATATTTTGAATATGAGGAGGTTGAAGACCCTAATCAGGTCATATTTGCTAAGACCAAGCTGAAGGGTCATGCCAGCATCTGGTGGAAGGGAATACAGCTGGAAAGGCAAAGAAGAGGGAAGGAAAGAATAACAAGATGGGATAGGATGGTGGAAAAGCTAAAAAGACAATTTATTTCGGCAGATTACGAGTTGGATCTGCTAAGGAAAATGTAGAGCTTGAGACAGACAAACAAAACTGTCCAAGAATACACCAAGGAGTTTTACAAGATCTCTATTAGAACCAGAAATTTAGAGGCAAACAAGGAGAAGGTGGCCCATTATATCAATGGGTTGAGACTCGGTATCCAAGAAGATCTGAGCCTAGTTTGGGTAAGCACCATTGAGGATGCTTACCAGTTTGCCCTAAAGGTGGAAGAAAAACTGAATAGACGGTTTGAAGGCAAGCAAAGAGGAAGGGGTCATGGTGGAAGAACTGGTGGGAGGACCAGTGGAGAAAAATACAAAGATCTGAAAAAGACTGGGGAAACAAGTAGTAACCAGGATCAAAGGGAAGAAGATGGTTATCAGCCCCGTGGTCAGAACAACTACCCAAGAGGACGGGGTGGATCTGGACGAGGGTTTGGAAGAGGAGTATTTTGTGGTACCTGTTTCCACTATGGTGAAGAAGGACATTGAGCATTCAAGTGTCCACAACACCGAGAAAGGACGAACAAGAGACCTGAAGGTCTAGCCAGAGCTGCTGTAGCAGATGAAGATGCAGAATCAGAACATTCTAAGGAGGCAGAAGGAGGAGAAGCTATGGTAACAAGAAGAGCTCTGTTGAAAGAAGAGGAAAGATCAGACCAGAGAAGAAACCTGTTTCGCACATGATGTAAAAGTTTGGGTAAGGTCTGTAATGTCATTATTGATAATGGAAGCACTGATAACTTGGTCTCCGAGGAAATGGTTACCAAGTTACAGTTAGAGAGGAGGAAGCACCCGCATCCATATCGGATCGCGTGGTTACAGAAGGACCATCGGGCTTTGGTCAGTGAGCAATGCTCCGTTAAATTTAATATTGGAAACTATTGTGATGGGGTCCTGTGTGACATCCTGCCTATGGATGCTTGCCATCTGTTGCTTGGAAGGCCCTAGCAGTTCGATCGAAGTGTAGTGCATGACGGCCATGCCAACACCTACTCATTGACAAAGAATGGCGTACGCCATAAGCTGAAGCCCATGAAGGAGGCAGATGAAAAGGTGTGTAACAGCTCAAAAATTTGTTTAGTTGAAGGGAGAAAATTTTTGGATGGTTTGAAGCATGAACATTTGTGTTATGCAATAATTCCTAGAGTTATGGAGGAGGAATGCAAAGATACCCCGACAGAAGTCCTAGATATTTTTGAGGAGTTTCCAGATATTGTATCAAATAATGTGCCTGAGGGTTTACCCCCAGTAAGGAAGATCAGCCACCATATAGATTTGGTTCCAGGATTGAGCTTGCCAAATAAAGCTGCACACAGAATGATGCCTGTAGAAACTGAGGAGTTAAACAAACATGTCCAGGAGTTGCTGGAGAAAGGATTAATTAGGGAGAGTCTTAGCCCATGTGCAGTACCTACAGTACTAGCACCCAAGAAGGATGGAGAGTGGAGAATGTGCATAGACTCTCGGGCAATTAACAAGATCACTATCAAATATAGGTTCCCATTGCCAAGGATGGATGATATCATGGACTGTTTGAGTGGAGTTGAGTACTTCATGAAGATTGACCTGAAAAGTGGTTATCATCAGATCCGTATTAGAGAAGGAGATGAGTGGAAGACAACCTTCAAAACCAGAGAGGGCTTGTATGAGTGGTTGGTCATGCCATTTGGGCTATCCAATGCACCGAGTACCTTCATGCGGCTGATGAATGAAGTACTAAAAGAATTTTTGGGCAAATTTGTCATTGTATATTTAGATGATATATTAATATTTAGTAGAACCATGGAGGAGCACCTGGCGCACATCAGAAGGGTTTTTGAGAAGCTATGGGAGGAGCAGTTATTAATTAATCTAAAAAAGTGCAATTTTGTAAAGAAGGAACTAGTGTACCTGGGATTTTTCATCTTAGTAGAAGGTCTAAAAATGGACCCATAAAAGGTGAGAGCTATCATCGAATGGCCTACCCCAAGAAGCACAACAGAGGTGAGATCATTTCATGGTCTAGCCAGCTTTTATAGAAAATTCATTAAAAATTTTAGCAGCATTTGTGCACCCCTCACAGAGACAATGAGAGGGGATAAGAAAGAATTCAAGTGGAACTTAGGGGCTAAAAGGAGCTTTGATGCGTTAAAGAAAAGGTTCACAGAACAGCCTGTTTTGGCACTTCCAAACTTTAACAAAGTATTTCAGGTAGACTGTGATGCCAGTGGCATTGCAATAGGGGTTGTACTGAGTCAGGAAGGCAGACCTATTGCTTATTTCAGTGAGAAGCTAAATGATGCTCGGAAAAAGTATTTAGTTTATGACCAGGAATTTTATGCTATAGTTCAGGCTCTGAAGAAGTGGAGACATTATTTATTGCCAAAGGATTTTGTTCTATTTACTGATCATTAGGCTTTACAGTACATTAACAGTCAAACAAAACTGAATCAAAGGCACTTGAAGTGGGTGGAGTTCCTCCAAAGTTACACCTTTGTGCTGAAGCACAAAAGTGGGAAATCAAATCGAGTTGCAGATTCCTTAAGTAGAAGGCAGAATTTGATGATTACACAATGACACTGAGAGGGGGGGGTGAATCAGTGTAGCTATTAATTT
Source organism: Wollemia nobilis (assembly GCA_028583015.1). Classification (NCBI taxonomy): domain Eukaryota; kingdom Viridiplantae; phylum Streptophyta; class Pinopsida; order Araucariales; family Araucariaceae; genus Wollemia; species Wollemia nobilis. The sequence continues at coordinate 5,686,411 of JAQPPZ010016059.1, read as the reverse complement.
TTATATCTACAGCATTTAATATGAAATAAAGAGAACTTGACAACTGAAAAACAACTTAAACAAGAGAGCACACCACAACACTCAATATACCGAGGTTCACAAATTTGGCTACTCCTCAAAAATGACTGCTTGGACTCCAATCCAAATCTAGTCTTTGCAAAATCAATTTTACAAACACTTTACTAGCACCAACTGGAAGGAGCACCAACCCCTGTAATTTTTTGCTGCAACAAATGGAGCACCAAATCCTAGTACCAAGCACCAACTTGGACTGCAATTCTGATAAATTTAGAATGACATAAAAATGTCTTCACTTTATGCACGACCCTGACTGGTCTGTAATTAACTCAACTCTGCACACTCTCACGGCTCTGCTTATTTTTCTCTTGATTCTTTTCTAACTCTCCTTTTACAGCAATTTCTCTCTAACAGCAGCAACATCTTCTCTGTATGATTATTCTTTTATAACCTTTCAATCCTACATGCAATCGAATCACATACTCTGACTGTTCGAATCCATGCAATACGGTTGTTCGGTTCCATGCATTTCGACTGTTCGAAACCCTGCAATTCGTCTTTTGGAAACCATGCAATACGACAATTTTGTTTCATGCACTGCGACTGTTCAATTTCTTTGAATACGACTTTTCGAATGCTTTTGCGAAATTGTGACACTTTGCTCTTCCGTACAACTCTCCTTGCCAACTCCAGCAAAAATGGAACATGTCACAAAATCGCGACGCTTCCGGCTCTTGCTGACGTCATCATCCTCCTTGTCATGAAATCATGATGCTTTCAGCTCTTGCTGACGTCATCAATCTTCTTGTCACGAAATCGCGACGCTTCTGGCTTCCGTACGCTCTTTGCTCCATGCAGTAGCGAAATCGCTACAACTTTGTGCCTTGTGCTTTTACCTTGTCTCTTTTCATGAAATTTTGACTTGTAATATCAATGCTGCATCTTTCAGATCTACACTTTTGACTAGTAGTGAAATCGCTACACCTTAGTTTCCCTTTGTTTCAACATGTAGCGCCATTGCTACACCTTAGTTTCTCTTTGTTTCAACATGTAGCAAAATCGCTACACCTTAGTTTATCTTTGTTTCAACATGTAGCGAAATCGCTACACCTTAGTTTCTCTTTGTTTCAACATGTAGCGAAATCGCTACACCTTAGTTCCATGTATTTTCATCATGCAGCGATATCGCTACACCTTTGTTTTCATTCATTTCAACATGTAGCGATATCGCTACACCTTTGTTTCCTTCTCTGCCAGCATGTCGCGAAATCGTGACAGTTTTGCTCGCATCTTCTCTCTCCTCGGCCATGTCGCGAAATCATGACAATTTGGCGTGCATTTTCTCTCTCCTACTTTTTGTCATGAAATCGCGACACATTTTCTCTCTCCTCAATGAAAACTCAACATGTCGCGAAATCATGACATTTTCGGCTGCGCCTTCTCTCTCCTCGACCATGTCGTGAAATCGTGACAGAAAACATGTCGCGATATCGCGACAGTTTTCTTCCTTGTCTCTTTTTGCCAGTTTCTGAATCTGGGTCACCTATGTTTTCCTTGAAACTTTTTGCACTTGATCCGATCGACCTCCGAGCGCATCAATTGCATCAATCGACTCGTGTTGACAACAATGACAATACTTTTGCAATTCTTTTGCTGCACCTTGCTCAACAATCTCCCCCTTTGGAATTGTTGGCAACACACTGCAACCTTGCTTAATTTCTTCTCCTCCTTTGCCAATAATACCAAAGGGTTGCTGTAGACTCCCCCTGAATCTATGCAAAACATTCTCAAACTTAAAAAGTTTGAATGCTCCCCCTGAGAATGTGTTTCCCATAGCTAGTCAGTGCTTGGGTGGTGTGACTACTCCCAACTTCTTCCGAAGGTATTCAAATACTTCCTTTGGCAAAGGTTTTGTGAATATATCAGCTACTTGCTCTGTAGTTGGAACAAAATCCAATTTAACCTCTCCTTCCGCAACTTTATCCTTCAAGAAATGATATCGGATTGCAATATGTTTGGTTCTTGAATGCATTACTGGATTCTTGGATATGTTGATAGCACTAGTGTTATCACATTTAATTGAAATTGGTTCATTGAAATGAATACCAAGATATTTCAACGTTTGTCTCATCCATAATATCTGAGTACAACATGTTGTTGCTGCAATGTATTCTGCCTCTACAGTGGATAGAGATACTGATTCTTGTTTCTTGCTATGCCATGCTACCAGCCTGTCACCAAGATAAAATGCTCCTCCACTTGTGCTCTTTCTGTCATTAATACATCCTGCCCAATCTACATCAGAATATGCAATCAAAGTGAAATCTTTACCTTTTGGGTACCACAACCCATAATCAATAGTGCCCTTGAGATATCTGAAAATCCTCTTTACAGTTGTTACATGAATTTCTTTGGTACTGGCCTGAAATCTTGCAACCATACATCTTGCTTGTAATATATCTAGTCTAGTGGTCGTTAAATACGAGCATGCTTCCAATCATAGACACTGTACATTGTTTGATCTACATCCGGGGATTTATCATCCTTGCTCAACTTGCGACTGTTGTCATGGGAGTGCTGACCGGTTTACTGTCTTCCATTGTGAATTTTTTCAGCATTTCTTTTACATATTTAACTTGAGAAATAAAAATTCCTTTTTCATTTTGATTGACCTGCAGTCCTAAGAAATAAGAAAGTTCACCAATCATTGACATATCAAATTCTTTTTTCATTTTAATTGATATGTCTTTGCAGTATTCATCCATCTTGCTTGCCAAATATTATGTCATCTACATAAACAAAAAGAACAATAAGATGACCCTTCTCTGTTTTAACATATAAGTTGCTATCTACCATACCTTTCTTAAACCCTTGTTTAATTAGATAATTATCCAGCCTTGCATACCATGCTCTGGGTGCCTGTTTTAATCCATATAAAGCTTTCTTTAACCTGCAAACAAAATTTGGATTTTCACCAAGTTGGAAGCCATCGGGTTGTTCAATGTAAACCTCTTCTTCCAGTTTTCCATTCAAAAATGCTGATTTTACATCCATTTGATATACTTTGAAGTTTTTATGAACTACTAATGCCAAAAACATTCTGATTGCCTCTAGTCGGCTACCGGTGCAAAAGTTTCTTCAAAATCAATGCCTTCAACCTGAGCATAGCCTTTACATACCAATCTTGCCTTATTTCTGACAACCTGCCCATCTTCATTCAATTTATTTCTAAAAACCCATTTAGTACCAATTATGTTTTTATTTTTTGGTCTAGGTACTAATTCCCAGGTATTGTTTTTCTCTATCTGATCTAGTTCTTCATTGATTGCCTTCATCCAACTTTCATCAGTGCTTGCTTCAGCAACATTTTTAGGTTCAATACTAGATAACAGAGAATAGTTCCTCACTGCTATTCTTCTTGTTTGAATACCATCTGTGGGATCCCCAATAATATGTTCACTTGGATGATTTTTCTGCCAGTTGCCTGTTTTAAATTTCCTATTTTCTTCTTCTTCAGATTCAGTTTTTACACTATCTGGATCAATTTTCTGATTCTTCTCTGTTTCTTTTTCATCATCACCTTCAATGACTTCTTCATACATAGGGTAGTTTTCTTGATAAGTAGTTTCTTGTTCTCTACCTTCATCAACTTTTACATCAGCACTTTCAACAATTTTCTTCAACTTCTTGTTGTAACATGTGTATGCCTTGCTTTTTGTTGAGTAACCGAGAAAGATACCTTCATCAACTCTATCTTAAAATTTACCGAGGTTATCTTCAGTCTGTTTTATGTAGCACTTGCTGCAAAATACTTTGAAATGTCTTGCTGTTGCCTTTCTGCCAAACCATAACTCATAAGCTGTTTTACTTTCATGTGGTCTCAGCATGCACCTATTTTGAATGTAAACTGCAGTATGAACTGCCTCTTTCAAAAATCTGTTAGCTATTTTGTTTTCTGCCAGCATTGTCCTTGCCATTTCCTGCACTGTTCTATTCTTCCTTTCTACAACACCATTCTGCTGAGGTGTCCTAGCTGCTGAAAACTGTCTTCTTATCCAATGTTTTTGACAGTATTCTGCAAATTATTCGGAGATAAACTCTCCTCCCTTGTCTGATCTTAGGCATGTAATTCTTTTTCCTGATTGATTTTCAACAAAATTTTTGAAGGTTTTAAACATTTCAAAGGCTTCTAACTTGAGTTTCAAAAATAGTACCCATGTCATTCTTGAGTAGTCATCTATACATAGCATAAAATATTTGTGTCCATTTATGCTTTCAGTTCTCATGGGTCCACATAGATCAGTGTGAATTAGTTCTAATAGCTTGCTAGTGAAGTATTCTTTTGCTTTGAAAGTGGCTCTGGTTTATTTTCCCTTTTGGCATGACTCACGAGATGCTATTTACGGGTTTGCCAATGTTTGGTATATCTCTAACTGCTCTTTTTGAACTGATTTTTGCCAGATTGTCAAAACTAATATGCCCAAGCCTCTTGTGCCATAGCCGGTTTTCATCTTCTGTCCCATCAAGCATGTTCCTTTTGCGGTTTCGAAAGTGTATACTGATTTCCTGAAGTTCTCGATCCAGTGGCTATTAACTTTCCATTTTTTGTCTTTCTTACTTCACAGCCCTCCTTCTTGAAGATTACATCATGACCTTTGTCACATATTTGACTTACACTTAGCAAGTTATGCTTCAGGCAAATTACAAACAAGACTTCTTTTGATTTTATATTGCCATCACTGATCTTAACTGATCCCTTTCCAACAATCTTTGCTCCATAATTATTTCCAAATTTCATAGAACCACCTTCATAATTATGTAAATTCTCAAACTTTTTCTTGTCACCTGTCATGTGACTGGAACAACCACTGCCAAGTATCCAAGGTGCTGATTTGTTCTAAGCTTTAAAAGCGATCTGGACAATCAAAGATTCCTTTTCTTTCCATTCTAGTTTGATAGCAGATTTTGCTATTTGTTTTGCCTTTGTCCTTTCATTAGCATGTGCCTGTTTTTCAGGAAATTTCTGGTTTTGTTTCAACCCACTTGGCTGAGATTTTCTACCCTGATAATTATTTGATGCAAAAGTGCTTCCGAGTTTCTACCAATATGTCCAAAATTATGACAATTATAACATTCAACTGCATAATTCATTAAAGGAGAAAAAACATTTCTGCTGGTAAAATTCCTTTGAGATACATTATGCCTGCAATCCGAAATCTTATGGCCATAAGCATTGCATTTAAAACAATAACTAGAAAATGCATGATTAAACCTGGGTGCTGGTCTTTGCCAGTTTGAAGTAGGAGCCATGACTCTTCTCCTCCTCGGATGTGTGACTTTTGTGAATCCATCTTTGTCAGTATTCTTCTTGAATCTGGAATTATTGTTTTCTTTTGCATTATTTTGTTTTTCTGGTTCAACCCTGATCTTTTCTTCTTTCTTTGTGGGTTCTATATTCAAGTTCTTTGAATCCTTTGAAGATTCTCCTTCATCAAATCCTAAACCAAATTTGATGCCAGAAGGCCTTTGATTATTTAAAATTTTATCCAGACTTTACGAGTACTTTCTTCAAACTTATGAAAACAGTTCAATTTTCTATTCATCTCCTCTAACTGCATCCTTAACTTAACAATGTCTTCCTCTAGCTTGCTTGCATTCAACTATCTTTACAGTTAATTGTTCATCAAGAACTTCAGACATTTTCTTGAATTCCTCTGTCTGTATTTTTAGATTGTTTATTATGTCTGTGGCATTCTCTAATTTCTTTGAAAAAAATTTATTCTTCTTCCTTTCTGCACTCAACTCTTCAAGTGCAGCAACCAATTCTCCTTCCAAATACACTTCAACTTCATCCTTGGAATTTTCATCACCTTCCCGATTTTCCTCTGTTCTTTCTTCTTCAAGTGCCATGAACAGAGCTTCACCTCCTTCTTCTTCAGACTCCTCATCTGTGCTTTCTTCAGAACTACTGACATTCTTGGTTATGAAGATTTTCTTCTTGAAGTTATTCTTTCTGAAATTTTGTTTCTTCTTCCAGTCACCTTTTTCTTGGTGTGACCCTTCACCATTTTTGGTTCTCTCCTGCATTGGACATTTGGCTGCAAAATGACCGACTCCTCCACAATTGAAGCATTTAAAAGGTAGCTTCCCTCTATATTTTTCTTTTCCTTTTGTGAGTTTTCGAACAAAATTGGCTTTTGTTTCATCCAGTGTTCCTTCATCCTCAGATTCATGTTCAGCTTTTACATTATTATGTGCTTTAAAAGCTGCTTCTCTGTCTGTAGACTTGGTTTGTCCTATTCTCATTTCATATGTTGTCAGGGAACCATGCAACTCATCCATGCTGAAGTTGTTTATATCTTTTGCCTCTTCTATTGCAGAGACTTTGGAGTTAAATCTTTTGTGAGGTGTTCAGAGAACCTTTTTCACAACAAGCTGCATCATCAATTTCTTCACCAAGTCCTCCGATTGCATTAATAATTTTGTTGACTCTCGGCATATAAATTTCTATGTTTTCATCTTCCTTCATTTGCGGTGCTTTGAGCTGTGCTCGATGAGTTTGCGGTTTTGCTTCCTTAATCTTCTTGTCTCCTTCATGGATGCTCTTCGATTTATCCCACATGTCCTTTGCTGATTTACAACTCATGACTCTTATCGGTTCACTTGTCAACAAGCCCACACATTATGGCATTCTTAGCTTTGGAGTTGTTTTCAAATTTCTTTTTCTCAGTGATGTCTGTTGGAGGGGTAGTGGGTGTTGTGTATCCACTATCTACGGGAATCCCAAATATCGTATCCCAATGCACTCAGATATGTTTGCATTCTGAGTTTCCAGAAGGTGTAATTTGTTCCATCAAATAAGGGAGCTTTGTTGGATGAAAATCCTTCACCACCTGCCATTGTTTCTTCCAAGATCTCCTTAGTTGATTAAGCTTGTACAAGGAACCTTACTCTGATACCAATTGATGATTACACAATGACACCGAGAGGGGGGGTGAATCAGTGTAGCTATTACTTTTTATATCTACAGCATTTAATATGAAATAAAGAGAACTTGACAACTGAAAAACAACTTAAACAAGAGAGCACACCACAAAACTCAATATACCGAGGTTCACCAATTTGGCTACTCCTCAAAAATGACTGTTTGGACTCCAATCCAAATCCAGTCTTTGCAAAATCAATTTTACAAACACTTTACCAGCACCAACTGGAAGGAGCACCAACCCCTGTAATTTTTTGCTACAACAGATGGAGCACCAACTCCTAGTACCAAGCACCAACTTGGACTGTAATTCTGATAAATTTAGAATGACATAAAAATGTCTTCACTTTATGCACGACCCTGACTGGTCTGCAATTAACTCAACTCTGCACACTCTCATGGCTCTGCTTATTTTTCTCTTGATTCTTTTCTAACTCTCCTTTTACAAAAATTTCTCTCTAACAGCAGCAACATCTTCTCTGTATGATTATTCTTTTATAACCTTTCAATCCTGCATGCAATCGAATCACATACTCTGACTGTTCGAATCCATGCAATATGGCTGTTCGGTTCCATGCATTTCGACTGTTCGAAACCCTGCAATTCGTCTTTTGGAAACCATGCAATATGACAATTTTGTTTCATGCACTGTGACTGTTCAATTTCTTCGAATACGGCTTTTTGAATGCTTTTTTGAAACTCCATATGTGATTCTTCGAAAGCTTTTTGATTCTTCATGTTGGATTTTTTGTATGCTTCAAATACGTCTGTTAGAATGCCTGCAAATACGACCTTTCGAATGCTTTTATTATCCTTCATATTCGGCTTTTCGAATGCGTTTCAATTTTGCATGTTTGGCTGTTGCATTGCATGTCCAACACCTGTCAACGTTTAACTGTCTGTCTGACTTCAGTTACTTTTTACGTAACTGGCTGCATGATTTTCCTGTTGGCTTTTTCGACACGTGTCACCTTGCATGTTCCTGCGGGTTTTACTTGTCATACTGTTACCTGTCGCGATATCGTGACACTTTTGACTTATGCTGATGTCACCCTGAAGGTTGTCGCAAAATCATGACCATTTTGGCCTTGAAAGCTTTTCCCTCGCTCATGTCGCGATATCGCGACACTTAGAACTTTTGCTGACGTCATCCTTAAGCATGTCGCGAAATCGCGACGCTTTCGGCTTCCAGCAGCTTTCCTTTCATCCTGTCGTGAAATCGTGACACTTTTCAAATTTGCTGATGTCATCATCAATGCTGTCACGAAATCATGATGCTTTCGGCTTCCAGCAGCTTTCCTTTCATCTTGTCACGAAATCGTGACACTTTTCAACTTTGCTGACATCATCATCCTGCTTGTTGCGAAATCACGACACTTTCGGCTTTCGTACACTCTTCTTTGCCAGCAGCAGTGAAAAAGGAACATGTCACGAAATCATGACACTTTGCTCTTCCGTACAACTCTCCTTGCCAACTCCAGTGAAAATGGAACATGTCACGAAATCATGACGCTTTCGGCTCTTGCTGACGTCATCATCCTCCTTGTCATGAAATCGTGACGCTTTCGGCTCTTGCTGACGTCATCAATCTTCTTGTCGCGAAATCGCGACGCTTCTGGATTTCGTACGCTCTTTGCTCCATGCAGTAGCGAAATCGCTACAACTTTGTGCCTTGTGCTTTTACCTTGTCTCTTTTCATGAAATTTTGACTTGTAATATCAATGCTGCATCTTTCAGATCTACACTTTTGACTAGTAGCGAAATCGCTACACCTTAGTTTCCCTTTGTTTCAACATGTAGCGCCATCGCTACACCTTAGTTTCTCTTTGTTTCAACATGTAGCGAAATCGCTACACCTTAGTTTCTCTTTGTTTCAACATGTAGCGCCATCGCTACACCTTAGTTTCTCTTTGTTTCAACACGTAGCGAAATTGCTACACCTTAGTTCCATGTATTTTCATCATGCAGCGATATCGCTGCACCTTTGTTTTCATTCATTTCAACATGTAGCGATATCGCTACACCTTTGTTTCCTTCTCTGCCAGCATGTCGTGAAATCACGACAGTTTTGCTCGCATCTTCTCTCTCCTCGGCCATGTCGCGAAATCGTGACAATTTGGCGTGCATTTTCTCTCTCCTACTTTTTGTCGCGAAATCGTGACACATTTTATCTCTCCTCAACGAAAACTCGACATGTCGCAAAATCGTGACATTTCTGGCTGCGCCTTCTCTCTCCTCGACCATAACATGTCGCGATATCGCGACAGTTTTCTTCCTTGTCTCTTTTTGCCAGTTTCTGAATCTGGGTCACCTCTGTTTTCCTTGAAACTTTTTGCTCTTGATCTGACTGACCTCTGAACTGCATCAACTGCATCAATCTGATTGTGTTGACAAAAATGACAATACTTTTGCAATTCTTTTGCTGCACCTTGCTCAACAAAATTTACTGATTAAAATGATAGTGGAAGTAGTAGGGTTTCAAGAACTAAAGGGCTTGTACCTTGAAGACCCAAATTTTACAAAAGCCTGGACGGCTTGCTTGACACCTGTTACTGTGGACAGGACAAAATGGTTGGATTTTCTAATCCAAGATGGAATGTTGTTCAGAGGAAGTAAATTATGCATTCCAAGGAGTTCCATGCGGAAAAATTTAGTCAAGGAGAAACACAACGGAGGACTGGCTGGACATTTTGGCCAGAATAAGACAATTGCTCTGGTGAGTGAAAATTACTATTGGCCACAACTATAGCAAGATGTGAAAAGTTTTGTATAGAGTTGTAGAATATGCCAGATGACAAAGGGCAAAAGACAGAACATGAGATTATATCAGCTGTTGCCTATACCTGAAAGACCATGGGAGGACGTCAACATGGATTTCATCCTTGGATTGTCGAGGACACAGAGGGGAAATGATTTTGTATTTGTAGTAGTTGATAGATTTTCCAAGATGGCACATTTCATTCCCTGCCAAAAAACAAGTGATGCAGTTCACATAGCAGGCTTATTTTTCAAGGAAGTGGTACGACTTCACGGTCTACCGAAGAGCATTGTTTCTGATAGAGATACAAAATTTGTTGGATATTTTTGGAGAAATTTGTGGAAGAAGTTAAAGACAGATCTGAAATTCAGTTTTGCATACCACCCACAAACTGATGGATAGATAGATGTGGTAAATAGAAGTCTGGGTAATTTACTGAGATGCTTGATAGCAGATAAAACCAAGGGATGGGATTTAGTTTTACCGCAGGTGGAATTTGCATATAACAATTCTATCAATAAGAGCACAAATAAATCTCCATTCTAGGTCATATATGGAAACATCCCAAGAAATGTTTCTGAGCTGAGAAAATTGGAAAAAGGGGAAAAGTGCAGTGTCGAGGCAGAAGAATTTGCGGAACATATGAAAAGTCTGCATGAAGAAGTAAAGAAACAAATTATAAAAATGAATACTCAATATAAGACAAGAGCAGACCAAAAGCGGCGGTTCAAAGAGTTCAAAGTAGGAGATGAAGTCATGGTCCATCTCAGGAAGGAAAGATTTCCTGCCAAAACTTATAACAAATTGAATATGAAGAAGTTTGGGCCATGCAGAATCTTGGAAAAACGAGAGTCAGGAAATGCATATGAAGCGGAATTGCCAAGTTGGCTTGACATTTCACCTGTTTTTAATATTTTAGATTTAGTGGAATATCATGAGGGAGAAAGTACAGAGGTACCAAGTACGGAATTATGGCAAATTCTAGCATCTACTCCAACCACAGACGAGGTCGAGGAAATATTAGACACTCGTGAAGGCAGAAGCACCAGAAACAAACAGTATTCTGAATATTTGATAAAGTGGAAGGATAGACCTGTTGAAGATGCAACTTGGTTGTCGAAGATGGAGGTTGACCGCCTGGGTCTTCCCCCAAAAAAATAGAAGTGAGGATCATTTTTTTTTAATTTACCTCGGGTTTCTGATGCAGGAGCATCGGACGACAGTAGAGCAATCTTGCATCCTCCAAATTTTTCTAAGTACTTTGCATTTTTAATTATTTTAGTTATTTCCCAAGGGGGAAGTTTTGTAAAGCAAGGGGGAAGTTTCGTAAAGCAAGGAGGAGGGGTTACGAAATCGTGACATGTCACGAAATCGCGACCTCAAAAGCTACGACAAGACATAGGCAAGTTTTGTCGCGATATCGTGACATTGCGATATTGCGACGATATTTCAAAACTAAGGCGAGGGGGGAGTCCCGTCGCGATATCGTGACATGTCACGATATCATGACCTATTGCGATATAGCGACCAGTTGAAGGCTGCCATGTGGTTATGTTATTGCGACATCAAAACTAAGGCAAGACGGAGACAACTTCAAAAGCTAAGGCAAGGCGAAAAACAAGGCAAAGGCAGAATGCAAGGCAGTTTGTCGTGATTTTGTGATGCAAAATCATGACAAAAATAAAAAGCTAAGGCACAGGTGCAGTTTGGTCACAATATCACGATGTCGTGATCGTGATGTTGCAACTTCGCGTTGTCGTGACGTTTTTGTGGGCTAAGGCGCAAGGGGCAGTTTGGGTCGTGATATCGTGACATGTCACGATATTGCGACATGTCGTGGTATCGCGGCCAAGAAAAGGACAGGCCAAAGTAAACATGCGGACGGACAAGCAAGGCCGAAATAGACACATGGTTGCCATGTGTGTTAAAAGCGACGCAACCAGTTGGAGGTAAATTCAAATTAGACACGCAGAAGCATACGTGTATTAAAACAAAGATGAGGGCCACATAAATTAAAAAATAGAGATGTCGGCCATGCATATTTTTAAATTCTGGCAAAATAGTAGTTATAGGCGATGGACATTATGGATGAGACAGCGATGCAAAAGAACAGTCTGACCAAAACGACGGTTGCAGGTCAAGGGAGGTCTTTAATGCGAGCTTCATGGTGGATCGGGCAGTTGCCCATTTATGGTAGAAAATTTGAAAACTCGGTCAGGGGGAAAAAAAACTTGAGATTTTGTTAGGCGGGGGCATTAATTGCCTAGAGGGTCGAGGCCTCGATAAAAACTCAAGAATTGTAAGGGAATGGGGATGGTGAGTTCGATATTGAGAGGGAGAAGAATTATGCCGACGAATGGTATTGTAAGACTGTGTTAAGCAATTTACAAAAAAATATTTACAAGCTTTGTTGTGTAGATCTCGGCTTGCCATCAGTCATGCCCTAAAGATATGAATGATTCCAATAGAAGGAGATTTAGAACCCAAGCATTAAAATATACCCTTCGAATAGAAGGGTTGTACAGGGTTAATATTCATGGTGTATTGTTGAAATGCATTCCCGATAATGAAAAGTAGAAAGTGTTAGATGAATTTCATGGGGGTCTCTCAAGGGGACATTATGCAGGCCAAACCATAACTTTGAAGATCCTTAGAGCTAGATTTTATTGGCCTTCCATCTTCCTAGATGCATACAAAGTGACCCAAAGGTGTGAACAGTGTCAGAGGTATGTGGGGAGGAACAGGAATGTGCCTATGCCCTTAAAAGCTATTCAAGTCGAGGAACCATTCCAGCAGTGGGGGTTGGATTTTGTAGGTATAATAGAGCCAAATTCATCATCAGGCCACAAATACATTCTCACTGCCACAGACTACTTCACTAAGTGGGCAGAAGTAGTACCCACAAAGAAAGCTGATTTGGAAGTGGTGATAGAATTTTTCAAGAGTCTAATCACAAGGTTTGGCATACCAGACTCTTTGATTACAGACAACGGATCTCCTTTCACTAGTGCAAAGATGATCGAATTTTCTAATCGATATGGAATTTACCTAAAGACTTCCTCTAATTATTACCCACAAGGTAATGGATTAGTCGAGTCTGCTAATAAGAATATTTTAAGAATATTGAAAATAACATTAGAGGATAATAAGAATAACTAGCACTCACTCCTAAATCAGGCCCTGTGGGTCGATAGAATTTCAATCAAGAAATCAATCAATACATCACCATATGCTTTGGTTTATGGCAAAGAGGCTATTTTTCTGATTCATATGGAGATACCCATGTTGAAATTGCTAAGCCAAGTTAATGAAAATGAAGGCCATCCAATGGATGCCCGACTGATACAAATTCTGTAGCTAGAAGAGTCTAGGGAACATGCCTACAATCATCATAAAAAATATATGTTGAAAATAGTCGGGTGGTTTGATAAGAAAACCACTTTCAAGAAATTCAAAACAGGTGACTTGGTGTTAAAATGGAATGTCAATAAAACGAAACTAGGACATCATGACAAGTTTGACGCGTTTTGGGAGGGGCCATTTGAAATTATTTCATAAAAGCAATTCAATGCCTTCCAGTTAAAATATCAATATGGATGAGTTCTACCCATCACGGTGAATGCATTTCACCTAAAATTATATTTCCAGTAAAAGGGGCAGATCACCATTATATTTACAGTATATTATAAGTTTTGAGTTTTGTAAATATTCCCTTTTTGCGACCTAATAAGAATTGTTTTTGAGGACTATCAGAGTCTGACATTTTGAATAAATTTTGGAGGGAAAAATCCGCCCTTGTTATTTTGCATTTTCAAATCTGGAGCTATCGCGTGGTTGCCTGAGAATCGGTAAGAGAGAATGAGTAAAAAAATATTTTGAAATATGTTATGTGTGATTCTCAAAATATTTCAAAGATCCACCGCTGAATGTTTCTAAGCAACCACGTGTTTGGGGTTCAGTGGAAGAAGATAATTAATCTGTCAGGTAGCATATTTTTCGGCATGGGATAATTCCTAGTCCCCAAGTGGGTTTTTAATGAGCTAGTGGGCATTTTTAGGAGTTTCCTAAGGAACATGGCAAGAACGAAAACCAAAGAAATATGGATGAATCAAATCAACCAACCGTCATTTAATGCATTAATTTTGCATGTCCTCTCAAGCTACATAAAATTAAATTCAAGGATTTGGAAAGGCATTTCGCCATTTGCAAACTTGTTGAAACTCTTGAAGAAGAAAAATAAGTGAGGAACTATCTCTGTAATGCTTGAAAATCCAGAAATCTCGCCAGCCACTTTTATACCACCACACTATAGCATAGTGAGGAAGGAGTTGTGAAGCAATCAGAAGAAATTCAAAGTCTATGTACCTGATAATTCATAATGCCCCCTAATAAGGTGAAGAACCAGGTAGCATCTACCTCATCACCCCTGACTACTTTTGTATTAAAAATAAGGGATGAGAACAGTGTTGGTTTTATTGACAGAGACTCCCGAATTGCAGATACAATAATAACATGGAAGGACCCGACGGAGATTCGGAGCAATATAAAGAATCGGGTAGTGACTGGGGTTTTTGCATCTTCTCCTTCAACGTTTGCATACCATTATTTCTTGTACTGGTATGTATATATTCCTGTTCATCCCTGCCCATAATTGGTAAGGGCAATTGCAAATTTCTATGATGAAAAGGAGAGAAAGGTTAGAGATTTTTCAGGGAATGTTCTGTTTTCTCTGTCCAAAGATGCTTTTTTTTCTTCTTTTGTTGTGGGCCATGTCCCTTTATTAGAACCTAATAATTTCAACCCTTTAGAATAGGCTACATATTTTGGCTTGTCCGAAAAGGTGAAGGGTTTCCTAGCCACTCAGATAAAATATCTTCCAAAAGGGGTAAATCCACCAGAACCCCCAATTGACATGGCAACTTTTAAAAATCCTGAACTATATTCCATCTTGGCCATGATTGCTGGACTAAAAAATGATGAAAAGGTTCAGAAGTGGCAGGTGGCTATAGTAGAATGTTTTTTGAACCCTAGAATGTACGATTCAGCTATTATGAGCAGGAGTGTGAAACCTATTTTCTTTGACTAGCTTGAGTTTTTAAGTGCAGAAATTCATGAGGGTTTGGTGACATTGAAGGTTGGAACCCAGTTTTCATTTAGATACACTTCATATTTGGTATGGTTATTCTTTTACTTTATGTCTCAAGAGTTAGCCTTCATTTCAAAAAATGATAAGAATGAGAAGGGAGAAATCTTACCAGTGTATGAATGGACCAATGTGTTATACAAATCTGATTCATATTATGATTTCAATAGGGAATTTTTGGGCCCTGCGCTAAAAATCATATATGGAAAAATAACAAGATTGACCCCAAAGCAGAAAAGGTATTGCAAACCGAGTTTGCAAAGGAGGGGGATTTTTTTATTCTAACACAAGGAGTATGCATCAGATTGTATGGGTTTACAGACAAACCCTTTTTACTTCCTCATTATGTGACTGACAGAGTCTTTGCCTTAGAATATGTTAGGCAAATAGAAAACATTAATGTCAAATTTGAGACTGGAATGGGGAAAACCGGTACTTGTAATATGCCTTTTAGTTTTGAAGGAGTTACTATTTCAAGAAAGGGGTAAAATGAACAGATAGCAGAGAAAATTGGGCCTTTTTGAGACTCCACAAAGATGGAAATATGACCCCATGTATAAATTTGCTGAGAGACAATCCATTTTGAATAAAACACAGATTAAAGAATTTCATGTTAAAGTCAGAGATGATGTTGAAGAAAATAGAAATAACACAGAAGATGAACCCCTGGAGTGGCACATAGAAAATATGGAGCCTTTGCCTCCTTGGCATGATTTTTATGAAGTAATTGTTCAGTTTGACCCAAAAAAAATAAAATCTCGTCAATTGATAGAGGGTAAAATCACCAGGATTTAGAAGAATAGGCCAAATTGGGATGTGGCTAAAATTTGGGAATGGTGGGTAATGAGAGTCCAGAAAAATTTGATTTCATCGAGATACCCCACCAAAAATGATAATCTGTTCCAACCTCGGTATAATGAAAACCATGACTCCTGGGGAGGAAGTTTCCCTGTTAGAATCCCTCCAAGCATAAGAGGTAGTCATTCTTCTACTCTCGAAGTATCTCAGCAACCTGAAGTATCCTAGCCACCTGAGGAATCCCAGCAGCCCGAAGCTGGTAAAGGAAAATAAATTGCAGAGGCTCAGAATATTCCCCTTGTTCAGACTAAACCTAGGACATCTAGGAAAAGATCAATAGAAGAGGTTTTTACTGAAGAGCAAGGAAATACTTATAGTTCGAAGGCTGCCCAGATGATGTTGAAAATGGGTTATGATGGAAAAGGGCTAGGCAAAGAAGGACAAGGGAGAGTTGAACCTATTCTAGTAACAAAAAGAGAGAAGTGTCTAGCACTTGGGGCAGATACTCTGACATCAAGACATCATTCCTCAAGAATTGTAAAATTCGTTCCACCTTCGAACTCGGGTATAGAATCTGATGAACCCGTAGCAAAAAGAATGAGAAAATTAAAAATGATGGCTGATAGAAGAAAAGACAAGAATATTATTCAAACTTCTTCTAGTGATCAAGAGCCTCAAAATACAGAAGACAACTCAAGGAAAAAGACTCAAGAGGGTGAACAAGACCATATGACTGAAGAAAACACTGATGCAGATGCTCAGGAAGTTGAGCATGAAAATTCATAGAAGGAAGTCTCACGCGGCCCACCCATTTTGGCTCAAGAAAGCCAAAATAGTGAAAACAAAAACAAATTTTGGTTAAAAAAGAAATCCTGACAATAGGACAGAAGCAAGAGAAACAGATTATAAACTTGGACAAAAGTGATGAGGGAAATAAAACTCTTGATAAAGACAAAGCACAAAGTGAAGAAATGAACGTCAGTGAACATGAAGAAGAAGAAGAACACCAACAACAAATCCAGCTGAAAACAGGTATGTTTTCTTTACTTTCTTATTCTCATTCTCCTACTCATTCCCATTGTAATTATCCCTCCCTTTATAAAATCAACAAAAGTATAATGTTCTTGCCAAAAAATTACCTTGTTCTCCTAGAAATGGTAATATCTTCCCAGAATATGCTAAATGTTGGATTCATAGTTGCTCCCATTCCTTTTCTCCCCAAAATTGATATCCCGACGGTTGGAGTTACAACTTCTCAAGGGACTGAGTCACACTCCACCATGGCCAAGATTGAAAATATAAAAAAAGTAAGCAAGAATTCTTTATATTGGTGGACTTCACATTCAGTTGAGGATTCTAAAGCATCGGCTACTGTAAGAGAAATCATTGCTTTAGACCCAGCTAGTATGCAGAGGAAGAAGTTGAAGTTAACTCCTATTACTAAGAAATCAAAGAGAGAAATGACTATGGAAGATTACCAAGCAGAAGAGATAAATGAAGATATATCTCAACTGCCTATGCAAGATGAGTGGGTGAAATCCCAAGCACATTTTGGGACCATATACTTATAGGGAGGAAATTATAAAGAAATTTTTTTAAAGGAAAAGGAGAAGAGGAAGGAATTAGAGACTGTGGTGAAAGAACAAAAAACAACAGAGAAGGCTCTTACTCTGGAAGCTAAAAAATGGGAGGGTAAATTCAGTGTTGCTTCCAGTGAAGTGGAAAAATGTAAAGAAAAGTTGAGTGTGGTAGAAGCTCAGATTCAGGCATTGAATACACAGATACAACAGCTACAACAACAGTTGGTAGAACAACAAAATGCTCCTTCTAGATTTTCAAAGGATAAAGTAAAGAAAATGAGGAAATAATTGTTAAAAGATTTGTTATATTTAGTATTAAAGGCTAGACCTTTATTATTGTATTTAGCTAAAGTAAAGGAAACTACTGAAGTAGTAAAACAGGAATTTGGAGCTGTCGAATAATTTTTATTGAAAAGAGAAGATGCAGCTACTAAATTTCATATTTTGTCAGAAAAGATGCCAGGAAGCATGGAAGCCAAGCTTAGAAGCAAAGCCTGGTCTCAAGCTAAAATCGTAGCAAAGAACTTCTTTAGAAAGTTTAAATTGATAGCACAGGGAAATAAGTTTTTGTAGGAGCTTGAAGATTAAGTGAAATGGTTGCTTCAAAACCTTGATTTGGCTATCCATAATGGTCTTCCTTACCTCTGGGATGATTGTTCAAAAGTGTTGAAGGAAGAGGTCCTTTCAGCATCAATAAAAGCTTTTGTTGAAGATGAAACCGACATAGACGATGGGCAAGAACCTATAGAGGAAACATAGGTCATGGAGATGATATAGAGGCTGACACAGATTAAAGCCTATTTACAAGAACTAATTTTAAGGCAAAAGATCATTTCTTATGATAAAGTGGAGGAGTTTCAATATGTATATCAAATTTTCATTGATTCTTCTGATTTAGAAGATGAATACTGGAACCGAGTTTGCAAAATTTATCAAGAGGTAATTATAGCAATGGACAAAATCAAAATATCTAAACATTAGGGATAGAAACTAGCAGCCAGAGCTGGGACCAGCTCTCATAATTGAATCTTTTATGTTCCTCAAAAAAAGTTAAGTCACTAAGTGGTAGAAAAAAGTTTTGATAAGGTAAAGATCACTTATATTCCAAAGTGCATTCTTTTTCTTTTATATTTGCTTTTTCACTTGAAATTTTACTTTTCGCAACTGTGTTGGTGACTCCATTTCCCAATGGATAAAGTCTTGGTTTCTATTTATTTTTACAAGAAAAAAATCCCCCAAAAGGCGCCAATAATGTTAGTCAAAACATGACTAACTACAAAAAATGGTTGATACACCTTTTTTGCATATTTTCAAAGAAGACCGAAGTAGCTCATATGCTAAAGAACAAAGAAAAACCAAAATACACTAAGGAAGAAAAGTGTCGTGATCTCATGACATGTCAAATTTTTGCGGTGAAAAACAGCAAAGAGGGAAAGCAGAGGAAAAAGTCACGATTTTGCGACGTTGCCCATTTTCGCCAAGTCCATCAATAAAAGGGTAGAAGTCAGGGAGAATGTCGCGATTTTGTGACATGGCTTATTTTTTCTAGAAGAATAGCAAAACTTCTAAAGAGACTAAAAGTTTCACGATTTCGTGACATGTCCCTTTTTCGCAACATGTCCCCTTTTCACGGCAAAAACCAACAAGAGAGAGCAAGGAGGTGGAAGTGTCACGATTTCATGACATGTCGCGTTTTCACTGTCAAAACCAAGACAAAGAGCTAAGGAGGCGGAAGTGTCACGATTTCATGACATGTCATGTTTTCGTGGTCAAAACCAAGACAAAAGATCTAAGGAGGTGGAAGTTTCATGATTTTGTGACATGGTCAATTTTTGCGATGCAAAAAGAAGAATCAGGCTAAAGACATAGAAATGTCGCGATTTCATGACATGTTGCATTTTCATGACTCAAGAAGTGCAGACAAGCAGAGAAACAAGAGTGTCACGATTTCACGACATGTCTGGTTTTCGCTAAAGAAAAAAGTAAAGAAGGTTTCACAAAGGTAGAATGTCACGATTTCACGACATATGCGCTGTAGAGAAACAAAGTATATTTTTTGCAACTAGGCATGCACTAACATTGTGTGCTAATTTTTGAAGAATGGTCAGTTGATTATAACATGGCAGGTCTGCTGGATGATTATAAAATAACAAGCTCATCTGAATTTAGCCAGAAGGAAATCTATCTAATCTACGAGAAATCCGTTGTATATTCATATAAACTGCAGATAATTACTTGTAATTGATTGAGGAAATTAAATGTACATAGTAGAAGATACTCTTTTTAGGGTATAAATGGGAGTGATTCGATCATGAAAAGGGTCAGCTCTTGGATGTTTACAGACTTGATGTACATGTTACTGGATTACAAGCAATAAGAGATATTCTTCCTCTGGATTTTGAAATTTTGTATGCGAGTGTATGTATCTGGATTTTAAATTTTATTCATTTTAAGTTTTATAATGTATCTATTCTAAAATTTGAACTGTGCATGTATAAACCTTATCTCTAGAGTTGAATATTAAATATATTTACATGTATTTAGACGAACATTTAAAATCGCACTCAGGAATTCATGTTTTCTATAGGAAGATATAAAGAAACTCTGAAGATAGTAATATGCATCATCATTTTTTAGTTGTTGTCTAATATGTATCGTGAGAAAAGTTCTAGCTTCGGCTATATTTCTCTTATCTCTTGTTTCCTTTTCCTCTAAAAAACTCAAAGGAACCAGCCTTCTCTGGAGATTAGATAGATGATCTCAAGCAAGGTCTGTCTATTCAATGTTGGCAAAGTCTAAGGCGCAACACTATTAACCGAAGGCAGATTTTGTTCCAACAGTTCCCTACTCTTTTCCTCTTTATCATCATTGCCACTTTTTGTCTATCACCTTTTATTTTTCATTCTCTCTTTCATTATTGTTATCACATCAAGTTATCTATTATTTTCCTCTTTATTATCATTGTCATCTTTTGTCCATCACTTTTCTTCATCTACATCTACTTATCATTCTTCATCACAACAATATCAAACATCAACAAATCAACTTCAATCACCTTCACCACAACCAAATTTTTCTTCAAAACCTCCTTTGATTTTGAAGCCACCTTAGACATGCTATAATAAAAATCACCTTGTATAGTGTATATAGATCACCAATTCCATCATTAAAACATCAAAAACAACCAAAAAAATAAAAAAACATCAAAATTTCCAAAAATATTTCAAAATTGTTGTTAAGTCATCATTATGCATTGTTATTTGTTGTTATATTTCAAAAGTTTCAAGTTATATTTTACTTTATTTCGGATAAATTCAAAATTTATCTTGAACCACCCACTTAATGCATATTTAATAAATTTTGGTTTTGTCACTTTGATTATAAATCTCTCTTGTATCGAAAAGCACTATTACTTCATTAAATAAATTTTGAGTTTTGGGAAATGATCTTGCTACTTCTTGAACCAAGAAAACATTCTTACATCTTAAAATGATTTGTTGCAAATTCAAAAAAGTGATTCTACATAGTAAATCTTAATACCTTAAGTGAAAAGTTTCCCTTGCTATCCTATCATGTGCATGGTCTAGAATACTGAGAAATTGGCAAAAGGACAAGCTCTTCCCTACCCAAATAAAATCCCTTGTTCTACGTCTAATCTGAGCAAGTATCCCGAATGAAAATAAAGAAAGAGAAAAAGCAAAAAAAAAAGAATAAATAAATAAAAAGAAAGAAAAAGAAAAAGAGAAAAATCAAGAAAAATGTTCCATTACAAAGCAATAAAATCCCCTTGTTCAAAAATGGACAAGAAATCCCTATTCCAAACATTTGAATAAAATAAGGGAGTATTGAACTTGAATCCCTGAAATTCTTAGTTATTCGAAAGCCATGAGGTAAGCCCCATAACAGGTGATTTATGCCCAACTTGCTTGCCCTTGGTGTATCGCTCCAAATTTTTCGCATCCTTACCTTCAGGCTATAGGATCCACATCCGGAAGGGGGATGTGAGAAGGATGGGACAATACCTCGGACTGAGAGGCCCTTTGAAGGTCACGCCTCTTAGGGGAGGGGTATAAGGGTGAATTTTCGATGGATGGTGGGTTCACCAGGAAACTTTTGAGTGGTAGTTTCCACACCTAGGTTGAGAGTAGGTTTGATGTGTTCATTTTGTACTTTAATCATTCAATTCTTAGGTTTGGCCAAGAATAATCTAAGCTATTCTATATGCCAATGCTGATTTATATGAATATAGAGAACATGAATAAGTGCCAAACACAGAAAGTATGCTAAATAAGATAGAATATACCTGATTTCGGATGTTTGATGAAGATTCTAAGGTTTGTAGAAGTCAATATCATCTCAAATCTTACATTATCATCTACAATTGAATAGAATCATCTCATATCTCAGTCGATCATCTGAGACCAGATGAGATCGTCATCGATCTGATGAATTCGTCAGACGAATTCGTCAGATACCTGCAATCACAGAAACAGATACCAAAAACCAAAAATGCAACTACAAAAGCAAGGGTAAATGATATAAATGATAGTAAATTTGCCTAAATGATAGATCCAGATAGCAATTAAAGGAAACGCATTAATTTAATAATGAATTTTAACTTTATCATGCATCTATGCTAAATGAGGTGAAATCCAGGATGCAGAAAATAAAATAAAATAAGTTAATGCATAAAGAAATGAAGAGAGAAGATAAATAAATGCAAACTTCGAGCTCTGATTACCCGAAATATGGACTTCAGTCAATATCACCTCCAATCATACGATATCATCGCCGATCTGTGACAGGATCATCCGAAATCGTTTGGAATCGCCTGTAATGATCCGAGCTTGCTTCGGCTAAAAAACAGTAAAATTCTTGCAAGAAAACTTGAAATACTCAATGCAAACAAAAGTGTGAAGGTGTTCTAATGCACAAAAAGTTAAATTTGTAGGGAAATCAATCAGCTAGGGGGATAAACTAAGAAAATCACAGATTATATAGGATTAGGGGGAGGTTAAGAGGTTGGAGATCATCCCAATTTGGGAGATCTCCAACGGGGGAGACTATAACCGTGCAGACATGCTTTCTGCCCAAGATAGAGAAGTTGTTGAAACATAAGCTAATTATGAAAATTAGTTTTGGGATGAAATTTTTTGGACATTCTGTTCCAGATGAATTCATCAGATCTGGGATGATTTCATCTAATCGTCGATGATATTGTCCAACGGTCAAAACAAATCCTAAAAATGGTGCGAAAAACAAGGGGAATGGGTAATGGGCGGTTAATGGGCGGTTTGGGGTTAAAATTCAAATTTTTATATTTTTACTAAGGTTTTAACTATGCCAATTTTAGGGTGCTACATTTTGCCTCCTCTTTAGAGAATTTTCCAAAGAAAATGCGTTAAAGATGAGTTCTTCTCATTTTACGAGAAAGCAAAAATTTACTCAATTTTTTAGACGACAATTCTAGGTCGAATCGTACGACTGCTTACTATGGTGCCCCCTCCGTGTTTTTACCCAAATCGAACGTTTGAGGTAAAAGTGTGGAAAAGAAAAATTAAAAATGTTGTTTTTTTTAAATAAAATTAAGAAAAATAGGGTAAAACCCTAATTCATTTTTACTGTTCATTTTTACTGTTTGAGAGCTTTGTAGACAAAAATGGTCAAGATAGCACATAGATCGACACAGGTTTGGTGTGGGCTACGAGTAAGAATCTAAACCTAGTGAATTATATTTTAATTTTATTTGTGTAATTTTTTATTAAAATTTTGACTGTTTTGGGGCATCGCGGCCATTTTTAGGCCATCGACGACGTCGGGACGAAATCGTCCCAATTTCGTTGAAATCGTCCCTAGATCGTCGATTTCATCTGAGGGTGAAATTGGCAGAATAGGGGTGATCCCGTCCAACAAGGGGTGATCCCCAAGTTGCAAAATCAGAGACGATTTTGTCCTGAAAACGATGATTTTACCCAATTTAGGACGATATCATCCAATGGTGGATGATATCATCATTTTTATGAAATTAAGTTTGTTTGAATTGCATTTAATTGACTTTAATAATTGGTTTATTAATGATTTTTTTTGTTTTATTGTTTATTTTGCAGAGGGGATTACTAAAGAGTTAGGAGTGGAAATACGAGGTGTTGAGAAATGACGTGGCCGTGCTCGACCAGGCAGAGTGAGACCGACTAGCACAGGTCAAAATACATGTGGCTGAGATGCCACAAGTACCGATAGACATGGGGCTACTGACAACCCTAGCAAAGAGATGGTATCCGAGGTCATCCTGCTTTTGGTTATCGACAGGGGAGATGGCTCCCACACTAGAGGACGTATGGAGGATCTTGAGGATCCCCATACAGGGATGGTTGATGACTCCTATGGCCAATCAGGTCTAGGCTATGATAAGGCTGAGCGGAGATCCGAGCTTCACCCTGGAGAAGGGTGGAGTGAACATCAAGTCATTGAGGCAGATGCCTGGGGCATCTAGGTTGACTTAGGTTTTGGTCGGGATAGTGGGTGGCTTACTATTATGCCACTAGAGTGGGTGCAGATTACCATGGCTCCTTTCAGATGTGGTCTGTGACATGAGAGACCACGTGTACAGATTTGCATGGGGCGACTTTGTACTATGTCGCTTGTATAGGATCCTGCATGGGGTCATATACAAGGGAGGCCGATGTCTAGTTTTGACATCGCTATTGCAGGTTTGGTGCTGGGAGCACATCATGGTGCGAAGGCCGATAGGGCTTCCACTAATAGGGGTTGACTAGGAGAGACCCCAAGTTTTCTATTGGTGGCTATAGAGAGGGTCACAATGGTGGATAGATCTGTCGATGTCACGAAGGTTGTTAGATGACCTCATCCCAAACTAGATCACCTGGAGGTCATGAAGAGAGCATCCAAGGTGGGCAAAGGATGGGCAAGAGATGGCTCACATCAGGCGAGTCTCCTGGCTGAGGATGGAGTGGGGAGAGGTAGAGCTCCATCGCTATGACTAAGTTTTGTGATAGTTCAGTCTACAGCAGGGGATCCCATCTCTTAGGGACTACGAGTATTCTCAGACTGTCTGGGATAATACCACATTGAGTGGGGCTTCGAATATGCAATGATTCTAGAGCTAAGACACAGATGATGCCCCCATCCAGCCAGTGGATGGGGACGATGTTGGGGTCATTGATGGATATAATGCCTGGTACGTAGGCATCCGTCCTCCTTGGATGATGAGGGCATAGGGTCCGATGCACATTATGGTGCAACATATGGGAAGGCAGCGCTAGGTTGCTATTGAGGTAGCATGAGGTTGTAGAGGGAGAGAGCAGCGACGGTCTCCATAGGAGAGACGCTAGAGGATGGCACAGACTCTATAGAGACCATAGCAGATAAGGAGGGAGGAGGGATTCCCTTCTCAGTAGGGGGAGAGGCCACCATCATCCAATAAGGGCAAGGGTTTCAAGGTAGGGGAGAGCAGCGATATGGTGGCTCTCTAGACTGAGAATGCCCACCTTCGAGCTTAGGTGCAGACACTACAAGATAAGGCTACATGGCTCAGGGCTCAGAGCAGATGGGTGAGCACTCAGGATCTGGCGTGGGCTATTTCTTAGATCGCATTCTACTAGGGGTTGTACTATCATGTGGTTTTATAGAACCAGAGGATACCATTGCCAGCCCCCATTACAGAGTTGGTCACGATGGGATCGTCAAGGACATCCTCACGATCAACGACAAGGACCTAAGACACAACACAGATCTCTATGGTACCACCTCCTCCACACCAGGGTGGGAGAGGAGATGAGGTAGAGATCTCAAGGGCTTCTCGAGGCTAGCTACTACAGATTGGATAGAGATTGTATATATTATTATTATATATTTTTTTGAGAGGATTGAGTATGCCAGGGTATTGATTGTGGCATACCAATCCAATTTTGAGATGATGTACATAATTTGTTGATATATATATGGTATTTTTGATGAGATGACTTGTGTACATGTTGTATGATGCTTTAATTTTGATTATTCATGTAATTATGTCGTTAAAAATAAATTATAATTTTATGTCATGCCATAAAATTTAAATGGAATAATCTGATGTAAACAAATGGTTGTTTTGTGGTGTGATGTGATGTAAAAAATAAAAGGGACTTCTAACAATAATTTCAAAGGACATTGTCACTGTTATATACCATTTCATGGAGTCATCACTCGCTAGGTCATCAAGCTAATCCCAGTATAGAAATATTGCTAAAATTAAAAGGGTGCTTAAGAGACTGTCTTAAGACTTTGCATTGTGATGATGAAAAATGATGATGGTGATGATTTGTTTTCAGATTTTCATAAAAACTATGCATGAAATATTAAAAGAAATATGATTTTTTCTAGGCATAAATTCCTAAGTGTGATAAAATTTTTGAATAATTCCCTAGGAATTATACCATGGTTGCAAAATGGAATGTTGACATAATGAAATGAAATAGAAAAATGTGTTCATTCTTTTTAAAGCACAATTGTGTAACATAATGATGTAAGCCATATGTTTTTATGAATTAAAATGAATGGGAAAATAAAATTAGAACAATGGTTTGTGCTAGGCATAGAATTATAGGTATAGACTTATACCATCATTGCGAAATCCAAAAAAGTAATTTTATTGCATAATTGATTTTTGATTTTGAGATAAATAGAAAAAATATATAAACGTGACTTTATTGCTAGATTTTTGAAGATGTTGTTGAAAGAATTTGGATTTTTGAAAACAATGTATGTAATTGTTTTTATACTAAACAAATGTTCTTAAATAAGAAGATAAAATTATTCCAAAAAGAGTTGCAGAAATATTTTAAATTATCTCAAAGACAAAATGTAGATTTATAAGGAATCCCATGTGCAAATGTGAGTTCATTACTGATCTTGATTTATCATAATGATACAAAATCTCTCAAATACAAATGTGTGTGCAATTGTATTGTTCATTCACCAATTTTGAGCAAGATAATTTGATACAAGTAATTTGAATTAACCAAATGAGTGTTTGTTGACCATGATTTATATGCATGTAACCTTACCAGACTACTATGTAAGTTAGGTCATCAAGAGCTAGCTAATCCATAAGCCGACATAGGTCTGTACAAAAGGTCGCTAATGTGACAGAAATATCACCATGCTAGGGATTACCCAAGGCCAAGCGGGTTGGGCACAAACTACCTGTTATGGGGCTTACCTCATAGTTTTTGAATAATTGAGAATTCCAGGGATTCAAGCTCATTCACCCTTCTTTTCTTTTCAAGGGGTAGGGAAAGGGATTTTATTGCTTTTTGCTTTTGCTTTTCACTTTTGCTTCTATTTCTCTCTTTTTTTTTTTTTGTATTTTGGCTTGATACTGAGATAATACTGAAATATTGCTATGATGGTACAAAATAATATTTATCTTTTTATCATTTTCTTTGACCTTTCTTTTTCTTCCTATACTAGGGATACTTGCTCGAATTGGCTGTAGAGCAAGGGATTTTTATTCAGGCAGGGGTGAGCTTGTACTTTTGTCAATTCTCAAAAATTCTAGACCATGTGCATGATAGGATAGCAGGGGAAACTTTTCACTCAAGAAACCACTTCTACTATGTAGCATCATATTGAATTTGCAATGAAATCATTTTAATGTGAAGAGATATACTTGGTTCAAGTAAATAACAAGATCAATTCTCTATGCTCAAAACTTTATTTAATTCAACTGTGGACTTTGATATAAGAGAGATTAATAATCATACAAAGTAAAATCAAGATATTTATTCATGTGAGTGTGAAAGTGCAAGATTCCAAATAAATGCTAATTTATCCAAAATAACTGGAAATATAACTGCAATACTTCAAGAATTGACAAGTATGAAAATAGAAGATGTTTTTGAATATTTTGATGATTTTGAAGTTTTATATTTTGATTTTAATTTATGAATGGAAAGAATAAATACTATTATTGTTTTTTGAAATTTTTATATGGATGATGAAAATGAAACAATATGCAAAACAAAAATATATACAATGATGAAATGACAAGATTTTATGCATAATAGTGCTAAAGATGCATAATGTTCATAGGTTATTTAATATCTTTACCATCTAAGGTAGCTAATCGGTATGCTCCTGATCCAAATTTAGTAGTGATGATATATGGCCCAAGCCAGTTAGGTTCAAATTTACCTTTAAGATCGTTATTTGCATTAGTATTTTTTTATTTTCTTTTAAGACAAGGTCACCGATCTCAAAGGATCGATGATGAACTTTCTTGAGGTATGCTCGCTTGAGCTTGTTTTGGTAGGCTCGAAGATGTTCCAAAGCATTGATGCACTTCTCATCTAGGAGTTCCATATGACTAAATCTGCCAGCATGATATTCATCTCCTACTTTAGTATCGTGAAGTAGTAGAGCCAAAGAAGGAACTTCTAATTCAAAAGAAAAAACTGCTTTAGTGCCATAGACCAAAACAAAAGGTGAAGTACCTATGGGGGTGTGAACGCTAGTTCAATAAGCCCACAAAGCAGGATATAATTGGATGTGCCAATCTCGGCCAGATTTATTGACCAGTATTTTGAGGATTTT
Organism: Wollemia nobilis; assembly: GCA_028583015.1. Taxonomy (NCBI): domain Eukaryota; kingdom Viridiplantae; phylum Streptophyta; class Pinopsida; order Araucariales; family Araucariaceae; genus Wollemia; species Wollemia nobilis. The sequence continues at coordinate 5,658,536 of JAQPPZ010016059.1, read as the reverse complement.
AATTAATGTTTTATTAGATGCTTCTGCTTGGCCATTACCTTGAGGATAATAGGGAGTGGACCAACGATGTTGAATTTTATATTTTTGACATAATTTCTTGACATATTTATTTTTGAAACAAGTTCCATTATCTGAGATGAGATTTGCAGGAATTCTAAACCTACAAATAATTTGATTAAAGATAAATTTGGAGACTTGTGTTCCAGTGCAAGAAGCTAAGGGCATAGCTTCAACCCACTTTGTGAAATACTCAGTAGCGGTTATGATGAATTTTTGTCCATCAGATGACACAGGGTTGATTTTTCCAATGATTTCTAAGCCTCATTTTGAAAAGGGTCAAGGATATGAAATAGCCTACAGCTCTTGTGCAGGCGAATGGACAAGGTCAGTGTATTTCTGGCACTTGTCGTAATGGTGCACATAATCATGTGCATCATTCTCCATGGTAGGCCAAAAATATCCTATCCTAAGGAGCTTCTTAGCCATGGTGCTACCACTAAAATGTCCCCCACAAGATCCATCATGGGCTTCACTCAAAGCTAATCTAGATTCTTCTAGATTCAAACATCTCAATAGGATGCCTTCAAAAGATCTCCTATACAAGGTATTACCAATAATTACGAAGTGACTTGCTTGTCTACGTAATAATCGGTGCTGGTTGCTATTACAACCTTCAAGGAAGGCCCCATTTTGAATAAAGTTAAATATATCAGTGTACCAAGGTTCAGGAGTAGTTTCATTGATTAGAAACACATCCAAAGGTTCTAAGCATGATTTATTTGAAGCAGATTCTTGGAGTCGACGAATAATGATGGTAGCATATTCGTCATCTAACTCCAAGCGAAAAAGAGATGTAGCTGCATCCATAGCATCAGTTGCACGATTGCTAGTTTGAGGAATAGATTCCAAGATAACTTGATCAAATAGAGATAACAATTGTAATACATATGCTTTATATGGGAATAATTTATCATCTATGGTCTGATAAACATCATTGATTTGATTTATGACAAGTTGAGAATCATCGAAAACTAATAAATTTTTAATTTTTAGTGCCAAGGAAACTCATAATCCAAGGATTAGAGCCTCATATTCAGCAGTGTTATTAGTGCAAGCAAACGTTAATTTAAAGTATAGATGTATAAGATGTTTCTACGGAGATATTAAAATAATACCTACACTAGCCCCACTCATGCATCGGGCTCCGTCAAAGTATAAGGACCATTTCTCTGGATGGTCTACCTCTAATTTAAGTCATTCATCAAGAAACTCAATGATGAGGGGATGGGTAGACTCTAAGGGTGCAGCAGCTAATTGATCTGCTATGATTTGACCCTTAACAGACTTTCATCCTATAAACGTGAGTTCAAACTTGCTTAGCACAATAACCCAATTTGCGATGCGACCAGATAAGTACGATTGACTCATGAGATACCACAAAGGATCAAATTTAGCAATAACATACGTTTTTTGACTGAGCATATAATGGCATAGTTTCTATGTAGAAAATACAACTTCTAGACATAACTTCTCTAATGTTGTGTAGCGGGTTTCATAACTGATTAAGGTTTGGCTAATGTAATAATTAGCACGCTCTCTTTTCTCATCATCAAGTTGAGCTAACATAGCTCCTAAGGCAAAATATAAATAAAAAATATACAAGATAAATGGGCGATCAAATCTAGGTGGTGAAAGCATAGGTGGGTTAAGGAGATATTGTTTGAGGAGTTCAAATGCTCCCTGACATTCGTCGTACCAATGAAAAGAGACATATTTCTTAAGAAGCTTAAGAAAGGGGCCTATTTTTTTTGCTAACTTATTGATGAAGTGATGAATGGCTTGAAGCTTACCTTGTAGACTCTATAATTCAGATATATTTTTGGGTGCGGGCATATCGGTGATAGCCGTGATCTTGAGAGGTTCAATTTCAATGCCACGTAAAGAAACTATAACCCCCAATAATTTACCGGACTTAACACCGAATATACATTTGGCTGGATTCAGTTGGATAAGATATTCCCTTAACCGATCAAATACTTTTCTCAAGTCAGCTAAATGATAATATTCTTTGATGGAACGAGCTATAATATTGTCTACATAATCATGTAGAATATCATGCATCATATCATAAAAGATATAAGTCATGGCTCATTGATATGTTGCACCTACATTATTTAAACCTAATGGCATCACTTTCCAACAAAAGGTCCCCCAAGGGGTAACAAAGGCTATTTTAGCCTGATCTTCAAGAGCTATCCTGATATGATTATAACCAAAAAAATCCATCCATTAATGATATCATTCCACTTCCAGTAGTAAAATCAATGATCTGATCCATGTTGGGAATAGAAAAATCGTCTTTAGGGCATGCAACATTAATATCTCTAAAGTCTGTGTAAACCCTAAATTTGGTAGCTTCTTTCTTAGTTACTGGAACTACATTTGAGATCCATTCAGCATAATCAATGGCTTGTATAAAAATAACCTTCAGGAGTTTTTCTAATTCCCATTTGACTAGTAAGGCCACTTTAGGATGCATTTTTCTAAGTTTTGTTTAACGAGTTTAGCATCCGGATGGACTACTAGGTGATGCATGACTACGGAAGGGTCTAATCCTGGCATATCCTCATATGTCCAAGAAAAAACATCTTCATAGTCTTTAAGAAATGCAATGTATTTATCCTATTTTTCTTGACTCGATTATGATCCAATGTTGATTATGTGAGGATTATCTTTGGTCCCAATGTTAATTTTTATGATGTTTTCTACTTCCATGTGTAGATCTCTCTCGAAATTAGGTGGGGCAAGTGAAATGCCCAATTCTTGTAATTCTTCCAAGGTTAGCTTGGATAATTCGTCTTGAGGAGTTGTGGCTTCAAGCTGGGCTATACTAGGTATAGAGCCATCAAAATAAAATTTGTGATGTAATAGTTCCTCAATGGAGACATCATGGAAGATGTCTCCCTCCAACTCATCGTTGGATTCGGTGATCATCTAAGGGTAAGCTATGGATAGCATATTACATGTAAATGGCTTATTCATTAAATGCAAGGCATCATGTTTATCCAAATAATCTTGGTAACATATGAGATGGTCATCATCCTCAAATGAGAAGGGCTGACCCTTACTAGGAAATAGGCCTAAACCACATCGGATAGGCCACGGCTCTACCTCAAAAGGTTCTTTCATACCATTCTGGAAAGGTCCCAAACCTTTCTCCTTATATCCCAATTAAAGCATTATAGGCTTAGCTTTAATATACTCATTAGTAAAATAACATCAAGCATATCCATCATAATGTGTCTTGATGTTTCTAGGAATTCTTCCCCAGTCATATCCCTTATAAATAAAAGCATAGCTCCCGACTTGGTAAATACTTCCCATAGGCTGTGGGAGGCCCAAGGTACGAGGAGAGGGCGGCAAATTATTTAAGATAAGGGAATATTGCATAGCAGCATTCGTTTGTTTTGATATAATAATTTTAGATAAATCGGGTAAGAGCTCATCAGTAAGAGCATAAGAGGTAGAGGAACATTTCCTACATCTTTGGATGCAGAAAATATGCCTTTAGTGGATGTATATGGTGTAGAAATGTCGATGGACAATTCTATAGGTATGGAAGTTATAGGAGTAAAATAAGAAGCATTGGTTGTGGGTTTAGGATCTTTTGGAAGTCCTAATGTGGTTTGTTCGGAATATGGTTGAACTATATGTAGAGGTGGAGTTGATGGAGAAAAAGTATATGATGTTATGGGTGTGTGTTTTTAGATAGATGATTAGAATTAGGATATGTGGATGACAGAGTAGGGTAAAATTGAACTCCAATAGGTTCTACCAAAGCACACATATCAAAGGGTCTAGGATCACCATGAATGGTAACCAACTAATTTTTAAATTTGAATTTAACACACTAATGTAAAGTTGAGGGAACAACTCGCATCGCATTGATCCAAGGGTGACCCAAGAGTATATTGTACGATGTAGGGCAATGTACAATAAACACGGTCGTATCTAAGGTTCTTGGACCAACTTGCAATGGGATAGTAATAACTCCACATGTTTCTTGTGTTTCATCATTGAAGGCTTTTAGAATCATATCAGTTCTATTCATTTCATCACTTCTAAACCTGAATCTTTGGTAGAAGTAAAAAGTACAAATGTTTAAAGATGAACCATTATCAATCAAGACTCGTTTAACTGCTACATCTCCAATTAGGGCAGTAATATATAAGGGGTTATCCTTATGTAAACTATGTTGCGATATATCTCTATCCCAGAAGTCAATACAATTGACTTCTCGAGTTATGATAGTATTGGCCATGGCTTCAGGTTGAATATTTTGTGGTACCATCATTTGGATTAATGTGAGCATTAATTCATCCCTATGTGTAGGAGAAGATCTTAAAAGGTCCAAAAGGGAAATTCTAGCTGTAGTATTTGATAATTGTTCTTTAATATTATAAGGAGGTTTAGGTTGAACATTAGGCGCATGATTCCCTTTATTAGGAACTTTCAAAACAAATGGAGCTGATCCATCGTTCTGAGTTCGATCTTGTTGAGAATTTTGAGCCTATTGCCTGGTAACAGCTCCGATGGTACCCACAATATTATTCTACGGATGATGAATGGGTCTTGGTCTAGCATTTATGGCTTGCTCATTTGAAAGGAATTGGTGAGATGATGGTCTAGTAGTGACTCTTCTTGGAAATGGTTCTTCTGGAACCATAGAACTTGTGATAGGTTGAATAGGATCTTATTCATCTTTAGAGCTATTCAATTGATTTGAGGTGATTTCCATTTCACTTTTAGTCTCATATTCTACATCACTAATATCAGGTTTCTGAATGTTATATAGAGGTCTGGTCGTAACCATGGATAAAGTTGTGTCAAATATTTCCAAATCATGAGAAGGTAAATGCCCACTAATACTTACTACGTATCGGGTAGGAGGGGGAACATTATGGTGCTCAATTTGATTAGTCACTTCTTTATCGTGCTTTGGTAAAGGATGTTGAAATATGTCCAATGATTGATTGGCATTCTGATTCTAATTTTTGGGGATGTTCTTTTGAGCATTATTGGGAGGATTTTGTTTAGGTTGGAAGGCTTGCACTTTCATCTCATTGTTATCAATCAGGTCTTGTATTTTATGTTTTAATATTTTACAAGAGTTGGTAGCGTGTCTAGGTCCTCTATGGAAATCACAATGTAAATCAGCTCTGTATTCGGGTATAGTTGGATCAGGTTCCTAGATATTTGGTAATTGGATCAAACCTCGTTCTAATAATTGCAGTAGAATGGTTTATAGAAGTTTATTTAACCTAGTAAACTCTCGAGGTGGTTTATCAGGAGGTTTCAATATAAACTTCTTCGTTGTTTTCGTAGTATTAACATTATCAATGTTTTTGCTATCAGTGAATCCATCACCCACAACTTGTTTATTCTTATATTGATTTTTGGATGTTTTCTCATCATCTTTCTTTTTAAGTTGTCCTCTCCTAATGAGAGCATCTTCCACTCTTCGGGCTAAGTCTATAGCTTGATCGAATGTGGTCAAGGTAGCAGTTGATAACTCATAGGATAGTTGTTCTTGTAAATTATTGATAAAGATATCCAACATTTCTTGATAAGGTAACACAAAGTGTAATTTTCCTATCAACTGTCTCCATCGAGCTAGGAAATCAGCAAAACATTCATCTTTGTCTTGTTTTAAGTTGTACAAATCTTTAATAGTTACATGCCTTTCAATGTAGGCACTAAATTGATGAACAAAAGACTCAGCTGTTTCTTCGAAATTCCTCAAAGAATGAGTGGGTAATTGATAATACCACTCTAATGCCATTCCTCCTAAAATTTTTGGGAACATTTTTAGTAATAACAATTCATCATGTGATATATCATGACATGCTATCCTAAACATTCGAAGATGCTCTATGGGATCTTCGGTTCCTTTGTATATAGGTAGGACAAGCATAGGAAAGTGTTTAGGATATGGTTGTGTTACAACTATAGGATCTAGATGCTGACTACACATCTCTCGATAATTGTACGAGGGATAGTAGGGATCTATCTGGTCCATGCAGGAGACTAATTGTTTCACCATGGCTTCTAGATTACTAGTTTGTCCACCATATTGGTTTGGTGGTATATGAGTGTATGATGGCATGACGTAAGGATTAGATGCTATATTGCTATTATGCAATTGTTTGTTAGGGAAAGTATTATGAAGAAGATTTGTAGTAGCATTATGTTGTATCCCAAATTGTTGTAAATTGGTGTTTGGTTTTGTCTTGGGATTTTGTTGATTTGAGGTATGTTGATCAATAACTTGGCAAAATAGAGCAGTGAATGAAGGTTTATTTTGTGTGGGAATAACTCTAGGCTTGGTAACAGGCACTCTAGGGGGTTGGGTAACCTGTTGTTGTTGCATATTCTAGATTATAGCGGCCATATCCAAATTGGATGGTCTAGTTTGATCACTTTATTGATCAACAAAGAACAAGGGATTAGTGCGTGTGTGATATATTTCTTCTAGGGTTTCTTGAGTGTCACTAATTTGATCCTTGTCCATATGGACTGCTCTATTAAGAGCACCAATATTAGTATTGAGGAACTTCCAAAAATGTTCCATGTTCTCAAAAGTAACAGCTCCTTCCAGAGACATTTTAGGGGATGAGGATCCTTCCTCTCTAATAGTTTCTCTTTGTTCATTTCCTTCAACAAACTCTTCTTCTTGTTGGTCTAGGGTTCCTTCTTCTTGAATTGGGTCTTCAGGAAGGACATCTGGTTTATTTATTGGTTTTCCTAACCAATCTTCTTCTACTTCAGTCTATTTTCCATTCCCGAGTCTAGTCATTATGCTTAAACTTATATTTTAGCAAATATATATATATATATATATATATATATATATATATATATATATATATATATATATGTGTGTGTGTGTGTGTGTGTGTGTGTGTGTGTGTGTGTGTGTGTGTGTGTGTGCAACAAGTTTGGGAGGTATATATTTTAATTATATACCTACTATAATACTTAAAAGAAAACGTTTTAATTTTTGTTATATTTTTTTTTTGTTTTTGTTTTTTTTGTTTTTATGATAATATTATAAAGACAAAAAACAACATACTAAATGCAATAAATAATAATAATAAAAGAATGGCTTAGTTTTCTATAAATAGTTTATGGATGTCATTGATGGTATCAAGTTCATCAAGAGTCATGAAATGCTCCTCTTCAAATTGGAAATGGTTTTTCAAGAATTTGACAAAGTGTGCTATGGTGATATTATCTGTTTCAAATTCTGACCTGTACAAATAAATTTCATGGCATACTCTCGATATAACACAGCTCTAGGAACTCTATTCCATCTCTTTCTATTCGTAAGAATGACCTCTTGATCCTTTATATGAGATAGAAATTTATGTACTACAACTACATTGTCGAGGTATTCCTCAAAGGTGTAGAACTTGGAAGACACAAGTGCTCTTTTATCTGCTAACCACCTATGGCAAGCTCTCTGAAGTTCATGATATAAGGTTACTTGATCAGGATCCAGGATTCTATCTAAGATAAACCTCTTAATTTGCCTAAGTTTGGTTTATCTAGATGAAATAATATTCAATCTCTTATTAAGTTCGTCCCATAAAGGTGGGACTCTATATGTTTGAGATACTCTAAGCAAAGAAGTAATCTCTATGGCTGCTAATTGATTTTCAACATTAATGGTGACAGCTTATCTTTTATTATAATCTACCATCTAAATATGATATGCAATCTTAATTGTTTGTATGATGATTCTAAATGCATTTATTTTTTATTTTTGGATTGTTTTCAAAAGGTTTTAGTTTTCACGTCGGGTTCACCAAAATGTATCGCTCCAAATTTTTTGCATCCTTACCTTCAGGCTATAGGATCCGTGCCCAAAAGGGGGATGCGAGAAGGATGGGACAATACCTCAGACTGAGAGGCCCTTTGAAGGTCATGCCTCTCGGGGGAGGGGTATAAGGGTGAATTTCGACGAATGATGGGTTCACCAGGAAACTTTTGAGTGGCAGTTTCCACGCCTAGGTTGAGAGTAGGTTTGATGTGTTCATTTTGTACTTTAATCATTCAATTCCTAGGTTTTTCCAAGATGAATCTAAGATATTCTATATGCCAATGCTGATTTATATGAATACAGAGAACATGAATAAGTGTTAAACATAGAAAGTATGCTAAATAAGACAAAATATACCTAATTTCGGATGTCTGATGAAGATCCTGAGGTTTGTAGAAGTCAAGATCATCTCAAATATTACATTATAGTCTACAATTGAAAAGAATCATCTCAAATCTCAGTCGGTCATCTGAGATCAGATGAAATCGTCGTCGATCTGAAGAATTCGTCAGATACCTACAATCATAGAAACATATACCAAAAATAAAAAATGCAACTACAAAAGCAAGGGTAAATGATATAAATGATAGTAAATTTGCCTAAATTATAGATCTAGATAGCAATTGCATTAATTTAATAATTTATTTTAACTTTATCATGCATATATGCTAAATGAGGTGAAATCCAGGATGCAGAAAATATAATAAAATAAGTTAATGCATAAATAAATGAAGAGAGAAGATAAAGAAATTCAAACTTTGAGCTTTGATTACCCCCAATCTAGACTTCAATCAATATCACCTCCAATCGTACGATATCATTGCCGATCTGCGACAGGATCATTCGAAATCGTCTGGAATCACCTGCAACGATCCGAGCTTGCTCGACTAAAAAATAGTAAAATTCCTGCAAGAAAACTTGAAATACACAATGCAAACGAAGGTGTGAAGGTGTTCTAATGCACAAAAAGTTAAAGTTGCAGGGAAATTAGTCAGCCAGGGGGATAAACTGAGAAAATCATAATTTATATAGGATTAGGGGGAGGTTAGGAGGTTGGAGATCATCCCAATTTGGGAGATCTCCAACGGGGGAGGTGTAATTCCTTTCACGTGGTGATATGTTTGTCACATTAGCGACTTTATTTTGTACAGACCAATGTTCGCTTATGGATTAGCTAGATTTTGGCAACTTGACTTACATAGTAGTTTGGTACAATGGCATGCACAAAATCATGGTTAATGAATATTTCACTTGCACACAGATTGGTTCATAAAAGTTTTCTTGTATCACTACCTTACTCAAAATTGGTAAATCAATTTCATAAAGCACACACATTTGATCCTTGAGAGATTTTTTATCATCATGATGAATCAAGATGGATAATGAACTCATAAAATCACACACTAGGTTCTTGATAAATTTAACTGTCTTTGAAATAAGTTAAAATATTTCTTTGAAATTTTGTTAGAAAACATTAGTTTGTAGTCATTTGCATATCACTTTTGTAACTTCATGTATATATTCTTTCTTTAAAATATTCAAATATAATTTATCTTCTAAAAAATTGCATTCATAAACATCATAATCCTTCCATCATGCATCTCATTTTGACTTCGTGATGATGGTATAATTCCTAAATTTCACAAGGAATTTTATGCCTAGCGTAAGTCATCCTTCTAATTTTTCATGCCCAAATTATTCCATATAGTTTCATAAAATACATAATATTTTTGAACATGTGACATAATGATTTTACATTAATTTGCATTTTAAGAACAAACAATTTCATATCATCATACATTTCATTTTGATTTTGCAATGATGGTATAGTTCCTATGTAATTATTTTTACAAATTTACACTTAGGAATTTTATGCCTACTGCAAGTCATATTTCCAATTCTTCATGCTTAATCATTCAATTTTTTTCATCAACATATTAATCCAAATAAAAATTTTCTCAAAATCAATTGTTTCTCAAAAACAAAATCAACATTTTCTTATATCATCCTAAATCCTTAAGATTACTCTTGAGCACACAACCATTAGCAATATTAAAAACTTCCTCACAACAGGATCAACTTCATGACCTAGCGAGCATTGATCTCCATCAACGGTCATATAACAACACAACATCCTTCAAGGTTTATTGCTAATCTATTAAATCTATCATTATGCAACAACATCTTTTTCAAGACACATTCTAAAAAATCCAAATCAGTTTACTTCATTTTTATTTTAAGCATGATTAAAACATTCATAAATATGAAACATGATCATTTGAGATTCACACAAAATTAAAATGTAAATTAATCAACCAAATTACACAAAGTCACATAAAACAAAGAAGATCAATATATTTCAAAACTTTTGAGTTTTTCACCAAATATAGAATTTTGCGTAAAAACTCGAGGGGGCATCCTAGTCAAGTAAATTAGTAATTATTTTTCTAAAACATCAATTTCCCATGAACTATTCATCCTAAACCATCTACTATTTTTTTGCTCATGTCAATCATAATCATTTTTACTCTAGTGTCTACATTTCTTTGACGCATTTATTGTTCATAAATACGCCAAAGAGGGGGCAAAATGTAGACATGAAAAATTGACTCATTTTCCTTAGTATTCCTCCTAGAAAACTAAGGTCATCTTCAAGAGAATTTTTACCCTAACAAATCATCTTATTTCTTCTCAAATTTTATACCATTGGATAGGGCTCGAAAATATATTTCCAACGGTATGTTATATGTCCAATTTTGACACCGTTTGACCCCTCAAACTACAAAAATACTATGTACATGTCTAGCTATAATGGAAATCACGGGAAATCACACATCTAACTTTATAAAATTTATTTAATTTTTCTCAAAGACTGTTTCAATAGAAGAAGTTTTTCTCGTTGATTTGCTAAGCCCTAATTTGGGCTAGCAAATAATTTAGATTAGAAAATTACTAATCTAATGAGAATGGCTCAATAAAATGCTAATCTAATGAGAACGACTCAACAAAATTACCAGATTGGTTATCTCACGAAAGAGATAAATATACGGGCTCCGTCTCCCAAGCGAGAGGAAGAAAATAATTAGAGAGAGATAGAGAAGGGAGAGAATTAGAGAGAGATTGTGTGAATGAATAAGGGAGAGGAATGGAGAATTCAAGGGTAAGGGCAATGACAGTGTTGAATTGAGAGATGCTTATGGATTAATAATTTTCTGTTGCAGGTGAATATCCAGAACAAGTTTTCTCTTTCCTTTTCTTTTGCAGGTTGAATGCTTGAAACTGATTAAAGACTGTTGTTGATCATTTTTATTGCTTTGAATTATCAATATTCAAAACATGTGATACCCCCATTGTAAACAATTTTATTTTTTCTTTTAATTATCCTAAAAATCATCTTATTTATTTTACAATTATATTTTATATTTTATTTATTTCTCTTAAAACATAATATCACCTTCAGGTTGAATTTTATCTAAGTAAATCACATTTGTTTTTCCTAAATATTATACCATTGGTTAGGTCTTGCAAATATCTTTCCAAAGGTATATGATTTGACTCATTTTGATAATGTTTAGACCTCTAAAATACTGAAAAACTATATGTTGGTCTAGTTTTTACGAATTCACCCAGATCTATAAATTTATAGAAAATTAAATATGGAGGCAGATAATTGAATTTAAATTAAGTATTTTTGTTAAACCATTTATTCTTATTTTCTTCATAAATCATTGTATTGTTAGCATCCGAATATAGACTTAATTCATTTATAATCATCACCTTTATAGTCTGTGTTGTTTATTTATGTGTAATTTATAATAATAATAATAATAATAATAAAGTAATAACAAAAATGACTATAATAATAAATATGGGGGCAAAATATAATTCTTAATCTTTTCATATTAATGTTGCATAATCTTATAAGAATTTACACTCATTTTATTACTCTTTGCTGCATTTAATTGTTATGCTTTGCATTAGATTATTAGATTTCATATTTTTTCAATGGTTATTAAAGAGTCGAGGGGATCTGACTGTTGCAGATCATGACTCACTATGACCTATGTAGATCCCCCATCCCTAATTAAAATTTTTAGTGTGTCATTGTGAAAGTTACAAGTTTTGACAAATTGAGATGATCGAAACCGATTCAAAGATGTGAATTCGTAGTCTAGATCCAAATTTATTCAGACTTTAAATTGTAGATCTAGGTAGGGTATAAAACCCAAATTCTTTTTTTTTCACATCAAAAATCTAGAATACTCTTTATTTTATACACTCTTTGCATTGAAAAATAAAATAAACCCAAAAAACATAGGCTTTAATCGCATTGGATAACTTGAATTTAAAAATTATGGAAAAAACTTACAAAAAAAACAAAACATTCATCTTTGCATCATTGCATTATTGTTTGTATTTGCAAAGCTTTCTTAGATAAAAATTTGTTTGCCCTTGTCTTCATTGAATATAAAATTGGTTCTAGTTAGGTAAAAATTGCATTCTAGCCAAACCTAGGTTGTATGTGAGACAAAACAATCAAATCAAAACACTACCTCACCTAGGCGTGGAAACCACCATAGCAAGAGTTTCCTGGTGAACCCTAAACAATTCGTCAAAAAATCACCATAAGAAGGTATGATCAAGTACCTCTCTTTTGAGGTGTAGACCATTCATTCTCCCATTCCCCTCTAAGCCACAGATCCATTTGCCTTGAGGAAAGGAACGCGAGAATTTTTGGGCTACAATACCTCTTGAGTGTGCTAAATGAAGGCACTATTAATAAACATGCCTAAAGAGACCCCAAATTATCACATTTCACCAAATATTTGCATCCTTCACATGTTATGTCATTGTGGACGCATCTCCTCCCTATATACATAATATCCCATTCCTATATACTAAATGAAAAATATTAATAACTAAAGGTCCTTTTACATTTTCTCTTAAATACAAAGGTATTCCTTTGAATTTACTTAACTTTAATTAGTGTCACATTTATGTGGTATAACCTTGTTCAAATATTGTTAAGATTCCAAATATTATTTTGTAATATACATAGACATAGGAGTTTATCATAAATAGATAAACTATTTGGGTTTTTGACCAAACATTTTTTTAAAATAATAAAGGTAATATGGGTTCTACAAGGACTCATTCCTAGAGGAAAAGAGACAACAAACTATAATGAATGTAAAAAGCCAAAACATTAAGCATTTCCCCTTATGTAGAGAAAGAAAAAATATTAACTCACAAAAAAAAGATACCTACTCTTTTATTTTGATTTCTTGACCTTAAACCTTAGTGTGAGTTGACCCTTAAGTGGCTTCATTGTTAGTTATTCTCTACAAGAAGTTATCATAGATCCAAACAATAAAGGAGTTTAGATCTACCAAAGTTGGCTATTTATTTAAGATTTAACCAATGAATATGATACATTTAATCTTATTTTATTAAATCATGCAAGCCTAAGTTGATTAGAAAGTTTACCATTTTGTCCCCTTTATAGATAGTATATTGATAGAAGATAAAATTGAATAACAACTTAGCTCAACCTTCTACAAGAGCATGGAACAATATTGAATCTTGGCATATACCTTTGGACATTGTTCCAATAACAATCATAGTGTTACCTTCTAGCACTAGCTTGTGGAAGCCTAGTTGAATTACAAGCTTTAGACTTTCCACCACAAAAATACCTATAAATTTATTGTTGGTGAGAATTTCAAGGGAAGAGAGAATGCTCTAATGAGCTTTTTCTCATGATAATAGAGAATAATAATTACTCCTACTAGCCCAAATTACCCTTGAAATCTCTATTAAAGCTGAGTTTCACCATATGAGAAGGAGGTGGTTGCCATAAGGTATGTCATTATCCAACCTTCCTAGTTAGAATTATCTTAGTGAGTTAGAAAGGGATAAATATAAGGTGTAATTTTTTGAGGTTGTGATATATTTAAAGCAAGATTCGACAATCATGGACCTTGAGATGGGTTTGTGTATTTTATGATATAAAAATTCTATTTTGTTAGAGGCTTGTTCCTAAGAGGGATAATGTTATCTAAAAATACAATGGTTCCTCCTTAACTATAGACCCCACATGACGATTGTTAGAATTATATCATACACAAATTATGTATCTTATAAAGGTTATTGTCAATATTTAAATACTTATCGGATGATCCTAGACCATGCTCACTTTAAGACTATTTTTGAAAAAATATAGCTTCATACTTTAATATTTAACTTGTAATTGAGTAGGATGTAGTTTATGGTATCTACTTCATTCTTGTAAAGGTGCATTATAGTAACCCTTAGCAACTACATTGTTTATATTGATAAATTAATTGTTATTTTTTTTATTTGATATTTTAATCTTAATAATATTAAGTTAAATATTACTTAAATTCATGTTACATTTATAGAAATATATGATTCAAAATAATATTGATTAATATTCCTAGAGCTCTTTATAAATGTAAAAGAAAAGGAAAACTCCTATTCAAAATAAGAGTCCTTCCAAATTTTTATTTTTGAATAGTTATCTAGAGTGAGATCAATCACCTTTCCTTTGAGGACTAATAATTTTCATTATATGTAATTCTTAAAGCAAACAAGGAAACTTATTTGATAGCCAACATATTGCTCATACTCTCATAATGTGAAAATTGAGTTACATGCATCATTGGAGATGAAAAATGGATTAAGAGTTTGAGAAAATATAATTATAAAAATTAAAAGTATAATTATATTGGATAAATTTTATTGATAATATTTTTATTAATATATAATATGATAAATATAATGCTTAATTTCACCTCATACCTAAGATATCACTACATGAACTAAGAAATGTGTTGAATATCATGTAAAATGGTAAACATTGTTGGCCATAGAAGTTCCAAAATAAGGAGTGAAAATCCCTTTTTAAAAATAATTTATTGAATTCATTAAAATAATAATGTTCTTAAATAAACATGATTGCATGTAAGGATATTAAAATTAGATCACTTCTAGAATCTTCTTGTTTTGGACATTAAGCCTATAAACAAATTTTTCTTGTATCAAATTGAAAGAAATCATTAAACAAAATTGTGTGTTTAGTTGCAATAATGTATGTCTGCTCGTTTCTATTAATATTTGTTATACATATTTTTGTCTTTGTAAATCAACATTTGGTATCATAGATTGTTCAATTTGTGAGAGGTTGTGCTCTATAGAAGTTTAGAGGTTGAATTGTGAAGAAAGCAAAATCTAGCAATGCACTATTTTATCTACTTTTGGAAGATCTGTAAATTTGGATGAAGAATGACTAAGAACCTTTAGGCACAATGAAGAGAGATAAGTATATTATCATTCTGTACTAGTTGATATCAATATTAAATTAGAAAATATTATTATAATATGACTACTAGCAATAGTTGTTTAAATCTTACTCAACCTCAAATTCCTCTGTTTAATGGGGATAATTATAAATTTTTGAACATTAAGATGAAGACACTATTTATTTCTCAATATTTATAGGATTTGGTTGAGAATGGTTACATAGAACTTTCAAATACACAAGATCTTGCCACTTGAACTCAAACAGAATAAGATCAACTAAATATGAACAAAAATAAAGAATCAAAAGCTCTTTTTTATTCAATAAGCAATAAATAATTCAATTTTTCCAAGAATTATTGTAACAAAAAAAATCAAAATAGGCATGGGATCTATTGTAGAATGCATATCAAAGAACAAAAAAGGTAAAAATCATCAAAGTTAAAACACTTAGAAGAGATTTTGAAAATATTGTCATGAAATAATCTGAATCTTTGCAAGATTTTTTTACTTGAGTGATGGGATTAGTATATCAAATTATCTAATGGAGAGAATTTATCAAATAAAAAAATCATAGAAAAAAATTTAAAAGTCTACCTCTATATTTTCATCCCATTGTGGTTGTTATTGAAGAATCTAAGGATATAATTTTGCTATCAATAAATGAGCTTATGGGATCTCTTTAAAATCATGATCAAAGTATGAATAGGTCCATTGAAAAATATATTAAACATACTTTTAAACAAAGCTTGATATTTCAAAAAATAAGGAAAATATAGATATCAAATTATCTTATAAGGGAATAGAAAATTTTAGAGAAAGAGGATGTGCAAGTAGTGGAAGTAGCAATGGACGGGAAGAAGCAACACTAACAACAACAAAGGAAGATGTAGTAACCACAATGAAAGAGGTAATCAAAACCTTGACAAATCAAAATTTTAATGTTATTATTATAAAAAAATTGGTCATTACGAACATGATTGTTGGAAAAAGCAAAAGAAAAATGCTAGTTTTTCTAAATAAAAAGAAGAAAAATAAGTTTATTTTATGCTTGTGATATTATAAAAGAATTCTATAAATATGCATGACTTTTGGATAGTGGTTGTAGTAGTCACATGATAAGTAACAAAAAAATCTTTGTAAATATGAATAAATCTATTAAATCTCAAGTATGTATTGAAGATCACAAGGAAGTTCAGATCATGGCCAAAGGAACCATTGTAGTTAAGACAAAAAAAGGTGAGCTAAATTTTATTCATAACATTTTATATGTTCTTGGATTATCTCATAATTTATTGAGTATTAGAAAGCTTATTGAAAAAATATATTTTTTTATTTTTGAAAACGAAGAATGTATCTATGATAAATATGGTAGAAATCAAATTTTAGAAAAAGTAAGTATGCTACAAAACAAAATTTTCTCTCTTAGACTTGCATATGGAGAAACTTAAGACCTAAAAGTTGTCTTGAATGATGAATCTTTGTTATGGAATATGATGTATAAAAAAGTAAAATGTCAAGGGATAAAAACTACTATATCAAAAGCAAATGGTGAAATGATTACCATTTATTGAATGAGATGATCAAGTTTGTGAAGGTTGTATTTTTGGTAAGCAACATAAAGATTTATTTCTAGCAAGAAAAGCATGGGGGGCAAAGGCACTGCTTAAATTAATGCATACTCATATCTATGATCCAATGTAAACTTTATCAGTCAACAAAAATAGGTATTTTATTTTATGTTTTAATGACTAGAGTAGAAGAACCTGGGCATATTTCGTCAAAGAAAAATTAAAAGGTTTTTCTATCTTTTAGCAATTTAAAGCTAATCTAGAAAAGTATAGTGGATGTCTATTGAAGGCTCTACATACATATAGAGGGAAAGAATTTACATCTAATGAATTTCAATATTTTTACAAAAGTATGGTATTTTATAAACTATACTCCTCAACAATATGGGGTAACTGAACATAAGAATCATACAATAATGGAGATGGAAAGAAGCATTCTCAAGTACAAAGGCCTTCCAAATACTTTTTGGGTTGAAGCAATAGCTATAACCATTTTCTTGCTAAATATATATTCAACAAAAAGTGTAAATAATATCACTCCTTATGAGGTTTGGAGTGGAAGAAAGCCTAACATGACTCGTTTTAAGGTGTTTTATTACATTGCTTATTCTCATATAGTCAAAGAGAAAACATAAAAACTTGTTGATAAAAGTGAAAATGCATATTTATTGGTTATATTGAGAAGACAAAGGGTTTTAGACTATATAATATAATTATAGAGAATTTGATAGCTAGTTGTGACGTAAATTTTGTTGAAATGAATCATGGCAATGGAAAACAAATGTGCAACAAGAAAAACTAATACTTATGAATACAAAAAAAGATGCTTCACCTTATTCTAATAGCTCAAACAACAACTCAAATTATAATACCACTCACAACAACTCAAATTATAATACCACTCCTTCATCAAGTTCAACATCTTTGTCTAGTCCTTTTTCAAGTCTGAGTCCTCCTCCAAGAAAGGTAAAAAATCTCAATGAAATTTATAAAGGAACTACTAGTCTTAATTCAATCATAATTTTTTTCTTAATGTCTCATATTCAAGTAGAACCAAGACATTTTTAAGATGCAATGATTTATGATGTCTAGCATAAAGCCATGAATGAGGAGATTGCTACAATAGAAATGAATAAAATATGGGAGTTAGTAGATTCTCCACCATAAAATGATGTAAATGGAATAAAGTGGGTCTACAAAATAAAATATAAAACTAATGGATCCATTAAAAGACACATAGCAATATTAGGAACCAAAGGCTTCTCACAATAGCTAAGTATAGATTATAATTAAACCTATGCTCATGTTGCAATATTGGATGCCATTAGAACTATTTTGGTATTGGTATCACCATTTAAGTGATAAGTATATTAATTTTATGTTAAATCAACTTTTTTAAATGGTTTCTTAAATGAATAATTGTTTATAGAACAACCACTGAGTTATAAAGTTGTAGTACAAGAACAAAAGGTTTTTAGTTTGAAGGAAGCAATTTATAGACTCAAGCAAGCACCAAGAGCTTAGTACAACATAATAGATAGGTATTTAATAAGAATATCTTCAACAGGTGAAATTGAACCCACACTCTATGTTAAATCCAAAGCTACTAATAATTTGCTTACTTTCTACCTATATATTAATGACTTGATTACATTTGCACTATCAAAGTGTTAATAAAAGAATTCAAATATACCATGAAGTATAAATTTGAAATGATAACTTTAGGTCGATGACATTTTTGTCTCACAAGAAAAGTATGCAGTTGATTTACTTGACAAGTTTAGAATGAAAAGTTGCAAAATAATGAACACACCCTTGGATATGAGCTAGAAGTTATTCAAGAATGATGGTAGTAAAAATATAGATGTTATGTTGTACATGAGTTTAGTTGGAAATATTATGTATCTTACTACCATTAGAATTGATATCATGTATGTTGTAAGTTTGATTTTAATATTTATGCATGATCCAAGTGAGATTCATTTCTATGTAATAAATTTTAACTTTGGATTCGTTGGATATAGAAATAGTAATTGGGATAGATACATTGATGATCAAAAAAATATTTTATGATACATATTCATATTAGGATCAGGTGTAATTTCTTGGTCTTTAAAGAAAACATAAATTGTTGCTTTATCATCAGTGGAAGAAAAATATATTGCAATGACATCAACTTCATCTCAAGTAATTTGGTTGAAGAGGATTTTAGCAAATTTGAAGCATGAACAAAATGTCGTATCTCCCTCAATACTGCTCAATACTACTCATATTCCTTCATATGACCACTCATTTTAAAGCTATTCAAATTCCATATAAACTGATCCAAGAATCACATGAATTAGATAATCAGTCACAAATATATGGCTCCTAAAAGATAAGTGTAAATTAATTCTACCTTAATTTTGTAATTCCACGCAAAAAAATATCCAAATTACCAAAATTGTTGTTGTGATACCAATTGTTACAATATTTTATTATCATTAACAGAAATTATTCACCAATATGCTGAAATATCAAATCATTCATCCACAAATAATTATCCATAATAACAATTCATAAATGAGAGAGAGATAGATAATACCCTTAAGGTAGGGAAACACCAATAATAATCTTTAAGGGAGAAAATTATTCCATAATATCTCCCAATACGAGAGAGCCACTTAAGGAGGACAAAGTCCTATGAGCTACTTTTTGGGTAAAGACGATTACATATGATTTTTCTCCATGATGATTACAATGACAAATATATCTTCTTTATATATCCATCATCTAATTCTAATTTGGAGAACTGACTACTAATATTATTATAATATTATATAATATCAACCTTGGGTTATGTGTGGCCCATGCCAACCCTTATACAATATAATAATATTTTTCCAAATATTTATTCCTAGGCACCCTAACACTTATGCATGGATTCCAATCCTAGGAAGTTTGGGAGAGCATGAGACGTGGCTCCATCAGATGACCTTTAGGGTTTTTTACCTAAGGTTGGTTCCTTGCTTCTGGATGTGTTCTTTGGCACTTGTATTTCTTTACTATGCTAATCTATAGGGAAAATGGAAATGGAGGAAAGTAATAAATGCAAAAAAGAAAAATTACAGGTAAAGGAAAGCGATAAACGATGGAAAACACAAAATGTGGAAAAAGAAATCCTATCTAACCTAATATACTATGGAAATATTCCAAAGAAAATAATAAGACTCCTAAGTACCCCAATGAGTTTAGATGAACACATGTGCAATGACTAATAATACAAAAGAAACATAGCCCTCTCCAAGAACATATAATAGAAATAAAACATGCACACCATAACTAGGACAAAGATTTTGTAAAGAGATAAATTCTTATTAACATGAACTCTAGGTTACATACATGTAGAGATAAGAGTTTCAAAAACTACCCAGTAGGATGCACAAGGCTCGATCCAGGCTAGGACATGGAGGAGAATTAAGGAAAACATCCCTCAACAGGATGGAGAGCTTTCAATACTTATAATGAAAAAGAAGAAAGATATTTATAAGTGGAAAAATAATTCCCCCCAAAATACATGTAAGATTCCAAAATATGAATTTAATTTATTTTTAGGCTAGTCAACATCAATAATGAATTATCTAGAGGCTTTATAGATCTAAAACTACAAAATATATCCATAATTAGACCTTCACAATCATCCATCATTAATATCTCAAGCATGCTATGTCCCTTCAACTATCCTCTCTATCATTGCTTTAATGCTTTAGTTATCACCTAGAGAACTACATCTGATTATGGGGTGCTAGGATCAAAATTAGATCATCTCTTCCCTCACATCCGATCACTTTAGGTTTATTTAGAGTTCTAGTATTTGAGGACTAGTTCATCCATGCTCTTAAAAAGTTCCCTTGATGAAGGTGGCCTTCAATGCACCCTATGGATATGATAAATTTCACCTTATAAGTTTCTCTACTTCTAAGGTTCCACTATGTATTACAAGGGGGTTGTTATGGAGTTCATAAATCGAAATATTTTTGGGGAACTTGGTAGCTATAAATACTTTGGTTGCTTTGTCCTTCCCTAGAATTCAAATATCAAGCTCTCCCTTGGAAAAAGGGGAAGTCTTGCCTTATTACCTCTTCAATTAGCCTCCTCGGAACCTCCTTTTGTTTGACCAAGAAAAGGGCCTTGTGGTATCAATTTTGAATGATACATAGGACTAAGAGGCCTCCTTAGCTAGGGGAAGGGATCGGTATTAGATACTTTGCTCACTGAATATGAGAAAAGACCATGAGATTTGGTTAAGTATGGGATTGATAAAAGTGGTTCTCCTTTAGATATTACCAAAGTGACTTGGGGGTTCCAAGTATTATTAAGACCTACTTTAGCCACAACCAAAAATAATTTTGAGTTATTGATTATTTATAATCCAATGGTTGGGCTGAGGCTCATGGGAAAGGAGCTTTAGGATCATCAATCGATATTCTTGGATGTATCATAGATAATATTCTAGATTTACATGCATCATTAGTAGTAGAAGTGTTGGACCCCTTAATTTTAGATTTAGGTAGATGCTTTGGCCAAAATTACCTTTAAAATTAAGAATTTTCCACTCTAGTCAATCTTCACTATACTTTTGGTGACTCACAAGAGAACTCCTGCTAGTAGGAATTAACAAAATTAGAAAAAGGTGCGTTATCCATTGGGCATGAAGTTTGATTTGGATAAATCCTAAGACTTCTATAGTGATGGCATGTTGCTTGAAGAGGAATATGTTGGAGATTACTTTGCTTAAGATGTTATGGAGGCCATTATTGGAAAATAATGAATGCAGATGTAAGAATATTTATGTAATGTTATCAAGTTCATCAACATGCAAAGGGAAGAAACCAAAAAATTGGGTTGAATCAACCATTTCCAATACTAGAAAGACCATGGGAAGACATAATTATGGACTTTGTCCTTAGATTATCTTGAAAACAATGATATAATGATTCAATTTTTGTTGTTGTTGATATATTTTTAAATATGACACATTTCATATCCACAAAAAAATTAATGATGCCACTCACAATGCTTTTTTTCTTTATAGAAGTTGTAATACTACATGGTTTTCCAAAAAACATTATGTCAGATATAGATGTTGAATTTGTAGGTCATTTTTGGTGTACTTTGTAATTGGAAATAAAGTTGATTTTTAGTTTAGGTTATCATCCACAAATGGATGAACAAGCCAAATTTGTGAATAAACCCTTAGGAATTTGTTAAGGTACTTAGTTGGTGAGAAACCAAAATTATAAGATATTATAGTGACATAGATAAAGTTTACATATAAAAATTTGATAAATAGAAGCACAACCAAGATTCCATTCCAAATTGTGTATGGAATATGTCCAAGAGGAGTGGATGCATTACAAATTAAAACTGATTTATAAAAACCTAGCACTATAGCAAAGGGATTTGTTGATTACATGCATGATTAACATTGGTGAGTGAAGGCTAATTTGGAAAAGAGTGCCATAAAATACAAGCAACATGCCAATATCAAGTGAAGGATACAAGAATTTTATATGGGAGTTTGGCATATTTGTGAAAGGAAAGATCTCCTAAAATTAGATACAACAAGCTCAACTAGAAGGATATTGGACCTCTTAAGGTCTTGAAGAAATTTGTAGCAAATACCTATGTAATTGAATTCCTAAAATGAGACATCTCATCAATTCTTAATGTGGAATATTTGTGTCCCTATTATCATGAATCCACAAGTAGTATTGAAGGCATCATGACTAATTTTTTGATATAAGAATGAGTAATTAAATTACTAGAAAGGGAACAATATGAAATAGAGGTAATAATAGATTCTATAGTGACCAAGAAGATAAGAGGTAATGTATATTATGTGTATCTAGTCATGTGGAAGAATCGGGTAGTTGAAGCATCAACATGGATGAGTGCTTCTAAGATTGGTAAGTATGACAACTTAGTTATAGATTTCAAGAAATATTGCTTAGCTTTCACTTATGAAAAATTTACTCTTACCCGACAAGTATGATGTAGGATCATCCAACTTATAAAATTTAGTAGATATTTAAAAATGGAGGAAGAGGAAGGAGAAATGATATGCACCTAAAAGCATAAGAGGATAAGAAATAAAAGAGAAAAATATATAGATAGAAGGCCTACATGATGGTTTTTGAGAGTAGGGATGACTATATGAGCCTAGGTTGGGAGTAGTACATTAATGTGTGTAGCCAAATACTGTAAAGACAATACAAAATTAGTTTTCCATTTCTAATATTTTCATTGTGTAAATATCAAATGGTGAATGCAATTGTGTTGCCTGAATTGCTTGTCATAGTTTGCATCTTTTGGTGTGTGCAAGTTTGCATGATTGTAGAAGAATACTGGGTATGGTGTAGCCTAAACTAAGGTGTTGAGAAATGTTTAAATTTTATTTTTCGCTCAATCTAGATCCACTATGTCATTCAAGGTGGAGAACACCATTTTTTTAAGAAGAATTAAAACTTTGTTCATCTGAGAGAGCAAAAATCATCCAAATAAAAACATCATTCAAATGAAAATGTGGGGTGCATTGAAGTCATTCAATTGAGGAACATGTGATTATTGTTCCTATAAAAAATATGAGTGTAATTAAAATGTGACATTGTTAAAGTGAAGATCCAAGTGCCATTTGAGTGAAACCTAGAGTGTCATTCAAGTTGTTAATTAACTAGTTGCCATTCAGTTTGGGTGTTCTTCAATTTAATGATAAGGTGTCATCCAAGTGAGCAAGTTAGAGTTGTTTGAGTAAGAAAAAAATACGATTCAATTGAATGACCATTCAAAAAATCTTTCATTCAAAGGGAATTTCATCATTCAATAAATCATATGGCGAATGAGGTGTCATTCATAAGAAGCTATATCATTCAATTTGAAGACTTAAGAACCATATAAGCGAAATTGTGAGCTATCAAGGTTATTTCAAAGGGAAGCCATTTTCATTACTCATTCCTTATAATTGGATCAAGCTTAAAAATATTACAATTTATAAAAAATATGATATATATTCATTCACAAATAATTATCTACAACAATAATTTATTTAATGATATAAAGATAGATAATAAATTTAAGGTAGAGAAACACCAATAATACTCCTTAAAAAGGAGTCACTCTATAAGATATTCCAAGATGAAAGGCTACTCCACAAGCAAAGACAAATACAAAATAATATTTGATATGAATTATGATCCTTACAATTGCAATATCCCTTATTTATATACCCATATTCTAATGCTACTTTGGGGAGTCAACTACTAAACCTGATGAATAATTTATCTTAATAAGAATAAAATTTTATAGCAAAACCCAACTTGCTTTTTTTGAATATAGTCGACAAACTTAACAAGTAAATGATATAAGCTCTTTGATATTACACTATTGTCCAAGTGAATTTTGAAAAAGTATACTTTTACTAAACACCTAGCTTTTCCCTTAATACTAATAGCTTTAGGCTAAGTGTTTTAGTTTTTGTAAAAATGATTATTAAATTAAATTATTTGAAAATCAGTTTGCATCTCCTACATTTCTAGGATTGAAGGATTTTAAGACAAGTTTCTAGAGAGGATGTGGGACAATGATCCCTCACACCTATTACATATATTACCTTTCTATTACATCTATCTATGTAGAAGAGTATCCCTATAAAACAAGGATATATAAATCTCAATACAATAGGTAGTACTATCATCAATGGTAAGAATGGAAAAAAGAGTTTCCTTGGTCCATTGAGTCCACTATATGGGAGGATATACATAGCAAGTGATATCTCCTCGATCAATATCCCAATGAGCCATTGTATTTTCCATCCTATTATGATCTCTAAATATGTGTATGAACTCCATCATTTCAAAGTATTGTTGGATCATTTATATTTTCTCAATTATTCTCTATATTCTTTGCTCTATGTTATTTTGCTTACCTGATCCTTTTAAGTGATCAATCATGATTTGGAATTTTGATTCGACCTAATTTTTCCTCCACCCGACATTCAAAGCCTCTTAAAATTTCCTTAAAATGGTGTATCACTCTGCCAAATAATTGGATAAGATACCTAGATTTTTTTCAAAAACAAAAGTAGGTTAGCAAAATAACATTAGTGTTAATTCCATCAGAGGTCATACTTACCTTACCATCACAATTATATAGTATATATTTTGGTGATATTATTTACAAATACAAGATGTGAGTACAAAATTGTGAGACTAGTTGTAAAAGGATTTAAAATAATTATGATATTTATTTGTTACTCCTTTCAAAATATGAAGTCCTTATAAAAACTAGGATAGTACAAACTCATCAACTATAAAATTACAAATATTTAATTAAATATAATAGATTGAAATTTAAATTGATTGAGGGTTTTTGATCATATCATTGAACTCAATGAATTAAAAAATTTATAGAGAATGGAAATATTTGTATTATACCCATGAAATAACATGAATGCATTTTATTCCTAAGAACATGGATCCTGTGTTCATGGGTCCTGTGTAGTTATTGTAGTCTATCCCATTTGTAGAATTTATGCTAGAAGGGAGAAAGTAATAAATATTAAATACTAACGTGAGCAAGATTTCAGTTGTGAGTAGTGTTGATGTTGGTCCTAAAGATGTTTTACATGAGAACATGGATCCAATTTTCATGGGTCCTATGAGGTTCTTGTAGGCAGTACCCTCCTTTGAATTTATGTTCGAAGGGAGAAAGATTCAAATTTTAAATATTGAGATGAACATGGGTCTAGTGCTTCTAGAATTTCTATTGATCTGGGAATTTATCTTTTCAATTTTATGGGTTTTGTGCATGTGATCCCTAATAATTTTGTTCAGTGGTCTTGGAGTTTCTTACCAGTTGGTTTTGTTCCTCCTGACTATGATGTGACTTAGCTTTCCCATAGTGGGATAAATGAAAACCTTAGATTTAAGAATTTGGGGAATATCCGGTTGGTTTTCTCTAGGTTAATGGATCATGGTTTGGTGGATTAGAGGAAGGACTCAGATCTCTGGGATCATGGAGCTAAGAAAGATCTTGTTGTTTGTCTATGGAAGCTTGATTCCAAGGAGGCCCCTATGTCATTCCTTAGATTTATGTTTGTGTGGGTTTTACATAATATTGAAAGTGTAATGTTTGGCTCCTTATCTAGGAAATATTATTTAAATTTCAATTTTAGGCTTGTTTTGGAGTGGGTGTTTCTTGTTTTAGGTAGGAAAATTTATTTCTCATGTTTTTATTTAAAGGAGTTCCAATAGTATTTTGATTCAAATTTGAGAATGATCTTGCAATATTACAAGGTTTTCCCTTTCCCCTTGGAAATGTGTTTCCTGGCTTGGGTAGGAAATTTTCAAATGTAATTTTTTATTTTCCTTGGAGCAAGATTTTGTTCCCTAGTGTGGGGTGGGAAACTTTTAAGTTTTAAAATTTTGATGTAAAATGAAGTGTGTTTTTTCGCTATTTGGGTGGATCCTAAGTCTTTCCTTAGGATTCATGTCCTGATTTAATTTCTTTTTGTTGAAAGTCGATTTGAATCTTGAGGGATCCAGATCTATCTTTAGATATTTTAGTCTTGGATCTTGTTGTTAAATATGTTTTTCCTGCAACTATATTTTCAAGGCTCTTGTTTTGATGTTAAAGGTTTGGGGACCCTCAATTCCCCTTCTCTGGTTGTAAAAGGTTAGAGGCTCCTTTCAAAACCCCTTTTTTCAACTAATAAAAAAAACATGAAAGCATTTTCACACAACTATTAAATATTTTTCCTACCAAAACCTTGGGATATTTTGGGTAATGTAACCCACATGAGAAGAAGTGGAGACATGCAAAATGTATTTGTCACTTACAATAATTGATAATAAGATATTTTTTGCACAAAAGAGTTGGTGATCAAATCTGTTGAATTTTATGTCAATTAGTAGGAAAATTTGGAGAGAATATAAGAATTTTGTCAATAAGTTCCGAATTGTAAACTTAATAGGTCATGACCAATATTATAAGAAGTCCAATGGCATATGACGAGTTGTCTACTTCAACATATTAATTTATATAATTTATAAAAAAACTATTAATGAAGAGGAATAGAGTGTTTATTTATATTATAAACATAATAGGTAAATATTTAAGGAGTTAGAGCAAATGGTAGGGAGTGAGGAGTTTCATACTATAAATTAAAGTTCCAAACCTAAGGGTGAATCTTAACATTTAGCATAGGGAGTAAGCCTCATATTTTCTTGTTTTAGATATTTAGATAATAGTACCATTAACATTTGGCATAAGGAGCGAGACTCACCTTTTCTTATTGTAGATATTTGGAAAAAAGTAGGGAATGAGTGCAACCAAAAACACGTGTGAGTAAGGAATGAGCCTCATATTTTCATGTTCTAAATCTTTGTGATAATTAAAAAAATAAAGGATTCTTATGCAAAAATGTTAGGTAGCTTAGAATGAAGTCACTTTTAAAACTTCTACCTAGTAGTAAAGAAGCCCTAGGTAGAAGTATGAATGTCTTCATTGGGATCAAGAGGAAGAGTGAATATATGACAATCCTTTTCAAGTAGTATATGTTTCACTAGAAATGATTATCGAGGATGAGATAAATGAGTATGACATAATGGTTTTTAAAAACAAAGAGAATATACAAGTTCCATGTATATTCTTTAGGTTTTTCAAAGGTTTAAAATTGGATCAAATGGAAGTGGAGAATGAATTCAAATTACTCCACGAATTTTCTTTCAAAATAAATTTTCCTCATCATCTTCTCGAGTTCAAATACCAAGGATAAATAATTAGTGATGGTCCATTGTTTAGGAGGAGAGATGCCCTAAATTTAATACCATGGAGTGAGTTTTTTTCTATGAAGATAGAAAATATTAAATGAATTCTAGTGTGATTTAGGATTTTTATATTTCCATATCATCTTATCTATAAGGAGGTATTGAATTATAATAATAATTATTTAGGGGATTTCATCTAGAAGTGATCAATTTCTATGGAGAAAAAACATGTTCTATATACCTAGAAATATGTTTCCATGGATATTTCAAAACCCTTGCCATAATAAATAAATATGAAATCTAATTCAATAGAATGTGATCTACAAGTGGATTATGGAAATGTTACATTTCAATGCTGCAAATATTATGAGATAGGGAATATGGCAAGAGATTGCAAAGTAAAAATGATGGAGAAAGAAAAAAAATTGGTTATGAGACAAAATTCAATATGAAGCAAGGATATCATACTATAGATATATCTAGATTAGATAAAATATTTTTCACTCTAAAAAAAATTATCAAAGAAATATCTATGCATCATAGTTCATTTAGGTGAATCATTCGAAGAAAAAAAGAAGGATATAATAAGGGATAAGGAGGCACAATGTGCAAGCTCAACTAAAAGCTAATTACTGGTGCAGATGAGGATGTGGAGGAAAATTTTAGAATAAAGTATGAGGAATAGCTCAATTTTGATCTTAATTAATCATACTCATTTTTCTCAAGTGGTATTAAAACCTAGACTTGCAATAAATATAAAAGTAGTATATAAAATCATGTCCTTAAAAGCAGCATAATGAATAAATAAGCAAGGAGGATATCCATATAAATTTAGGTTTTTTAGGATAGAATAATAATATAATTACTATGGAGGATGGTCTTTGCAATTTATATTTTCTAGATAAACTTAAAGAAAAAAGTGTTTCAAAGATATTCCTTACACTTAGATTCTCTAGGATAACATAAACCTATATATGATAAGTCTTATTATAGATATCATGGAAAAAAAAAGAATTTAATAAAAATGAAAGTGTTGGTAGGAATAGAAAAAGGAGAGGAAGACCCTTAAAAAAAGAATAAATCTAAAAGAAAATTTACAGAGATATTGATATGGGAAATAAAAAACAAATATTGGTAATGTTAGCAACAAATGGGGTTAAGCCCATAAAGCAAAATAAAAAGTGATGATAGAAATGGTATCATGGAAGATTAGGGGTATTATTAAAACCCATATGAAAAGAGTTATTAGGGAATTAATATGTTGTTATAGTCCTAATTTTACTTTAATACAAGTAACATAATCAAGTAGTGAGGAATATAAGGATGCATTTAAAAAGAATTGGAAGATGAGGGGTTGTCTAGTAGTTTCTAATATAGAAGCTTCATGAGGTATTGCAATAATAAGGTACAGATGCAAATGGGATGGATAATTTCTAGAAGAAAAATATAATTTAGTTTCTAGTCTTTTTCAAAGGATCTAAATTTATTTATGTCAATTTCAATGATGATTCATAATTGTGATCTACAATTTCTTAGAAGGGGACTTCATGATAGTTCTATATCCTTCATAAAATAAAGGCGATACTTCTAGATTGTATAAATCAATGGAGGATTTTGTTTCACTTGTGATTTAAAATGGGATTTGGGATGCTATTCCTTCAAGCTTTCAAGATAAATGGGATAATGAACACATTGGACAAATTTGTATAGCATAAATATTGGGCAATTTTATTTTATATAGTACATGGTTGCAAAGAAAGTATACAACCTTTTTAGAAAATTTATTAGGAGCAATATTAGATCAAAAAAACATTCTCTTGATATGTTATCTACTAAATAATGGTCATCCCAAGTCATTTTGATTTCAATCCATATGGATTCAAGTACAATATTTATTCTAGATGGTTATATTTTGGAGGGATGAAGAAAAATGTAAAGGATTTTTTATATATAGGTTTGTTCAAAAGATAAAATATCTAAACGAAAACATGAATATTTGAAATATAAAATATTTTAGTAACATATTTAAGCAAAAGAAAAAATTAAATCTATGCTCAACAATTTATGATAAATAGTAGAATTTAACAAAATATAACAAGATATTATGGATAAAATATAATTATTTTATGGTTACAGTAATGTATTATAAAGGAGAGTCACTTTTGGGTACAAAAATCTAAGGAGAGAAGGATTCAATAAGGGAACAAAAATACCAGTTTTTCATGTTATAGAAAAAATAGATTTGTCTTGTTGTTGAATAAAAAATATTTCAAAGTCAAATAGAAAAATATTAAGTAAGAAGTAAATACTAGAAATAATGCAATTAATCATAAGAAATATATTTTATCAAAATTTAGACAAGCTAAGGAGGCTTAATGTAAGCTTTTACAAAATATTCCATTGACTATCACACAATGAAAAATTAAATTTTGACGAGAGAGATCTCTATGAAGGAGCTACAAGAGGAAAATTTTATTTCCACCCTAATAAAGCATTTGACCCCAATGTATTTCCTACAAACAAAATTCAAAACTTTTAGGATTTATCAAAGATAAATATGTTGAATGTAGTTGAAAAGGTTAGGAAAAACAAGGCTATAATAAGTGTGATCAATGCCACCTTTATTTCATTGTCTCCTAAGAAAGGAAAGACAAAATATGTTGATAATTTTTGTCTAATAAGAATTTGTAATATGATTTATAAGATACTTTTAGAAATTGGGCAAATAATGCGAAAATCATTCTAGATTGTATTATCTCAAATGAACAAGGTGGTTTTATTCATGGAAAATAAATCCTCGTTGGTTAATTAATTATACAAGAGATCAAATGGAATTAGCTCAATTGATTATATTCCTCAACTTTCAATAAGGCAACCCATGTTTGAATCTTGCCAAGAATTACATGCATAATTACCAAACT
Source organism: Wollemia nobilis (assembly GCA_028583015.1). Lineage (NCBI taxonomy): Eukaryota > Viridiplantae > Streptophyta > Pinopsida > Araucariales > Araucariaceae > Wollemia > Wollemia nobilis. Next base: position 5,628,037 of record JAQPPZ010016059.1, on the reverse strand, counting down.
ATTGTAATAGCACTATATTGTCATGATGTAATATGGATGAGACCCATTTCAATCCCACATAATCAATTTAAAAAAATACATAAGAGGCCATATATTCTCTTCATTTAATGAAAACACTAGGTATAATTGTAAACTTAGATATGAAGAAAACATATTAGAGGGTTTGTTAGAGTTTTCTACATCATATTCTAAAAAAATGGTTTTGATCAAGGTTGGTGTGAATAGATTACATAACTCAAAAATATTATATTTTTGTCAATGAAATTGTTGTTGGATACTTTGAATCATCTTGTGGACTTCACTAGAATGTCCCATTATATTATTATCTATTTATTATTATCATTGATGCACTTAGGATAGCTTTCTCAAAGGAAATAATGGATGGAAAAATCAAAGGTATTTATATAGTAAAAATTGGTACTTTTGAATCTCATCTAGAGTTTATTGATGACACTTTTATTTTGGATCATCCTTTAGTTTATGATGCCATGACATTTAAATAAATATTATCATGCTATGAGAATGTTGTTGGAAATTAGTTAGTAGTTCAAAATTTAGGATTTCTCATTAAAACTATTCTAGATTTATTATGAACTATTATAAAGATTGTAGGGTTTAAATTTAAAACAATTACCATCAAGCTCATTATACAATGGATGCATTGGATAAAATCATATAGTAGTTGCTAGATTTTATAATAATTTTAAGAATTAAATGGAATCAAACATTATCTAGTATCGCTTGAAAAGAACTACATAGGATGAAGAACGATGAATACAAAATATATTGGGGATGTCTATGATCACTAAATAATCTCACTAAATGGAAATAAAATTACACTCCAACTAATAAACAAAATGGTTGGTATGAATGGGTATTTATACCCAAATACAAGTTACCTTTAGGTCAAGGTTGTGAAAATGATTTTTAGGGATAATATATTATAGAAAACTACAAACTACACCTTTTCAAAGGTTTACATGGGCTCAAAGGGAAAATATAAACAATACAAGTACAAAAGTTGGTTGTAGCTTCAAGAGAAGCTTTACCACCACATATTCCAACATCCCCCATTAAACTAAATAGGGGACATAGAGAGATATCCTTACTTATCATCCCCCTTTAAGGGGCGATATCCAACTCCAAGATGTTAAAATATGTGTAGTATTATCTCATTTAGGCCAAGGCCAATTGTGTGATGAGGTTCTTATGAGTGCTATTTATGTAGCCTATGAACATATGGTTATGTAAGTCTATAGGAATTTATCATCTATGTAATCCTACAGGTATGTTCATGTAAGCTTATAGGACACTTTCATATTTCACTCTTAGTGGTACTAGTTAATCCACCTTTATGGATAACCCCACTCAAAGGGTAATTTTTTATTATTTTACTATAAGGTTAACCTCTCATTGAAGAATTGATATCACAATAAATACCCCTTAATTAGGATGCATTTGTAATATAAGAGTGAATAATAATATAATATATTGGGGTGCCCATAAGCACCCACCTTATACTTCTTATCATCTCCCTTTATTTATTTTTTCATTTATTATTGTTATCTTCTAAATTATATTATCTTATTTTTGACACATGATTTGGTGAATTCATCTTCTGGAATTGTTCTAGAAAATATTATAAATTGTGAACATGGTATTAAATGAATATCTGAATTTGCATCACTCATAAAAAAAAAATATTATTTTTTACCAGTGATTAAGGGCATCTCTAAGGTTATTTATTTGAAAGTTTAAAATTTATAAATTTGGTGCCCATACCTTTAGTTCCATCTATTTTGGAACCTTTCGTGTCATCTTTATAGTTTCTTGTAAATGATCTCACATAATTCATCCATAAATTTTGGGAAATATGTGCATGTCAGCATAGACCAAACAATGGCTAGGTCATCTGCTTTAGAGCTAGAAGAAAAATTATTTGGTTCTTGGTACCCTCTTCCTTATTGCTTGGTCATCTACTAGTCTTATTTGGAAATCCATTCTCCTTCCATTCACTATAGGGAGTGGTTAGTTGGCAAGGTTTCTTACTTGTTAGAAGGCAATTGTAGGATTGAATCACCATACTTTTGAAGCTACATGTTGAAGAAGGTTTTGAGAAAATACATACCAATTTGGATCTTGGAAGTTTTTTTTTTTGAAGGAATCCCAACGTGTGCATTCAAGGTCTCTTGTAATTCATGTTATAATCACATTAGAATTTGTGGTACATTAGATGGGTGTTCCATTTATAGTAGCAATATTAGTGGATAAAAACTTCACTAAATTTTTTTTAAAGAGTTTTTTGCCTACAAAGCAGTGTCTATGATATTTAAAATAAAAGGCTCTTTATCTCCCTTAACCAAGCCACACGGTATAGTGGTTAATGATATTTCTTGTAGGCATGGGGTATTGATTTGAAACTCAATGCTAATATTATTTTATTTCTCCAAATAGGACCTTTATCAACACCCATATACATGATTATCTTCATGTCTCAATTACACACATGACACAATGGTTCATGTGTCTACCATGAAGTACGGCATCATGAATTTAATACTTAGTAGCTCTAATATGTAGTCAAATATATATATGTGTGTGTGTACATATATATGTGCACATATGATAATCCACCAATCACATAAAACCAAGTGTTAAACTTTGATGTGTAGGTATAGTAAATAATCTAGTGGTAACACATCATAGTAGCTAATTAAAAAAAAAGAAATTGAGATTTGAAATTTGTTTTTTTATTTTATTTTGAGTTCTAATTCAACCATATATTTTGGAGGCCATAAATTTTGCATATAGAAGTATTTGGAACCCTTCTTTTAGATTGCATAATTTTATGAGCTCTACATAGTGGTGGAATTAGTTTATGAACCTATTATAAATTTTCTTAGACTTTTTGTGCAAGATGTATTCCTTAGGATATGTTACCCACATCAATAGGAAGAATTATAGCACTGGTTAGTTTAAATGATAAAATTACTCAAAAGAAAAAATCTTTAGTTCATCTTCAATAATGAGTCAAAAGAAAATATCAACGATCATGAAGTAAGAGAGGAGGAAGCTCTTGGAATATTATTCATGTTAGTGTAACCATATGTAATTTTCCATATTAGATAGAAATTTAATCTTCTTGATGTGTGGACCACCTTGAAAGATCTTGATGAAAAAGTAAGTGCTAGTGAAGTTAACAAAATTGAAATAGAACTTTCTAATATCAAAAATTCATATTTTAATATTATCAAAAATTATATATCTCACTTAAAATCTCTAAAAACTAACCTAAATATGGCAAGAGGTAAGATAAAGAGTATTTCAAATATATTAATTTTAATATTTGTCCTTATTTCCATATAGGTGGATTGTAATATTATGACTGTCAAAGAACCACAACCCATCTCTCTTGAAGCTCTTTTCAAACTTCTAATCCATTACAAAGTGGTATTGAAGAATTGTGAAGCTCTTTCTCATACAAAATCTCATACAAAAGACTTAAAATTAATAGAATATGACTCAAGTGTCTAAGAACAAGTCTAAGTTTTCAAAGAAGTCAAACACTTGTGATTATTGTAAAAGGGAAGGACACTCCATTAAAAATTATATAATAAGGTTGAAGAATATTGAGATGGACTTCTTGAGATTAGGTAACATGCTTTCTAATGATTAAGATAAGGATTAATGAGGAACAATGAAGGCCCACTAGAGAATCTATTATGGAGGGGAGGTGTTACCTCTAATGCCTTCTCTCCTTAGTCCTCTTAGCTTAGATTATAGGGGGTATTAAAAATGTGTAATCTATCTTGTTTATGCAAGGTCAAATTTGTGATGAGATGCTTATGAGTTCCAATTGTGTAGACTATGGGCATATGATTATGTAAGCCTATGAGTATTCCTTATTTATGTAATTCTATGGGCATGTTCAAGTCAGCCTACGAGACCCTTTCATATATCACCCTTAGTGGTATTAGTTAATCTACCTTTATGGATAACCTCACTTAAAGGGTAATTTATTATTATCTTATTGTAAGGTTAACATCAAGGATAATGTTATCCCAAGGTTAACATCTCATCAAGAATTTGTTATCACTATAAAATCCCCTCAATAAGGATCCATTTGTAATGTAAGTATGAATAATAATGTGATATATTGAGGTGTCCATGGACACCCAACTTCTTCTTGTAATATCCTTTCATTTATTTGTCATTGTTTATTATTAATATCTTTTAAATTGAATTACGTTATTTTAGTCATATGATTATAGTGAATGCATATTTTGGGGTGCTTCTAGAAAATATTACAAATTTAAACACAAGAAGGCCCCACATGCACACAAAAGTGATCTTAGGCATTACATTGGTCAAAATATCTACTACCTTATTTGATGAAAGCACAAAAGCTAAATCAAGCATCCCATGTGCATGAAGTCATCTCACAAAGTTTATCCATATATCTGTGTTATATTTGCTAATAAAATATTGAAATGCAAACAAGCTAGATTGTGCTCTAATTATCACATCAAAGAGTGATAAGTAAACTCTACAAAATGTCAATATCCTCCAAAATCATGAGCATCCACTTAAGATGCTTAGGTTTCTCATTGGCAACACAATATTTAGCCTCCTTGGAAGAATAAGAAATAGTAGATTATTATTTGGAACAGCAATAAATAGGGTTGGATCCTGATGCAGGAGCATCCGACAGCACCAACAGCAGAAGCATCAAGTTGCGGGAGAGCCACTTCTGAAGAGTCGGCTCGAGAAGAAGAGGAAGAAAGCAAGAAAAATTTTGCTAAGGCAAAATCTAAAAAGTGTAGCGAAATCGCGTCGCGATTTCGTGACGTCACGAAATCACGACGTCATAGCGGAAGAGGAGGCGCAGTTGGAAAAATGTCATGATTTCGTGACATGTCACGAAATCGCGATAGCAGAGCAATGGTGAGGCGAAGGTGGTGGAAAGGTCACGATTTCATGACATGTCACAAAATCATGACTATCATGAAATCACGACAACGGAGCAGCAAAGATGCTAAAGTGCAGAATGGTAGCGAAATCATGACAGTGCAATTTTGCAACGTCGCAAAATCGTGATGTTGGAGTGAAGACTCAGCGGGAGTTGGCAAGGAAGTGAAGGCAAAGGCGGAGGCGAAAGTTGAACCAGAGAGAGAATGCAGTAGCGAAATCATGACGTCATGATTTTGCGACATCGTAAAATCATGACGTCTTTTGAAGGATGAAGCGAGGCAGCAGAACGGTCACGATATCGCGATGTCGCAACAAAAACTTGAAAAGCAAGCATGGAGGCAAAACGGTCGCGATATCGCGACATGTCACGATATCGCGACCAAAATGGGTAGAGAGCGCAGGGTGGCTGAACATCACGATATCGCGACATGTCGCGATATCACGATGGAGAGAGAAAAAGGCGCAAGAGGAGAAAGAGATGGTGGGAACGGCATTTTTGGGGACCGTTCAAAGACGACACGTGGTAGAAGCTGAATTTAAAAAGGGGGATTACCCAGGAGCGCGAGAGACGAAGAGGATGGGTCGCACAGAGTTTTTTGACAGAATATGCAGTGACAGGGACCGTGCGGAGTGGAGAATTAAATCGGGTTGGTGTCCCGATTTTCATGTCTTGTAATTAATCGGGTTGGTGAACCCATTTTTTGGGAAGTAGATTCAGAGGATCGGGGCCTCTATAAAAACCTAGTTTAATGTATTAGTCGGGACGGTGGATTCGGGTAAGATTGCACGCAGAGTGTGAGTGAGGAAGAACCAAGCCGAGCACTGGTTAATGTAAGCCTGTGGGCTGTTTGCATGTAATTTCCAAATTTTAATGAAGAAAGCTTCGAGTTGAGCAAGTGTTGATGTGTGTGTTTTACGTGTGATTTTCTTGGGTCCCCGTCAGTGGTATCAGAGTGGGAGCTCCTGAGCATGTAATAGATCGCCGAAAGAGAGGTAGTTATGCCAGGATCTATGGTAGGGTTTGAGAGAGAGAAAGAGATTTTAGGATCCCCGAGAGTGTTAGCAGATCTTCGGACGTGAGGCAGCTACATCGGGACCAGTTGATATTCGTGAGAAAAGCTAAGAAAGAAAAATGCATTCCCAAAGAAGATGGGACAGCAAGGAAGATATGGTACCAGAGGAAGAATTCTTAGCTTTACAGTGGCAATTTAAAGCCCTGCAAAAGGAATGGCTCGGAATAAAGTTGCGGGAGCAAGAAGAGCGGCAAAGAAGGCGGGAAGAAAGAAAGAAAAAGAAAGAAGATGGAGTGCTTCCGAAGTTGAAGCTGGAGAAGACTGCATGTGAGGAAGAGTGCAGCAGTGTCGGGACCTGCCCGAAAGAAGGCACAAATTTTTTTGTGCAAGAGGAGGAGTTGAGGCAGGCTGCAAAAGAAGTTTGCAGCAATGAGAAAATCTGTCCGGTGGAAGACAGAAGTTGTGTGGACCAGGGGACGGGGTTGGAACAGTCTGCTGAGGCAGAGAAAAGTCTGGAAGTGTTGCAGGAGGCAGCAACCGGACCAAGCAGAAGTGAAGATCACTTCTCCACTTACCTCGGGTGTCTGATGCAGGAGCATCCAGCAGCACCAGCAGCAGAAGCATCAAGTTGCGGGAGAGCCACTTCTGAAGAGTCGGCTCGGGAAGAAGAGGAAGAAAGTAAGAAAAATTTTGCTAAGGCAAAATTTGAAAAGTGTCACAGCGAAAGAGGAGGCGCAGTTGGAAAAATGTCATGATTTCGTGACATGTCACGAAATCGTGACAGCAAAGCAATGGTGAGGCGAAGGCGGTGGAAAGGTCACGATTTCGTGACATGTCACAAAATCATGACTATCACGAAATCACGACAAGCAGAGCAACAAAGAGGCTAAAGTGTAGAATGGTAGTGAAATCACGACAGCGCGATTTTGCAACATCGCAAAATCGTGACGTCGGAGTGAAAACTCAGTGGGAGTTGGCAAGGAAGTGAAGGCAAAGGCAGAGGTGGAAGTTGAACTAGAGAGAGAATGCAGTAGCAAAATCGTGACGTCACGATTTCACAACGTCATGAAATCATGACATCTTTTGAAGGATGAGGCGAGGCGATAGAACGATCGTGATATCGCGACGTCGCAATATCGCGACGTCGCGATATCGCAACAAAAATTTGAAAAGCAAGCATGGAGGCAAAACGGTTGTGATATCGCGACATGTCGCGATATCATGACCAAAATGGGTAGAGAGCGCAGGGTGGCCAGAACGTCGCGATATTGCGACATGTCGCTATATCGCGATGGAGAGAGAAAAAGGCACAGGAGGAGAAAGAGATGGCGGGAACAGCATTTTCAAGGACCGTTCAAAGATGACACGTGGCAAAAGCTAAAGTTAAAAAGGGGGATTACCCAGGAGTGTGGGAGACGAAGAGGATGGGTCGTGCAGAGTTTTCTAACGGAATCTGCAGTGACAGGGACCATGCGGAGTGGAGAATTAAATCGGGTTGGTGTCCTAATTTTCATGTCTTGTAATTAATCAGGTTGGTGAACCCATTTTTTGGGAAGTAGATTCAGAGGGTCGGGGCCTCTATAAAAACCTAGTTTAATGTATTAGTCAGGATGGTGGATTCGGGTAATATTGCACGTAGAGTATGAGTGAGGAAGAACCAAGCCGAGCACTGGTTAAATGTAAGCCTGCGAGCTGTTTGCATGTAATTTCTATATTTTAATGAAGAAAGCTTCAAGTTGAGCAAGTGTTGATGTGTGTGTTTTACGTGTGATTTTCCCGGGTCCCCGTCAGATCCCAAGTAGAACATAAATTTTATGGTGGATTGTTGCTCATCCAAAACACCAACCTAATTATCATTTGAAAAACTTATCAAGATCATAGGGGAACCAATAAAGTAGTTAATATGCATCTGATAGGTCCCTTATATGTATCTAATAATCCTCTTAGATATCATTGAGTGACTCTCCTAAGGTGCCTACATATACCTAGAATAATAATAGACAACAAAAGTTATATCAAGTCGAGTGTAAGGTAGAGAAGTCCTCCCATAAGATACTTATACAACATAGCATCCACCAAAGAAGTGGTAAAATTAGCTCAAATATTTAGGTTTGGTACAAAAGGAATATGAGTAGATTTGCAATCCATCATGGAATATTTAAGAAGATTTAAATAATACTTAGACTAGGAAATGGTGATGCCAAAATTTGGATGATCAATCTAAATCCCCAAAATATAATATAGAAGACCTAAATCTATCATCTCAAAATTTGGAACAAAGCCATGAATTCATATCTTGAATCAAAGTAGTAGAGCTACTATTGATGATAATATCATCAACATACAATACAATCACCAAATTTTTTCCATATTTATGTTTGATATAAACTTCATGTTTAGTCTCACATTACAAAAATAAAAAAATAAGAAAAACATAATGAATTTACTCATATAGTGCATGAGGTTTTGGAGTATATTACATTACTTGGTACATGCTAATGTACCCCCATGGTACCTTCATGGTAAAATTATAAATAATAGATTAGATATGAGTCATATTTTAGAGTGTGAGTTATATTTCCCCTTTTATGTAAGTTTGTGTGTGTATAAAATGTGCAAGTGTCATGTAAGTGTGTGTAGAAAATGCACAAGTGTCATGTGAGTTAGTGTGCAAGTGTAAGTTGAGTCTATGTGCACAAGTTTCTTATATGTAAGAGTGCAAATATGTAATGTAAATATGTGCACAAGTGTCTTAGGTTAGAGTGTGCAAGTTATGGGAGTGTAAGAGTCATGTATAGGTGTGCATACAATATAGATTCAAGTGTTCATCAAGTATGCAAGTGTCATATAGAGAATCCAAGAGTCATGAGACTTGGAATATGGAAAGGAATAGTCAAGTATCCAAAGAGTCACATTACCATGGCTATATAGTACTCCATAAAAGTATCATCATATCATCACATTACAAAGAAAGTCGAATAATAAAGGTTACATATATTTTGAGTAATTAATATTGTAAGTTGTTCTACATGCTTAGTACATGTATGATTCAGGTTATTTACATTCATATTGTTGTTTATTATTGAATGTTATTTGATATATTATTAGCCTTGATATACATATTAATTTGCTCATAATATTCTACTTATATCATTATCTTAACCTTATTGTATTGTGGCTATATTATATTTGATCCTATGATATGTGTGGTAGTATTAAGGCTTAAAAGGCCATCAGTGGTATCAAAGCTACCACTAGACTCTGTCCAAATTGATAGAGTTTATTAGCCGCCATTACTAAAATTGATTTTACCTAATTTGATAAAATTTATTAGGAGTTTATCTACTTTGAAGGCAGTAAGACTTGGATTTTATTGTAAGATCATATTGTTAGCATTTGATGTTATATATTTAATGGAAAAACTACCACAAGGTCTAAAATGAGCATGCAATATTATATATAATATAATGGCATTAAAAAAATAATGTAAAACTCATAAGAAACTTATGTACCTACTCATAAAACTACAATTAATTAAAGCTCATGAAAATCATAACTTCATACAAAATATGGAGATCTCAAATACTCCATGCTCCATACAAGTTCTACATTGTATCTAACTTGTACTCTACTCTACTCTACATTGTCCTATGAAATGACAAGATGATATATGTTATGCTCACACAAAGGCCAATATATAATGGGATGTGACTCTTGGCCTTCCATATTCCCATGACTCTTCACTTTCCTATTCTATGGACTCATGTGTACATGGACTATGATGCACATTTAAATTATTGAATACTTTGTAAATTCTAATATTACTTGTGCATTTATTACATTGCATAAAGTAAATAATCAAACCCTAATATAAGACACACTCCTAATCTAAATATGTACCCAAGGTGGTACATTAACATGTACCAAATAATGTAATATATTCCAACACCCCCTATATTAAATTATTTGGTTATTGAAGACTTTAGTCTTCAATATGATCTTCTTATTATATTTAATTCACTTTAAACTATATGTATCGTTGGTCAAGTTCCTTCTCTTCTTTATTATCTTCATCATTAGGGTCAATCTTTCTGCTTTCATGAGCTATCATGCTATCATCAAATTCCTGCAAGAATATTTTCTCTTTGCTTTTATCCTTCTTATTACAAGTCTTCTTTAGTATACAATTTTATAAACAATCACTTAATGTATCATGATAAGATCTTGAGTTAGAAGAACTTGAAGTATCAATATTGCATGAAGAATGAAATATATTCTCTAAAAAAGTATTTATCTATTTTTTTTTCTCTTTAAGTGATTCAATTTATTCCTTTGCTCCATATTTTCTTCTTTGTAATATTTGAATGTATGTAATGCAATATATAATATGCTACCAATTTCTAAAGGACTTAGAATATCATATTTCCATTATCAATTGCTTCAATGATTATATCATGTAGATAATATTCCATAGTTTTTAAATTTTTCCTCGATGGCTTCACTATAGATCAATTTTGAAGTGAGATCTAAGTTTCCTTCAGTCTTTGTAAATAAATTATTGATTCCAATTTTAATGACAATCACACTTTCCTTTCTAATGATGTTTTTCATATCATTATCCATTGAATTCTTTGAAGTAGACATCCTTATTCCTCCTTAATTTTTGATAGACTAAGGACACTTGTAAGCCTTATATCTCCCTATATTTTTAACTTCTAAATTCTAAGTTGAATTTGAGTATATGATCAAATTCTAACTTTCAATTTTTAAAATATTGTAGTATATCTTATTTTCCTAATGTTTGGAGAAATATAAAACAATACTCAAATATCTAGGTATAATTCCTTTTAGTTCCCTAGTATTTTGAGTGTAAAATAGCTTTGAGAAAATATGGCTTTCTAAGGTATCCTTTGAGTTGAATCCCTTTTGTCTCCTTAATGTTCAACTTCTAGTATTCACCTTATTTATACCTATTTATGAATAGAAAAGCTAAATATAATTTTGATGCAATTTCAATTGATAAAATTTTCTATCTTCAAGAACTTTAAGTTGGATTCCTTATGTCTCATTAATTTGAGCAAGAGACTAATTCCAATGTATTTTTCCAACTTTCTATCAACTCTATGTTGTGCTTCTTATATATTTCAATTTTTAGTAATATAGTTTCTAACCTATGATGGTGATGAATTCCTTATAACTCCCTAATTAGAAATTTAGAAAATAAGGATATTTGCAAATTTAATATTTCAATTTCTATGTAGAAGTTCTTATTCCTCCAAGTCAAGTTATTTGCAAATATTTCTATGCTTGAATTTCAAATAAATTAATTCCAAAATATTTTAAATTAAATCCTCCTTACTTTAAAAAGCTTTCAAAGTGATAGGCAGAAACGGTGTTCTATAAAAATGTCAAGTCATGTCAACTTATGTCAATTTAAGGATTGTAAACTTGCGAGTGCCACACACAGTATATTTTTATAGTATGGGGGATGAGTCCCTCTATACCTAATGGTTTGGTGGGGAAAATATTTGTTTGTGTCATTTCAATTCATTCATGTTCCATAAAACTAAAGGTTTAAACAAAGCAGATAAAAAATAAAGCAAGGAAATAAATGTGTACAGGAAATAAAACTAGCACATTTGTAGATTAAAGAAAATAATAACTGAATTAAAATTGTGGAATAAACTATAGAGGAAATAAATAAACTCCACACAAATAAAATAAATTGCACTTCAAAATAAAATATAAAATACTCATACACTAAAACTGGAAATAAAAAAAATAAAAATAGAGGAATATTACTCCCTAGAGTGGACCGTTGCTTCTATAGATGATCTGCTCAACTAACTACGAAGAAGAGCTTCTAAATTACATGAGCAATTAATAGAACCTTTGAGTCTTTATTGATTTAATTATAGTACAAATTTATTTCAATAAAACTTAGACTAGACTCCACTCTCTTTTATGTGAGGGTCACTCTGCATATTTATATAGTATGTAGGACACCTGTTACAATTGAATACTCAAAATAAATTGTGTTGTTGGTATATTATGATGGTTGCATGTGCAGTTGAGATATTTTTTGTAAACAAATTAGTCATTCGATGAAATCAAATATTATCAACTAAAAATAATTATGTTTAGATCTTTGTCATTAAAAGATTGGTCATCCATTAAAATTGGATGTCGATGATTGAGAACAACACATGGAAATTATAACTGTTTCTGTTATTATTTCCTTGAAAATCATATGGTCAATGATCAATAGTCAATATTCAAGAAACAGGTGATATATTTCTACTGAATGTAGGCGCCTTCCTATGTTTAGGATGTAGGCACCATATGGGATGTGTTGTGGCCATTGCACAACTAGCCCCAAATTTGGGAACCCATCTTAAAATTTTGGTTTTTGGGAGTTTTAGTTGTCTTTGAGTGATAATTTAAGGTTCCAATAAAGGTATAAAGGTGCCAAGATTTGCATGTTTGATTAGTGCCTCCTTTATTTGCTTGTAAAACCAATAATGGGGTTTGATGGGTTTTATATTGTATTGATTGATTTTAAGGTTTTGAATTCAGCCATTTCATACCTTTGAAATCAATTAATTCAAATTTAAATAAATGAATGAATACAAATATAAATTTAAAAAAAAAAAAAAAATTCCATTTTTTTTTAATTTTTGTCATTACATTTAACATTTCTTTATAGAAATAATAAGGATAAAATAATTATATATATATATATATATATATCAAATTAAGGTTTCAATGTACTCCTTTTAGGGTATATATCCACGGTGGAATTTCATTCTACTTCAACCCCCATTTGCTTTCGTTGTGTCAATGAACATTTGATTTTATAATTGATTTTAATGAAAGTTAAGTCTATGATCTTTTTAAATTAAGGAGGATAGCATGCAATTCGATATGCAGATCAAGACGACGATGTAGATATGGCTCATGCGACGCACATGATCTAGATGGGTAGACATGGTAGGCTATGACCATGAACGCGATTTACGTAGATCTTGGACCATTGGATGAATATTTTCACAGCTGGTAGCATCAGTGGATGATGTGGAAGTGATGCAGTAGATTATAGGTATACATTTGGCAGACTACAAACCAGAGTTGTGGACACGACGGTGTTGGACAGCACATCAAATGTGGTAAGGACTTGAACCTGGATGCCATGGCAGATTGAGCAGACCCGACGAGTAGTTCATTGCCTACATACTATGGTGGAAAATTCAATGAATGCCTATTTCAATGGAGTGCACTCTCTCAAAATGACTATATGCCCACTACCGTAGGATACATTCACCATAGACCCAACATGATGTATATGTGAACCATTCACAGATTCAACACTGAAGGGAGTTTGTATTATAACATTGCCTCGCTCAACTGCACGGGGTCGACGTCGATATATGTGTGGTTGATTATCAGACCTTGTACACCCTGTAGCTCAAACATTTACAATGAATGTCGACATTATAAAATCAGAAGCTTAATGAATAATGGGGGAAAATCACTACGAAGATGACTAGGCATATGGACTCATGTTGACTTGGATTGATTTGGATGCAGAGTAAAATCAGGATGACCGAGAAGACTGGATAGATGCGTGGACGAATGATTGAGAACATTGCTATCATAGAGGGTGAACATTATCGATTATCGACTCAAGAAAGGTATAGTTGGGTGCACGATTTGGACACTTCATTTAACATCGCCATAGACATCGAACCAAACCATGTTTGTAGAGTGGAACAGGCAAGAGAACAACTTTGGTCTACTGTTAAAGGCTACAAAGGTAAGTAGGAATATACACGGGAGATCACGTACCGTCATGATGAAGTGTAGTGTAGAAATAAAAATAGCAATGATGTAAGGACCCCTATAGCACATTTTTATTGGAGTTGGACATAGGTTATTCAGCCACAATGGTGGTGTTGATGGCCTCGATCATTAGCTTGTGAATTATTATGGACTTGCCCTCCTCGAGAGGAAGCGCACCAGGTGTGAGACGTTGTCTTCCAAAGGAACACTGAGTATTTTTTATAGTTTAGAAAAGTAGAAAGCAGCTTGTAATGCATGCAGAACGAAGGCAAGAAAAACACACATTTTCGATGTAGGTTTCTATGATAACATTGTCTCACCCAAGAAGATAGCAATTATGACCAAGATGCACCAGAGAATGAGAGTCTGTTGGGTTGATCAGATTTACGATTATTTGAGCACCGGGAGGCTAATAGAATTAATGGAGTAGTCAAACCAAATGCAATATATTTTATTCATCAAAGTCTAGGTGATGTTCAGCAGTGCTCGTGTTGATGTGTTTGTATAAATAGAAAGTGGATATGTGTAGTAAATTTGGATATTGCCAGAATGCAGTAACAGCAGGATTCATGGGCTATCACTGGAGGTTTTATTCATTGCCAAGGAGGTAATATTTTGATGGACATTGTAGACACTGACAGGAACTAAGATGGATTCCACCATGACCACCTACCGTCGAAGCATCCACAATTCCATGTCTATAGAAAGGATCCTATTGTCCAAGGTATCCATGTAAGCAAGGCAAAATCTATGAGCCCTGATTGGTCAAAGATGTGGAACTTGAGTGACGTTTTCCCACTATTTTGTCATTTAGGGAGGTCCAGTCAACATGTTGCTACATGTATACGAAGGAATCTTGAAATAGGTAAATTGTTGAGGGCTAACTATCATGTACAACAAATCTCCCATTGTGATGAAGCATTTTAATACACACATGGCCCGCAAAACAACTTAGCTTGATAATGGAGGCAAGTTAATTAGAAGAGGAGTTATTAAAGAATATCATTGATAATTGGAGAATAATTGGTTTATTTAAACACATGGTATATAACCAAGAAAATTCATGTTACTTTCAATGAAAGAATATATATTTTAAAGCATTGGTGAAAAATGAAACCAAAGGAAATTTCCACATGGATGAATGGTTATGAAGCTAGGTCAAAAGAAACAAATCGATGAAAAAGAAGAAGTGAAGGAGGTGGAAACGAAATGGAGGGTGTTTGGAAGCGAAACGAAAAGTTGATTAAAGAGATTAAATATTTAGGTAGATTCAAAATGGGGGCTGGAATTTTTTTTGAAAAACAAGGACATTATATTTTTGTTGTAAATGCAAAATACTCTAGAAACTTGCACCTTGTAAGTAGAATCGGAGGAGAAATTTTCTGAGTGTTTTGGGCTAACTGTTTATCTTTCCCTTCCATGCTTTTTAGGCTTATAGATAGTGTTTAATGTAGTTTAACGGTTGCACTATTGAATGTTTAGAAACATGGAATTTATTTTTTTCCTTAGAAGATTGCACCTAGTTTATTTTGGACCGTGCAAATGCAGCTTCGATTAAATTAGGTTACATTTAGAAATTCTCACATCTCTAGTTTTGTAAGATAGGGTAGCATTATACTGATAGTAGTTTATCTTTTAATATTTTTAGCATTTACTTTTGTTGTTTATTCTTTTTGCTTTATTTTATTTATTTTTCTTCCAAAGCATTATCAAATACTCAGAATCCCAGGGTTTTATTTTACCCATAAATTCAACCAGGGGATTTTGCAGTCACTAGTCATCTAGGTAATTAGTTTTAAAAGGCATTAAGGTAGATAATTATTTGGACATATTTTCATTTCAAGGGTTAAAATGAACTCATTCTGCACAAGTTTTAGCACTCATTAAAGATCAAGATAAAAATTTGTGCTCAAAGGGAGGGTCTACTAACCTACAATTTCACATTAAGGTGCAGATAAAAATGAAGTGGATCTTCCACAACACTTGCTAACATGCTAACAACAAGATTTTAATTTGAAGATAAAATAAACCTGCTAACAACAAATACTAACCTACAATCTCACATTAAGGCACAAATAAAATGAAGTGGATTCTCCACAACACTTTCTAACTTTCACAGTTTAATTTGAAGTAAAAGGAATCCACTAACAAGGTTTTTAGGGATAAGTCACATTAATCCAAAGATAAAAGGAATTAGGAGCAGCCTCATTCATCATTTATTTTTGCATATAAGGGAAATCAAGCCCTCCTAATTGATAAAACATCACAAAAATCACATAAACCACATGCCCCTTGTTAACAATTTACTTGCAATCACTAAGGTATTTTTAGCATTAATTTTATATAGACTTACATATTTGCATATATTGTCAAGCACATCTTTGTTTATGCTAAAAGGAACCTTGGAGAAATTTCATATTTCTTTGCAAGAGAGGGTTTTCATTTCAATACCCTGACTGTGATGGTGATTTTGCAATTGGAAAAAGTTACCACTCAATAGAATTGGTGCTAGGAGGACATGAATTGGTTTATTTTATTGCTACATAAATGCTATTGACATGTGATCACATTCGTTGTTTGGAAGTACTTTAATCGATGATGCATTGATGCTAACCTTTTGTAAATTGGAGAATATTATTTATTGCTACAGTTTAATTGATGCATATGTTTTGGTTGATAAACATGATGATTTATTGAAAAGTGTTAGTCATTTCATTCTTCTTTTCAAGATTTATTTCTTTGACTAACAAAATTGGTACTAAAGGTATTTTATTTAAGGTCCATTAATGGTAATGTTTACTCCAACAACAGTTGGAATTGCATCATGGATAGATGGTCATTATAGTCATTTAGACATTCCTAAAGTACCCCATCAAATCCTTGAAGGTACAAAAGAATATTTACCCATGTTTAGGCATGATGTGGCATCGGTTGAGGAGCATATTCAGAGATACAAGGATATTTTAATTTATTTGCAAATTATGCATGAAGATGTTGCTTGTAGGTTGTTTTCATACACATTGGATGAGGTTGCTTTTTATTGGTACTTCTTGGGCCCAACTAGAAGCAACATTTCTTAGCCATTTTGGAAAATATGATATTAAATTAGTTTTTCTCTATCTATAAAGATCCTAATGAATCCATAAGCCAATTTAATGATAGGTTCCATAGGTTGTATCTTGAAATGGAGACACACTACATCATTTCAGAAGAAGAAGCCATTCAAATGTACCTAGAAGCCTTAGACCCCTTTACTTCTCAATTTCTAGGGATAATTCTTAAAGATCCATCCTTGCATAGAGCCTACAGTGAGTCAATAACAATAGAACAATTTTGTATTTCAAAAGGGGTTTATGTGGGTCGATTATCATTAATTAAACCTAAGGCTCAAAATCAGATACTACCCATGAGTTAGGTTGAGGCACAATCTTCTCCCATGATGAATGTTTCTTCAAAAGTTATGGATTCCAACCAATACCTATCATCCAATCTGGAACCCTTGAATCTAACGATGTCTAATGTGAGAAATCAATGGGATGAAGTTAAATGTCCAAATGTTACAACCATCTTAGATATCATTAGAGAGGAGGTGCATGTTTTAAATCCAATATCCACCAATGAGGATTGTGGTAAACAATCTCATCAAAATGTAGAAATGCATGAGTCTTCAGACAATGGATGAGTCCTAGATCTAACTAGCATTGAAATATGTGATAGGTCAGGACCTTCCATAGAATTAAATTAAATTATTAAAGAGGATGAACAAGAAAGCCAACATGTTCCAAATTGTGACCAAATAGAAATGAATGGTCTAAAGTCATTATTTACAAGGGAGGATTGGATTAATTATAGAAAGCTGAATGAAAAATGGATCCCATTGTAGAAACCCTTGAGTCTCCAAGAGTGGTTGAAAGTAAATTTGAAAAGGAGGAATCAATAGATGAATATGAAGGTTATGTTGAAGACATGATAAAATTCCATCCCTTGATTGTAGAATATCATTATTATAATGGTTGGGGAAGATATGAGAAATTATTCATTTCTCACACTCCTATTGATGAAATTTCTATTTCACTTGATATGTAGGACACTAAAACCTCTATCTCACATGAAGATCTTGCAATTCCTATACAATGGAAGGATGACATGCCAATTGCAAAAATAGAGAAGGTTCCAAAATTTTATCATGTTGAATATGAGTTTATTGAAGATCTTGTTGAAATAGAAAAAGAATAAATGGTAGATTTTTCTTATGATTATTTTGTTATGGATGAGGAAGAGGTAAAATCTTCTCTTCCATTATTGACCACTAAAAATTTGGGTACAAATTCACATGATTGTCCTGAATATTCAAATCAAGAAATACCATTGGTGGCTAACAAGGAATTAGAATTTTCTATTCATCCAAAAGAAAATATTGCTTTGTTTGATCAACAAGAGTTATGGTTTGAAAAGGATGGACATATTTTTGATTGGGTGCCTAATTTTGGTGTGTTTGAAAAATAGGTCATTTATGAAGGTAAAGGGCTACAAGATGATGATGATAGAGACCATGAGGAAAATGAATAAATGGTAAATGCTTCGTATGATTCATTTGTTTTGAATGAGGAAGAGGTCATTGATGAAGATAAAGAAATAAAATATGATGATGATGATAGAGAACATGAGTAAAAATAGAAAATTACAATGCCTCACCAAGTTTTGGTAAATGAACATGTACAAAAGGTTGAGTCTTATCCTTTGTGGCCAACCACCCAAACTCTAGGTAAAATTTTGCATAATTATTTGTTGGATTCGAATGGTATCCATGATGAAATGTCATTTGTGGTTAATAAATAACTAGAGTTGATTTCTACTCACACCACTAATAATATTGCTTTGTTGAATGAAATAGAAGTAGATGCTTTGGAGTTACTAAATCAAATTCATCAACAATTGACAATGGAATCTAGGATAAAAAGTTATAGTGATCCTCACATGTTAGATATCCTAGATGCTTGCAAATTGTTGCATACTTTTGATTGGCCTAAAAACATGGAAAAATGACTTGGCTTTAAAATTTTTAGATATAGGCTCCTACTTGCAAGACCTAATATTTGAAAAGGAAATCATAATTCTAAATCACTAATTAAATGGTGAAATCTACGTTTTAATGGATAAACAAGAAATAATTGAAAATCAATTATTGTCTTATAAGTTTGATGAATGGAAACTCCACTATGGGATTACTAATGGCACTAGATTAAAATGGTGGGGTGAGAGAGACAAATTGAGAGTTTTTGTATTGTGTGGCCTAATCTTGTTTTGATTGGATTTCCATAAATTTTGGCATGCATATCATGATATATGTCTTTTAAAGTGTGCTAATCATGTTTAGGATCCAGGGAAATTATAGCCTAATTTTTTGCATCATCTTGTACATTATTGTATATAGTTTTAGTTTTCTTGTTTTAGTTTTATTTGTGTTGTTCTTGTGCGTTGTACCTAATTTTTTGTTTTGGCAAGTTTTTTTATTGTTTTCTTGTTAGTTTGCATTAGGTTAGTATTTGGTTTGTCTTCAAGTTTTGCTTTTCATTTTTGTAAGTGAGTTTTGGGTTGATTCCCTTTATTTGTGGTTGTGTTTTAGGGTGGTTACTAATTTATGGCCTCTTGAATTTTTTTTTGTTCCTTTTTCATGAAGGATGAATTACCTATTTTGGAATCATATGGATCAAGGAAAAGGGGATGAAGTTGTTTAGTGATAATTACTAGATTGTGGACTAAGATAGTGAATCTTGGAATGATGAATCATTTTTCTAAATCTACACATGAACACATCATATTAAAGGGCATGCCTTGAATTATTAAATGATGAAATAATTTTGGTGTGTAAATTAAGGTAAAAATCCAACATGCTCCATCTCTAGCTTCAAATACTTTATAACCCATGTGGTGCATAAACTTTTATAAAGCCATTTCAAAAAAATAAAGGTAAGCAAAGGAAAACATGCTAAAATTAGTCACCAGGTTTGGATAAAATCTACCAAGGCTATAGATGTCTAACTAGCAGTAGGGCTCTATCTAGACAAAGCTTGTTCAAGAAAAAAAGTATTACAAAATATCAATTAAAAACAAGGGTAATTTAGATAAACTATACTTAGACTATAGATGTTTGGATGGTAGTAGGGCTCTATTCGACATACGCAAATGGTTTGACCTACATTTTTTTTTCTTGGGCCTTGGTTGTTGGGTGTATGTAAATTATTTGACCATTTTGTATCTTGCTTCTCAGTTCATCATGTGACTTTGGCCTGTTGTTCATTTTTCTTATACTTGGTCAATCATTGCCTAATCTACACATTTGTATCCCCCCATGGATGTTGTAAATGCATGGGCCACAAATGTCTTGGCATTGACTAATCATACTTCAATAGTCTAACTAGCTTGTAGACTCAAAATTTTATTGTACTACACTCATTACTGACGTGCAATCAACAAGTTCATTCTTTTTCCAGGTTTAGTTTTTGGATTGTCTTCCCATGGTTGTTACACTTGTTTCTCTATTCTATTGTACACACACACACACACACACACACACACATATATATATATATATATATATAATAATTTTTCTTCTTCTTTTTCATTTATATAGTGACTATACCTTTGGTTGATAGCATGTCATAGTAGGTGCTTCCTCCTACTATTTAAAGATTATTTCTACACATTGACAATCATTATTTTTTTGAGATGTGTACCTAGGTGTAGTTATATATTTTATAATTCTTCTCATGCTTCATTCATGCCATGTGGTTGAACATTTATGAGAGAAATATGGGGGCACATGCTAGAATTAACATAGAAAGGATTTCTAGATAACTATGCATATAATTAAAAGAAACAACAGTACTTACTTGGGTGTAGTTCGTAAGATATGGTGTGTGTTATGCCAAGTGGTATGAAATGATTGAATGCTACTTTAATCATGGTGTACCAAAAAATGGAGAAGTCACAGTATTATTTATGTAGTGCACTTCCACTAGAGGTTTTCTTCTTGGGTATTGCATCAAATCAGATCTTGAGGTTCCATGTTTGAAAATAAAAATATAAATATAAATTATTATTATTTGAAATGGGAGTGAACACACTTCAATGTTGAATATTGAAAGCAAGTGTCACCCATCATTGAAATCTTGGGAGTAGTTATATTTCATCATCAAAATTTGAGGAGTAGGCTTACTCTATCATCAAAAATTTAGGAGTAGGATTACTTCATCATAAAAAACTAGATGTCTTCAAGCTTGGATCGAATGTAGGCACCACCCTCATGGTGGAAAGTAGGTGCCTTCTATGCTATCTTGAATGTAGGTATCATCCTCCTAGTTGGAATTAGGCACCTATGTACTAGCCCAAATATAGGCATTGTCCTCCTAGTGGAAAGTAGGTGCCTCTACATTGGTCCAAATATAGGTGTCACCCTCCTGGTGGGAAGTAGGCACCTATGTACTAGCCCAGTATAGGTGTCACCCTCCTGGTGGAAAGTAGACACCTCTATATTGGTCTGGATATAGGCACTGCCTTCTTGGTGGGAATTAGGCACTTCTATGCTAGTTTTAATATAGGCACTGCCCTCTTGGTGAGAATTAGGCACCTATCTCCATATTGAAATACTCTTAAATATTGGAAAAACAAGGTGAGGTGGTTCTTTCTTGATAGGCACGATGACCTACAACCTACAACAGGTTCCACACCACCTTGCAAAATGAAAACAAAAACAAAAGGAAACATATCCTAAAATTGTTAAATAGAACAAGTTCCACAACTTCTTTTCTTTTTCCTTTTTATTTTTTTGAATGCATTCATGTTCGTCATGCTACTAAGAATTATTGGGAATATGGGGTCCTGCCATATCTACATCTACACTACTCGTATGCTTGCTTGGGTGTAGGAGTCTTATTCCTCATGGGAGCTAAGCACCTTCTTTTCTCTTCCTCTTTTTTTTAATGAAAGAAGGATGGAGTGGGTCTTACCCGATATTCCTAGTTTCCTTGGATGCCTATAGTCTGTAATGGGTCCCACACTATCCTACAAAACACAAAAAAAAATAAAAACAAAAACCTAGACTAATTATTATTTTGTTAATGTTGAACGCTATAGTAGTGTCCATTGTGCTATTGGTGGTAACATTGAATGTGGGGTTTCTCCCATGCTTGCAACTAAGCCAAATTTTAGACTACATCAAAAATTTAATATGACTGTATTCATTTGCCCCATCCCTTACTTCATCAAGTGTTATAATAGGTTGCATCATGGGAATAGCATCATCCTCTATGACCTTGAAACTAGGCTCATTCAACCCATTGGAAAATTATGCAGGTGGATATATGACTAGTTTTTTATATTCTTTATGTTAGATATTGTTATTTTCCCCATTCTACAACTAACGTAGGCATTAAAATCCACCAAAGTGTTGGATAATGTTTATATATATATATATATATATATATATATATATATATATATATATATATATATATATAACATGGTGGAATCGATAGCCGCCACGAATCCAAGCAGGCTATCCAGATTTTATGGTTGCCACAGTATTCTGTGTTGTCTACCCCGGAAGCCACCACATAGATCTTCACATAGTCTGCCCCTATAACCGCCATGCCACAATCATTTTAAACCTTTTACTCCGCTGAAAGCACCAGGAAAGGGACAAGCGTTCAGTCCAGTGAGGCCCAAGATTTGAACCTTGGACCTCCACCCCCCTTATGGGGTTTGTATGAACCAATTGGTCTACACCTCGGACCTCGGTGTTGGATAATGTTAAGCCTGTAATTTTTATCATTAAAACCAGGCTTCTTGGATCAAGATATTTAGGTTGGTAGATTTTTTCTAATATTACATCAACAAGTTGACCTATCACCTTCACTATTTTTTGTTGTGGCTTCCATCTCGGTATCTTGATGCATAAATTTCTAATGTATTTTGTGTAAATAGACACATCCCTGATAGTTTGAGGAATGGTAACAATAATATTTTTCAACTGTTCTATAATATCAAACTTGGGTTGTGTCCTCTTTCTAATTTCTTGTAACCTTTCGAGATACAGTGGAATTTCCTCATCATTTGATTGTTCAACAACATAGATTTCTCCTACTTCTACTTCCTCCACTACCAAAGGTGTTTGTTTTGACCTAAAATAAATTATATTATAGTCTACAATTCCTACACTAATATGGTACATCTATTTCATTCCTATATCTACTTGATAGGCTGGTAAATTTAGTTTGTTTCTTTTAGGATTTGAACTCTGGTTGTGCAAGAAACTGTTGTCGCCTTATAGTAGGTGGAGTTAGTAAGCTAGGATGTACTAGTGGTTGTGTTTGTGGATGTGAGGTCCATGTGTTAAAATTCCTCCATTGTGTTTTAGGTTTTTGGTATGGTCCCCACATATTTGGCATATATTGATGAGGATATTGAACCCGATTCATCCAAGGTGGTTGGTCCATATCGACTAGTTGGGTTTGTCCTTAGGTTTCTCCTTGATTCATGAAATTAGGATGCTACTTCTAGAATTCCACCTGGTATGAGGGTTTGTTTCTAATTCCTTCTATTTTCCACAAAGTGATTTTCTACTTCTTTTGGCTCTTCTTTCATGGTTGCTATTTTTGGACACAACCTAGTCTTATGATCTAGGTGAAAAATCTTGTAGAATCTCACTTTGCTTTTTAGAATATTCATTTTTTGTGTGTTATTTTCCACACCTTGAGTAGAAAAAGTCAAACTTTGCTTCTATTTCTTGCTTCTTCTGTAACTAGGATGTGTTTGATTGTAAAGCTAGAGATAATATAATATCACTCTTCATTCTTTCAAGCAATGTTCCTATTTCTACCTTGATTATGGAGGTTATTATTTTTATTTCTTGTTTTGGTAGTTCTCCTTTAATTTTGGTATATCTGTTGAATTTCCTCCATTAATATCGATTGGTCTAGTCACGATTATAGTTTGATATGCTATTTATTTCATATAACAAGTTTATGTGCCAAGGTGACTCAAGTAGAGGAGATTATCTCTCGATAAGTATTTCTAGAGTATCCTGAGCTTGGGTTATAAGGTGATTTTTATTATCTTAATAAATTATCTATTGGGTTATCTAGGTCTTTGGTGGACTCATGCTTCTTAGTTAGTGGATCTAAAGGTAAGGAAATATAAACGTGTACTTTTATATTACCTTACTTTATGGATCCTAAACACTACAGTTTTGGCACTCCCTAATAATGACACCAAAATAATAGGTAAAAATAGTATTTTATAAAAAGTTCAAGTCCTATCAACTCATGTCAATCTAGGGATCATAAACTTGTGAGTGCCATGCATAGTAATATTCCTTTAGTGTGGTGGATGAATCCCTTTGTGCCTAATATTTTGGTGGGGGAAATATTTGTTCATGTGATTTCAATTCAACCAAGTTCCATAAAACTAAAGGTTTAAACAAAGTGGATTAAATATAAAGTAGGGAAATAAATACGTATAGGAAATAAAATTAACACACTTGTAGATTAAAGAAAATAATAATTGAATTAAAATTGTAAAAATAAATAAATTGCAAAGGAAAAAAATAAACTTTACACCAATAAAATAAACTACATTTCAAAATTAA
The DNA here is from genome assembly GCA_028583015.1 of Wollemia nobilis. Classification (NCBI taxonomy): domain Eukaryota; kingdom Viridiplantae; phylum Streptophyta; class Pinopsida; order Araucariales; family Araucariaceae; genus Wollemia; species Wollemia nobilis. The sequence goes on along the minus strand of JAQPPZ010016059.1, from coordinate 5,603,566 downwards.
ATATAAAACACACTTAAACTAAAACTAGAAATAACATAAATAAAAATAGGGTAGGATTACTGCCTAGACTAGGCTCTTGATTTCGTAGATGATCCACCCAACTAACTATGAAAAATATCTTCTAAATTACACGAGTAATTAATAGAACCTTTCAGTATTTATTGATTTAATTGCAGTAAAAAATTATTTCAATAAAACTTAGACTAGACTCCACTCTCTTTTATCTCAGGGTCACTCTACATATTTATACAGTATGTATGCGACACCCGTTACAACTAAATACTCAAAATAAAATGTTTTGTTGGTATATTACAATAGTTGTGTGTGCATTTGAGATATTTGTCATAAAAATTTAGTCATTTGATGAAATCGAATATTATCGACTAAAAATAATTATGTGCATCTATGATATTTTCCATTAAAATATTAGCCATCCATCAAAATTATATGTCGATGGCTAATAACAACACTCATATGGAAATTACAACTATTTCTATTATTATTTCCTTGGAAATCGTGTGGTCAATGATCAAAATTCAATATTCAATAAATACATACTATATTTTTGCTGAATGTAGGTGTCTTCCTATGTCTGGGATGTAGGTTCCTTCCTACTTCTAGGATGTAGGTACCATCTAGGATGTAGGCACCATCTGGGATGTAGGGACCTTCCTGCATCTAGGATGTAGTCATCATCTAGGATGTAGGTGCCTTTTTGCATTTGATATGTAGGTGCATCCTTCACTCATCATGGCCACATTTAAAATACCTTCATCCTTCTAAAATAATATCCTTTTTGTCCAATTTCAGTTCTGAATGGGACCTTGACTCAAAAATGTAAAAGAATTAGCAAAAACCTGTAGCTACATGCACATTTAGTTAAAAACACCAAAAAAGTATAAGTACCATAATTTCTATCAATTGTAAGCAAGATTTATACAAAAATACATATCTTAATGATGCCCTCACAATTATAAATAAAATAAGATTTTTGTTCTTATCACAAATCATTAAACAAATCATCTAAGTTTATAGTTCATCAATAAAATTCCTTATACCTCCATTCATTTAATTAATCTCAAGAATAATAGATTAACTAAGCTTAACCTTAGTATTGATATTCCTTATACCTCCTTGACCTTTATGAAAATGCAAATTGATTTGAATATTTAAATGTACCTTCTTGAAAATGGTGTCCTATGTATTCAATTTGCTTCTCCTATGACTTCTTTACTCTGCAACTTGCACTCTATTTTAGGTACTGTCCACTTTTCAAACTCCAATGCAAAATGATGTCTTTATTCATTGTATTTAATGTTCTTCCTTATGTATGGTGCTCTCTAAGACTTTGACTATCCTCCTAGTGTTGGTTGGTTTCTCTGACCATCAAATGTGTTGTGCTCTACTCACTTGCATTACATTCTTATCTCAAGAATATGCTTGTATGACTTGTCCTTCATGCAAAGAAGATGTTTCACTTCCCTTATGTTAGTTGGAGTTACCTTCTACACTATGACACTTGGCAATGTAACTCTTCACTCCTCTTATGAATATATTTTATCCTTCCAAGTGGTGGTGCTTCTCTTCTACGTAACATCTATTCCTCTTCTTTGTAACACTCCTCTACTCTTCTTTTCTTGGTAATGCACTGCTTCTCCTCTACACCTGGTAGCAACTTAATTCTTTACCACAAACACTCCTACTTTTTAGTTCCTCTATACTCAATATCTTCTTTCCAACATAACCACAAATGGCATTTGGCTTTATCTCAATGGCTCATTGATTTTGGTGTTCTCCACTTCTTTGTAATGGTGCTTGCTCTTGGATTTGGTGGCTCCTTGATTTTTGGTGCTCAGACTCTACTCTTCAATGTCTCAACTTTTCTTGAGTAACACTTTCTTCTATGGTGCTTAAGATTTCTTTCAATGATGTTCTATCTTCCTCTCTATCCAAAAATGGTGGCTCTTCTCCACTATGGTGGCTCCTCCTTCAAGATGGTGGTGCTTCCACTTGTGCTTGGTGGTTCTTCAATGCTTGGTAATGGCTCTTCTTCGATGGTTTCTCTTCCATGATGGCTCCTCCTCATTGGCTACTCTTCTACAATGGCTCCTCCTTGACTCTATGCTTGGTGGTTTCTTCTTTGGTGACTCCAAGCTTCTTAATTTGTGCCAAAACCTTTGCCTTTTTGAATAGTATATTACCTCCAATATTTGCTATAAAATATTGGCTTATTTGTCTTTCAAAATATAGTAAGGAGTTGATATTTTATCTTTCCTTATATCACATCTAACTTCTCCTTTATTTGCTGCAGATTTTAATCCAATGTGAATGCTATCTTCTTCAACTTTGAAGACATAAACTTGAGACCTTTCCTTTGTTATTTTAGAAACTTGAATATGGTGCTTTCAAAAACTTAAATAATACTTGGATAAAATACTTTAATAACACCAATTTTCAAACCTTATTTGGCCTCCTTCATAGCTAGCTTTCTTGGTGATTTGATTCACCTTTTTCTGTCTTGAATTTGTGAATTTTGCAGCTCTCCTTTCTACTCTATTGCTGCCTCAAACTTATCAATTTTGCAGCTCTAATTTCTGCCCAAATTTTCTGCCTTTTAGCTTTTAATTTGCTGCCCAAAAATATGATTTTTGTGGCTTCAATTCTCCTCCAAATATGTTTTGTTCGAACTCTGAAATTTGCAGCTATTAGTGCTGCCCTCTTGCTGTCCAAAATTTTGCAATTTTGCAGCTTCAAATGCTGCCAATTCCTCCTTCACTTTGTTGTCCAAAGCTCTCTCAAATCTTCCCTGAATTTATCCAAGTTGCAGATCTCTTTCATCCTTCTAATGTTGCCCAATTTTGAAGTCCAAATATCTTAATTTTCTGCTCCAAAAAATTATTTTTTCCTCCTTTATCTTGCTATCCAAAAACAACATTCAATTCCTTTAAATTGTTGCCTTCTTTTTTTGTCAAGCCTTCCTTCAATTGGATGTTCAAGGGCACTTCAAAATCTTCCCAAATATTCTTCTATTTTTAGCTTTATGCCTTCTTCAATTTGTTGTCATGTGACCCTTCAACTTCTGCCTCAAAAATCAACAACCTCCTTCTTTGCAAATCAGTCTTCAAATCCTTTATGGTTGTCTTCAAAACCTTTCAAATTTGGTGGCCTCTTCTAGCTTCTTTCTCCTCCAATATTCTTGTTGAATTATGACTTCAAATATGACCTCTTTCTCAAGAATATGAATGTCTTGAGGTCTTCAAAATTCTTTCAAAATTTGGCAAACTTCTTGCCAAAATTTTCTTCCTTTTGGGCTTGTTGTCGGATGGAGACAATTGTCCCAAATTCTTCTTTTCAAGAGCTACTCCTTCTTGCAATATTCTACCTTGAGCTTTCTTAAAATATTCTCCAATGACCACTTCTTCAATTTCTTCAATAGGGCTTCTCTAGCCTTCTTCTTCTTTCTCCTTCCAAGTTTACTTGAGACCTCTTTCCTTGGGTCTTCAAATTCTGTAGCTCCTCAAATCTTCAATAGGACTTTTCCTAGTCCTCCTCTATATTCAATCTTCTATCTTCCAAATCTAGAAGTTCTTCAATGAGACCTATTTCTTGGGTCTCCTCCTTCTCAATATTCACTAGAGCTACTTTCTTCTTTCTTCAATCTACAATCTATAGTCTTCAATCTTCTATGGGGACCTCCTTCTTGGGTCTCCTCAATCTTCAATGTCTACTCTTTTTCTACAACTAGAAACTAATATCCTGCAATAAAACTTAGATAGTAGCAAGAAAATGCATCTAAATCTCTAGATCTCTAAAAATCAATAAACTTCACTAGTTATCCTTCAATCTAGTGGAAAGATATTATGCTGAGTCCTAGTCTTCACGAGTTTTCTTGAAACCCTATGGAAAGACTCTAGCCAAAAATCAATTTAAAAATTTCTAAAAATGAGATCTCCCTATCTCCTATCAATCTCCCTTGTGGCTCTGATACCACTATTAGCTTTTGATGCTATATATTTAATGGAAAAACTACCACAAGGTCTAAAATGAGCATGCAATATTAAATATAAGATAATGACATTATACAAAGCATGTAAAACTCATAAGAAAATTCTGTAACTACTCATAAAACTACCATTAATGAAATCTCATGAAAATAGTATCTTCATACAAAATGTGGAGATCTCAAATACTCCATGCTCCATACAAGTTCTACATTGTATCTAACTTGTACTCTACTCTACTCTACCTTATCCTATGAAATGACAAGATGATATATGTTATGCTCACACAAAGGCCAATATATAATGGGATGTGACTCTTGGCCTTCCATATTCCTATGACTCTTCACTTTCCTATTCTATGGACTCATGTGCACATGGACTATGATGCACATTTACATTATTGAATACTTTGCACATTCTAATATTACTTGTGCATTTATTACATTGCATAAAGTAAATACTCAAAATCTAATCTAAGACACACTCCTAATCTAAATATGTACCCAAGGTGGTACATTAGCATGTACCAAATAATGTAATATATTCCAATACATATTTATCAAAATACTATAGTCTTTCCATGGTTGAAGAATGACCAGTGAAGACTAGGACTCAACTATATTGGTGTATCAAATTTAAGATATTTAATCATTCAAGGTCATAACCAACCCTTGATATTGAATATTGAAAGGTGAATCAACTTTAAGATAGTTGATCATTCAGGGTCATAGCCAATCCTTGACACTAAATATTGAAAGGAGAATAAAATTTAAGTTAGTTGGTCATTTAGAGATATAGCCAACCCTTGACATTGATAGAGGAATCAGGGACAATAAAGTCATCTTGACAAGATATTGTAAAAGTTGTAGCAAAAGTGTGAGAAGATTCCTACATTATATAAGGAATAATTTTTGCTTCTAAGTGCAGAGGAAGAAAATTCAAGTCACAAGGAAATTTACTTTGATGATAAAAGAAGATTCAAGTCACCATGAAATTGACCTTGATAATAGAAGAAGATTTAGGTCATAAAGAAATTGACATTAACATTGAAGCCAGTATAAAGAAAAAAGAGAAAGAGTTGTAGCAAACATTATTATAGGGATTAATATTTCCTAATTTATATTTTTAAATGTATTATATTTTGTTTATCCTTATCATATTAAGCAGTAGAATAATTGCTAGTAGTGGATTGAGAAACATATAAAGCTTACTAAGAATAAATAGATAGCGAAAGAGAAGAAAGATGTATCATGTCTTGAGAAAGATACACCAATATTAATATAGGTATATCATTTTTGAAGCAATAGAAGGAAAGTATTTTAACTATAGAGGACAAGAGTTAAGAGAGATTCATATAAGAAAATAAAGTGACTCAAGAGAAGAATAAATAAAGAGGTGTCTTTTATTGAGAAGAATTAATAGTGAAATGGAAACAAGCCTATGATAAAAGGTTTCATAATAGTATAAGAAGAAAGTTTCATTGAAAATATAGCATAATGGATATAATAGAAGGTAATTCAAGATAGAATTCTAAGTTCCAAAAGGAAGAATAACTCTGAAGCATTCAATCACTATCTACAATAGAAGCAAAGCATCCAGTTGTCATCTGTAATAAGAAATAAAGGTATAGATACATAAAGTATAGCAGTCAAGGTAAGCACATAGAGAAAAGTGAAAGCTTGTATATGTAGATAAGGATACATCAATGCAAGGAACATAACATATAAAGGAACATAAAATAGCAAATCAATTGAGGATAGCACAACTATCATGGTAGAAGTTCTAAGCAACAATGGGGTACAAAATCTAAAAAAATTGAGAAGAGGAACACATCGTATACTTCTAAACTCAACATCTAAGGTTTTTGAGAAGAGAAGTTATAAGCAATATATTAAGAAACCTACGTTACATCTAAGAAATATAGCATTTAAGTATTTAATGAAATAATTATCTAAGTGAGGAGAGCACTATACTAAGTAAGATAAATTCCTAGATAATCGAAGAGCTATGCAACAACCAAGGAGGAACATAAAATAAAGAAACATCCAAGTGCAAACTAGAGCATGGAAACTGAATGTCAAAAGAGAAACCTAAATGTCCAAAAGGTATTTTGAGCACCAAGGGAAGGTTGGTATCTAATGAAATATTCTGAGATATGAAACATTCAAGCAAGTTTTGAACAACATAGGAAAAATTGCAAGCATTCAATAACGTCCAAGAGTAAGCCTAAGAATAAATAAGTACCATAAGGTAATTTTCTTTTGCAACTAGTAATGTCCATTGAGCGTTGGGGCAAGTGTTAAGCATTGAAAAGCAAAATGGAGGTAGCATGTAATTTTTGGGAAGAATAAATGATTCCATGCATGAACATGGACTCTTGAATGCTTCTATGTAAGAACTTTGGTGCATTCACATGAATGTAAGCAAGAGGAGTAATATAATCAAGAGAAGTGTGTAGTCAAGATAGTGTATATTTGGGACAACAAGAGCTACAATTGTTTAGTGAGAACTTAATTTAAATTTGTATGGTTAAATTAAAATCATAGGAGAAATAAGGTATTTATTTATTTAAATTTTTTGAAAAGGTTTAATTTGATAGGAGAGATAAGGCTTGAAGTTAGATTAGAGTTATTTATTTGGAGTAATAAGGTTCATTTATTTTTAGGAGAGATAAGATTGAATTTTATTTATTTATGTTTTGAAAAATATTTTCATAAGGTTTGGAGTAATAAGATTTACAACTAGGTTATTTAATTTTGTGAATTTTTCTAGTTAGATTTGGTTTTCTATTTTTGAAAAAAATAAAATAAACAATTTTTTCTTTAATATTTGTAAATTTAGTTATTTGGGAGACAAAAGGATTTCATCACCAAATATTAGGAAAACATAAATTTGCAAACATTTATTCTTAGTTTCTAAAACTAGGGAGACATAAGGTTTTCTACTCCATAGGATTATTAATTTTTAGCATATAGCATGTTATACTACATTATTAGTCTACTAAAACAGCAAATCTAGGTGCTCTCCGATTTTGGGTAGTTCCACAACTAATTTGGTGGTTCATTAACCACCTTAAAACTGTAATTGCATTGTATTTAATTCAATATCATGCTTCAATTTGTCATTTGGTAACATGGTACCAAAGCTAGAGGTGGGACAAGGATGGTAGCGTATTTCCCAACCAAATCAGAAAACCTTTGAGATGACATCACGAACCAGGCAAACCAGGCGACTCGATGTTGATGCAAGGTTGTAGGGAGACTGAGGCTACTCTAATGTAAGGACACTAATAGACCTCGACAACCCTCATGACTCGATGCTGACTAGGCAAGGATGCTAATAGACCTTTTTAATCTCTTGACTCGATGTTGATTGGGCTACATGCAGACCAAGGGCTACGAGTTGGCAGGTGGTGATGTGGCGAGGGTGACGTGGAAACCATCCGATGTGGTGGTTGACTAGGCTACACGTAGAGTGGGAGCTACAGGATAGCGGGTAGTGGCATGGCAGTTCAAGGATGGCAGGAGGCATTGTTTGAGGGTGATGTGGTAGCATCGTGTCAGTTGGTAGGGATAAAATACTGGGGGGTGACCGCTCAAAGGTCATCACCATACTACCTTCATTTTCCCCCTTATCAACCAAGTGCACTGCATTAACCTGATGCATGTGGGATAATATTGCACATATATTTTTCTTAAACGTCATTTGGTGTTTGGGATAATAGTCGGGTGTTGTTTCCTCTTACTCAAAGCATACGGTAGCACATTTGGTTAATCGTGCTTGCTATTGCAGATGAGGTCCACTGTTTGAATCCCATAGAGGGGTTCCAAAAACAAGCATTTTTTTTATTCCTACCTCACGCAATTGACACCCAATGAAGCCCGATGATGCCCAACATAGGCAGTTAACACCCTAGCAAGAAAAGTTGATGCCCAACAATTTTGACAACTTTTTTGACAATTTTTTGTCAATTTTTGCAACTTTTTGACAATTTTTGCCTAACCTGTTTTTGACCATGGAGGGTCAATTTTTTGCAAACCAGGGGCATTTTTTTGGTCAAAGGATGGAACAGGAGCATTTTTTTCTACCTCAAGCTATAAAATATGGACATTTTTTGAGGTATTTTTTTGTACTTCGATTTCTTCCTTTCAAAGCATTTCTGGAGGGATACGTTGTTTTTTTTTGGAATTAGGAAGGATCCACATACAATTTTTTCCTCATTATTTATTTTGCAACAAAAAGGGGGTATCTTAAGAATTTATTTTTGCAAAATTCTAAGACAAATGGGGGAATAAAATTATGGAAAGTGAATATTATTGAAAAAACTAGCATTTTAATAGGTGTATTTTTGATGGAAACTGACACCTAAAGTAGTTAAAGTTTTGGGCATTTGTGGTTTTATTTTGCATTTAAATTTCCTGTTTTCTTACTTTAAAAATCATACAAAAAAGCAAAAGAAAAGACCCCAAATTTATACACCTATTTATGTAATTTATTTCATAATAGCATTCGGTATCTACGATACCTCTGGTCCACACTTACAGGTGATGTTGTGCTTGGACTACTGTATATAACACCTAATATAGCTACAAAAATGATGTTTGAGCTTGTTCTCTATCAATCATCGGGGAGAAATAAGGTAAACTAGTTCTGATATTCACTCCATTTATACCCTAATCATTATTGTTGTTAGACATAAATCCTAACGAAGTGATTTTTGAAGTGTTTAGGGGAAGTTACGCCCCATGCATGAGGAAATACCTTCTATGGTAGGTGTCATAAACAAAATGATTCCCTTTCAGTATCACCTAAGTTCCACATATCGTTCTACTCTTATATACTTATAGTCTCCCTCACGTAAGGATGGGTATATATAGAGGAGTTTTGGTATAAAGGCCTGGCAGGTATAAAGAAATGGGGATCATTTGGTGTTATAACGAACCTTCACAATGGCCACTATTCAAAAATATCTATCAGATTCATAGTTGCTAAAATGTTCTAACTTCACAACATGGAAGAATAAGATGCGTGCTATTATTCAAGTGGAAGATTCATGGGATGTAGTGACTGGCACTACAAAACACCCTAGAACAGCAGGAGCATATCAAGATGCTTTTGATAAGAAGGACAAAATATGTCATATGTTTATTTTTCTTGCTACTACAAATGAGATCCAACCTCATATCTGTGATGCCAAAACTAGTAAGGAAGCTTGGGATGCTTTGATTACTATTTATGAAGGTAAGAATCAGTCCACTATTCTACACCTTAAAACTCAAAAATATACACTCAGTATAAAATTGGGTGAAACAGTGGACATATTCCTATGTAGAGTGGTGGAATTGAAAGCCAAACTAAATGCTATGGGACAACCAGTGGATAATGCTCTCTTGACCTCTGTCATATTGAGAGCATTATCAGACTCCTATAAGATGTTTATAATCTCACTTAATGTATCTGGTAGACAAGTGTCTTTTGTGGAATTAGTGAATTTTCTACAAATTGAAGAGGTAAATCAATTTCAAAAGGATGAAGTTTTGGATAATACCCTCTACACCAAACAAGGGGGTAAGAAACTGATGAGCAAGGTGCAGCAATAGTATTGTCATTGTTGTCAACACAGTCAGACAGATCGGTTGATGCAAGTGGATAAGAGTTAAGAGGTTCTTCAGAGTATGTATAGTGATTATCCAAAAGATCAAAGTGGCCCATATGCTAAAAATCAAAAGAAAATCACAAGGAAGAAAACTGTCACGATATCGCGACATGTTGAGAAGAAAGGAAAATTGTCGCTATATCGCGACATGTTGAGAGGAAGAAAAATTGTCGTGATATCGTGACATGTTGACAAGCAAGCAAAAAAACTGTCATGATTTCGCGACATGTTCGGAGAGAAAGAGCAAGAAAGCAAAACTATCATGATTTCGTGACATGTTCGGAGAGAAAGAGCAAGAAAGCAAAACTGTCATGATTTCGTGACATGTTCGGAGAAAAGGTGCAAGCAAGAGAAACTGTCACAATTTCATGACATGTTGGAAGAGAAAAAGGCAAGTAGAAAAAGTGTCACGATTTCACGACATATTGCAAGAGAGATAGTACGGAAGAAAAAGTGTCATGATTTCGCGACATGTTGGAAGAGAAAAAGGCAAGTAGAAAAAGTGTCGCGATTTCATGACATATTGCAAGAGAGATTGTACGGAAGAAAAAGTGTCACGATTTCACGACATGTCGCATTTTTGCGACTTGAAAAGTGCAGGAAGGCAGAGAAGGAAAAGTGTCACGATTTTGTGACATGTCGCATTTTCGTGACTTGAAAAGTGCAGGAAGGCAAAGAAGGAAAAGTGTCGCGATTTCATGACATGTCGCATTTTCGTGACTTGAAAAGAGCAAAAATGCAGAGAAGGAAAAGTGTCACGATTTCGTGACATGTCGCATTTTCGTGACTTGAAAAGAGCAGGAAGGCAAAGAAGGAAAAGTGTCACGATTTCGTGACATGTCGCATTTTCGTGACTTGAAGAGAGCAGGAAGGAAGAGAATGAAAAAGTGTTGCGATATCGTGACATGTCACGTTTTTGTGACCCGAAGGTAAGAGAAAGTGCCAAGGAGAAAAAGTGTCACGATATCGCGACATGTCACGTTTTCGTGACCCGAAGGTAAGAGAAAGTGCCAAGGAGAAAAAGTGTCGCGATATCGCGACATGTCGCATTTTCGTGACCCGAAGGCAAGAGATAGAGCAAAGGAGAAAAAGTGTCGTGATATCGTGACATGTCGCATTTTCGCGACTCTAGGAGGAGAGAGAAAGTAAGAAGGTAGAAGTGTCACGATATCGTGACAAAAGTAAAAAGGAAGAGTACGAAGGTGAAAGTGTCATGATATCATGACATGTGTTTTCATGGGTACAAGCAAATAGAAGAAGCAAGGAGGCGAAAGTGTCACGATATCACGACATGTTGTGTTTTCGCAGGTGCAAGCAAACAAACGAAGCAAGGAGGTGAAAGTGTCACGATATCGCGACATGTGTTTTCATGAGCTAAGTAGAGAACCCAACCGAAATAAGATATGTGACCGTTAACTGAAGTTATACAACAGTTACAGGGGCAGTTACAAAGAAAATTCATGCAGCTAAAATAAGAAGAGTTAACTAAAGTCAGTACGACAGTTACAGGTGCAGTTACAGAGAAATATCATGCAGCTAAAATAAGAATAGTGAACTAAAGTCAGATACAATTACAGGGGCAGTTACGGGTTGCATGCGATTATATGGAAGTTAAAAATAGAGTCAGAACTTTGTTATAAAAGGAGGTCTGCGTTGAGAATTAAAGTGCTACTGAAATAGTGTGAAAGTGCTGCAAGAAGGGGGTTGAAAGAGTGTCGCAAGAGAGTATTCAACAGAGTAGTGAGAGCCATAAAAGAGCAGTAAGTAGAGCTTTAAGAGTGTCTGGTGTTTTGGTGAATAGTGAGAGAGGTTGGGTTAGCAACAGACCAGTCAGGGTCTTGGATAAGCGAAGGCATTTTTATGTCAATCTTATAGTTTCAAAAGTGCAGTCCAAGTTGGTGCTTGGAATTAGGGGTTGGTGCTCCTTTCTATTGGTGTAGATAAATCATGGGGTTGGTGCTCCTTCCAGTGGGTGCTGGTAAAGTGATTGTAAAATTGGTATTTTGCAAAGGCTGGATTTGGACGGGAATCCAAGCAGTCATTTTTGAGGAGTAGCCAAATTGGTGAACCTCGTTACATCGTGTGTTGTGGAATGCTCTCTTGTTATATCTGCTTTATTGGGTTTTAAGTTTTCTTTGTTTTGGCATTAATAGTTGAAGATTTAAGTTTTTAATAGCTACACTGATTCACCCCCCCTCTCAGTGTCATTGTGAGACTAACAATTGGTATCAGAGCCAAGTTCCTGAACAAGCTTAATCGGCTAAGGTGATCTTAGAAGTGAGACAATGGCAGGTGGTGAAGGATTCTCATCAAACAAAGCACCATTGTTTGATGAAACTAATTACGCATTCTAGAGACTCAAGATGCAGACATATTTGTGTTCTTTGGGATACAACATTTGGGAGTCAGTAGACAGTGGATACACCATACCCACCACTCCTCCAACCGATGCTATCGGTAAGAAACTGTTTGAGAATAACTCTAAAGCAAAGAATGCTATCATGTGCGGTTTGGTGGACAGCGAACTGATAAATATTATGAGTTGTAAAATGACAAAAGATATGTGGGACAAACTAAGGAGCATTCATGAAGGAGACGACAAGATCAAGGAGGCCAAGTTACAAACGCATCGAGCTCAGTTCAAAGCATTAAAGATGAATGAGGATGAGAACATAGAGGCATACATGCTGAGAGTTAATGGAATCATTAATGCGATTAGAGGACTCGGTGAGGAAATGGAAGATGTTGTCATCATGAAAAAGGTACTAAGATCTCTTCCCCAAAGATTTGATTCCAAAGTTTCTACAATAGAAGAAGCTAAAGATCTTAATACTTTTAGTATGGATGAGATGCATGGTTCTTTGACTGCATATGAGATGAGAATAGGAAAAACTAAACCCATAGATAGAGAAGCTGCTTTTAAAGCACATAAAAATATAAAAGCAAAACAAGAATCCGAGGAAGAAGAGACATCAGATGAAACAGAAGCAAACTTTGTTCGAAAACTAATCAGGGGAAAAGGAAAATACAGAGGAAAGCTACCATTTAAGTGTTTCAACTATGGAGGCGTTGGGCACTTTGCAGCTAAATGTCCTCTTAATGAGAAAAACAAAAGTGATGAAGGTTCACACCAAGAAAGAAGTTATTGGAAGAAGAAACCAAATTTTAGAAAAGGAAACTTCAAGAAGAAAAGTTTCATATCCAAGAATGTCAGTCCTTCAGAAGACAGCTCTGGTGAGGATTCTGAAGAAGAAAAAGGTGAAGCTCTTTTCATGGCATTTGAAGAAGAAAAAATAGAGGAAAAATAGGAATGCAATAAAAACCTTGAGGCTGAGGCTGAAGTAGATCTGGAAGGTGAGTTGGTCACTGCACTTAAAGAGCTGAGTTTAGAAAGGAAAAAGAATAAGAAAACTTCAAGAAATCTTGAAGATGCCAATGAAATCATATCCAGCTTGAAAGTATAGATAGATGAATTTAAGAAAATATCTAAAGATATCAAAGTACAATTAACCATGAAAATAGATGAGTGCAACAAGTTAGAAGAAGATATTGTTGGTTTAAGGATACAACTAGAAGAGATGAATCAAAAATTGAGTTGTTATCACAAAACTTGAAGGAAGTTCTGTGAAGCTGGACAAGATTATAAATAACCAAAGGACTACAGGCATCAAATTTGGTTTAGGTTTCATCAAAGGAGAATCATCAAATGGATCAAAGGCCATAACTATAGAACCCATAAAGAATGAAGATAAGATCAGGGTTGATCAAGAAAAAATGAATCATGCTAAAGAAAGCAATAAAGCCAGGCAAGAGAGGAGTATTGACAATGATGGATTCACCAATGTCACTCATCAAAAGAGAAGAAGATTTATGGCTCCCACTACAAAATGGCAAAGACCATCACCCAGGTTCACTCATTCCTTTTCTGGTTATTGTTTTAAATGCAATGGTTATGGTCATAAGATTTTAGATTGCAAGTATAATGTAGGACAAAGGAACTTTACCAGTAGAAATGTTTTTTCACCGTTGATGGATTATGCAGTAGAATGTTATAACTATCATAATTTTGGGCACATTGCAAGAAATTGTCAAAGTACATTTGCAACAAATAAACATCAAGGAAGAAAATTTCAACCAAATGGTTTGAGACAAAATAGAAAATTTCCAGAAAAACATACACAGGCTACTGACAAAGAAAAGTCAAAACAAGTGACCAAAACTCGTAATCAAACCAGAGTGGAAAGAAAAGGAGCGACCCAAGGAAGAAAAGGAATCCTTGATCGTACAGACAACATTTAAAGCACAAAACAAATATGCACCATGGATACTTGATAGTGGATGCTCAAGTCATATGACAGGTGACAAACAAAAATTTGAGAAGTTACAGAAATATGAAGGTGGTTCTGTAAAATTTGGAAATAATGATGGAGCTAAGATAGTTGGCAAAGGATCAGTTAAGATCAGTGATGAAAAAATCAAGTCAAAAGAAGTCTTGTTTGTGATTGGTCTGAAGCATAACTTGTTAAGCGTAAGTCAGATTTGTGATAGAGGTCATGAAGTAATTTTCAAGAAGCAAGGTTGTGAAGTCAGAACAACAAACTATGGAAAGTTGATAGCAACTGGATCAAGGACATCTGGAAACCTGTATACTCTCTTAGAGACTTTAGAAGGAGCATGCTTGATTGGATAGGAAGAAGAAAATTGGTTGTGGCACAAGAGGCTCGATCATATCAGTTTTGACAATCTAGTAAAAATTAGCTCAAAAAGGGCAGTAAGAGATATTCCCACCATTGGTAAACCTTTAAATAGCATTTGTGCCTCATGCCAAAAGGGGAAGCAAACTAGAGCCACATTTAAAACAAAAGAGTACTTCACAAGCAAACCATTAGAACTAATACATACTGATTTATGTGGACCCATGAGAACACAAAGCATAAATGGTGACAAATACTTTATGTTGTGCATAGATGACTATTCCAGGATGACATGGGTACTATTTTTGAAGCTTAAATCAGATGCCTTTGAGATGTTCAAGATTTTCAAAAAACAAGTTGAGAATCAAATAGGAAAAAGGATTAAATGTTTGAGATCAGATAGAGGAGGAGAGTTCATTTCAGAGGAGTTTGCAGAGTACTATCAAAAATATGGGATTAGGAGATAATTTTAAGCAGCAAGGACACCTCAGCAGAATGGTGTGGTAGAAAGAAAGAATAAGATAGTGCAGGAAATGGCACATACTATGTTGACTGAGAGCAAAATAGCAGACAGATTTTGGAAAGAGGCAGTCCATACTATGGTATACATCCAAAATAGGTGCATGTTGAGGACGCATGAAAGCAAAACTCCGTATGAGATGTGGTTCGGTAGAAAGGCAACAACAAGATACTTTAAAGTTTTTGGCAGTAAGTGTTACATCAAAAGAACTGAAGATAATCTTGGTAAGTTTGAAGATAGAGCTGATGAAGGTATTTTTCTTGGCTATTCGACAAAAAGCAAAGCCTACACATGCTACAACAAGAGGCTAAAGAAAATTGTGGAGAGTGTCGATGTTAAAGTTGATGAAGGTAGGGAATGAGAAATAAGCTATAAAGAAAACTACCCAATTTATGAAGAAGTTATTGAAGGAGATGAGGAAAAAGAAATGGAAAAGAAACAAAAAATTGAATCAGATGATTTAAGTAGTGATTCAGAAGAGGAAGAAAACAAGAAATTCAAAATAGGCAGCTGGCAGAAAAATCATCCTAGAGAGCAAATAATTGGAGACCCCACAGTTGGTGTTCAGACAAGAAAAAGAGTAGTAAGTAACTACTCTCTATTATCCAGCATAGAGCCCAAAAATATTGTTGAAGCAAGCAAATATGAAAGTTGGATGACGGCTATAAATGAAGAATTAGATCAGATCAAGAAAAACAAAACCTAGGAGTTAGTACCAAGACCTGCAAATAAAAATATAATCGGTACTAAATGGATTTTTTGAAACAAATTGAATGAAGATGGACAAGTAGTCAGGAATAAAGCAAGATTGGTCTGTAAAGGCTATGCACAAGTTGAAGGTATTGACTTTGAGGAAACCTTTGCACCTATGGCTAGACTAGAGGCAATCAAAATGTTTCTGGCTTTAGTAGTTCACAAGAATTTCAAAGTTTATCAAATGGACGTGAAATCAGCATTTCTGAATGGAAAACTTGAAGAAGAGGTCTATATTGAGCATCCTGATGGTTTCCAACTTGGTGATAATCCCAACTTCATCTGCAAGTTGAAGAAAGCATTGTATGGCTTGAAACAGGCACCCAGAGCATGGTATGCAAGGCTAGACAACTATCTTACTCAACAAGGGTTCAAAAAGGGTATGGTAGATAGCAATTTGTATGTCAAAATAGAGAATGGCCATCTCATTGTCCTTGTTGTATACGTAGATGATATCATTTTTAGCAACAACAATGATGAGTCGTGTAAGGATTTAGCAAATTAGATGCAGAAAGAATTTGAAATGTCAATGATTGGTGAACTTTCGTATTTTCTCGAACTACAAGTTAATCAAAATGAGAAGGGCATATTTATTTCTCAAGTTAAATATGTGAAAGAGATGCTAAAAAAGTTCACAATGGAGGATTGTAAGCCTGTTAGCACTCCCATGAAAATAGGTTGCAAGTTGAGCAAGGATGAAAAATCTCTAGATGTTGATCAAACCATGTACAGATCTATGATTGGGAGCCTATTGTATTTGACAGCTACTAGACCAGATATCTTGCAGGTAGTTTGCATGGTAGCACGATTTCAGGCGAGTCCCAAGGAGACTCATGTGACAATAGTGAAGAGGATTCTTCGGTATCTAAAGGGTACTATGGAGTATGGGTTATGGTATCCGAAAGGTAAGGACTTCACTCTTATTGCGTATTCAAATGCAGATTGGGCAGGATGTGTCGATGATAGAAAGAGTACCAGTGGAGGTGCATTCTATCTTGGAGACAGGTTGGTTGCATGGCACAGTAAGAAACAAGAATCAGTCTCTTTATCCACAACAGAGGCATAATATATTGTAGCAACTACGTGTTGTACGCAGGTCTTATGGATGAAACAAACCTTGAAAGATCTTGGCATTAACTTCAGTGAGCCAATTTTAGTTAAGTGTGATAACACCAGTGCCATTAACATCTCAAAGAATCCAGTTATGCATTCTCGCACAAAACATATTGCTATCCGATATCACTTTTTGAAGGAGAAAGTTGCGAAAGAAGAGGTAAAGTTGGATTTTGTCCCAACTACAGAGCAAGTAGCAGATATCTTCACAAAACCGCTGCCCAAAGAAATTTTTGAGTACCTTCGCAATAAATTGGGAGTGGTCATGCTTCCCAAGCACTGACTAGCTATCGAGACCACATTCTCAGGGGGAGCATTTATATATTTGATTATCTTTGTGCTCATATTTGTAATTTTTTATAACTTTCATAACGTGTGCCTGAGAATGTTGTGCATGGACTCAGCCCTTTGGTATTATTGTCAAAGGGGGAGAAGAATTACAGGAAATTGCACGTGTGTTGCCAACAATTCCAAAGGGGGAGATTGATGAGCAAGGTGCAGTAACAGTATTGTCATTGTTGTCAACACAGTCATACAGATCAGTTGATGCAGTGGACAAGAGTTAAGAGGTTCTTCAGAGTATGTACAATGATTATCCAAAAGATCAAAGTGGCCCATATGCTAAAAATCAAAATAAAATCACAAGGAAGAAAACTTTCACGATATCGTGACATGTTGAGCAAGAAAGGAAAATTGTCACGATATCACGACATGTTGAGAGGAAGAAAAATGTCGCGATATCGTGACATGTTGACAAGCAAGAAAAAATATCATGATTTCATGACATGTTCGAAGAGAAAGAGCAAGAAAGCAAAACTGTCACGATTTTGCGACATGTTCGGAGAGAAAGAGAAAGAAAGCAAAACTATCGTGATTTCACATGTTTGGAGAAAAGGCGCAAGTAGGATAAACTGTTGCAGATTTCATGACATGTTGGAAGAGAAAAATGCAAGTAGAAAAAGTGTCACGATTTCATGACATATTGCAAGAGAGATAGTACGAAAGAAAAAGTGTCACGATTTCACGACATGTTGGAAGAGAAAAAGGCAAGTAGAAAAAGTGTCGCGATTTCATGACATATTGCAAGAGAGATTGTATGGAAGAAAAAGTGTCACGATTTCGTGACATGTCACATTTTCACGACTTGAAAAGTGCAGGAAGGCAGAGAAGGAAAAGTGTCACGATTTCGTGACATGTCGCATTTTCGTGACTTGAAAAGTGTAGGAAGGCAAAGAAGGAAAAGTGTCACGATTTCGTGACATGTCGCATTTTCGTGACTTGAAAAGAGCAGGAAGGCAGAGAAGGAAAAGTGTCATGATTTCATGACATGTCGCATTTTTGTGACTTGAAAAGAGCAGGAAGGCAAAGAAGGAAAAGTGTCACGATTTCGCGACATGTCGCATTTTCGCAACTTGAAGAGAGCAGGAAGGAAGAGAATGAAAAAGTGTCACGATATCGTGACATGTCGCATTTTTGTGACCCGAAGGTAAGAGAAAGTGCCAAGGAGAAAAAGTGTCGCGATATCACGACATGTCACGTTTTCGTGACCCGAAGGTAAGAGAAAGTGCCAAGGAGAAAAAGTGTCGCGATATCGTGACATGTCGCATTTTCGTGACCCGAAGGCAAGAGATAGAGCAAAGGAGAAAAAGTGTCACGATATCGCGACATGTCGCATTTTCGTGACTCTAGGAGGAGAGAGAAAGTAAGAAGGTAGAAGTGTCACGATATCGTGACAAAAGTAAAAAGGAAGAGTACGGAGGCGAAAGTGTCACGATATCACGACATGTTGTGTTTTCACGGGT
Source organism: Wollemia nobilis (assembly GCA_028583015.1). NCBI lineage: Eukaryota > Viridiplantae > Streptophyta > Pinopsida > Araucariales > Araucariaceae > Wollemia > Wollemia nobilis. The sequence continues at coordinate 5,585,027 of JAQPPZ010016059.1, read as the reverse complement.
ACAAGCAAATAGAAGAAGCAAGGAGGTGAAAGTGTCACGATATCACGACATGTGTTTTTGTGGGTGCAAGCAAACAAAAGAAGCAAGGAGGCGAAAGTGTCGCGATATCGTGACATGTTGTGTTTTCACGAGCTAAGAAGAGAACCCAATCGAAATAAGATATGTGACCATTAACTGAAGTTATAGTTACAGGGGCAGTTACAAAGAAAAGTCATGCAGCTAAAATAAGAACAGTTAACTAAAGTCGATATGACAGTTACAGGTGCAGTTACAGAGAAATATCATGCAGCTAAAATAAGAACAGTGAACTAAAGTCAGTACGACAGTTACAGGGGCAGTTATGGGTTGCATGCGAAAATATGGAAGTTAAAAATAGAGTCAGAACTTTGTTATAAAAGGAGGTCTACGTGGAGAATTAAAGTGCTGCTGAAATAGTGTGAAAGTGCTACAAGAATGGGGTTGAAAGAGTGTTGCAAGAGAGTATTAAGCAGAGCAGTGAGAGCCATAAAAGAGTAGTAAGCAGAGCTTTAAGAGTGTCTGGTGTTTTTGTGAATAGTGAGAGAGGTTGGGTTAGCAACAGACCAGTCAGGGTCTTGGATAAGCGAAGGCATTTTTATGTCAATCTTATAGTTTCAAAAGTGCAGTCCAAGTTGGTGCTTGGAATTAGGGGTTGGTGCTCCTTTCTGTTGGTGTAGATAAATCAGGGGTTGGTGCTCCTTCCAGTGGGTGCTGGTAAAGTGATTGTAAAATTGGTATTTTGCAAAGGTTGGATTTGGACGGGAATCCAAGCAGTCATTTTTGAGGAGTAGCCAAATTGGTGAACCTCATTACATCGTGTGTTGTGGAATGCTCTCTTGTTATATTTGCTTTATTGGGTTTTAAGTTTTCTTTGTTTCGGCATTAATAGTTGAAGATTTAAGTTTTTAATAGCTACACTGATTCACCCCCCCTCTCAGTGTCATTGTGAGACTAACAGAAACATGATCAGTTTCAAAAAAGAGGATCTTCATCAAAGAGAAAATGGAAAAAACATGAGTAGAAATACAAACAATATTGCAAAATTTATGATATGAATAACCATGACACCAACAGGTGTTGGTTTAAGAACAAACAATAGAATGACCAAGATCATAAGAATAAGGGCAAAGGAAAATCCAAACCACAAAATAAGAATAAGCCACCTAAGGGGAATGTTGCTTATGCTGAATCAAACTCAGACTCATATTCTACTGAATCAAACTCGGACTTAGATTCTAAGCGAGCACACAAGGTGCTCATGACTCATACTTCATCTCAAGAGAAATATGCAGTGTGGTATATTGATTCAGGTGCTAGTAAGCACATGACTGGCGATCAATCATGGTTTGAGATATTTGTGGAAAAGGAAAGTAAGCCTATAACAATTGTAGATAATCAGACCTACCAAGTGAAGGGTGAAGGTGATTTTTCTATCACTCTTCCAAATGGCAAATGTGAGATTGAGAAGGTACTTTATGTTCTTGGATTGGCTAATAATTTGTTGTCAGTCCCTCAAATCTTGGATCAAGACATGGATTTTATGTTCAATGTTGATAAAGGTAAGAAGAGATATTTTATAACCAAAAAAGGAAAACATGTAGCAATAGGATTGTACAAACATGGCTTGTCCATTTTAGATGTCATTTCAGTGCCTCATGTTACCCTGAAAACAACTACCAAGAAGGCTACTTCTCTATGGCATAAGAGATATGGGCATCTAAGTTTAGGATATTTGCTTGAGTTAAGCAAATATGATATGGTGAGAGGACTTTCCAACCTTTCATCCACATTGCCAGTCTTATTATATTGCTTAGTAGAGAAGCAAATACCATTTGAAGTTAGCTCTTCATGAGCTAAAAAACCTTTGGAGTTGGTACACACCGATTTGTGCGGTCCTATGACAACCAGCTATGGTGGAAAGAAGTATTTTCAATTGTGTGTTGATGATTACTCATGAAATATGTGGGTTTTCTTTCTTCAACTGAATTTAGAAGTATTTTTGTACTTTTAACTATTCAAGAAGCTTGTTGAGAAGTCAGGATGTTCCATCAAAACCCTCCACTCAAATCGAGGGGGGAATATACTTCCAAAGATTTTTTATAATTTTTGAATGAACATGGGATTAAGAGACAACTGACTATAACCTATACTCCATAATAAAATGGAGTTATAGAAAGGATAAATCGTGCCATTGTGGAAATGGTTCAATGTATGCTAAAGGGATCACATCTTGAGCATGAATATTGGGTAGAAGAAGTAAACACAACATCATAACTTCTAAATAGAGCACCCACAAGAGCTCTATACGGTAAAACTCCACAAGAATCATGGAGTGGTAAGAAACCCTTCATTTATCATCTAAGATTTTTTGGATGTAAGGCATTCATGCACATACCAAAATAGAAAAGGAAGAAGTTAGATGAGAAGACCCTGCAATGTATCTTTCTTGTTATGATGAGCATTCAAAGGGATATCGATTGATAAATCTTATGACCAAGAAGACACATATAAGTCAAGATGTGGTATTTTATGAAGCTTTCACATCAAATAACACTTCTATAGTTGTATACCTTGAGAACAATGAGCCTAATACAGAGGATCCTCCCCCATAGAACAAGATTCTAAAATGGTATACCCATACATTGAGAGATTCCAAGTTGATGTCACTTCTAGATATAACTCTAGATCAACTTTGTGCTCATAGTATGACTCAAAATATGATATTAGAGGCATCAACTTCAGAGGTTGATGATATTTACCAATAATTTGATGAATTATCTATAGATGCATAGGAATATAGGGAAACATATGTGGAGGATGAGAGGGTTTATATGCCAGCATTGGATGAAATGAACCCATGACAGTTTAGGATGCACTTAGTGAGCCTCAGTGGAAGGTTTCTATGGAAGCAGAACATACAACTCTCATGAAAAATCATACATGGAAGTTAGTAAATCTGCCTTCAGGAAAGAAGCCCATTGGCTACAAATGGATGTTCAAAGTGAAGTATAATGTGGATGGTACTATTGATAAACATAAAGCTCATATTTTTTCAAAGGGATATGCTTATAAATAAGGCATAGATGATGAAGATACTTTTTCTCCTACTACAAAAATGACTACCATTCGATTACCTTGTGCCATGGCAGCTTAGTTTGGGTGGAAGTTACATCAGATGGATTTAAAAATTGCTTTCTTGAATGGTGACCTACAAGAAGAAGTGTACATGAACCAACCAGAAGGATTTGTTGTTGAAGGGCAAGAACATCAAGTTTGTAAGTTGATAAAATCCTTGTATGGGTTGAAACAAGCTCCTCGAGCTTGGTACATCAAAATAGATAGTCACCTAGTGTAGCATGGTTTCAAAATAAGTCCTTTCGATGCAAATCTTTATATCAAGAATAATGGTTCTGACATAGTGATTTTGGTGCTATATGTAGATGATCTTATCATAATAGGGAGCTCAAAGAGTATGATTGATGTAGTAAAATATGATTTGAAATAATATTTTGAAATGATAAATCTAGGACTTCTTCACTATTGTCTTGGTTTGGAAGTGACTCAGATAAAGCATCATATCATAGTAACATAAAATAAGTATGCCAAAATATTGATTGATAAATATCGCATGACTAACTGTAAGTCTAAGGCAACTCCAATGGATCTTGGACTCAAGATATCTTGATATTACCAATAACCACACATAGATGGCACTCTCTATCATTAACTAATTGGGAGTCTCATTTATCTGACAAATACCAGACCAAATCTCAATTTTTTTGTAGGTTATATTTCAAGGTTCATGCAAGAACCAAAGGTGAGTCATTGGAAAGCAGCAAAGAGAGTTCTTCATTATGTTTGTGGTACTATATATTTTGTCTTGGAGTACAAAATAATAACAAGTTCTATCTATAGGGTACACAGACTCAGAATATGTTGTATCCATTGATGATCGAAAGTCAACTTATGGATATATTTTTCATCTTGGATCTGGTCCTATCTCTTGGCATAGTAAGAAGCAATAGGTGGTTGCTATATCTTATATAGAGGTAGAATATCATGCAACCTGTGGAGCAGTCTACGAGATAATATGGTTAAGTCAAATTCTTACAAACATGGGTCTTCCAAATAACCTTACACTTCATTTTTTTTACGACAATCAAGGTGTTTTGAATCTTGTCAAGAATCCAATATTTCATGATCATACCAAAAACATATACACTTGATGTTATTTTATTTGCGATGAAGTTCCAAAGCATCACATATAGATCTAGTACATTCCCACTGATTAGCAAGTTACATACATTTTCACCAAGGCACTTGCATGTTTCAAGTTTGAATTGTTTCGCAATGCTCTATGTATTTTCTAATAATGTAATAAGTGGTGATGTTAGCATATAACATGTTATATTACATTATTAGCCTAGTAAAATAGCGCATCTAGGTGATATCTAATTTTGGGTAGTTCCACAACTAATTTGGTGGTTCATTAACCACCTTAGAACCACAATTGCATTGTATTTAATTCAATCTCATTGCAATATGAAACTACTGCTTCAATTCATCATTTTGTAACATTAATTTAGAAACTTTAATTTACTTTTAAACTATGGAATTATAAGGTTGTCTAACTCAAAGAGATCAAAATATACAAATTTTATGGATAATAATATGGATTCTATGACTAGAAAATAAAAAGTAGATATCATAAAATTTAGGATTAAGAACTTGATTAAAAAATCTAAAGGAAAGATAGATATAGTTTCAAAATTAATCTATAGTGAAGCCATAGATGAAAATTTTGAAACATTTTACTATTTACATGCTAGACTTATTAAAGCAATTTGTGATGAAAAGGATAATATTATGATACCTCTATATATAGGTAGCATAATGTATATGACATTGCTTTCACTTAAGCTTAATAAAGATGAAAATTTGAAACAAAATGAGTTGATTTAATCTCTTAAGAAGAAAACAAAAGTGGATGAATTATTCCTAGAAAAAAATATTTTATTTTGCATGCAGTATTAATATTCCAAGTCCATATAACTTAGGAGTCTATTATGATACTCTAAGCAATTGTTTAGAAATTACTATACATAGAAATAAATAATCACATGATTCTAAGGATAAAGGGAATAAAATATTCTTATACATGAATCTAATGACAATGATCTTGAAGCTACAAATACTGAAGAAAATGATGTAAAATCCAAATAAACTAAATATGAGCATAAATAAAAAACTAAGATAATAAGAAGAAATTGAAGGATCAAAATTACAATATCAAATGCATTTCAAGGTAAGTTGAAGATTTAAGATCAACGTGAAGACCTTTATTGAAGACTAAAGTCTTCAATAACCAAATAATGTAATACAAGGGGTGTTGGAGTATATTACATTATTTACTATATGTTAATGTACCCCCATGGCACCTTCATGGTACAATTGTAAATAATAGATTAGGATTGAGTCATAGTTTAGAGTGTGAGTTATATTTTCCCTTTTATATAAGTGTGTATGTGAAGGAAATGCACAAGTTTCATGTAAGTGTATATGTGCAGGAAATGCACAAGTATCATGTGAGTTAGTGTGCAAGTGTAAGTTGAGTCTATGTGCACAAGTGTCTTATATGTAAGAGTGAAAATATGTAATGTAAATATATGCACAAGTTTCTTAGGTTAGAGTGTACAAGTTATGGGAGTATAAGAGTCATGTATATGTGTGCATACAATATAGATTCAAGTGTTCATCAAGTATGCAAGTGTCATATAGAGAATCCAAGAGTCATGAGAATTGGCATATGGAAAGGAATAGTTAAATATCCAAAGATTCATACTACTATGGCTATATAGTACTCTATAGAAGTATCATAATATCATCACATTACATAGAAGAGTATTATCATTGTAATAGAAAGTGGAGTAATAAAGGTTGCAAATATTTTGAGCAATTAATATTGTAAGTTATTCTACATGCTTAGTACATGTATGATTCAAGATATTTACATTCATATTGATATTTATTATTGAATGTTATTTGATATATTATTAGCCTTGATATGCATATTAATTTTCTCATAATATTCTACTCATATCATTATCTTGACCTTATTGTATTGTGGCTACATTATATTTGATCCTATGATATTTAACTTATGATATTTGTGGTAGTATTAAGGCTTAAAAATCCATCATAAGAAATTTTCTTAAGTACATACAATGACCTAGTCAGATGACAAAACAATGGAGATGGGCCCTTAAACTCACAATTGTATGGATGCTCCATGTAGATTTTCTCATAAATATTTCCATGTAGAAAGGCACTCTTAATTTCCATATGATGTACCTTCCATTCATGTGAGGCATCAATGAAGAGAATCATTTTGACTAAGCCCATCCTAGCCACTAGTGCAAATGTATTGAAATAATTGATCCCTTATTATTGATAGAATCACTTAGTATAAAGGTATAATTTGTGATTATCCACTCAACCATCCAAAGTTTATTTGGTTTTTTAGACCTTTACACAATCAAAAATATGATTTCCTTCTAGAAAAGGAACCAAATCCCAAGTCTTATTCTTCATAACAACCTCACATTCTACCAACATAACATCTTCCTATTTTGGTCAACTCTTAGCCTAATAATATGGGAGGATCCTAGGAATTATATACTTTCAAGAGCAAATATTGAAAAGGATCCTTTTAATGTTTCTTAAGATATAGAATATTCTAACCATCCTTCATAAGCATACTAGCCCACTTGGATGTTGGAAAAACTAAGGAATGATCATGCATATTCTATGGCAACTCAATGTAAAAAGTTAAAAATAAATAATACACCTAAAAATAACCATAACCTAATCATACAAATACACTCTATATTGAGGTGTCCTACTTAACAATACCTAAATTTGGATAAGAATGTGCTATCCATGATGTTGCCCATGAAGGGATTAAATCAATAGGTGATGGACCTCCACTCAAATATGAATATGGATAAGATGAAGATTCTCTGATTGGAATAGATTCATCCATAATCATAGAAGAAATAATTGAATTTGGAATAGTCAAAGGATTAGAAAAGCTATTTTCAAAATCTTAGGTGGTAGTGTGGAAGGACTACCTAGAAGAACCTCATATAAAGACATAGATACCTAAAAAATAGATTAGGTTTGAGTCATATGACTCCTTCTAAATATCCTTGGGTATATGATACCATGCTAAAGACCTAAAGATGCAAAATTAAAACACATTAGGCTTATCCATTGTTAATCTCTCTAGATATTTTATGCCTTGGATTTCCCTAGTATGAACTCTATTGATGATGTAGGCTACATAAGTGATAGCCTCATCACATAATTTATGATCCATTCCCTTGGCATGAATCATACATCATGCCATATCTATGATCACCTTATTATTATTTTATCCATACCAATATATTCATAAGTATAATAGTCATCTAATAGGAAATCCCATAATAAGCCAAAATATTTTGGAAGGCATAACTAATATATTAACTTCTCTCCTCCATTCTTATATATTTTATTTTCCTATATATATGATTCTCAACAAGATATGTAAAGGACCTAAACATATAAAAAAGACCTCATCCTCAGTGTATATAGTGTACAACCATACATACTTAGAAAATTCATCAATAAAAAGGAGGAAGTACATATTTATTTATGGAGTTGGAGTACCCATAGGTCCACAAATATCATTATGTATGATCTCTAAGGGTTTAGAGGATCATGTTATAATCTATTTTTGAAAGGTCTTCCTATTATGCTTCCCAATATTACATCCCTCACATGCACCACTTGGAGGGGATATTCATGCAAGCCCAATGGCCATTTGATATTGAATTATGTATCTCAATGATCCATAGTTGAGATGCACAAGCCTATGACACCAATTTTGACTTTAATTATTTGTATGAGCAACCATAGCACAAAATATTTCTTCCTAGAGGAGAGAGTAGAAGAGGATGGTCTTTTCTCCAACTTAGAAATTTGGTTAGTCTCATCACAATTGTCAAAAGTAATAGTTTTAAACCCATTTTTTTTATCCTAAATTACCCATCTATTAGGCTATATTTTTACCTTCAATTTATATAAGTAATGTGAAAAATAGACAAAGGTTAGGTCCAACATCAAAAACATAAAGTACCTTATAAAAATACAAATATCTAATGCTAATGTCTCTACACCTTATAACTTGTAATTAAGAATCATATCCAATAACAACATGTTCCCTTGAATGTGCTTTGTTGTAACCCCATAGGATATGTTTGTGCTTTATCATGTGCCTATTTGCCTTTAAATGTACAATCTACTCATCTAAAAAGTGGATGTACAATATGTAAAATGAACTACTACATTTTCTTGTGAGGTTTCTCCATCAAAACTATCACACCCTATCTATAGAAGAATTCAGCATTAGCCTCCCCTTTCTTTTTTCTTACTCAAGTTTCTTGATCTAAATTCTATAAAACTTTGCCTTGTGCCTTCTATTTTATAAAATTTATAAGAATTATTATTGAATAAATTATTGGGTGTCTTCTCATTTTTTTTTAGCCTCTTATCACTTGGGACTTTGGAAAAAGCTTCCTTTGGGTGAGTTTGATTGAAAATATAATTTCCCTTTGGCCTATATCTTCTAGTCTAATGTTGCAAAAAATACTTAAATATTTCATGAATAGGTGGTGTAGGGCACTTTGGAAAGTACACATGAAGCATATCAAATACAACAACTATCTTATATATATCTTATACATTTCTAAAAATGATATTGAGCAATTCAATATTCTTTCTTTTGGACATTTTGAGTCCATAAGAGTTGTCATTGATGTCAAGATAGAAATATGGCATTGTTGATTTATGTCAAAACATGAAGTTGTCATTGATGCCAAGAAGTGAATCACCACTGATGCCAAATGGTTGAAAGGTGCAAGTTAAAAGACATCATAGCACACCTCACAATATTATGAATGACATATTTTAATGGTTTTTATTAAAACCAATGGTGGTAATTTTAATGGTTTTTATTAAAACCAATGGTGGAAATTTTAATGGTTTATATTAAAACCAATGGTGGTAATTTTAATGGTTTTCATTAAAACCATGTGGGAAAGTTGCAAGGTTTTTCTAAAAATTGAGGATGCCCTAAAGTTTGGTTTAAAATACCAAAGCCCATTTAATTATTAAATTATAATAATTAAATTCTTCAAAAAAAATTAATTTATTATATTTAATAAATTAAATAAGCTAAATTTTGGGCACTTTAATAAATTTTGGGCGCATACTATAAATATTGAGCGTCGGGTTATTCGTGGGCAAGGCTTACCCCTCTTCTACCAACATCACCGTGTTCTCACCACCGACGTGAAAAAGCAAAGGCACATGGTATATAAATACCATATCCTTCTCAAAGGTTATGCATCCTCTCATCCACCAAAATAATTGATCTCCGAGCTTTGCAAAATTTCTTCTCATGAAATAGCAATTCATGCGAAGACTTAGGGCAGCATGAGAGAAGAAGCCAAGATGTGGCTTGTGGAAATCAAAGGGTTCAAGGGAGTGGAGGCTCCAAGGGAGAACGTGGCTCCACATCATTGGGATCCAAGGTGAAAGCGCTTAAGGAGAGAAGTGCTTCGTGCAAAACCAAAGTGGTAACATTCTTTTATTTGATATTTGATTTTTGACTTAGGCTAAGGTTAGACTTAGGAGAAATAAGGAGGTAAATGTTTTGATTAGTTCCTAAGTTAAAAAGGAGTTTTGTGGGTTTTATCAAAGTGTTAGGTGAAATTTTAATTGGTGGATAAAATCTCTTTTACCTTAGAAAATTAAAGATTAGTTATTGCATTATTTATTAAATATTTTATCTTTAAAATGCAATAATAAAATAAGGAGTCATAAGTAGAAAAATAGATTGATTTTTGAAGAATAAAATTCTGAAGTGGCTTATGAAAAATATGTTTGATTGAGATCAATTTGTGATTTCATAGGTTTTTTATAAGTGATTTTTCAGGTTCCATAAAATAAACTATTCTATATTCTAAATTGAGTTGAGAAAGTGATTGAGCATTGAGTTGAGTTTGAAGCATATTGAGTCTCTAAAAATTCTCATTATGTTTCTAAGAGAGTGATTGAGCATTATGATGAGTATAGAGCATATTGAGTCTCTAATAATTCTCCTTATGTTTATAAGAGAGTGATTGAGCATTGTGATGAGTATAGAGCATATTGAGTCTCTAACAATTCTCTTTATGTTTCTATGAGATTGGACAAGTTTTGTGTGAACTTGTTGAGCAGATTTGAGACAAGTCTTTGAGGAGACTTGTGGACTGATTTTGTGTGAGATTTTGTGGAAGCTTACAATACATATTTGGATAATTTATTTAGAGGACTTATTGAGAATATTTGAGAAAGTTATATAGAGGACCTGTAGAGCAGATTTGAGCAAGTTCTAGAGAGGACTTGTAGAGTATATTTGAGCAAGTTCTAGAGAGGACTTGTAGAAAATATTTGAGAAAGTTCTAGAGAGTACTTGTAGAGCATATTTGAGAAAGTTCTATAGAGGGCTTATGGACAGATTAGCATGAGATTTTTTGGAAGCTTACAAGGTAGATTTGAGATAAGTCTTTGAGAAGACTTGAGAGCAGAGTTGATTAATTTGTTCAAACCTTGAGTTAAGGTTTAGGGTAGATCCAATAGAGTTGACTCAAGCCTTGATTTAAGGCTTGAGTATAGAGATCAAGAACAAATTTGTGCTAGACCGAAGGATTGTGTTTAGTGCATATTTGAGGATATATTTTGGTGTAGATTTGAGGACAAGTTTGTGTTAGAATAAAGATAGATATTGAGCAGATTTGTGTTAGACCGAAGGACTATGTTTAGTGTAGATTTTAGATAGATATTTTGAGGTGATAAATCAAAGAAGACAGTAGTCTCTAGTGGATAGATATCCACTAGCCAAGGCAGTTAGGATAGGTCTTTTGAGTGGGGATAAGAGTCTTCAGTGGAGAGAGATCCATAAGCCAGTGCAGTGGAGGTAGTAGTCTTTTAGAGGATCACCAGCCAGAGTAGAGAAGGAGTTATCCTATGGATAGAGATCCATAAAATTGATTTAGAGTATTGGTGTCTCCTTTGGACAGAGGTCCATAAACATTGTAATTTGGAAAGGATTCCCAAGATATTTATTGAGAAAATTTTAGTGAAATGTTTTCTTCATGGACTAGCCCACATTGGGTGAACCACGTAAATTTTGGTGTCTCTATTGTGTGTGGTTATATGTGCATTTATTTGATTACTGTTGTTGATATTGCTATCTATACATTGCATAATATTGATTTGGAAATAAAATTAAAAATTTATCTTATATTGTTCACCCCCCTCTTAGTATAAGCTTGTGTTCTTCACTTTCCCTTCTCTAATGTTTCCTATCATTCTATTTTCTTCTTGGGTAGTCATATTACAATTTGGATGACTTCTTGCTCTTTATTGAATTGAATGATATACTCATAAACAATATCAAATGATTCAATATTGTAAGCTTAGACTCCAATCTATTAATTTTTATGGAGTCAATTTGAAAACACAACCTAGGAAATTTCTAAAGTAGCACTTTAGGATTTGTGGTGCTACTAAAATGGGTATCATATACATTGTCAACACAAAGATCTATGACACAATAATTTTTATCCTTCTTTTCCTTGTAGACTCACTTCATTTATTTAGCATCAACATCATGAAGCTCCTTATTTACATATTTGTGTAACCCTTAATTTTAGAGCAAATCTTTAATTTTATTTTTGCAAGTAGCATATTTTAGACCAATTTACAAGGGTGCATGGTGATCGATGATTATTATTTTAGAATATAAAAACTTCATATAATCATGACAATAAAACACCACAAATATAGAGATCTTGAAAAACCAGGTAATTTGGAAAAAGAAGAAGCTCCAAATTTTTCTATATGCAAACAATTATGGGCCATAAAGTTTTTGCCCTAAAATTGCAAAAATTACCTTTAAAGCCTCTACAAAATTAAAAAAATATTTTAATACCTATAGTAAATGAGAGGCCACCATATGTTATTGTAGAGTGGCTAAGATGTGCCAAGAATACCTTAACTGTATAGCACACCAAAAAATTATGTTATTCCACTTGATCTATGAAACATATTGTACCACTTATCATGTCTTAATTTACTCTTAATTTTATGTAGCATCAACTCTACTACTAACTATACAAAGTACTTATCAAGTTAAATGATATGGAAATTTGTGATTGATTGATTCTACATTTATATGGATCCAATGGTTTCTAGTCTACCAGATATTCCAATCAAAGCCTACCACCTCAATGCCTATGTCACTCTTGCATCCCCTGTCATGTGTCACTTTAGGATTTATGCCATATCATTAGATGTATCAACAACTATATCAATTGCCAAGTGCCATGCCACATCACCTATATAAACTACCATGTCACTTGTATGCACTACCATGTGTTGCCTTACAAATTTTGCACTATTTTCCATGTCACGTATACAAATCACCATATTATCCATACAGAATATCACATATCAACTATAGATGACTACCACATCATTAGTTGCATAAAAAAAAGTGACATCATCCACTATCATATCATCATAAGCTACCACATTATCAAAGAATGCCACATCATAAGGGGTTGTCATGTCATCATGGGGTATGCTAATGTCATCTTCATCATGTAAAATATTTTTGTGCTAGGGGAATTGAACCAGTAATATCCCATGCATAATACCCTTAACTAAGCTTGGCTAGCCATCTCCCCAAACACTTTACTTGGGAGATAAATGCTTAGCACCATATTTAATACAAATGAAAAAGTCAATGCCCTATTTTTTCTAATATAGGATAGCATCAAGTACAATCCAATGCATCATGTCCTTCTTTTTAGGCTATAGAATATTCCTTGATATATTCTTGAGTTGAAATTCAATTTTTTATTTTGTAAGAGAAAAATGTTTTAGATGTAAAATTGAGGTACCTAAAGGTAAAATGACCAAAATGTTGAACTAGGATCCCCTTAAAATTTCTCAAATATTAAAAATGTTGATGGTTCATGCATATATCATGATTTTACCTAAACAATCCTTTTATTGAATGCAATAAATTAGGACATCCTCTCATGGCTATGGATTAGTAAAATTTGTTAGACCATTTTTGTAATTTTATCATGTGGCTCAAAGGTCTTTGCTAAGCATGAAATCTTACTAATGAATTCTCTAGCACCAAGGGTCTATCTAAAAATATTCAGCATCCTCTCTTCTTCTTTCATGATTTCCAAGTAGTCTACCCTCTCATCTGTACAACTATTAGACATAAGAAGTCAAAAGAGAAAAAGAAAAATATTTTTTTTAAATCTATAAAAAAAATAAAGTTTAAAAAAAAATCAAAAAGCTCAATCTTGAAAGTAGGGCATCCATCTAGCTCGAAAATATTAAAAATATATTAAATTCAAGTAAGAGGGACAAAAGGAACCTATTGGTGAATACTTCTAGAGAAAATATATTAAACCTAGTCAGATCCTTGCGATCCAAGTCTACTTATGGTTTTATTATAAAATCATTTTTCAATTCTACTATTAGCCTTCTAAAAAGAAACCATTCTTAACTTACTACCATCATAATTTCCCTTGGGAGAAGGTAAATAAATTATCTATTGATAAAAGCAATCAAGTAATAAATATTCACACTCACTTTAATACCATATTATATTTCATAACAGTTTCTAGAAATGAATTACCTAAGATTCCTTGAAAAAATACACAAAATGAAGTTTGAATAAGATAAAATATATTGGGAGTGTCCATAAACACCAAAGAATCCCACTAAATGAATATAAAATTGTACTTCAACTGATAAGTAAATTGGTTGGTACGAAAGGGGTATTTATACTCAAATACAAGTTACCTTTAGGTGAAGGTTGTGAGACCAACCTTTAGAAATAAAATTTTATAAAAAATATAAAAGCAAAATTTTCAAGGTTTACATGGGCCTAAATAGAAAATATGAACAAATACAAGTACAAAATTCAATTGTGGCATCAAGAAAGCTTAGCCACCACATATTCCAATATAGAAATATTGGATAATTTTTACATTATTCTAGTACATGGTTGCAAATAGAGTATATATTCTCCTTTGACATTTTATTAGGAGTAAGATAAAATGAAAAACCCATTCTCTTTAGATGTGACCTACTAAAAAATAGTTATCCAAAAACATTTCAATTTCAATCTATGTGGCTTCAAGTCCTTGATTTCTTCCATATAGTTATTATTGAATTGTGGAAATGGTATGCACTTGTGAGGTCACATTTCAACAATTGGAATGGAAGAATTAGTGTTCTCTGTGAACTTTGTATTCAAACAAAATCCCTATTTATCATGCTAAACTAAACTAATTACATTAGAATAAATATAAAAGGAAGAGTGCTAGAGAGAGGTAAAATAAAACTAATAAAAGTAAATAAGACCATAATAATAGAAGGATTAGTGTTGATCAATTGACATATCTGGAGGAAATAAAATAATGTTAGTATGACCAAACATACCAAAGGTTAGCAATAATATAAATAATAACTAATAAAAAGCAAAAGGGTAATGTCGCAATCACTTTGCATTCCATAAATTGAAAGGGAAATTCACAATAAATAAATAAACATCATTCATAATATTTCTATTATTAGCAAGAAATGATATCATAAGTAAAATTCATGCTCATAAAGTGTAGCTTTGAATTTTACAAGTGGCCAAAATATTCTTACAATAAATCCCACAACTTTTGTTTATAATAAATTATTTACCTAAGATTTACTAAGATAAATCATTTCTACTAGTAAAATCTCTAATTGGTGGCATCTTTAGTGCACCACTAAACTTTATTAGCCTTAAAATTTCCTCTAACAAGCTTAGTAGACCTTTAACTCCTAATTAGTGCTATATGAAGACAAACTATCATTTTTATATGTTTTTTTCTAAATTTTGTGCTAACCTTGACATATTTTGAACAACAAGCTGCAATTTGCAAATTTAGCAAAATTATGATTTGTAACTGTATGGAGTGAATCACATCTAGAAACATGTCATATTTTTAGGACTTAGCTAAATTTATGCTAGTTTTCCCATAAATTCCCATTTGCACTAATGCTTCTAGGATTGCAAAATTTATTTTTCTTGTCTTTCATATGCTAATTATTACAAAAATGTGAAGGTAGTGGTTTAGATACTATATTTTTATGATTTCTTAAGGTGTTAATCTCAATTAGCAAGGGATCCTAGGTCTTTAATTTATCCTTGGGCATAAATTCTTCAAAATTAGGATCAACCTACCATAAATTATAAAATTGTGTCTCACTTTTTTTTTACCACTAGGTATACAAGATTAAATGCACCGAGAAATTTGCATTTAAAGGTAATTTGTAACATCCCATTTTGACACCCTATTTTATGATCATTTTCTAAATATAGTGACAAAATAAAATATTTAGTTGGGAGTTAGTTAATGATTTTAAGAATAATTAAATGTAGCAAATGGGCAATTTAAAGAAAAGATGTTTTGTTGTTTTAATTAGTGATTAATTTGTCTTATTAACTTTGTATTAGCAAGTTAAAGTTGGGATTTAAGTGAGTCCAACTTGTTGGATGGATTGTATTTAATGAATATTTAATTAGATGGCAATTTCTCCCAAGTTTTGTGTTAATGAAAATATGTTCTAGTTGGGTTTAAACCAAAGTAATGAGGTTAGTTTCTAGAAAGGATAGGTGTGAAGTTTTGATTAGAACGCCTTGGGTGCAATGGTCAAAGTAGCACCGATTTCAAAGAAAACATTACTGAGAGGTTTATCACACCCAATTTTATAATAAAAAAATAGATCATGGGGTAGGGGTTAGAAATGTTATAAGTAGAGATCTCCGAGGTATTCGAAAGGATAACAAAATCAACGAAAGAAATTTAGGGAATATGCTCTCCAATAACTTCAAATCAGAAACCAAAAACTTGCATTTTTTGTTGATTAGACACTGAGAATTTGACATATCCTAAGGATTATGCTCTCTGACTTTGTCGAAATAGAAACTAGATGGAGTTTCAAATCTCTCACGTAATCCTCCTCTCATTTATATTCTGGCTTAAAACAAGGGAATCTCATGGAAAAAATCTCAAATTTTTTAACTAAGGCTTAGATTTAGAAGAGCAAGTCAGGTTAGAGCCTTTCTGGTTTAAGATCTATTGTTATGTTTAGTTAAATGAGTCAAGGGTTGAAAAATGTTTATGAAATTATTTTTTTTGGTAAGTAAGAGAATATTATAATTAACATCGGGTTTTAATTGGTTGACCCAAAACCATTTTACAAAATAGGTTCCACCGACCAACTGGACAAAGGCCAAGACCTAAAAGTTTAAACTGACAACAAAAAGGGCCAAGACCTACTCTTCCAACAGAATACAGCCAAACTAAACTATGGAAGCCTAATATTATGGCCATCAGAAAAGAAAGACGCAAAATAGAAATAACAAAGACAAAAACTAATCATGCAAGCACCATACAGAGTAGCTTGTGCCCATATAAAAATAATAGAATATGGTCAAAAAAACATCCCATAGAATGGACAGCCAAGAGGCCAAGCAGTCTTCCTTGTAGTCCTCATAGAACTTCTTATCATCCTCCTTGCCATCATCTTTAGATTTTGCCTTCGACTCCTTGTGCCCCTAGAACTGCTGGCTATAAAACAGAAGATTTAGAGAATCACACAAATCAACAGCTGCACTGATGAGGCCAGACAGACTCTTCAACTGGTTGATACTATTGGATGCTGATGAAATTGTCATCTTCTCCGAGACTATTATGGTGGGGTCTGGTACCTCATTGTCAGGGATCTCCAACACTTTGTTATTTCTTTCCAGGGCCTTTTTGTGACATTGAATCCAAACACACCTTGGGAAATACTTGAGGCCAAAGCGGATGTTTCCCATGCATGAATTTGTAGATAAAAAACCTATATCGATACTCCCACCAACTGCAAAAAACACTAGTCACATGAACAAAAAAAACAAATATGACAAAAGCCATTATAAGGTTCAAAAAAATAATTTTAAAAATGCCCCCATTTTCTGTCATTGATCCACTTTGAGCCTTCCAATCTAAAATTTTTCATTATCTATCATCATTGAGACTGCATGAGGAAGATTTTTAGTCCACGTGATCAAATTTGCTACTACAATGCCTTCATTTGCCAGCCTATCAGCTGCCATGTTTGCTTCCCGAAGGTATGCAAAATTATGGCCTCAGGTTGATCATGAATTAGAGCCCTTGCTTCGTGGATGTAGTCATCAAATATCCAAGGAGCTCTCTTAGTGTTCTTTAGAAGATTTATAATAATAAGAGAATCACCTTCCACCAATAGTTTCCCTGGATAATTCTCTGCCACCTTGAGGCTCCTCCAAACTACCCTCGCTTCAGCCACATTGTTAGTTTGAGCTCCAAGATGTTCAGCAAAAGCTACAAGCACCTCACCCTTGTGGTCTCTAAGTAAGCCACCAGCCCTAGCTTCACCTGGGTTGCCCCTAGATGCCCCATCAAAATTTAACTTAATCCACCCTAAGGGGGGTGGGGTCCATGTGATCATGGTTCTAGGACAGACTTGAGGATGATTGAGGCCATCAATGAGAGGTAAGTTTAATGACTGGCCTAATGAAGATTCAAAAGGATTTGGAGGTCTAGATGCTGCAGGCACTAAACAAGCATTCTCATTAGCATATACTAAAATTTTTGACAGGACAAAGGATGACTGAGAAACCTTATCCAAGAAGGCCCGACGATTCCTTTCCAACCATATCTGCCACAAGTAGTGATGAAGGCAGATCTTCCACATATACCTAAGACACCTATTCAAAAATGGAGAAGGCCACTGGACAAATAATTCAAAAATGGACTGAGGATGGACCTAATAAATATGAAACACTTGTAACAGACCTAACAAGATTGAGACAGAAAAATTACAATACAAAAACAAATGATCAATAGACTCCCACTCAGACATACAAAGATAACACCTATTAACAACAATCACACTTCTTTTTATTAAATTATCCATGGTGAGGATCTTATTTTGGATGGCCATCCATGCAAAAAACCCAACCTTCAGAACAATGCTTTTGGTCCAAACTTCTAAGTGAGGGAAAGTAGGTTCATCATTATCAATAAGCATCAGATAAGCAGTCTTGACAGAAAATTCCCCATTGTCTGAAGCTTCCCAGATAAGCTGGTCCTCAAGAATGCCAGAAGGGAGTAAAGACTGTCTTAATTCATTCTCCAGTATTATTGATGCCCCTGGTAGATCATTGTTCATTATTGGCTTCCAAACCCTTCTATTGTTTGACAAAGTAATAAAATCTGCAACTTTGGTACCAAAAACTTCAATTGTCCAAGCTCTAAGGGTTGAAAGTATGGGGTATGCAGAGAGGGGATAGTCCTTTAACCATTTGTGGTCCCAAAAATCAATGTTTCTTCCATTTCCCCGTTTCCAACGTAGCCCTTTGCTTAGCAAGTTTTTAGTTTGAAGGATTGATTTCCAAAAAATTGATCCCCTGGGAGGAAAGGAATAACTTAAGAATTCAGTTTCTTGCAAATACTTTCTTCTGATTATAGTAATCCATTCTACATTTGCATTTGTCAAAAGATGCCATGCTTGTTTGGCCAAGAGGGCCATGTTTAAATGTTGTATTCTCCTTAGCCCAATACCTCCAAACTCCCTTGGTTTGCAAACCCTATCCCAGGACACCAAGTGAAAGCACTGCTTAGATTCAGAACCAGTCCATAGGAACCTCTTCTGGATTTGTTCAATTTTAGTGTAGACACTTGTAGGAGCTTTAAAAACAGAGAGAAAGTAGACAGGGATGCTTTGAATGGAAAACTTGGTGAGAACTACCTTGCCAGCTTGAGATAACAAATTCCCTTTCCATCCAGCCAGCTTCCTCTGAATTCTTTCAATTACATTAGTCCACATGGAATCAGTAGCTCTGCCTGTAAATAAAGGAAGGCCTAAGTATGTGGATGGAATAGTAGACACTGAGCATCCAAGAATCCTAGCAATCTTAATCTGCCTCTGAATGGGAGTGTTAAAGAAATAAATTTTACTCTTTGAAAAATTTACCTTTTGCCCCGCAGCATCCTCATATAGCTCTAGAATATGTTTTATGACCTTAGCCTCAAAAACTGATGCAAGATTTAACAACAAAGTATCATCCACAAACTGTTCATGTGTAACTGCCTGTGTTTGTGATGATGCTTTAATTCCAAAAATAAGACCAATATTACAGGCAACTTTGATTGTCCTCCCAAGGGCTTCAGCCACAATGATAAACAACATGGGAGAGATAGGTTCACCTTGCCTTAGGCCCCTTTTACTTTGAAAGTATCCAGCAGGAGCACCATTAACAAGGATCGAAAACCAAGGTTTCATAAAACATCCTTCCAAAAGCTTGATCCATTCATGATGAAAACCAAATTTTTGAAGAATGGCAGAGACAAAACTCCAGTTTATGCGGTCATAAGTCTTGTTCATATCCAGCTTGAGATCAAAAGCAGGTAAATTATGATGTTTAAAGGTTTATGTTGAATTTGAAAATTATTGATTTGTGAGATGCTATCATAGTATGTACTAAAGGAAAAAAAAAATGGTAAAGGTAAGGTTATTTTTTTATGCATGTTGTTTGAGTATAAACGATTTCCTTCTTTGAGAAAAAAAAAATGTGTGTTGTTCATGTTTGGTTATAATAGCTTTGTGAGTCTCTAATGAATGAATACTTATGTAAATGCTAAAGTAATGGTGACTGTAGGGTTTGGGTAAAGTAGAAGATTTGTGTTTGATTGTTTAAAAAAAATGATTAAATTTTCTTGTGAAACCCTCTTATAATTTTTCCATAGAAGAGGTTGTCTTTGCTTGATCTGCATAGGGTCTCCATGGTCGTGCCCCTGAAGACACAATAACATGCATGATTAGTGTGAATAATGGCAATGTAGATGGTGTGATTGATAATTCATGGATCTACCTTTAGGATTATGTAAATTGACTGTTAAAATGCTAAAATTTACCCTATATTTTATAGAATATGTCTTCAAGAACTTAGGAGATAGTGCAAGCTAGGTTTCATTATGAGTCTCTGTGAGATGTATTGTCTTTAGTTTCCACTTGGGTTTTTTGATCAAATAAAATAATGTATACTCCTAAGAGAAATGGTTGTCGTAGGTTCTGTAACCTCCATTACTCATTGTGGCTATGTAGAAGTTCTTTCTCTCACGGTGGGCCCAAACCCATCTATGAACAATAAATCATGGATTTATGTTCAAATGATACCCTCTATTGAAACCTTGTGTTATGTCTTGTTATTATGCTGGAGGTTATAGTTAAATAAAAATAATAATAATAGTGGACTATGTGGTTTAATGGTTATAATGAGGGTTTTGAAATATTATGTATTTTGGGAACAAGTTTATGTATTTAAGTATTTTTTATTCTTGAGACTAAACTATGGGTTGGAAAAGAGTTAGGGGAAATGTTAAATTATACATTACCCTAGGTCTTTAGGAACTCAGCTAAAGTTTATAAAATAGTAAGAAGAGATGAAAACAATACTTTTATGTGTGTTTAAAATAAAAGTCTCTAAAATCTAAAGATGACAATAGTTACCTAAAGAACTTTGTTAAAGATATAGTAATATGAATTTAAAAGGTATTAGTAAGGAAACATTATTATGACCCATTGATGGCCCCAAGTTTACCAAAATTTTTATGTCTAAGTGAAGTAAACAAGGGGTTTTAGATTTGTATAAAGGGCTAGGATAATCAAGATCTTAAGACTTAAATATTTGGTAGTTGTAAATTGATTATCAAGCTTAAAAAGGATCCTGAAAAAATTAGAAATTAAATATGGATGCATATAGATAATGCTTCTAAAAAGGAATTGTCTACTATATTGTGACTTTGGTAAAACATCATATTATGTTTAATTACCCGAGGAGATGTTTCTTGTGGATTATTAGGTACTATGAAATAATATTGCTTGATTTATTTTGGCAATATGGTTGTGTTGTAATGAATTTTTGGATGGGTAAAATTGGTAACATGGTTACAATATATTGGGAACTTATGGAGGTTCCTCGTAGCCAAGTTGATGTTTAAATTTTGCATAGACAAGGGCATGTTGCTTTGTGGATAAATAACATGGAATTTATGGAATAGGAAAGATTCATTCTTAGGGAAATTTATGGGGTTTCCCTACTCCTGGATGAAATGAATGATTGTTTTATGAAATGATATTGTTATCTACACGATTTGCCTGTATATATTTGATAAAATAGTGCAAGTGCATTATGATAATTAGGCATATATCATGTGGTGGATTTTCTTGATCTTGAGTAGTCAATATTCTAGTACTGGCAACTTGAGACAAACAAACTAGATGCTCCTACTGAACCTGAAAGTGAGTTGAAGTGTTCTTGTTGCTGTAATTTTACCTCAATTATACTGTAATTACTTTGTAATAGCAAGGAGTGATTATGAGTAGAATATTTTTTTTAGTTAATAGTTTTGGGTAAATTTTGTAATGATTTCATTGTGGCTTTGTAAATATTGAAATAATTTCATTGTACAATGTGCCAATTATTGATGTGTATGATAGAGTTAAATTAAAATGTAATGCTACAATTCATTCTCTATGATGTATTTGAAATATTATGTTTATGAATTTGAAAGGATGAATGTGCAAGTTAATGATAGGGAAATATGGAAACTAATAATGAAATAAACATTGATAAGTGAATCTAACAACATGAAGTAAACCTTGAGTTAAAATGGTAGGTTCTAGCACACCTATGTGAATTTGTGGTTGATTCCCTTAACAAACCATTGTTGATATGGTTAGAGATGTTAAGAATTACACCTTAAATTTAATTATATTGCCAATGTGTGCAGTGTAGATAACAAGGCACACACGCACTTATTAGGTTGTGTAATACCTAAAGTTATAACAAAGAGTTTAAAATTGGTTGAACTTGTTGGGAAAAGAGCATTCTGGTTGAAATAGACAGGTAAACTCCTATGATCATTATAGGGGATTTGGCCACTCCCATACACTAGGATAGACTCTCATAAAGTTGATTCTGATGTGGTGCTTTCCTAAAACACTCAATGGTTACTCAAATATAGTAGTTGCTAGCATGATTCTCTCAATGAAATAAAAAAGTAAATTTTGGTTATTACAGTTGGTATCAGAGCCTAGATTGAGATAGACACAAAATTTTGAACTAGATAACTCTAGAACAAGTTCAACAAGTAAGGTGTGAATGGACGTATGGATGTGGAAAATTTTGCAAGTCTTGCCCCCATGTGAGCCCCTGGTGAATTAGATTGGAAGAGATAGATGAATCCTCCATTAATTTAGGTTTTAAGTGGTGTACTTGACAGTATTTTGGGGATCGTACTTTCCAATTGATGCTCCAAGCCAAAATTTCACCTTATTCTATTTTTGTGCATCTCCAACATGAGTTATATTCTAACAATAAATATATGGTGGGTAGAACTATTAACAAAAAATAGTTAAAATCCTAGAGAATAACAAAGGTTTCATAGCTAGGCATATGAAAGTGCATATTAAAATAATTTTGGTATAATACTGTGAACTAACGCATTCCTTAAACTGCCAATAAATATGCCACCTAAGCTTGGGAGTGGATTGAATATGCCTCCTCAAAGACCTCGACTAAACCATATGGAAAATATTGTAGAAGGGCATATTGATGAAAGCTCTAGGAACCCTAATGGAATTGAGAACCTTGTCAATATGGTGCAAGATATGCAAGGTGAAATGTCCAACTACCGTGAGTAGATGAACCACCAAAATAACCTGTTGGAAGCCATTAGAAATGAATTTAGGATAAATGATAGAGCCCCTAAAGCTCCAGTTGAGGTAGCTATAGAAGAACCAATTGACCCCGACTAGGCATCTAAGATATGAATTAATGCTAAGTTGGAAAATGATTTGAAACATGTTAGGGTAAGAAATTTCTTGAGAAAATAAAGTGAAGAATTAGCTAAGTCATGGTTGAACAAGTTGGCTATTTATTTCTTCATGAGAAATTACTCGTCCACTACAAAAATAGTCTTTGTTACATGAATGTTGATTGAAGATAGACTGGAATGGTGGGAAATCTATTGTAAAGACAAACAAATTAACATCATAAACTGTGAGTGGGAAACTTTTGAGAAAGATTTTAGGAAAAGATACCTCACAGAATAGTATTATGTCAAGAAGTTAGATTAATTCACTCAACTTAGACAAAAGGAATAGTTAGTGGATGCCTATTACATATATTTCACTAGACTCCTTAAGTACATTCTAGCTTATGAGAAGGATGATAATATGAAGGTGCATCAGTTCTTAGTTGAGTTAGAACACCAACTCAGTATTTCGGTTAACATGTTTAAACCTACTAATCTAGAAGTAGCATATGATCTGCCCTGTTAGGTAGAATATAATCATGGAAAAGGTAGAAATCCCACTCTATAACCTAAGAAGATTCAACCCAACCCACATAAAATAAAATTGAGCAATGAGCTAGATTTTAAGAATAGAGAAGGGTATAAAACTGGTAAAGTCAATGTTGGTATAGTAAAAATTTTCAAAAATAAATTCCAACCAAAGGACCGAAACTCTACCAATGCTGAGAAAGTTAAACCCGTAAACTAGGTAGAACCTACTCCTATAGAGAATAAATAGAATTCAATACAAGGCTCAACTCAAATTTCTAAGACTAGATATTATGAATGTGGAGGTCATCATTATGCTAGGAATTGTCCTCGTTGAATTGGAACTAACCCAAGA
Source organism: Wollemia nobilis (assembly GCA_028583015.1). Taxonomy (NCBI): domain Eukaryota; kingdom Viridiplantae; phylum Streptophyta; class Pinopsida; order Araucariales; family Araucariaceae; genus Wollemia; species Wollemia nobilis. The sequence continues at coordinate 5,561,063 of JAQPPZ010016059.1, read as the reverse complement.
AGTATAGAGAAAGGATAAAAAATCTATGCGGCTATAAGAAACAAAAACCTTGATGGTCAATAAACCCCTATGCTCTTACAGGGTAAGATATTTGGAAAAAGTGTTAGAGTTTTGATAGATAATGGTGCTACAAACAATTTCATTTCTAGTATCTTAGTTAGGGACATGCGAGAGAATCCTAGGTCTTTGATAGATGGGTGGAAAGTTGAGTATAGTTTTGGATAGACCTACTTAGTAAACTAGTACTACCCCATGATATAAATATCCCTACCCATAAAATCTATCACTTGGAAATTCTATGTTGCTCCGCTACATGCCTTTGATATAGTTTTAGGCATTGATTGGTTGAAGGACCGCAAAGTTGTGATCAATTTCTTTGAAATATGGGTCGAGTTTACTGACACTAATGGACAAATAACTAAGTTGCACAGTGAACAAAAAGAGTTCAAACCTTTGTTAATATCTACTATGCAACTTAATAAAGTTATTAGGAAAGGTGGAATGATGTACATTATCAAAATTAAGGAGAAAACAGAGGAAAAAAGGTGGAAATATTAGAAATATTTCCTATTCTATATGAATTTGAGAATGTTTTTACATATGATCTGCTAGGATTACCACCTAATAGAGAATTTGACTTAACAATTGAGTTATTTCTAGGAACAAAATCGATACATAGGGCACCGTACATAATGAATCCAATTGAGATGAAATAATTAAAGGTACAATTGCAGGAATTGTCGGATAAGGGATTAATCAAACCTAGTGTGTCACCTTGGGGTGCACCAATTTTATTTGTTAAGAAGAAGGATGGATCTTTAATGTTATATATTGATTACAGAATGCTAAATAAATAAATAGTGAAAAATAGATATCCCCTACCATGTATAGAGGATTTGTTTGATCAGATTAAAGGTGCAACTATCTTCTCTAAAGTAGACTTGAAATTCGAATATCATCAGCTAAGGATTAAAGAAGAAGATACACATAATACAACCTTCAATACTCGCTATGGTCACTATGATTTTATAGTTTTACCATTTGGTTTGACAAAAACACCTTCTACCTTTATGAACTTAATGAACAATGTATTCAAAAGATAATTGGATAAGTTTGTTCTAGTATTTTTAGATGATATACTGGTTTATTCTCATAATAGAGAAGAACATGAAAAACACTTAAGGATTGTACTAATAATATTAAGAGAAAACTAGCTATATGGAAATTTGTCCAAATGAGAATTCTATGTTCCTCAAGTGCACTATTTGGGGCATGTTATCTCAGCCAATGGTATTGTGATCGATCCTAAGAAAATTGAGGTGATAATGGATTGGCCACCTCCTACCAATGTGATAGAAGTCCAAAGTTTTATGGGACTATCTGGATATTACCGAAGGTTTATGAAATACTATGCTAAAATAACTTGCCCTATTACCAACATTCAAAGGAAAGGAAAGATATTTGAATGGACAGATAAGTGTGAGTCATATTTTCAAGCACTAAATAAGGTACTAACCACCACTCCTATCTTAAAAATTCCAAATTCTCTAGGTGACTTCTTTGTCAGTACAAACACATCTTTGGAGGTTTTGGATGGTTTTTTATCATAAGATAATTCTATGGTAGCTTATGAATCTAGGAAGTTGAATAAAAATAAAGGTAACTATGCCATCCATGACTTATAATTGGTAGTAGTTATGCATACATTGAAAATTTAGTATCACTACCTAATAGAAAGACCTTTTGAACTTAGAACTGATCATCAAAGTCTAAACTACATTTTCACTCAACTATTACTTAATGCTCGACAAAGAATATGGATTGAATTCTTATAGAAGTATGACTTTGGGATAGAGTGCATCAAGTTCAAATAAAATAAGCTAGCTAATGCATTGAGTAGAAGAAGACATATTACCACCTTGACTAGATGTCATGTTGACCTTATGGATTAGGTTAGGAAAGCTCAATCACAGGACCCAAACTAATTGAAAGTGTAAGAGAAAATAATCAAGGATCCAAAAGCGATTCAAAGCTTTGGGTTCAAATATGGGTTTTTGTGTTTTAAGGAGTGGGTTGTGGTTCTAGAAGTAGGTAACCTACGTAGACTAATTATGAGATAAGATCATAGATCTCCCTATTCTTCTCATCCAAGAGGATCTAAGATTATGGAAAACATGAAGAAGACATTCTACTGGCCAGGGATGAAAGGTGATATTACTTTGTGGAAAAATATCTTGAATGTCAAAAGGTAAAACCAGAACACAAGCACCTAGTGGGTCTGTTATACCCTCATGATGTGACAACAATATAGTGGCAAGTAATATCAATGGATTTTATTTTAGGGTTACCTAAAACTTGGTATCAACATAATGCCATCTTGATGGTAGTGGATAAACTAAGTAAAATTGCTCATTTCATTCCTAGTGGTACTAGGGATGATGCCTTTAATATGGCTAATAGGTTTGCTAAAGAAATATTTAGGTTACACATGTTTCCTAAAATGATTATTTCTGATAGGGATTCAATGTTCACATCAAATTTCTAGCAGGATCTCCATTGAGAAATTGGGACTTCTTGAATATTAATTCAACATATCATCTTGAGATATATGATCAGACTGAAATGGTTAATCAGGTATTAGAGGACATGCTTGGCATGTACTACATGGACTAGAAATATTGTTGGGAAGATTTATTGCATCTAGTTGAGTTTGCATATAATAATGGGTACCATAGCTCTCTAAAAATGGATCCTTTTGAGTCATTGTATGGCCAAAGGTGCAAAACCTTATTGTATTGGGATAATACTAAATGAAGAACACAAGCTTATACTGAGAGGGAGGGGAGGTGAACAATATAAGAGCACTTTTTACTTTTCTTTCCAAATCAATATTATGCAATGTATAGATAACAATATCAACAACAGTAATCAAAGCAATGCACAAATCACCACACACAATAGAGACACAATTTTAACGTGGTTCACCCAAATATGGCTACCTCCATGGAGAAAATATTTCTTCTAAATATTTCTCAAATAATCTCTTGGGAATCCTTCCCAATTACAATGTTTATGGACCTCTATCCAAAGGAGATGCTGATCCCCTAAATCTGGTTTGTGGATCTCTATCCATAGGAGAACTCCTTCTCCTCTACTCTAGCTGGTGATCCTCTAGAAGACTACTGCCTCCACTACATTGGCTTGTGGATCTCTCTCCACTGAAGACTCTTGTCCCCACTCAGAAGACCTATCCTCACTACCCTGGTTGATGGATCTCTATCCACTAGAGACTACTGTCCTCTCTGCTCTGTCACCTCCAAATCTCTATCTCAAATTTTTACTAAACATAGTCCAGTCGGTCTAGCACAAATCTGCTCAACAAGTCCACTCAAATCTACACTAAACATGTCTGTTCCACAAATCTCTAACAGTCCACTCAAATTTGTCTAAACATAGTCCAGTCGGTCTAGCACAAATCTGCTCAACAAGTCCACAAAGAACTTGCTCAAATCTGCTCAACAAGTTCACTCAAAACTTGCTCAAATTTGCTCAATAGGTCCACTTAGAACTTGCTCAAATCTTCTCAACAAGTCCACTCAAAACTTGCTCAAATCTGCTCAACAAGTCCACTCAGAACTTGCTCAAATCTGCTCAACAGGTCCACTCAGAACTTGCTCAAATATTCTCAACAAGTCCACTCAAAACTTGCTCAAATATGCTCAATAGGTCCACTTAGAACCTGTCCAAATATTCTCAAAAGTCCACTCATAACTTGTCCAAATTTGCTCAACAAGCTCACTCATAACTTTTCCAAATCTCCTCAATAAGTCCTCTCTAGAACTTAACCAAATTTGTATTGTAAGCTTCCACAAAATCTCACACAAAATCAGTCCACAAGTCTCTCAAAACTTACCTCAAATTTGCTTAACAAGTCCACACATAGAACTTGTCCAATCTCATAGAACATAAAAGAATTTTAGAGACTCAATATGTTCTACTCAATAATTTCTTCTCTCTCATAGAAGCATAAAAATTGTTAGAGACTCAATATGTTCTATACTCAATGCTCAATCACTTTCTCAACTCACTCAATCTCATAGAAGCATAAAGAGAATTGTTAGAGACTCAATATGTTCTATACTCAATGCTCAATCACTTTCTCAACTCAAATCAGAATATAGAATAGTTTGTTTTATGGAACTTGAACAATCACTTCATACAACCACTTGACTAGGCTCAACCAACTCAACTCAACCAATTACTTAATGAAACTCCCCTTTCTCACAAACCCTAGTCCAAGCATATATCAACCAACTCAAAATGTTTCCAACAATGCTCAACAACAAATCTCACATAACAATGATACTCATGTTCTTTTCAAAAACCCTAGTTCAAGTTCTTTGCACAATAACTCACTTCAACAACAATGCTTATAAAACAATCTTCATATAACAATGATACTCATGATCTTTTCAAAACCCTAACTCAAGTTCTTCACACAACCAATGGCTTCAACAACTATGCTTATAAAACAAGGTTTTAATCACAACTCTTAATTCCAGAAAACCTTGAAGCATTAAATCAAGCACTTTTGAAAAGGAAACCCTAATCAAATCCTTTTCACTCCAAAATTTATTTTCTAGAAAGCCAATCAATCAACTCAACCAAGGAAGAATTTGCCCATACCTTTTTGCTTGACAAGGAGTTGATCTCATAAATCTGCCACACTCACAATTACTTCTTTGCCAATCTCAATAAGGGTTAGAAGATAATAATTTCCTCAATAAAACATAATACAAAATGATATCAAAATTACACCTTATCACTCCAACTTAAATAATATTCAATACCTTCACAATAATCTTCTTTAATACAAAAACCCCTTATTAAAATTAAATCAATACTCAAAAGTCTTAATTCTCCAATATATCAATATATTAATTAAGACTTTATTAAAAATAAATAAAATCAAAACCTCCTTATTACTCCTAATTGATAATTTTCAAATACCACCACTTATCCAATAATTAACCCTTCTAAATAATTCCACTAACAACCCTTATACCTCCAACTTAGGCAAATAATAAAAATTTAATGCAAAAATATTTACCTCACCTTTGGAGGGATTCGAACCCTCAACTTTGCCCATGACGTGCGCCTTAGCCATGGCCTCAATCGCCACATGAGCTATGCGCTTGTTTGAAACCAACAAAGCACCACATGCTTCAAGTTGTGCTCCCTCCTTACCCTTTAAAAAAATGTGCACCTTTGGCGCCTTCAACCAACACGACTGCCAATGCAAACCACCACATTTTGAACACTGGCTTCCTTACCAACAATTTTTTTACCAACTGCCCACTTTCCACTAGGCCAAGCTACCTAGTTGGCTTTCGAATGATTGATGCCTTCCACTTTGTTTTTGTTCGTTGGAAAATCAAACATAAATTAATCTCACGAGCTCTTCCTTTCCATTTATGCCAATATTAATCAATCGAGCAAGGATGAGGTTTAATGCCCTTTGGGCATAGGTATTTATATTAATTTCCTTCATGCTTTGTAGAACGTCTGTGCTTTGAAGACTTTCATTACCATGATGTCGATGAAGGTTTAGGACCTTTATACAAGCGCTTTGAATGTTTTTAACTCCAAACCCATCTTTGGGTATTATAAAATATTATAATAATATTTTACTTTGATTTTAACCATATCACTTTGATATTATAAAATATTATAATTGAAAATATAAATATTTTACTTTGGGATTTTAACCATATCACTTTAATATTATAATATCAAATATTATAATATTATATCCTTTTGAGCCTTGGATAATTTATTTCTTCCTTCTCATTGCATACCATGGTGTAAATAATATTTATTTATAAAATTTAAATTCATCATTGAATTTAAATAATTTATAAAAAATATTATATCTCCTTTTCAACTTTTGCATTGATTCTCTTGACCTTTGGCCTTCTTCCTGGATATCAAATGACAACTTTGACAACTTTGTTTCTTGATGAAGTCCTTGATATTAATGATGACTTCATTTCTTGATATCAATGACAACTTTGACTTAGGGACTCAAAATGTCCAACAATCTCCCCCTTTGTCATTGATGGCAACCCAAATACTTTTTACCAAAAACTTGACTTCTTCTTTTGTGCTGCTCCCCCTGGGACATTGCTCCCCCTAGCTCAATGCTCTCTCAAATATCAAATATCTCCCCCATACTCAAATCTCTCTCCCCTTTGACATCAATGGCAAAGGGTCACCTTTGGGGCTCGAGGCTAAGAATGAGCCTCTTAGCTTAGCCCCTCCCCCACCTTATGTTAAGGTGGTTAATTCTGGGGTGGGAGTATTTCTACTCCCAGAAAGCACTGTTCTTTACCTTTATCCTCTTCTCTTCTTTTCTGAATTTTTTGAATCCTCTGACTATTTCTATCCATGTCTATGTTCCTTTTCCTATCATCATTCCTATTCATGTTCACATCCATGTTCCTATTTCTATTCATATCCATGTTCTTGTTCATGTTCCTATTCTTGTTCATGTTCATGTTCTTGTTCATACCTATTTTTGGAATGTATGCTCTACACCACTTTGTTGTATGACCATCATTATTGCACTTATAACACTTAATGTTATTATTCCTTGGAGGTACAAATATCTTAGGATTTCTCCTAGTGAAGCCATATCTTCTTCTGTCATGAACCCTGCAATTCATTGCCTTGTGACCAAACTGATTACATGAGTAACAATACCCATGGAAAATTTGTCTGTTCCCATATTCCTATTTTTCATGTGTCCTGCATTGTGAAGCCATGTGCCCAAACCTGTGACATGAAAAGCATCTTCCATTGAAGCTTCCTTGTCTTGACCTCATTGGTCTCCTATTCTTATTGTTGTTCCATCTGTATCTTCTTTGTGCATTGTTCCTATTTTTGTTGAACTCTCTATTGTCCAACCCATCCTCTGATGTCTCACTTTCTTTTACACTATATTCTTCTGAAGTATCTTCATCTGAAGTTTCTTCTCCTCCAAAACTTGAAGTTGACTCTCCTTCCCATTTCTTTTGAACCTGTTCAAATCCAAGACCTATTTTGCTTGATGTAGTCTTTTGTGTCTTGATGAACTTATCCAAGTTCTTTGAGTTATTTTTAAATCCTTTCATCTTGATCTTGGAGTCCTCTAAATCTTCTTTTAGTAGTGCCACTTCTTGTGCTAACTTCTCACATTCCAAGATCTTTGCTTCTAACTTATCTTTGAACCTCTTTGCCTTAGCCTTTGATTTTTCTAAATCCTCTATAAGCAATCTTCTCTCTTCATCACATTCCTGAAACTGAATTTCAAGTTTAGAGTGTTGCTTCCTTACCTTCTTTACCATGTCAAGGGCATAGATAAGTTCTCCCTTGAGATCATAACCATTCTCTTCTGAATAATCCTCTATTTGTTTACCTTTGTCCACATCTTTACTCTCTTTTGGCTTGTCTTCTATAGGATCACTTACTTCTTCTTCTAATGCCATTAGAAGATTTTCATCTAGGTCCTTCAAGTGCATTCTCATACTCATCATCACTAAAGCTATAACCATCCCTTGTACAATCATCTTCAAGATGTCCAAAGTTACCACATCTAAAACACTTGAGAATAACTGGAGTTTTCTTAACTGGTTCTTTTTCTTCAATCATAAATAGGACTTCATCTCTATCATTGTCTGAAACACTAGCATCACTATCACTTGAGTACTTACTTGCATTATCCGCATAGTAGCTCCTCTTTTGTCTTTGAAAGAACTTCTTTCCTTGTCTGCTTTGTCCATCCTTGCCTTTCTTTTGATGCTTATCCTGCCTATATCTTTTTGATTCCCTATATCTGTGATCCTATTTTTCTTCACCATTGTTGTTCTTTGGTTCTCGACAATCTATTGCAAAATATCCATACTTTCCACAATTGAAACACTTAATAGATATTAGATCTATGGATCTTCTGGAACCTTTATCTCTTCTACCATAATTAGCTTCTTCATCACTGGATGACTCACTGCTTGATTCTGACTTCTTACCCTTTGTCTTATTGGTTGCTTTGAATGTTGCTTCCTTCTAGGACATAGGATATTTTGTTCTTATCTCAAATACTATGAGCATACCAAGCAACTTATCTCTTGTCAAAGTATCACCATCTATTGATACTTCTATAGTAGAAACCTATTCACTGAATCTTTTTGGAAGAGATCTTAAGACTTTATCACAAACATCAGATTCATCAATCTTCATACCAAGTCCTCGCATATCATTAACAACCTCATCAATTCAAATTAGGTAAGCACTAATATTTTCCTCTTCATTCATTCTTAATTCTTCAAGTTGTCTTTTGAGATTTTGACTCTTTGCTTTCTTGACACTTTTATCTCCTTCATATATGTTTTGCAATTTATCCCACATTTCTTTTGTAGTGTTACAATGCATAACTTTCATAGACTCTGTTCTACGCAAACCTCTCACAAGTGCATTCATTGCTTTTGAATTATAGTGTTGTAGAAGCTTACCTTCCTTATCTGTAGGAGGATTGATTAAGGGATCGTATCCAAATTCCACTGATTCCCAAATTTCATTGCCAAGAGCCATCAGGTAGATCTTCATCATCATACTCCAATACATATAGTCACTTCCATCAAATACTGGTGTTGAATTATTTGAGGACACTTCCTTAGGATCCATTGTGTTCTTGTTAGCTTTTCCTTCAAGCTGTTAAACTCTTCTGAAGGCACCCACTCTATACCAATTGAAGAACACAAGCTTATACTGAGAGGGGGGTGAACAGTATAAGAGCACTTTTTACTTTTCTTTCCAAATCAATATTATGCAATGTATAGATAGCAATATCAACAATAGTAATCAAAGCAATGCACAAATCACCACACATAATAGAGACACAATTTTAACGTGGTTCACCCAAATATGGCTACCTCCATAGAGAAAATATTTCTTCTAAATATTTCTCAAATAATCTCTTGGGAATCCTTCCCAATTACAATGTTTATGGACCTCTATCCAAAGGAGATGTTGATCCCCTAAATCTGGTTTATGGATCTCTATCCATAGGAGAACTCCTTCTCCTTTGCTCTGGTTGGTGATCCTCTAGAAGACTACTGCCTCCACTACACTGGCTTGTGGATCTCTCTCCACTGAAGACTCTTGTCCCCACTCAGAAGACCTATCCTCACTACCCTAGCTGATGGATCTCTATCCACTGGAGACTACTATCCTCTCTACTCTGTCACCTCCAAAGCTCTATCTCAAATCTATACTAAACATAGTCTATTGGTCTAGCACAAATCTGCTCAACAAGTCCACTCAAATCCTAAAAAATGCATTGCAATTCTAGCACAAATCTGCTCAATAAGTCCACAAGAACTTGCTCAAATCTGCTCAATAACTTCACTAGAACTGCTCAAATCTCTAAAGTTCACTAGAACTGCTCAAATCTGCTCAACAGGTCCCTACTCTCATTAACCTGCTCTAAATTTAATAGTCCTATAAATCTGCTCAAAGGTCCACTAACTGCTCAAATCTGCTCAAAGTTCACTAACTTCAAATCTTCTCAATAGGTCCACTCAGAACTTGTCCAAATCTGCTCAACAAGCTCACATAGAACTTGTCCAAATCTGCTCAACAAGCTCACATAGAACTTGTCCAAATATGCTCAATAAGTCCTCTCTAGAACTTAACCAAATATGTATTGTAAGCTTCTACAAAATCTCACACAAAATCAGTCCACAAGTCTTCTCAAAGACTTACCTCAAATCTGCTTAACAAGTCCACACATAGAACTTGTCCAATCTCATAGAAGCATAAAGAGAATTGTTAGAGACTCAATATGTTCTACTCTCAATGCACAATCACTTTTAGCTCTTTTCTTTTCAATCTCATATAAGCATAAAGAGAATTGTTAGAGACTCAATATGTTCTATACTCAATGCTCAATCACTTTCACAACTCAAATCAGAATATAGAATAGTTTATTTTATGGAACTTGAACAATCACTTCATACAACCACTTGACTAGGCTCAACCAACTCAACTCAACCAATTGCTTAATGAAACTCCCCTTTCTCACAAACCCTAGTCCAAGCATATATCAACCAACTCAAAATATTTCCAACAATGCTCAACAACAAATCTCACATAACAATGATACTCATGTTCTTTTCAAAAACCCTAGTTCAAGTTCTTTGCACAATAACTCACTTCAACAATAATGCTTATAAAATAATCTTCATATAACAATGATACTCATGATCTTTTCAAAACCCTAACTCAAGTTCTTCACACAACCAATGGCTTCAACAACTATGCTTATCAAACAAGGTTTTAATCACAACTCTTAATTCCAGAAAACCTTGAAGCATTAACTCAAGCACTTTTGAAAAGGAAACCCTAATCAAATCCTTTTCACTCCAAAATTTATTTTCTAGTAAGCCAATCAATCAACTCAACCAAGGAAGAATTTGCCCATACCTTTTTGCTTGACAAGGAGTTGATCTCACAAATCTGCCACACTCACAATTACTTCTTTGCCAATCTCAATAAGGGTTAGAAGATAATAATTTCCTCAACAAAACACAATACAAAATGATATCAAAATTACACCTTATCACTCCAACTTAAATAATATTCAATACCTTCACAATAATCTTCTTTAATACAAAAACCCCTTATTAAAATTAAAACAATACTCAAAAAGTCTTAATCCTCCAATATGCCAATATAGTAATTTAAGACTTTATTAAAAATAATTAAAACCAAAACCTCCTTATTACTCCAATTGATAATTTTCAACTACCACCACTATCCAATAAACAACCTTTCTAAACAATTCCACTAACAACCCTTATACCTCCAAACTTAGGCAAATAATAAAAATTTAATGCAAAATATTTACCTTACCTTCGGAGGGATTTGAACCCTCAATAATGCCTATGACGTACGCCTTGTCATGGCTCCAATAGCCACATGAGCTACGTGCTCATTTGAGATAGAGGAAGCACCACGTGCTTCAAAATGTATCACTCTTTTGCCCCTTTGCAAAAATGTGCACCTTTGGCCTTCAACCAACATGACTGCCAATGCACACCACATGTATTTTGAACGTTGGCTCCTTGCCAACAAATATTTTACCACCTACCCACTTGCCACTAGGCCAAGCTGCCCGATTGGCCTTCGACCATTCGATGCCTTCCACTTTGTTTCTATTCACTGGTAAATCAAACATGAAATTTGTAGTTCCTTTTTCATGAGCTCTTCTCTTTAACAATTCGTATGCAATTAATCGATCGAGCAAGGATAAAGTTTAATGCCCTTTGGGCATAGGTATTTATATTAAATTCCTCCATCTTTGAAGCTTTCATTACCATGAGATGTCGTCGAAGATTAGAACCTTGATAAAGCGCTTTGAATATTTTAAACTCCAAACCCATCTTTGGGTATTGTAAAATATTAAATATTTTACTTTGGGATTTTAACCAAATCACTTAATATTATAATATCAAACATTATAATATTATATCCTTTTAACCATTATAATATTATTGCTTCCTTCTCATTGCATACCATGGTGTAAATAATATTTATTTATAAAATTTAAATTCTCATTGAATTTAAATAATTTATAAAAAATATTATATCTCCTTTTAACTTTGCACTGATTCTCTTGACCTTTGGCCTTCTTCCTGGATATCAAATAACAACTTTGACAACTTTGTTCCTTGACGAAAACCTTGATATTAATGTTGACTTCATTTCTTGACATCAATGACAACTTTAACTTTTAGGACTCAAAATGTCCAACAATCTCCCCCTTTGTCATTGATGGCAACCCAAAAATTTTTACTGAAAACTTGACTTCTTCTTCTTTCTCCCCAGGACCTCTCCCCTAGCTCAATGCTCTCTCAAATATCAAATATCTCCCCTATACTCAAATCTCTCTCCCCTTTGACATCAATGGCAAAGGGTCACCTTTGGGGCTCGGGGCTAAGAATGAGCCTCTTAGCTTAGCCCCTCCCCCACCTTCTGTTAAGGTGGTTAATTATGGGGTGGGAGTATTTCTACTCCTAGAAAGCACTATTCTTTACCTTTATCCTCTTCTCTTCTTTTTTGAATTTTTTGAATCCTCTGACTATTTCTATCCATGTCTATGTTCCTGTCCATGTCATCATTCCTATTCCTGTTCACATCCATGTTCCTATTCTTCTGTTCACATCCATGTTCCTGTTCCTATTCTTGTTCATGTTCATGTTCCTGTTCATACCTATCTTTGGAATGTCTGCTCTACACCACTTTGTTGTATGACCATCATTATTGCACTTATAACACTTAATGTTATTATTCCTTGGAGGTGCAAATATCTTAGGATTTCTCCTAGTGAAGCCATATCTTCTTCTATCATGAACCCTGCAATTCATTGCCTTGTGACCAAACTGATTACATGAGTAACAATACCCATGGAAAAGTTGTCTATTCCCATATTCCTATGTTTTCATGTGTCCTGCATTGTGAAGCCATGTGCCCAAACTTGTGACATGAAAAGCATCTTCCATTGAAGCTTCCTTGTCTTGACCTCATTGGTCTCCTATTCTGATTGTTGTTCCATCTGTATCTTCTTTGTGCATTGTTCCTATTTTTGTTGAATTCTCTATTGTCCAACCCATCCTCTGATGTCTCACTTTCTTTTACACTATCTTCTTCTGAAGTATCTTCATCTGAGGTTTCTTCTCCTCCAAAACTTGAAGTTGACTCTCCTTCCCATTTCTTTTGAACCTGTTCAAATCCAAGACCTGTTTTGCTTGATGTAGTCTTTTGTGTCTTGATGAACTTATCCAAGTTCTTTGAGCTATTTTTAAATCCTTTCATCTTGATCTTGGAGTCCTCTAAGTCTTCTTTTAGTAGTGCCACTTCTTGTGCTAACTTCTCACATTCCAAGATCTTTGCTTCTAACTTATCTTTGAACCTTTTTGCCTTAGCCTTTGATTTTTCTAAATCCTCTATAAGCAATCTTCTCTCTTCATCACATTCTTGAAACTGAATTTCAAGTTTAGAGTGTTGCTTCCTTACCTTCTTTATCGTGTCAAGGGCATAGATAAGTTCTCCCTTGAGATCATAACCATTCTCTTCTGAATAATCCTCTATTTGTTTACCTTTGTCCACATCTTTACTCTCTTTTGGCTTGTCTTCTATAGGATCACTTACTTCTTCTTCTAATGCCATTAGAAGATTTTCATCTGGTCCTTCAAGTGCATTCTCATACTCATCATCACTAAAGCTATAACCATCCCTTGTACAATCATCTTCAAGATGTCCAAAGTTACCACATCTAAAACACTTGAGAATAACTAGAGTTTTCTTAACTGGTTCTTTTTCTTCAATCATAAACAGAACTTCATCTCTATCATTGTCTGAAACACTAGCATCACTATCACTTGAGTACTTACTTGCATTATCCGCATAGTAGCTCCTCTTTTGTCTTTGAAAGAACTTCTTTCCTTGTCTTCTTTGTCCATCCTTGCCTTTCTTCTGATGCTTATCCTGCCTATATCTTTCTGATTCCCTGTATCTGTGATCCTATTTTTCTTCACCATTGTTGTTCTTTGGTTCTCGACAATCTATTGCAAAATATCCATACTTTCCACAATTGAAACACTTAATAGATCTTAGATCTATGGATCTTCTGGAACCTTTATTTCTTCTACCATAATTAGCTTCTTCATCATTGGATGACTCACTGCTTGATTCTGACTTCTTACCCTTTGTCTTATTGGTTGCTTTGAATGTTGCTTCCTTCTAGGACATAGGATCTTTTGTTCTTATCTCAAATATTATGAGCATACCAAGCAACTTATCTCTTGTCAAAGTATCACCATCTATTGATACTTCTATAGCAGAAACCTGTTCACTGAATCTTTTTGGAAGAGATCTTAAGACTTTATCACAAACATCAGATTCATCAATCTTCATACCAAGTCCTCGCATATCATTAACAACCTCATCAATTCAAATTAGGTAAGCACTAATATTTTCCTCTTCATTCATTCTTAATTCTTCAAGTTGTCTTTTGATATTTTGACTCTTTGCTTTCTTGACACTTTTATCTCCTTCATATATATTTTGCAATTTATCCCACATTTCTTTTGTAGTGTTACAATGCATAACTTTCATAGACTCTGTTCTACGCAAACCTCTCACAAGTGCATTCATTGCTTTTGAATTATAGTGTTGTAGAAGCTTACCTTCCTTATCTGTAGGAGGATTGATTAAGGGATCATATCCAAATTCCATTGATTCCCAAATTTCATTGCCAAGAGCCATCAGGTAGATCTTCATCATCATACTCCAATACATATAGTCACTTCCATAAAATACTGGTGCTAAATTATTTGAGGACACTTCCTTAGGATCCATTGTGTTCTTGTTAGCTTTTCCTTCAAGTTGTTAAACTCTTATGAAGGCACCCACTCTGATACCAATTGAAGAACACAAGCTTATATTGAGAGGGGGTGAACAGTATAAGAGCACTTTTTACTTTTCTTTCCAAATCAATATTATGCAATGTATAGATAGCAATATCAATAATAGTAATAAAAGTAATGCACAAATCACCACACACAATAGAGACACAAATTTAACGTGGTTCACCCAAATATGGCTACCTCCACGGAGAAAATATTTCTTCTAAATATTTCTCAAATAATCTCTTGGGAATCCTTCCCAATTACAATGTTTATGGACCTCTATCCAAAGGAGATGTTGATCCCCTAAATCTAGTTTGTGGATCTCTATCCATAGGAGAACTCCTTCTCCTCTACTCTGTTGGTGATCCTCTAGAAGACTACTACCTCCACTGCACTGGCTTGTGGATCTCTCTCCACTGAAGACTCTTATCCCCACTCAGAAGACCTATCCTCATTGCCCTAGTTGATGGATCTCTATCCACTGGAGACTATTATCCTCTCTGCTCTGTCACCTCCAAAGCTCTATCTCAAATCTATACTAAACATAGTCTAGTCGGTCTAGCACAAATCTGCTCAATAAGTCCACTCAAATATGTACTAAACATAGTCATTGGTATAGCACAAATCTACTCAATAAGTCCACTCAAATCTATACTAAACATAGTCTAGTCGGTCTAGCACAAATTTGCTCAACAAGTCCACTTAGAACTTGCTCAAATATGCTCAATAAGTCC
Source organism: Wollemia nobilis (assembly GCA_028583015.1). Lineage (NCBI taxonomy): Eukaryota > Viridiplantae > Streptophyta > Pinopsida > Araucariales > Araucariaceae > Wollemia > Wollemia nobilis. Next base: position 5,545,825 of record JAQPPZ010016059.1, on the reverse strand, counting down.
ACTTAGAACTTGCTCAAATATGCTCAACAAGTTCACTCAGAACTTGCTCAAATCTTCTCAATAGGTCCACTCAGAACCTGCTCAAATCTGCTCAATAGGTCCACTCAGAACTTGCTCAAATATTCTCAACAAGTCCACTCAGAACTTGCTCAAATATTCTCAATAGGTCCACTCAAAACTTATCCAAATATGCTCAACAAGTTCACTCAGAACTTGTCCAAATCTGCTCAACAAGCTCACATAGAACTTGTCCAAATATGCTCAATAAGTCCTCTCTAGAACTTAACCAAATTTGTATTGTAAGCTTCTACAAAATCTCACACAAAATTAGTCCATAAGTCTTCTCAAAGACTTGCCTCAAATCTGCTTAACAAGTCCACACATAGAACTTGTCCAATCTCATAGAAGCATAAAGAGAATTGTTAGAGACTCAATATGTTCTACTCTCAATGCACAATCACTTTCAATTTTCTCAATATCATAGAAGCATAAGAATTAGAGACTCAATATTTTTATCAATGCAAAATCACTTTATTTCTCAATCTCATAGAAGCATAAAGAGAATTGTTAGAGACTCAATATGTTCTATACTCAATGCTCAATCACTTTCACAACTCAAATCAGAATGTAGAATAGTTTATTTTATGGAACTTGAACAATCACTTCATACAACCACTTGACTAGGCTCAACCAACTCAACTCAACCAATTACTTAATGAAACTCCCCTTTCTCACAAACCCTAGTCCAAGCATATATCAACCAACTCAAAATATTTCCAACAATGCTCAACAACAAATCTCACATAACAATGATACTCATGTTCTTTTCAAAAACCCTAGTTCAAGTTCTTTGCACAATAACTCACTTCAACAACAATGCTTATAAAACAATCTTCATATAACAATGATACTCATGATCTTTTCAAAACCCTAACTCAAGTTCTTCACACAACCAATGACTTCAACAACTATGCTTATCAAACAAGGTTTTAATCACAACTCTTAATTCCAGAAAACCTTGAAGCATTAACTCAAGCACTTTTGAAAAGGAAACCCTAATCAAATCCTTTTCACTCCAAACTTTATTTTCTAGTAAGCCAATCAATCAACTCAACCAAGGAAGAATTTGCCCATACCTTTTTGCTTGACAAGGAGTTGATCTCACAAATCTGCCACACTCACAATTACTTCTTTGCCAATCTCAATAAGGGTTAGAAGATAATAATTTCCTCAACAAAACACAATACAAAATGATATCAAAATTACACCTTATCACTCCAACTTAAATAATATTCAATACCTTCACAATAATCTTCTTTAACACAAAAACCCCTTATTAAAATTAAACAATACTCAAAAATTCTTAATCCTTCAATATGCCAATATAGTAATTTAAGACTTTATCAAAAATAATTAAAACCAAAAACCTCCTTATTACTCCAAGTGATAATTTTCAACTACCACCACTATCCAATAAACACCCTTTCTAAACAATTCCACTAACAACCCTTATACCTCCAAACTTAGGCAAATAATAAAAATTTAATGCAAAATATTTACCTTACCTTTGGAGGGATTCGAACCCTCAATAATGCCCATGACGTACGCCTTGCCATGGCTCCAATATCCGCATGAGCTACATGCTTCGTTTGAGATAGAGGAAGCACCACGTGCTTCAAAATGTATCACTCTTTTGCCCCTTTGCAAAAATGTGCACCTTTGGCACCTTCAACCAACATGATTTCCAATGCACACCATCATGTTTTGAATGTTGGCTTCCTTGCCAACAAATGTTTTACCACCTACCCACTTGCCACTAGGCCAAGCTGCCTAGTTGGCCTTCGACCATTCGATGCCTTCCACTTTGTTTCTGTTCGCTGGTAAATCAAACATGAAATTCATAGTCCCTTTTTCACGAGCTCTTCTCTTTAACAATTCGTATGCAATTAATCGATCGAGCAAGGATAAAGTTTAATGCCCTTTGGGCATAGGTATTTATATTAAATTCCTCCATGCTTTGTAAAACGTCGGTGCCTTTGAAGCTTTCATTACCATGAGACGTCGACGAAGATTAGAACCTTGATAAAGTGCTTTGAATATTTTAAACTCCAAACCCATCTTTGGGTATTGTAAAATATTAAATATTTTACTTTGGGATTTTAACCAAATCACTTTAATATTATAATATCAAACATTATAATATTATATCCTTTTAACCATTATAATATTATTGCTTCCTTCTCATTGCATACCATGGTGTAAATAATATTTATTTATAAAATTTAAATTCTCATTGAATTTAAATAATTTATAAAAAATATTATATCTCCTTTTTAACTTTGCACTGATTCTCTTGACCTTTGGCCTTCTTCCTGGATATCAAATAACAACTTTGACAACTTTATTCCTTGACGAAAACCTTGATATTAATGTTGACTTCATTTCTTGACATCAATGACAACTTTAACTTTTAGGACTCAAAATGTCCAACAATCTCCCCCTTTGTCATTGATGGCAACCCAAAAATTTTTACCAAAACTTGACTTCTTCTTTTGTGCTGCTCCCCTAGGACACTGCTCCCCTAGCTCAATGCTCTCTCAAATATCAAATCTCTCCCCTATACTCAAATCTCTCCCCCCTTTGACATCAATGGCAAAGGGTCACCTTTGGGGCTCGGGGCTAAGAATGAGCCTCTTAGCTTAGCCCCTCCCCCACCTTCTGTTAAGGTGGTTAATTCTAGGGTGGGAGTATTTCTACTCCTAGAAAGCATTGTTCTTTACCTTTATCCTCTTCTCTTATTTTCTGAATTTTTTGAATCCTCTGATAGTTTCTATCCATGTCTATGTTCCTGTCCATGTCATCATTCTTGTTCCTATTCACATCCATGTTCCTATTTTTGTTCACATCCATGTTCTGTTCCTGTTCCTGTTCTTGTTCATGTTCTTGTTCATGTTCATACCTATTTCTGGAATGTCTGCTCTACACCACTTTGTTGTATGACCATCATTATTGCACTTATAACACTTAATGTTATTATTCCTTGGAGGTGCAAATATCTTAGGATTTCTCCTAGTGAAGCCATATCTTCTTCTGTCATGAACCCTGCAATTCATTGCCTTGTGACCAAACTGATTACATGAGTAGCAATACCCATGAAAAAGTTGTATGTTCCCATATTCCTGTCTTTCATGTGTCCTGCATTGTGAAGCCATGTGCCCAAACCTGTGACATGAAAAGCATCTTCCATTGAAGCTTCCTTGTCTTGACCTCATTGGTCTCCTATTCTGATTGTTGTTCCATATGTATCTTCTTTGTGCATTGTTCCTATTTTTGTTGAACTCTCTATTGTCCAACCCATCCTCTGATGTCTCACTTTCTTTTACACTATATTCTTCTGAAGTATCTTCATCTGAGGTTTCTTCTCCTCCAAAACTTGAAGTTGACTCTCCTTCCCATTTCTTTTGAACCTGTTCAAATCCAAGACCTATTTTGCTTGATGTAGTCTTTTGTGTCTTGATGAACTTATCCAAGTTCTTTGAGCTATTTTTAAATCCTTTCATCTTGATCTTGGAGTCCTCTAAATCTTCTTTTAGTAGTGCCACTTCTTGTGCTAACTTCTCACATTCCAAGATCTTTGCTTCTAACTTATCTTTGAACCTTTTTGCCTTAGCCTTTGATTTTTCTAAATCCTCTATAAGCAATCTTCTCTCTTCATCACATTCTTGAAACTGAATTTCAAGTTTAGAGTGTTGCTTCCTTACCTTCTTTACCATGTCAAGGGCATAGATAAGTTCTCCCTTGAGATCATAACCATTCTCTTCTGAATAATCCTCTATTTGTTTACCTTTGTCCACATATTTACTCTCTTTTGGCTTATCTTCTATAGGATCACTTACTTCTTCTTCTAATGCCATTAGAAGATTTTCATCTGGTCCTTCAAGTGCATTCTCATACTCATCATCACTAAAGCTATAACCATCCCTTGTACAATCATCTTCAAGATGTCCAAAGTTACCACATCTAAAACACTTGAGAATAACTGGAGTTTTCTTAACTGGTTCTTTTTCTTCAATCATAAATAGAACTTCATCTCTATCATTGTCTGAAACACTAGCATCACTATCACTTGAGTACTTACTTGCATTATCCGCATAGTAGCTCCTCTTTTGTCTTTGAAAGAACTTCTTTCCTTGTCTGCTTTGTCCATCCTTGCCTTTCTTTTGATGCTTATCTTACCTATATCTTTCTGATTCCCTATACCTGTGATCCTATTTTTCTTCACCATTGTTGTTCTTTGGTTCTTGACAATCTATTGCAAAATATCCATACTTTCCACAATTGAAACACTTAACAGATATTAGATCTATGGATCTTCTTGAACCTTTATTTCTTCTACCATAATTAGCTTCTTCATCACTGGATGACTCATTGCTTGATTCTGACTTCTTACCCTTTGTCTTATTGGTTGCTTTGAATGTTGCTTCCTTCTGGGACATAGGATCTTTTGTTCTTATCTCAAAATATTGTGAGCATACCAAGCAACTTATCTCTTATCAAAGTATGTCCATCTATTGATACTTCTATAGCAGAACCCTGTTCAATGAATCTTTTTGGAAGAGATCTTAAGACTTTATCACAAACATCAGGATTCATCAATCTTCATACCAAGTCCTCGCATATCATTAACAACCTCATCAATTCGAATTAGGTAAGCACTAATATTTTCCTCTTCATTCATTCTTAATTCTTCAAGTTGTCTTTTGAGATTTTGACTCTTTGCTTTCTTGACACTTTTATCTCCTTCATATATATTTTGCAATTTATCCCACATTTCTTTTGCAATGTTACAATGCATAACTTTCATAGACTCTGTTCTATGCAAACCTCTCACAAGTGCATTCATTGCTTTTGAATTATAGTGTTGTAGAAGCTTACCTTCCTTATCTGTAGGAGGATTGATTAAGGGATCATATCCAAATTCCATTGATTCCCAAATTTCATTGCCAAGAGCCATCAGGTAGATCTTCATCATCATACTCCAATACATATAGTCACTTCCATCAAAATACTGGTGCTAAATTATTTGAGGACACTTCCTTAGGATCCATTGTGTTCTTGTTAGCTTTTCCTTCAAGTTGTTAAACTCTTCTGAAGGAACCCACTCTGATACCAATTGAAGAACACAAGCTTATACTAAGAGGGGGGTGAATAGTATAAGACCACTTTTTACTTTTCTTTCCAAATCAATATTATGCAATGTATAGATAACAATATCAATAGTAGTAATCAAAGAAATGCATAAATCACCACACATAATAGAGACACCATAATTTAACGTGGTTCACCCAAATATGGCTACCTCCATGGAGAAAATATTTCTCTAAATATTTCTCAAATAATCTCTTGGGAATCCTTCCCAATTACAATGTTTATGGACCTCTATCCAAAGGAGATGTTAATCCCCTAAATCTAGTTTGTGGATCTCTATCCACAGGAGAACTCCTTCTCCTCTGCTCTAGTTGGTGATCCTCTAGAAGACTACTGCCTCCACTACACTGGCTTGTGGATCTCTCTCCACTGAAGACTCTTGTCCCCACTTAGAAGACCTATCCTCACTGCCCTGGCTGATGGATCTCTATCCATTGGAGACTATTGTCCTCTCTACTCTGTCACCTCCAAAGCTCTATCTCAAATCTGTACTAAACACATTTAGTTTAGCAAAATACTCAATAATTAAACATAACTTAAACTTGCTCAACAAGTCCCTTAATATTTTATTTTTTAAATTCTAAAAAGTCCACTCAGAACTCTCAAATCTCTCAACAGTCCCTCATGAACTTGCTCAAATCTGCTCAACAAGCTCCACTAGAAACTTGCTCAAATCGCTCAACTACGTCAAAACTTACTCAAATCTTTAATTCAATATCACTTTTATTTAAAGTCTGTTTCTTATTCTGATTAATTTTCCTCTTCTCTCTAAGTCCACACATAGAACTTGTCCAATCTCATAAGCTAGCTCGATATTGTTAGAATCTTTATCAACCAATCTCATAGAAGCATAAAGAGAATTGTTAGAGACTCAATATGTTCTACACTCAATGCTCAATCACTTTCTCAACTCAAATCAGAATATAGAATAGTTTGTTTTATGGAACTTGAACAATCACTTCATACATCCACTTGACTAGGCTCAATCAACTCTACTCAACCAATTACTCAATGAAACACCCCTTTCTCACAAACCCTAGTCCAAGCATATATCAACCAACTCAAAATATTTCCAACAATGCTCAACAACAAATCTCACATAACAATGATACTCATGTTCTTTTCAAACCCTAGTTCAAGTTCTTTGCACAATCCAACTCACTTCAACAATAATGCTTATAAAACAATCTTCACATAACAATGATACTCATGATCTTTTCAAAACCCTAACTCAAGTTCTTCACACAACCAATGGCTTCAACAACTATGCTTATCAAACAAGGTTTTAATCACAACTCTTAATTCCAAAAAACCTTGAAGCATTAACTCAAACACTTTCGAAAAGGAAACCCTAATCAAATCCTTTTCACTCTAAACTTTATTTTCTAGAAAGCCAATCAATCAACTCAACCAAGGAAGAATTTGCCCATACCTTTTTGCTTGACAAGGAGTTGATCTCACAAATCTGCCACACTCACAATCACTTCTTTGCCAATCTCAATAAGGGTTAGAAGATAATAATTTCCTCAACAAAACATAATACAAAATGATATCAAAATTACACCTTATCACTCCAACTTAAATAATATTCAATACCTTCACAATAATCTTCTTTAACACAAAAACCCCTTATTAAAATTAAACAATACTCAAAAGTCTTAATCCTCCAATATGCCAATATAGTAATTTAAGACTTTATTAAAAATAAAAACCAGAATTCTCCTTATTACTCCAAGTGATAATTTTCAACTACCACCACTATCCAACAAACACCCTTTCTAAACAATTCCACTAACACCCCTTTTACCTCCCAACTTAGGCAAATAATAAAAATTTAATGCAAAATATTTACCTCACCTTCCGAAGGGATTCGAACCCTCAATAATGCCCATGCGATGTACACCTTAGCCACGGCTCCAACCGTCTCACGAGCTACGCGCTCGTTTGAGATAGAGGAAGCACCACATGCTTCAAAATGTATCACTCTTTTTCCCCTTTGCAAAAACGTGCACCTTTGGCACCTTCAACCAACATGACTACCAATGCACACCACCGCATTTCGAATGCTAGCTTCCTTGCCAACAAACGTTTTACCACCTGCCCACTTGCCACTAGGCCAAGCTGCCCGGTTGGCCTTCGACCATTCGATGCCTTCCACTTTGTTTCTATTCGTTGGAAAATCAAACACGAAATTGCACAATCCTTTCTCACGAGCTCTTCTCTTCAACAATTCATATGCAATTAATCGATCGAGCAAGGATAAAGTTTAATGCCCTTTGGGCATAGGTATATATATTAATTTCCTCCATGCTTTGTAAAACGTCGACGCCTTTGAAGCTTTCATTACCATGAGATGTCGGCGAAGGTTAAAACCTTGATAAAGCACTTTGAAAGTTTTAAACTCCAAACCCATCTTTGGGTATTGTAAAATATTATAAATATTTTACTTTGGGATTTTAACCATATCACTTAATATTATAATATCAAACATTATAATATTATATCCTTTTGACCATTATATATTATTGCTTCCTTCTCATTGCATACCATGGTGTAAATAATATTTATTTATAAAATTTAAATTCTCATTGAATTTAAATAATTTAGAAAATAAATATTATATCTCCTTTTTAACTTTGCATCGATTCTCTTGACCTTTGGCCTTCTTCCTGGATATCAAATAACAACTTTGACAACTTTATTCCTTGACAAAAACCTTGATATTAATGTTGACTTCATTTCTTGACATCAATGACAACTTTAACTTTTAGGACTCAAAATGTCCAACACTAAAGATCGGGTCACACTTGGAACTGAAACTTTGAAATATATTGAAGAGCAGTTGAAAGTAATTCAACAAACGCTTAAGGAATATTCAGATCACCATAAGAAATACCTAGACCTAAGGAGGACATCTCTATAGTTTTTTGCAAGAGATAAGGTGTTCCTTTGGATCAAACCTATGAAGAGAGCAATCAAATCCTCCAAATTGGATCCTAGATATGTGGGACCCTTCACCATAATGGCAAAGATCAGTCATGTTGCATACCATCTCGACTTGCCACCTAACCTAGCAAATATTCATGATTATTTTCACATGTCTTTGCTTAGAAAATATTTACATGATCCATCTCACATTTTGGATGTTTCTAAGTTGCAGATGGTGGACCCAACATACATCAAGGTCAAGCTCATGAAGATACTAGACTTTCACACTAAGAAGATATGAAAGCAAAACCTGGAGCAGTGCAAGGTCCAATGGGATCTATATTCAGATAAAAATACCACCTAGAAAAAGGTGGAAGATATGAAGAAACATTTTCCATATTTGTTTAATGACATTGACTAATGATTAGATGCAGAAAAAAATATATTTTGATGACAGGATTGGTACTTACATATAGTACGATGATGGATGTTAGTATGTTATGGATTGGTGATGTTTATTTTTGATGATATTTGGAATATGGATTTATCAAACTATAAATGGCACTTTATAATTCAGTATGCAATATAGATACTTTATTTCTTAGAATATGGTACTGCTGAAATTTATTTGCTGCATTTTAGGACTAGAAGATTCTCGTCGGGTGGAAGAGGTTGTTCTTCTCAGTTGGAAGAAGGAGTTGCTCAACCACCAAGAATGAGAATTGGAAAAAGGGAAAGGATGACAAAGATAATCCAAAGGGTAAAAAAAAAGTGGTTGGCAGGAAAAATTTACCCTCACCTTTCATCGCTACACTATTGGACTATGATGTCCTAGACTAGTCTCCTAGAAGGTTGGTGATAGTTGACTATCTTAAAAATGCCAACCTTGGGAAAAACAATAGTGTAGAGATGAAGCATTGCATGAGTAGTTTTCATCATATAGGTTGCATATAGAAATGTTTGACTTGTTTGATTTCTCTTTGTATGAATTTTAAGTTTTATTTTATACTAACTCTAGAATGAAACACAGAGGATTGTGTTTAGTCTATGGGGGGGAGTATGTAACATCCCAATTTGACCCCCTATTTTATGATTGTTTGCTAAATATAGTGATGAACTAAAATATTTAGCTAGGAGTTAGTTAATGATTTTAAGAATAATTAAATGTAGCAAATGGGAAATTTAAAGATAAGATGTTTTGTTGTTTTAATTAGTGGTTAATTTGTCTTATTAACTTTGGATTAGCAAGTTAAACCTGGGATTTAAGTGAGTCCAACTTGGTGGGTGGACTGTATTTAATGAATATTTAATTAGACGGTAATTTGTCCCAAGTTTTGTGTTAATGAAAACATGTTTTAGTTGGGTTTAAACCAAAGTAATGAGGTTAGTTTCTAGAAAGGATAGGTGTGAAGTTTTGATTGGACCGCCTTGGGTGCAATGGTCAAAGTAGCACCGAGTTCAAAGAAAACATTAATGAGAGGTTTATCCCACCCAATTTTATAATAAAAAAATAGATCATGGGGTAGGGGTCAGAAAGGTTATAAATAGAGCTCTCCGGGGTATTCGGAAGGATAACGAAATCAACGAAAGCAAGTTAGGGAATATGCTCTCCGAGAACTTTGGATCAGAAACCAAACACTTGCATTTTCTGTTGATTCGACATTGAGAATTCGACATCTCCTAGGGAGTATGCTCTCCGACTCTGTCAAAACAGAAACTAGATGGAGTTTCGAATCTCTCGCTTAATCCTCCTCTCATTTATCTTGTGGTCTAAAACAAGGGAATCTCATGGAAACAAGCTCGAAGTTTTTAACTAAGGCTTAGATTTAGAATATTTTCTTGCAGCGAGTCAGGTTAGAGCCTTTCTGGTTGATGATCTATTGTTGTGTTGAGTTAAATGAGTCAAGGGTTGAAAAATGTTTATGAAATTATGATGTTTAAAGGTTTATGTTGAATTTGAAAATTATTGATTTGTGAGATGTTGTCATAGTATGTACTAAAGGAAACAAAAATGGCAAAGGTAAGGTTATTTTGTTATGCATGTTGTTTGAGTATAAACGATTTCCTTCTTTGAGAAGAAAATGTATGTTGTTCATGTCTAGTTATAATAGCTTTGTGAGTCTCTAATGAAAGAATACTTATGTAAATGCTAAAGTAATGGTGGTTGTAGGGTTTGGGTAAAGCAAAAGAGTTGTGTTTGATTGTTTAAAAAAAAAATGATTAAATTTCCTTGTGAAACCCTGTTACGATTTTGCCATAGAAGAGGTTGTCTTTGCTTGATCTGCGTAGGGTCTCCATGGCCATGCCCCTGAAGCCACAATAATGCGCACGATCAGCATGAATAATGGCAACGTAGATGGTGCACTCGAGAATTCATGGAGCTGCCTTTAGGGTTGTGTAAATTGGCTATTAAAATATCAAACTCTGCCCTGTATTTGATAGCAGACGTCTTCAAGAACTTAGGAGACAATGCAAGCTAGGTTTCATTATGAGTCTCTGTGAGATGTATTGTCTTCGGTTTCCACTCGGGTTTGTTGGTTAAAGAAAATAATGTATACTCCTTAGAGAAATGGTTGTCGTAGGTTCTGTTACCTCCATTACTCACGGTGGGTCTATAAACAATAGACCATGGCTTTATGTTCAAATGATGCCCTCCATTGAAACCTTGTGTCATGTCTTGTTATTATGCTGGAGGTTATAGTTAAAGAAAAATAATAATAATAGTGGACTATGTGGTTTAATGGTTATAATGAGGGTTTTGAAATATTATGTATTTTGGGAACAAGTTTATGTATTTAAGTATTGTTGATTCTTGAGACTAAACTATGGGTTGGAAAAGTGTTAGGGGAAATGTTAAATTATACATTACCCTAGGTCTTTAGGAACTCAGCTAAAGTTTAGAAAATAGTAAGAAGAGATAAAAACAATACTTGTGTGTGTGTTTAAAAGAAAAGTCTCTAAAAGCTAAAGATGACAATAGTTACCTAAAGAACTATGGTAAAGATATAGTAATATGAATTTAAAAGGTATTAGGAAGGAAATATTATTATGGCCCATTGATGGCCCCAAGTTTACCAAACTTGTTATGTCTAAGTGAAGTAAACAAGGGGGTTTAAATTTGTATAAAGGGCTAGGATAATGGGGATCTTGAGACTTAAATAGTTGGTAGTTGTAAATTGATTATCAAGCTTAAAAAGGATCCTAAAAAAAATTAGAGATTAAATATGGATGTATATAGATAATGCTTCTAAAAAGGAATTGTCTACTACATTGTGACTTTGGTAAAACATCATATTATGTTTAATTACCTGAGGAGATGTTGCTTGTGGATTATTAGGTACTATGAAATAATCTTGCTTGATTTCTTTTGGCAATATGGTTGTGTTGTAATGATTTTTGGATGGGGGAAATTGGTAACAGGGTTACAATTTCTTGGGAACTTATGGAGGTTCCTCGTAGCCAAGTTGATGTTTACATTTTGCATAGACAAGGGCATGTTGCTTTGTGGATAAAGAACATGGAATGAATGGAATAGGAAAGATTCATTCTTAGGGAAATTTATGGGGTTTCCCTACTCTTGGATGAAATGAATGATTGTTTTCTGAAATGATATTGTTATCTGCATGATTTGCTTGCATATCTTTGATACAATAGTGCAAGTGCATTATGATAATTAGGCATATATCATGTGGTGGATTGTCCTGATCTCGAGTAGCCAATATTCTAGTACTGGAAACTTGAGACAAACGAACCAGATGCTCCTGCTGAACCTGAAAGTGAGTTGAAGTGTTGTTGTTGCTGTAATTTTACCTCAAGTATATTGTAATTACTTTGTAACAACAAGGATTGATTATGAGTAGAATATTTTGTTTAGTTAATAGGTGTTGGGAAAATGTTGTAATGAGTTCATTGTGGCTTTGTAAATACTGAAAGGATTTCATTGTACAATGTGCCAATTGTTGATGTGTATAATAGAGTTAAATTGAAATGTAATGCTACAATTCATTCTCTATGCTATATTTGAAATGTTACATTTATGACTTTGAAAGGATGAATGTGCAAGTTAATGACAAGGAAATATGGAAACTAATAATGAAATAAACATGGATAAGTGAATCTAGCAACATGAAGTAAACCTTGAGTTAAAATGGTAGGTGCTAGCACACCTATGTGAATCCGTGGTTGATTCCCTTAACAAACCATTGTTGATATGGTTAGAGATGTTAAGCATTGCACCTTAAAGTTAATTACATTGTCCAATGTGCAGTGTAGTTAACAAGGCACACGCTCACTGATTAGGTTGTGTAATACCTAAAGCTATAACAAAGAGTTTAACATGGGTTGAACTTGTTGGGAAAAGAGTATTCCAGTTGAAATAGATTGGTAAACTCTCATGATCATTATGGGGGATTTGGCCACTCCCATACACTAGGATAGACTCTGATCAAGTCGATTCCGGTGTGGTGCTTGCCTGAAACACTCAATGGTTACTCAACTATAGTAGTTGCTAGCATGATTCTCTCAATGAAATAAAAAAAATGGTTGGTTTTGTAATGGGTAAATTTTGGTTATTACAGTTGGTATCAGAGCCTAGGTTGAGATAGGTACAAAATTCTGAACTAGATAACTCTAAAACAAGCACAGCAAGTAAGGTGTGAATGGAGGTACGAATGTGGAAAATTGTGCAAGTCTTGCCCCCCATGTGAACCCCTAGTGAATCAGATTGGAAGAGCTAGATGAACCCTCCATTAATTTGGGTTTTAAGTGGTGTACTTGATGCTCTTTTGGGGATCGTACTTGCCAATTGATGCTCCAAGCCAAAACTCCACCTTATTCTATTTTTGTGCATCTCCAACTCGAGTTATCTTCAAACAATAAATATATGGTGGGTAGAACTATTAACAAAACATAGTTAAAACCCTAGAGAATAACAAAGGTTTCATAGCTAGGTATATGAAAGTGCATATTAAAATAATTTTGGTATAAGACTATGAACTAACGCATTCCTTAAACTACCAAGAAATATGCCACCTAAGCTTGGGAGTGGATCGAAGATGCCTCCTCGAAGACCTCGACTAAACCATATGGACAATATTGTAGAAGGGCATATCGATGAAAGCTCTAGGAACCCTGATGGAATTGAGAACCTTGCCAACATGGTGCAAGATATGCAAGGTGAAATGGCCAACTACCATGAGCAGATGAACCACCAAAACAACCTGTTGGAAGCCATTAGGAATGAAATTAGGAGAAATGATAGAGCCCTTGAAGCTCCAACTGAGGTAGCTATGGAAGAACTAGTTGACCCTGACTAGGCAGCTAAGATCCAAATTAATGTTGAGTTGGAAAAGGATTTGAAACATGTCAGGGTAAGAAAGTTCTCGAGAAAATAAAGTGGAGAGTCAGCTGAGTCATGGTTGAATGAGTTGGCTATTTATTTCTCCATGAGAAATTACTCGTCCACTACAAAAATAGTCTTTGTTACTGGGATGTTGGCTGAAGCTGGACTGGAATGGTGGGAAACCTATTGTAAAGACAAACAAATTAACATCATACACTGTGAGTGGGAAAATTTTGAGAAAGCTTTTAGGAAAATATACCTCATAGAATAGTATTATGCCAAGAAGTTAGATGAATTCACTCAACTCAGACAAAGGGAACAGTCAGTGGATGCCTATTACAGACATTTCACTAGACTCCTTAAGTACATTCCAACTTATGAGAAGGATGATAAGATGAAGGTGCATCAGTTCTTAGTTGGGTTAGACCACCAACTCAGGATTTCGGTTAACATGTTTAAACCTACTAATCTGGAAGTAGCATATGATCTGGCCTGTCAGGCAGAATATAATCATGGAAAAGGTAGCAATCCCACTCCAGAACCTAAGAAGAGTCAACCCAACCCACATAAAATAAAATGGAGCAATGAGCCAACTTCTAAGAATAGAGAAGGGTATAAAATTGGTAAAGTCAATGTTGGTACAACAAAAAGGTTCAAAAAGAAATTCCAACCAAAGGACCGAAACTCTACCAATGCTGAGAAAGTTAAACCCGTAAACCAGGTAGAACCTACTCCTATAGAGAATAAAGAGAAGTCAGTACAAGGCTCAACTCAAAGTTCCAAGACTAGATGTTATGAATGTGGAGGCCCTCATTATGCTAGGAATTGTCCTCGTCGAACTGGAACTAACCCAAGAAGTATAGAGAAAGGACACAAAATCTATGCGGCTACAGGAAACCAGAACCTTGATGGTCAGGCAACCCCTATGCTCTTACAGGGTAAGATCTTTGGAAAAAGTGTTAGAGTTTTGATAGATAGTGGTGCTACAGACAGTTTCATTTCTAGTAGCTTAGTCAAGGACATGCCAGAGAATCCTAGATCTTTGACAGATGGGTGGAAAGTCGAGTACGATTCTGGATAGACCTACTCAGTAAACCAGTACTACCCCATGATAGAAATATCCCTACCCACAAACTCTATCACTTGGAAATTCTATGTTGCTCCGCTACATGCCTTTGATATAGTTTTAGGCATTGATTGGTTGAAGGACCGCAAAGTCATGATCAATTTCTCTAAAATATGGGTCAAGTTTACTGACACTAATGGACAAAGAACTAAGTTGCACAGTGAACAACAAGAGTTTAGACCTTTTTTAATCTCTGCTATGCAACTTAAGAAAGTGATTAGGAAAGGTGGAATGATGTACATAGTCAAAATTAAGGAGAAAATAGAGGAAAAAAGGGTGGAAATGTTGGAAAAATTTCCTATTCTAAAGGAATTTGAGGATGTTTTTACATATGATCTACCAGGATTACCACCGAAGAGAGAATTTGACTTCACAATTGACTTATTTCTAGGAACAGAACCGATACATAGGGCACCGTACAGAATGAATCCAATTGAGATGCAAGAATTAAAGGTGCAATTGCAGGAATTGTCGGATAAGGGATTAATCAAACCTAGTGTGTCGCCTTGGGGTGCACCGATTTTATTTGTTAAGAAGAAGGATGGATATTTAAGGTTATGCATTGATTATAGAATGCTAAATAAAGCAATAGTGAAAAATAGATATCCCTTACCACGTATAGAGGATTTGTTTGATCAGCTTAAGGGTGCGACTATCTTCTCTAAAATAGACTTGAAATCCGGCTATCATCAGCTAAGGATTAAAGAAGAAGATACACATAAGATAACCTTCAAGACTCGCTATGGTCACTATGAGTTTACAGTTTTACCATTTGGTTTGACAAATGCACCCACTACCTTTATGAACTTAATGAACAATGTATTCAAAAGATAATTGGATAAGTTTGTTCTAGTATTTTTAGATGATATACTGGTTTATTCTCGTAATAGAGAAGAACATGAAAAGCACTTAAGGATTGTACTAAGAATATTAAGAGAAAACCAGCTATATGGGAATTTGTCCAAATGTGAATTCTATGTTTCTCAAGTACACTATTTGGGGCATGTTATCTCAGCAGATGGTATTGCGGTCGATCCTAAGAAAATTGAGGTGATAATGGATTGGCCACCTCCTACCAATGTGATAGAAGTCCAAAGTTTTATGGGACTATCTGGATATTACCGAAGGTTTGTGAAAGACTATGCTAAAATCGCTTGCCCTATTACCAACCTTCAAAGGAAAGGAAAGATATTTGAATGGACAGATAAGTGTGAGTCAACTTTTCAAGCACTAAAGAAGGTACTGACCACTGCTCCTATCTTAAAAATTCTAGATCCTTTAGGTGACTTCTCTATCTGTACAGATGCATCTTTGGAGGGTTTGGGTGGTGTTTTATCACAAGATAAGTCTATGGTAGCTTACAAATCTAGGAAGTTGAAGAAACATGAAGGTAACTATGCCACCCATGACTTAGAATTGGTGGCAGTTGTGCATGCATTGAAAATTTGGCATCACTACCTAATAGGAAGACCTTTTGAACTTAGAACTGATCATCAAAGTCTGAAATACATTTTCACTCAACCGCTACTTAATGCTCGACAAAGAATATGGATTGAATTCTTAGCGGAGTATGACTTTGGGATAGAGTACATCAAGGGCAAAGAAAACAAGGTAGTTGATGCACTGAGTAGAAGAAGACATATTACCGCCTTGACTAGAAGTCATGTTGACCTTATGGATCAGGTTAGGAAAGCTCAATAACAGGACCCATACTACTTGAAAGTGCAAGAGAAAATAATCAGGGATCCAAAAGTGGCTCAAAACTTTGGGTTCAAATATGGGTTTTTGTGTTTTAAGGAGTGGGTTGTGGTTCCAGAAGTAGGTAACCTGCATAGACTCATTATGAGAGAAGCTAACAGATCTCCCTATTATGCTCATCCAGGAGGATCTAAGATGAGGGAAAACATGAAGAAGACATTCTACTAGAAAACATGAAGAAGACATATCTTGAATGTCAAAAGGTGAAAGCAAAACACAAGCACCCAGCGGGTCTGTTATACCCTCATGATGTGCCAACAACAAAGTGGCAAGTAATATCAATGGATTTTATTGTAGGGTTACCTAAAACTTGGTATCAACATAATGCCATCTTGGTGGTAGTGGATAAACTAACTAAAGTTGTTAATTTCATTCCTAGTAGTACTACATATGATGTCTTTATTGTGGTTAATAGGTTTTCTAAGGAAATATTCATGTTACACGGGTTTCCTAAAATGATTATTTCTGATAGGGATTCAAAATTCACATCAAATTTTTGGCAGGCTCTCCATTGAGAAATTGGGACTTCCTTGAATATTATTTCAACATATCATCTTGAGATATATGGTCAAACTGAAAGGGTTAATTAGGTATTAGAATACATGCTTCGCATGTATTGCATGGACAAAAAATCTCATTGGGAAGATTTTTTGCATCTAGTTGAGTTTGCATATAATAATGGGTACCATGCCTCTCTAAAAAAGGTTCCTTTTGAGGCATTGTATGGCCGAAGGTGCAAAATCCCATTGTATTGGGATAATCCTAAATATTGGTTCACTCTTGGAATCAAAAATTTGAAAGAGATATGTTGAGTGTATATTTTGCCCAAGTGCAAAATACCACCACATGCAGAGTATTGAATAGAAAACTCTCTTTTGAAAAGAAACCAAATGACAAACATTCAACTTCTCCAAGGTTCTGGTAAAATATCTAAAGATTGTAATAGCGTCAGAAATAATAAAATAATGCATGTGACCATAAACAAGGGGACTTTTGTTGCTTCTAAACAATGCTTAGTGATTGAAAGATCTAACTAAAAAGCCAGTGTAAAATAAAAGCAATTATTTTTAGGGTTTTTTTCAATTAATGCTAACCTGAATCCCTATTAGTAAAGTATTTTAACTTCACTTAAAAGGTTTCAAATGATAAAATGTGGAATTTTCCACCTCATTTTAATGTTCATGCCTTTAATATGAAGTAAGTTTTAGATATTTGGGTTCACTTTATCTTCCTTATGTTGATGCCACTACCCTAATAGTAGTTAGTAGAAGTTAGCATGTTAGCAATGTTAGAAAAATTAGCTTTCATTTCTTATCTTAATTTAATGTGAAATAGCAGGTTAGTATCCCTCCTAAACCATGTGTTTTATCTGAAATCTTAGATTAATGAATTTTGGAGGTGCAAAAATTCTAGAAAATGACCAGAATGGAAATAACTTGAAAGCTTAACAATTCTGTAAATGGACCAGAATAGAAATGAAACTAAAATGAAATTAGAAAAAATTCTGTAAAAGGACCAGAATGGAAATAAAAGAAACTAAAATTAGGGATGGACTAGAATGAAATGATTGAATGCTTGAAATAAAATGAACTTAACAAAAATGAATGAATAAACAATGCAGATTTGGTTAGCTGAAAAAGTCAAATTCTAAATTAGTTTGGCAAGCTCCTCCTTGCAAATTCCCAAGTTATGAGGTAATCATAAAACAACCTGAATTAATGGACCTACAACATAAGCACAATACCATTAAATCAAGTGCAATACTCAAAGGAAATAATAGAGAAACTGCATCATCTTGACCTTCACCTATTGCAACCCATTTCATGGCATAAGACAATGGATAGAAGTCACTAAAATGCAGAAATGATAAGACACTAAAAACATTAGCTTTATGATTAAAAACCCTCCTTTTGATTTTGCTCACAAAAGTTTGCTACCCTCTCAAAATATGAAAAATGCTCTTTCTTATTGCTTTTCGAAATGTTACATCATTTCCAGCCCCCCCAAAACAAGTAGGATAGCAAGGTATAAATAATGCTTAGAAGTCCTTTCGCTTCAACTTCTTTCACAATTAAAATAAAAAATGGATATAATAAAATAATCCATCATCATTTTATGTGATTTAATACAATAAAATAACACTTATAAACATTATTTTAAACAATAATAAAACCAAAAGCATAATCTTACGTAACTCCTTATGTCTCCCATTTCTCTTATCATATAGGCATTTCACCCAAGAACACCCCTTTGCACCCAACAAAATGAATAATAAAAAAACATTTAACTATACCTTATAACCCCTACGATTTTAGGCCTCCCTTAAAACATTAAATATAATCAAACAACATTCACATTAAAATAAGGTAGGCCAATCTCATTCAGTGAGATTTTCATTGTGGTCTTCGAAACCAAGGCCCGATGGTATCTCTTCGAAGCCATACCAAACGTGCCCAAGGATTGGGATGAAGTACCCCATCCTGGGCACTTTGATTTCCATATAACCAAGTGAAGCCATCATGCCATCGATGCAACCATGGCGTTGTCAACACCACGTCGTGGTGCTACGATCGACACAGCTATGGTTCTATCAAAACAACGTCGCCATGGTGATGTGTTTGATTGTAGCCATGGCACTATCAACCCTTCGCCATGGTTTTTGAGCTCCCTACTCTCGCACTCACGCTATGCAATACCAACAAAAAAATTTCCATGCTCTCAAGGTAGACCTTTATCTCCATTGATTAGGGTTATGGGTTGCCCTAATAATGTTTCTTTTTTGTCTTGTTTGACGGCATGCCTCTGGTTTCAACCGTTTCACTATAAAATTTGATGCCTTATGTGTTGTCCTCCTAAAACCCTAATGCTATATTTGGACCACTTGCTCTTTTTCTAGCGTTACGTAGCCTCAAATGTTTTGGAATAGCCACCCTTGCCTTCGATCATTTTGAATAGCCGCCATCACATTCTCCTGCAATCAAACGTAACATGGTCAAACATATTATTATCACATCCTTTGTAAAGTATATTATAATAATATTATTATATACAATATAATAATATTATTATAATAATAACATTTTAGAATAAAATAATCATAATAATATTATTATAATAATAATATTTTAGAACATTATGATATAATCATAATAATATTATCATAATAACATTTTAGAACATCATAATAATATTAATATTTTATACATAATATAATTAATGTAATTATATTAGGTAGATAATAGCATATTATTTTCTATCACAATTTCTTTGTACCTTTTGTATCCTCTTCTTGTTTTAGGTAATGTTTTGGTCAGGCCTTGCTTTATTAAACACATTCCATCACCTTAGATAGTATGAAGAACATTAAACTCTATTTATTAAAATGGATTTTAATTAATATAAGCATTAATGCCTATATTAATCATTAAATATCAAATAATTAAAGCAATTAAAATCATTAACATAAATAGTCAAACATCACTATTCTTACAAGCCAAAGAAAACCAAAAACCTTTAATACCAAAACATGAAAAGTGGATCCCCAAGAAGCTTGGGGTGGTTGTGGAAACTCCACAACAAAATGGTGACTCTGTTGGGAAATACTCCTAAGCATTTTTATGAGAACCCAAAAAGAAAATCTGAAAACACACTCCAAACCAGGAAGCAACAAGCATCAAAAAATGCATAAATAATGTCAATAGACTCATAAGAACAACAAAATATTAGAATCATGCAATATTAACTCTGTGTGTGTGAAGTACTCCACACCTTATTGTTTGTAACTTTTTCGTATTGCATCACCAATTTTTACTTGACTACAATTATCGCAATGAATATGGAGAGCTTTGAGGGTAAAAATTTTATAACATGGGCAGCACATTATATGGTGGCTTGGGCAAACACCTTAAAAATGTCTAACCATATTAGGATCAAATGTGTGTGCGATAAATTCATTGACCAGATCTAGATCTTGGTTATGAGTCGTCATCATCAAGGATTAGTGTGTGCAAGTGGACCTTAGAGCTTTGGGAAATCAAATTCTCAACCAAGGTGTGATGAGAATATAACCCTATCCTTTACTGCTCTCATATTTGACCAAAATAATTAAACTAGTTATGGATGAGGTCATCAGACTAATCTATCCTCATGGAGGACATAAATCTCAACCTTGCAGGAGTCATGTCACCAGGCATGTCAAGCATCTATAGCCCCGGTTGAGGTTAACCCCAAGTATTATTTGCTTGGCTTTGCTCTATATTTTTTTTCCTTAAATAATTTTGGGGATGACTACCCATCCTTTTGAGGGACAAGTAGTATGATCCTTACAATTTAGTTTAGAGTTTTTGGGAATCGGATTCTCAACCAAGGTATGATGAGAATTTGACCCTATCCTTACTACTCTAATTTGTAAATCATGCTAGTGGTGATAACCACTGTTTTATGAGCATAAATATTGTAGTGGTAAAAACCACTATTCATGGACTATGTACAGGGTGGGATAAACCAGAATTATCTTTTTGCCTCTATTAGGATTCTACTCCTAACCACCATACTAATCACATTATTAGTTAATTATTTAATCACTCTCTCTTTCACAAAGGTTGTGATCTTTGATCACACCTTCACACTCATAGAAATAGGAATTTCATTTGGTATAGTTAAGGCATCAAAGAATATAATTATTAATTAATTTTTGGGTTCCCCATACAATACAATAGTTATTTCTTAATAAAAGTGATTCCTTTTTATTATTCTAGCATTATAATTAATCTTTCTCTATTGCGTTCACTACAACTTGTATCAGAGCCAGCTTCAAAACATAAATTTTTTCACCCCGTTCGTCATCACCAGTCATCTGCCATTCAGATCCTATGCCTATGTTTATCTTATCATCCACCACATCATTCCTAAGACGTCCATATATCATCAAACACCATAGATTCATTCTCAAGAGTCATTGGGAGACCGAGCGACAGATCGTATAAGTTCACAGACCGAGCATCAAAGAATCTAATTAGCTCATAGAACGAAATACACTCACCAACCGTCGGCGAACTCAGAGCATTGGGAAGGTATAATCTGAAGGGAACAAATCCAAAAATACCCTCAAACTATCCTATAAATCCTCCAATCTCTTGTAGTCAATGCCCAGATCAAAAACAAAAACAATCCATGCAAAAAAAAAAATTACGTTCTGCAACGACGTCTGCAACTTCTGATGATGTCTTGGAGAAAACTAGCCATATTTTATAAAATAAAACTTATAACATAAAGTTTTAAATCATTTTTCGTCATCAAAAAACTAAAATTCTGATACATCTTTGTATTTCGACGTCGGTAAGAGAAACTTTAAAAAAGTGGATATAACACATATCCCACATTCAATAGGAAGAGGGACAAAGCAGGGTTTAAAAAATATTCAGGGCCTAATATAAATTTTGCTAAGACTTGTTACTATTGCAAATTCTTGCTAAAAGTTGTCAAGGCATTGAAAATTCTCGCTAATTCTGCCACTTACGAAGGTTATAAAATCTCCAAAACCTAACCGCAATGGTTGAAGGATGACTTTTATGCAATTTTTAACGATAATTTTCAAGAAATTTTTGTGACGACTTTCAACACTTTTTGCGACACCTTTTTGCCAAACGACTATGCAAATGGCCAATGGAAGAATATATCATGACCCCAACCTACTTTTGCTACTTAATCTTGCCCACCTACGTCAAATCACATCAATGAATGTATATAAAATTTAGTTTCAGGATATCTCCAATCACATCATAAGGTTGGATGAATCTATCCTCATAAGTGGGTTCATCAATGGATTGAAAGAAGAAATTAGAGTGAATATCATGATGTACACTCCTCGCACCCTAAAGGAAGCCATTGGATTAGCCTTGTTAGCCGATGATACATTCAATGTTCAACGTCAACATGGGGAGCAACCTATTGATAAATCGACATTCATGCACACTATTCCAAAACACAAACCCTTGCCAGTTAAGTACCTTAGCCTACAAGAAATGGAGGAACGACGAGCAAATGACCTTTGCTATACTTGTGATGAGCAATGTGGGCCCCTTCATTGTTGTGATACACAAACATTGTATTTGTTGAATATAGTTGATCCCTGTCACTCCATAGAGGAAGAAGGTGAGGAAGATGTGCACGACATGACCAAAGCACCGGATCATAACAATGAAGGAAATGAGGTCGATGTGCAAGAAGTGCTCGATGCACCACAAAAATATAAGGTAGACATCCATGCAGTAAACAATGAAGACAAGACATACACTCTCAAATAACTACACATAAGTTCATCACCAATAGTGAGTTCTCATCGTATAGGCAGCCTAATTCAGAAAGGAGACAAAAGAGTGAGTGCACCTTTATTTTCCCTTCATTCTACATAGGAAGAATCGGCTAAAGAGGAAGCCTACCGTCAGCACAATTCTCCTAAGGAAAATTCTACTATTCTTTCTAGAAACCCCCACTAATGCTTCGACCTTCAATATATCCTTGCATTCAAAAAAGTGACATTAAAATAGTACAAGAACTTGCACAAATCCAACTGGGAAAACAAACAACGAAGCTCCTTAATTTGAGCTTTGAGGACAAATCTATTTTTAAGGAAGGTGGCATGTTAGGATTCTACTCCTAACCACCATACTAATCACATTATTAGTTAATTATTTAATCTCTCTCTTTCACAAAGGTTGAGACCTTTGATCACACCTTCACACTCGTAGAAATAGGCATTTCATTTGGTATAGTTGAGGCATCGAAGAATATAATTATTAATTAATTGTTGGGTTCCCCATACAATACAACAATGATTCCTTAATAAAAGTGATTCCTTTTTATTATTCTAGAATTATAATCAATCTTTATCTATTGGGTTCACTACAACCTCACATCCCCATCCAAGTATGGTTTCATATTATTTTACCCAAGATGTTGGACATGGAAAAAATGTGATAGACCCACGAAAACTTCGACAACGGTTTCCAAACGTAAGATCTTCTTAGTGTTCTTTGTGCCTTTGATCCCAAGATAATTGGACTTCACTTTCAATGTTTGGGTTTAGCATATGGACATGGATTGGTCATGATGTTTATGTGATAAGAATGTGCCCTTGAGACATGGGTGGATGATATGCAAAAATTAAAGACTTCATGATTCATGAGCTGCAAACAATATTCACATTTTCAAGCCATTTTGCCATGTGATTCCAATGTTTCACATCCGTTTAGTCTTGGTTGACATTCGTATACACATAGGCTGACCTCTTAATCTTACAATAAAATCCAAAACTGGACAACCTTGACACACTAAAAACTCCTAAAATCAAAGAAAACAAAATAAACAGGAAATAAAACTGACAAGACAAACAATCAAGCAAGCTGATTAGTGTACATATAATACAATGACTCTACCCTTAGGCCTGAAAATAATGCTTTAAATGAAGGCCATTGATGGGTAAGGCCAAATCCTTTCCATCCAAGGTTTTTAATTTGAAACTATTTTTACCTAGGACTTCGGATATTAGATAAGGTCCCAGCCACAAGCAATCAAATTTTTCATGTTCTCCTATTTTCTCATGCCTTTTATTCCACAACCAAAATAAATCTGAAGCTTTGAAGGTCTTAATTTTGGACCTTTTATAAAACCACCTTTTGATTATGTCTTGATATTTTCTAAAATTAAGCATGGCTTCCTCCCTCTTCTCATCAAGATGCATTAATTGTGTTAATCTGGTTTCAAGTTTATTATCAGTCCCAATATAGTCTTTTATAAAATGTAAAGTTTGCAATTTCATATTAGTGGGAAAAATAGGATCTTTCCCATAGACTAAGTGATAAGGAGATGTCCCAATTGAATCCTTGCTTCTGGTCCTATCTTCCCAAAGGGAAAATTTTAACTTACTATGCCAATCTCTAGGGTTCTTTTCAAGTAATTTTTTTATTATGCATAATAAATTTTTATTTGATGATTCTGCCATACCATTGCCTTGGGGGTAGTAATTGGAAGATAATTTTACTCACCTTATTTTCGTATGCCCAATTTGTAAATTCTAAAGAGGAAAATATAGAACCGTTGTCACTTACTATGAATTTAGGCATTCCAAAATGAGTGACTATGTTTTCCTCTAGAAATCTAATCACAACCTCGAAGGTGGTATTATTAGTAGGTATAGCCTTTGTCCACCTTGTGCAGTAATCAGTAGTGGTGAGGATGAACTTATAGGAATTAGACGAGTTAGGATTTATCACCCCAACAAAGTCTAATCCCCATTGTGCAAATGGTCTCATCTCTACCACTGACTACAATGACATTGCTGCATTTAACTCTTTTTTGGCTGCCACTTGGCATATGTGACATGTTATTACATGTGTATGTGCATATTTAAACAAGTGGGGCCAATAATACCCAGCTCTAAGAATCTGGTGTGCTATTGCATTTTCTAACCCGTGTCTAGTTCCATACTTACCATGGAAGTCTTTGAGTACTTGGGTTGCTTCCTCGAGTAATGCAATGAAGAAAAATTACTTCATGATTCTTCCTGTACAACACACCAAATTTAATAAAAAATCTAGCTGATTTTAAATGTAGTGCCCTAAACTAAGTGGAATTAAAATGAGAAGGGCACTTACCATGCAACAAAAAATATACAATATCTACGTACAATTCCTCTATAGTGATATCATTAACCTCATAGTTTTGGCACGTTATTGAAGGGTCAATTTTTGTGATGGCCTTGATCGAAACTTGTTCACGCACTATATTAATGGGCTTTATCTCTAAGTTAAATTATTGAAGGTTAGAAATCCATTTCCCCCTTATTTCACCTAGCTCACTCTGTAAGAACATGGACTTTACTGCAGGGTCAGGAACTATAGCAAAAACTTTACTATGCACAATGTAATCCCTGAATTTTTTTATAGTTTTAAACAAGGCATATATTTGCTTGTCTAAGTCATAATACCTCAGCTCCGCATCCTTTAAAGGATAACTCATAAAGGAAATAGGATTTTCAATGTTGTGTTCACTTTTCTGAGTTAACACACTTGCAAAAGAATGATCTAAAGCAAATGTGTAAACATAAAATGATTTAGCATAGTCTGGACTAATGAGAATAGGGGCTTTGGAAATAATATCCTTGATGCTTGTGAAGGCATCCATTTTCTCACTAGTCCACTTTATTGGAACATCCTTTTTTAGCATATCATTTAGGGGCTTGGCAATCTCGGCAAAACCTGAAATGAATTTTCTCACAAAGTTAATCTTACCAAAAAAGGACCTAAGCTCATTTTTGCTATTGGGATGAGGAATATCCCAGATAGTAGCTATCCGTTTTGGGTCTATAGAAATACCATATTTTGAAATGACATGCCCTAACAACTTACCCTCTGTTACCCCAAAGATGCACTTTTTTGGATTTAAGGAAATTCCATGTTCCTTGCACCTTTGGAGTACTTTCCTCAAGTATTTAACATGATCTTCCCTCTTCTTGTAGAAGACAGTGATATCATCCATATAGACAATAATGCACTTACCAATGAGCCCCTTGAATGCAAAATCCATGGCTCTTTGGAAAGTGGTTCCAACGTTCAACAAACCAAACGACATCCTTCGGTAGGAAAATGTTCCCCACTTCATGGTGAAGTCCGTCTTCATCCTATCATTTGGATGTATGATAATTTGATTATATCCTAAGTATCCATCCAAAAATGACATCATTTCAGACCCATTTACCTTTGGGAGTATCTCAACAATGGTGGGTAATGGGTAATTATCTTTTTGGCAAGCTTTGTTCAAATTTCTAAATTATATGAACAACTGAATTTCTCCACTCTTTTTCCTAACAGGTACAAGATTAGCCACCCATGTGGAATGCCTAATAGAGAAGATGATTTTGGCTTCCAAAATCATTTTCACTTCCTTATCTATCAAGGGCTCTAGGATTAGGTTAACCATTCTTTGCCTCTATCTAAATGGCTTGGAATCAGTCTTTAGAGTAATAGTATGCATGATTACATTCTGGTCATGTTTTCAACTCTTCATAGCTCCAATATATGCAATCAATGTACTCTCCTAAAACCTGAGCTATTGAATCCTTCTCATATTATGTACATGCCTTTGCAATTAACACTTCGCGTGGATCTACTACACTCCGCAGATTGACTAAATTTCATGATTCCTTGGGGGGTGGTATTTTTATTTCCATTTTCTTTTGATATCCAATATCAAACAATTTTTCAAGAGAGGCCCTATCACTTGGCATCTCGTTCCATACTCTGGTTGTTCCTACTTCTACTTGTCTCCTCTCTTCTTCGTCTATAACCTAATTTTCAAATATACCAAAATTAGTAACAAAACTAAAAATGTGTCTATCACTATCAAAGACCTATAAATTCATGACATTGTCTGGTATGGAGGGGCAAGGCACTAACTCTATGGAAAAAAATTTACATTTTTTATGGTCAGCAGGCAAAAGCATGTTGGCCGCTAAGGCTAATGAATCAGCCATTTTATTATTTTTCTTGAGATGAGGGAAATATTGAAAGCATCAAACTCATTAATTAATTCCCTCACTCTAGTTTTATAAAGGTTCAACCTCTTGTCTCTGCATGTATACTACTCCTTGACCGATTTAACTACTAACTCTGAGTCTCCTGATGCCTTAAGGCACTTTACCTTTTCTCTTAGGGCTAACTAAAGTCCAAAAATTAGGGCTTCATACTCCACCACATTATTGGTGTTCGAGAACTGTAGTCTATAGGTAGCAATCAAAGGCTTACTACCAGGACATGTGAGCTCAACCCCAGCTCCCACACCTTATTTTGATTTGGACCCATAAAACTTTGGGGTCCACACCCTCTTGTTTTCTTTTGATGTACCATGGTAAATATTATCATTTTGGGACCCTTCGGCTATGTCTTCTATGTCAAAATTGTAAACAGCTAATTTTGTTTCAATAAATTGAATCTCATTGGGTTTATTATACTCTGTAATAATTTCCCTAAGTCTGGTCTCTCTTTCTACCTAGATTTGGTTTGCAAATCCTCTCCATGGCAACCACCTATGGGAGGAATCAGTCACCACATAACCATTGATATTTTTTCTCTAATCTCTGCCCAAAACCATGCCATACTTTGCAGCAATATTTAGCATAAGGATATCTGTGTAATGTTGGATCCTAGGCTCTAAGTTAATTTGAACTGGGACATATTTTACAACACCTACTACATCCACCATATATTTGTCCAATTGGACCACCTTATTATTCGAATGAACAGGCTTAATTCCTAGCTTTTGGCTTATCTCAAGAGGTATGATATTGGCTGAGGCACCAAAATCAATCAAACAATTATGTAAATTATTGCCTATGATCCTAACGGTTATGATAAAAGGGGGTGCCTCTGGTTTCTCTTTACTCATAGCAATTTGGGGTTCTAAAGATTTAACCTCATGAATTTTAATCAAGGAATTCAATCTCTTCCCCTTGATTTTACCCTACCCCAACAATTCAGAGACTTCATACATTGAGATATTGGCCTTGGTCCTTTTCATGTCTTCTTCCAAGTTATAAGTGTATGTTCCAAGATTTGACACTTTTGGCATTGTCCTAGGTGCTTCCAAAAGTGGAGGTGATGGATTCACATCACCTTTTGTATCAGGAGGAACTAAATGGTTGTTTTGGGGAGTAGAGGATGTTTTGGGATCCTTAGAACTCCTAGTAAAATACTTGTGATTGGATTTCCCAAAATTTCTAGCGGCCTGAGCTTCCAAAGCTTCATCCTCTTTCTCTCCTAACACATTCATATCTTCCTTCATCTCATCATTTTCTATGTAATGAATAACTTCAGACACCAAAGCATCTAAATTTCTATGGCAACAATGATGCATTTCCTCATCACATGACTCTGACTCATCACAATCCTCTAATGCATCAACCTAATTGGCTATCGGATTGGGTACGCACCCATTTTTAGGCTATGTATTGTATGGTCTTATTCTCCTATGGTCGTGGTTTCGATTGGGCATGGGATTTTGTGCAACTTGTTTTTGTAACCGAATGATGTCATTGCCCTGTTTGATGGTTATTCTCTTGAGCTCTTCCAGCTCAGAATTGGAACCTTGTGGTTGGGACATGACAGTCTCAAATCCACTAACATTTTTGATATTAGAAACCTCTGGATTAGGCACTAAATTTTGACTTTGGGTGTTTTAGGTCCACCATGGACCCTTGGCCTACAGAGGCACAATCATGGGATACATATTTGAGGCTTGAGTACTACTCACCTAAAATCCTGGCAAGGTTATCTGATTAGTAGCCATCGTTTGTGGAGTGGGTGGAATGGAAGCATTAGGGTATATCAAAAAATATGGAAGTGTGGGAGCGAATGGGTATGACTGATGATATGGCAAAGCATTCATCATGGGTATCTGAGGTTTCACAACTTGATTCATCATGGTAAATTGATTGTAATGGCCATATTGCCCTAACACAGGAAATTGAGGCATAGTGCCACCTTGCGATGTCATTTGTTGCTCAATAGTCATGGCTTCAACATAGGCTAAGGCCAACATTGTAACTTGAGGATTTCTCCTAGTAAACATGTTTGTCATTTGGTCTAAGGCTACAAGTTATAATTGCAATGCCACAGTAGCATCTATTACAAAATGATGAGTCATGTTTGTGTAAAGCTTTTGGAATATGGTATTAAATGTTCTGATAGGTTCATTAGGATACCTCTTGCATGACATGAATTTGTTATACATGATGGTAGGATCTAGGAATGACCTAAATTGATTAACAAAGGCAGCTTCGAACTAGGCCCAAGATGTAATGGACCCTACAAGAAGATTCCTATACCATTTGGTCAAAGCTATTAGGGAAGAGTCAGCAAGCGACATATTCATGACTGACTCCCTGCCTAATCATATGGTCCTTGTAAATTTTAACATGCTTTTCAGCTGAAATGGGACCATCATGGATAAACTTAGGAATAGACCTCTCAAGGTGCCTAGGTATGTCATGGACATCCCCAGGTATACTTAACGAAGAACTTTGGATACCAAACCAAAGAACTGGTTATTTTTGTTGATGTTGTTGGGCCATATTAACCAAAGATAATGACCCTACTAAATCAGTTGACATAATCAAGATGAAAGAGATGGGTACACTTGATGTAGCTCTTACGGTGGAACTAATGGGTGCACACCCACTAAAGGTATTCAGATTCAACGATTTGAGAGCTAGCCTTTCCAAATCTTGGAAAAGCATCTCGAAACCTAATGTATCAGAAAGCTCAGATGGGATTTCGATCCCCTGGATTTTGTATCTCGGTTTCCTAGGTTTGGGAGAAAGACTTTGAAAAATGGTTTCCTTAGTGTTTTTATACCTAGTAGCAATGCGTCTAGGCGGGTCCAGCCTAAGAAACATAAATCTATTCTACTAAGGTTTCTCACAAACTATTCAAGAGTAACATGTTGCACCTACAAACATAATATTGTTGAACCAAAAATGACCATGTTAGCATTAGCAAAAAAAACTAAATCACAAAGCATAAAATAAGGCCCTCCTTCTAGCACCAAAGTGTTGAGTGTATATTTTTACCAATTGTAAAATACCACGACATGCAGAGTATTGAATAGAAAACTCTCTCTTGAAAAGAAACCAAATGACAAACATTCAACTTATCCAAGGTTTTGGTAAAATATCTAAAGATTGTAATAGTGCCAAAAATAATTCAATAATGCATGTGACCATAAACAAGGGGGCTTTTGCTGGTTCTAAACAATGCTTAGTGATTGAAAGATCTAACTAAAAATCCAGTGTAAAATAAAAGCAGTTATTTTTAGGGTTTTTTTAAATTGATGCTACCCTAAATCCCTGTTAGTAAAGTATTTTATCTTCACTTAAAAGGTTTCAAATGATAAAATGTGGAATTGTCCACCTCATTTTAATGTACGTGCCTTTAAGATGAAGTAAGTTTTAGATAGTTGGGTTCATTTTATCTTCCTTATATTGATGCCACTACCCTAACAGTATTTAGTAGAAGTTAGCATGTTAACAATGTTAGCAAAATTAGCTTTCATTTCTTATCTTAATTTAATGTGAAATAGCAGGTTAGTATCCCTCCTAAACCATGTGTTTTATCTAAAAGCTTAGATTAATGAATTTTGGCGATGCAAAAATTCTATAAAATGACCAAAATGGAAATAAATTGAAAGCTTAAAAATGATGTAAATGGACCAGAATAAAAAAGAAACTAAAAGGAAATTAGCAGAAATTCTGGAAAAGGACCAGAACGGAAATAAAAGAAACTGAAATTCTAGATGGACCAGAATGAAATGATTGAATGCTTGAAATAAAATAAACTTAACAAAAATGAATGAATAAACAATGCAGATTCAGTTAGCTGAAAATGTCAAATTCTAAATTAGTTTAACAAGCTCCTCCCTGCAAAATCCCAAGTTATGAGGTAATCATAAAACAACCTGAATTAATGGACCTACAACATAAGCAAAATACCATTAAATCAAGTGCAAGACTCAAAGGAAATAATAGAGAAACTACATCATCTTAACCTTCACCTTTTGCAACCCATTTCATGGCATAAGACAATGGCTAGAAGTCACTAAAATACAGAAATGATAAGACACTAAAAACATTAGCTTTATGATTAAAAAACCTCCTTTTGATTTTTCTCACAAAAGTTTGCTACCCTCTCAAAATATGAAAAATACTCTTTCTTATTGCTTTTCAGAATGTTACATCATTTCTAGCCCCCCTAAATAGGTAGGATAGGAAGGTATAAATAATTCTTAGAAGTCCTTTCGCTTCAACTTATTTCACAATTAAAATAAAAAAATGAATATAATAAAATAATCCATCATCATTTTATGTGATTTAATACAATAAAATAACACTTCTAAACATTATTTTAAACAATAATAAAACCAAAAACATAATATTATGTAACTCATTATGTCTCCCATTTCTCTTGTCACATAGGCATTTCACCCAAGAATGCCCCTTTGCACCCAACAAAATGAATAATAAAAAAAGATTTAACTATACCTTATAAACCCTATGATTTTAGGCATCCTTTAAAACATTAAATATAATCAAACAACATTCACATTAAAATAAGGCAGGCCAATCTCATTCAATGATATTTTCAGTATGGTCTTCAAAACCAAGGCCCATTGGTATCTCTTCGAAGCCATACCAAACGTTCCCAAGGATTGGTATGACGTCCCCCATCTTGGACACTTTGGTTTCCATATAACCCAATTAGGTCATCATGACATAGACGCAACCATGACAATGTCAACACCACATCATGGTGCTACGATCGATGCAGCCATGGCATTATCAAAATAACATCACCATGGTGCTATGTTCGATCACAGCCATGACACTGTCAACCCTTTTCCATGGCTATCGAGCTCCTTGCTTTCGAACTCACGCTACGCAATACCAACACAAAAATTTATATGCTCTCGAGGTAGACCTTTATTTCCATAAATTAGGGTTACGGTTTGCCCTGATAATATTTCTTTTTTGGCTTGTTTGATGGCATGCCTCTGGTTTCAATCATTTCACTATAAAATCTAGTGCCTTATGTGTTGTCCTATTGAAACCCTAACGCTATCTTTGGACCACTTCCTCTTTTTCCAACGTTACGTAGCCTTGAACGTTTTGGAATAGCCGCCATCACCTTCTCCTGCAATCAAACATAACATGGTCAAACATATTATTATCACATCCTTTGTAAAATATATTATAATTATATTATTATATACAATATAATAATATTATTATAATAATAACATTTTAGAATAAAATAATCATAATAATATTATTATAATAACATTTTAGAACATCATAATAATATTACTATTATATACATAATATAATTAATGTAATTATATTAGGTAGATAATAGCATATTATTTTCTACCACAATTTCTTTGTACCTTTTGTATCCTCTTCTTGTTTTAGGTAATTTTTTGGTCAGGCCTTGCTTTATTAAACACATTCCATCACCTTAGATAGTATGAAGAACATTAAACTCTATTTATTAAAATGGATTTTAATTAATCTAAGCATTAATGCCTAGATTAATCATTAAATATCAAAGAACTAAAGCAATTAAAATAATTAACATAAACGGTCAAACATCACTATTCTTACAAGCCAAAGAAAACAAAAAACCTTTAATACCAAAAAATGACAAGTCGGTCTCCAAGAAGCTTGGGATGGTTGTGGAAATGCCACAACAATATGGAAGAGCAATTTAAAGTAATTCAGCAAATGCTTAAGCAAGCTTCACATCGCCAGAAGAAATATGCAGACTTGAGGACACCTCTAGTGTTTTCACTAGGATACAAGGCATTCCTAAGGGTTTATACTATGAAGAGCATAATAAAATCCACCAAATTAGATCCTAGATATGTGGGACCCTTCACCATAATGGAAAATATTAGTCATGTTGCATACCATCTGGACTTTCCACCTAACCTAGCAAATATTCATGATTCTTTTCACGTGTCTTTGCTTAGGAAATATTTATATGATCCATATCATGTTTTGGATGTTTCTAAGTTGCAGATGGTGGATCCAACATACATCGATGTCAAGCGTATGAATATCCTAGAATTTTGCACTAAGCAGATGTGGAAGTGAAACCTTGAGCAGTGCAAGGTCTAATGGGATCTATATTCAGAGAAAAATGCCACCTAGGAAAAGGTGCAAGATATGAAGAAATATTTTCCATATTTTTTTAATGACACTGACTAATGATTAGATGCAAAAAATAATATATTTTGATGACAAGATTGGTACTTACATATAGTACGATGATGGATGTTAGTATGTTATGGATTGGTGATGTTTATTTTTGATGATATTTGGAATATAAATTTATCAAACTATAAATGGCACTTTATAATTCAGTATGAAGTATAGATATTTTATTTCTTAGAATATGGTACTCATGAAATTTATTTATTGCAATTTAGGACTAGAATATTCTCATCAAGTGGAAGATGTTGTTCTTCTCAATTGGAAGAAGAAGTTGCTCAACCACCAGGAATGAGAATTGGCAAAAGAGAAATGATGACAAAGATAATCCAGAGGGTAAAAAAAAAGTGGTTGGCAAAAAAAAACTTTCATCGCTAAACTATTGGACTATGATGTTCTTGACTAGTCTCCTAGAAGGTTAGTGATAGTTGACTATCTTAAAAATGCCAGCCTTGGGAAAAAAAATAGTATATAGATGAAGCATTGTATGAGTAGTTTTCATCATATAGATTGCATATAGAAATGTTTGAATGGTTTGATTTCTCTTTGTATGAATTTAATTTTTTGTTTTATACTAACTCCAAAATTAAACATAGAGGATTGTGTTTAGTCTATGGGGGGGAGTATGTAACATCCCAATTTGACCCCCTATTTTATGATTGTTTGCTAAATATAGTGATGAACTAAAATATTTAGCTAGGAGTTAGTTAATGATTTTAAGAATAATTAAATGTAGCAAATGGGCAATTTAAAGATAAGATGTTTTGTTGTTTTAATTAGTGGTTAAATTGTCTTATTAACGTTGGATTAGCAAGTTAAACCTGGTATTTAAATGAGTCCAACTTGGTGGGTGGACTGTATTTAATGAATATTTAATTAGATGGTAATTTGTCCCAAGTTTTATGTTAATGAAAACATGTTTTAGTTGGGTTTAAACCAAATTAATGAGGTTAGTTTCTAGAAATGATAGGTGTGAAGTTTTGATTGGACTGCCTTGGGTGCAATGGTCAAAGTAGCACCAAGTTCAAAGAAAATATTAATGAGAGGTTTATCCCACACAATTTTATAATAAAAAATAGATCATGGGGTAGGGATCAGAAAGGTTATAAATAGAGCTCTCTAGGGTATTTGAAAGGATAACAAAATCAATGAAAGCAAGTTAGGGAATATTCTCTCTGAGAACTTTGGATCAGAAACTAAACACTTGCATTTTTTGTTGATTCGACACTGAGAATTCGACATCTCCTAGGGAGTATGCTCTTCAAATCTATCAAAACATAAGCTAGATGGAGTTATAAATCTCTCATTTAATCCTCCTCTCATTTATGTTGTTGGCTTAAACAAGGGAATCTTGTGGAAACAAGCTCATATTTTTTAACTAAGGCTTATATTTAGAAGATTTTCTTACAGCGAGTCAGGTTAGAGCCTTTTTGGTTGATGATCTATTGTTATGTTGATTTAATTGAGTCAAGGGTTGAAAAATGTTTATGAAATTATGATGTTTAAAGGTTTATGTTGAATTTGAAAATTATTGATTTGGTTGATGTTGTCATAGTATGTACTAAAGGAAATAAAAATGGCAAAGGCAAGGCTATTTTTTTTGTGCATAGTTTTTGAGTATAAATGATTTCCTTCTTTGAGAAAAAAAATCATGTTGTTCATGTCTGGTTATAATAGATTTATGAGTCTCTAATGAATGAATACTTATGTAAATGCTAAATTAATATTGGTTGTAGGGTTTGGGTAAAGCAGAAGAGCTATGTTTGATTGTTTAAAAAAAATGATTAAATTTCCTTGTGAAACCCTGTTACAATTTTTCCATAGAAGAGGTTGTCTTTGGTTGATCTACATAGGGTCTCCACGACTGCACCCCTGAATCCATAATAACGCACATGATTAGTGTGAATAATGGTAATGCATATGGTGCGCTCTAGAATTCATGGAGCTGCCTTTAGGGTTGTGTAAAATGGTTGTTAAAATGTCAAACTCTGCCTATATTTGATAGTAGACATCTTCAAGAACTTAGGAGACAACGCAAGCTAGGTTTCATTATGAGTCTTTATGAGATGTATTGTCTTCAATTTCCACTCAGGTTTGTTGGTTAAAGAAAATAATATATACTCCTTAGAGAAATGGTTTTCGTAGGTTTTGTTACCTCCATTACTCACTGTGACTATGTAGAAGCTCTTTCTCTCATGGTGGGCCCGGACCCATCTATAAACAATAGACCATGGCTTTATGTTCAAATGATGCCCTCCATTGAAACCTTGTGTCATGTCTTGTTATTATGTTGGAGGTTATAGTTAAATAAAAATAATAATAACAATGGACTATGTGGTTTAATGGTTATAATGAGGGTTTTGAAATATTATGTATTTTGGGAACAAGTTTATGTATTAAAGTATTGTTGATTCTTGACACTAAACTATGGGTTGGAAAAGAGTTAGGGGAAATGTTAAATTATACATTACCCTAGGTCTTTAGGAACTCATCTAAATTTTATAAAATAGTAAGAAGAGATAAAAACAATACTTGTGTGTGTGTTTAAAATAAAAGTCTCTAAAAGCTAAAGATGACAATAGTTACCTAAAGAACTATGGTAAAGATATAGTAATATGAATTTAAAAGGTATTAGGAAGGAAATATTATTATGGCCCATTGATGGCCCCAAGTTTACCAAAATTGTTATGTCTAAGTTAAGTAAACAAGGGGGTTTAAATTTTTATAAAGGGCTAGGATAATGGGGATCTTAAGACTTAAATAGTTGGTAGTTGTAAATTGATTATCAAGCTTAAAAAGGATCCTAAAAAAATTAGAAATTAAATATGGATGTATATAGATAATGCTTCTAAAAAGGAATTGTATACTACATTGTGACTTTGGTAAAACATCATATTATGTTTAATTACCAAAGGATATGTTGCTTGTGAATTTTTAGGTACTATAAAATAATCTTGCTTGATTTTTTTTGGAAATGTGATTGTGTTGTAATGATTTTTGGATGGGGGAAATTGGTATCAGGGTTACAATTTCTTGGGAACTTATGGAGGTTCCTCATAGCCAAGTTGATGTTTACATTTTGAATAGACAAGGGCATGTTTCTTTATGGATAAATAACATGGAATGAATGGAATAGGAAAGATTCATTCTTAGGTAAATTTATGGGGTTTCCCTACTCTTGGATGAAATGAATGATTTTTTTTTGAAATGATATTGTTATCTACATGATTTGCCTGTATATCTTTGATACAATAGTGAAAGTACATTATGATAATTAGGCATATATCATGTGGTGGATTGTCCTAATCTTGAGTGATGCGTAGTCGTTATACCATCATTAATTCTCAATGAATTTGTCAATCCAGGGCAGTGTACAAGGCTATCTACGAAAGAAGAGGCAAAACAACTATAACTTAGGTCAATCTAGAGCAACAGGTTTTATTGGTGAAACCGGTTGTGTGGGGGGTTTTAGGACATTCCTATTTCTAAATTGCATGAATTAAACCTTAATCTAAGTTGCAGAATTGGAAACTAATCATTAACTACAGAAATGAAGTCCTAATTACAATTGCAGAATGAGACCTAATTATGTTGCAAAAATAACAGTTGCAGAATTGAAAGTCTGATCCTAATTGCAGAAAGGAAATCTAATTACTTTTGCAGCAATGAAAGTCTAATTCTAACATGGAAATGAAAACTGTCAAGGCTCTGTAACAGAAGGTTGTCAATCTTCTATGCAGGAGTTGACAGCAAAACATAAAATGCAAGAAATTACAGAAAACAACAAATTCTAGAAATAATAGTATGAAATAAAATGGAAGCTTTGCTGAAAGTAAATATTACAGCTAAAACATTAAGCACAATATTAATCTAAGTATAAATAAACTAAGACTACAGATATTGTCAACTGTTTACAAGCAATTGAAATAACAAGTTCTACAACTCATTCTGTTGTAGCAAAATCAGAATAAAACCTGTTGTTAGTCCTCCTCCTAGGTCTGGAAGTGGCCAGCCTCCTTGTCCAGAAGAAGGTATGAGTCTCTCTCTCTCTAGATCTTAATCACACTCATTTACAAGCAATATGAAATAGAACTGGTGCACTTTATTGATTAAAGAACATGATTACAATAATTCTACTGAAAACTCATTACAAGACTGTAACAATCAAATTCTACCTATTTTTTGCTTCTTCCTAGCTTCCTTACTTTCTACTTCCTACTACTACTACTACTAGGCTCAACCTGAATGGGAGCAATATTTATAGATGTCCTAAGGTCTGATTACAAACAAAGAATATCTCAAAAGATCTAATCCTACAATGCTGCAACAAATTCTGGTTTTATCCTAGAAGAAGATTAAAACTTGATCTTTCCCTTAATGATGGCTTTGGTCGGCAATGACGGCAAAGATAGATGGAAGATCTTTTCCTTTACCTTTTCCAACCTTTATTTCCCTTTTTCCAGCTTCAAAAATCGGTCAACAAGTCAAAAAGCACACTCTATTTTCATTTCGAAGATAAGTGGCTTCATTTCGAAGACAATGCAATTCTCATTCCGAAGATCGCTCATTTCGAAGATACTATAGTTCTCATTCCGAAGATACTACAATTCTCATTCCGAAGATCCACTCATTTCGAAGATACTGCATTCTTCATTCTGAAGATCCACTCATTTCGAAGACGCTGTGTTCTCTCATTTCGAAGATATCTGTTCATTCCGAAGATACTTCGAAATGAACAAATGTGTGCTTTTCCAGTGATTTCTTCTGCATCTCTCAGGTGGGTTATCTCCTAAGATCAAATTCCAATGGTCTTCATCTCTTTCCTCATGTGAATTCCATGCCTTGCTATTTATGGACAACTGGCTGGAATTTACATGGGAAAGACCAGTTTTTGTTGCACAGCAACAGTTTGCTTGCACTGTTGCTAGATTTAGGTGAAATAAATGCTTGAGACAAATCAAAACATGATTAGTGAAATGCTGCTATTATTCTAAGCATATCCCATTTTAGCAAGTCATAGCAAAAAGAACACAAAACTATGCAAAAAGTTGTAAAAATCAGCATATAATATTCCAAATACATTGATCATGCAAAATGGTTAATATACAACATATTGAATCAACTTAACTAACATATCAGATAAAACATAAGAGTTTATAGGCAATTTTAGTGTTCAAAACATGTTATGATTGAGGCATTTCCAGTGCCTCATCATTTTCCCCCAACTTATATTAATGCATGCCCTCATGCATTCTATTGGGCTATGGAATCACATATGTCCATGTTTAGATTCCATGACCTGTAGAATAATTTCTTGCCTATATAATACCCCTTGTTTTCCTGAATGTTTCTGAGCCAGTCTTCAAATTGTTCATCAGGTTGGGCATCTTCCTCAAAGTAGAATGGAACTGGAGTAATGATGGTTGGAGGCCTAAACCTAAGACCTATCCAGTTATGTTGCATGATTTGAATCAACTGGATTACACCTTCTGCTCTTCTTCTGGACCATTCTAAGTTGATGGGGGAGATAGGTTCTCTTTTCCTCAAAGACATGGAAAGTTCAGCCCATCTGTCTCTGCACACTGACAATGCTGGGAAAAAATTATGATCACAAAAATTGTTGAATCTGGCCACACAGTCCCTTAAGTTGTTCAAGTACATCCTCTTTATATCATCCCTGTTCATCATTGAGAAGTGTTGTCTGGTGATAACTAGGTGGTTTGGCTGGATTGCTCTGACTAACAACTCAGCCCTTGTTTCAATCTCTTTATTCTGCTTTTTCTCTTGATCCCAGTAAAGCTGATTCTGCAAAGTAGACATAAATGCTCTCAATTGAACATCTCCAATGTAGATTTGAGGATGAAATTCTACTTCCTCTGGAATGAAGAAACTGTGTAAAAATAGTTCACATAGGAGATTTTTCTGCTCAAAAGGGCTGTCAAAGTATGCTTCCAAAAAATCTACAGTGGTGTCCAATTTATATGGGAGGTTTGAACTAATCCTCATGACCTGCCATCTGAGGTATTTCTCCTTCAAAATAAGGCTGTAAAATCTGGTTGGTCATCTAAATTGAACTAAAAATTCAGCAATTTGGCATAAGTCAGACACCTTTTCTTTCAATGCCTGAATTTCTGTTTCCTTGGCTTCTAGCTGTTTTGCTTCCAATTTGAACTTTTCAGTTTTAGTGGCAAGCTTCTCATATCTAATCATCCAGCTAGCTATGTCTGCATTGTACTGCTCTAGAGACATAGTATTAGGTGGTCTGACTACAGGTGGAATCCTAGGTAGCAGATCAACTTGAACTCCTTTTTCTGCCACTTCCACTGGTTGTTCATCTATCAATAACTCTACTTGCACCCCCTTATTTGCTATTTCTATTGGGTTGTCATCAGATAGTAATTCTACTTGTACCCCCTTATCTGTTGTTTCTACTGAAAGTGTAACAATTTGAAATGCAGGGACCTCAATAGGAGTACTTACTTGAACATTTTCTTGCTGCTGGGACTGTTCCTGTGTTGGTGACTCATCTTCAACATCCTCTGCTATGCTCTTTACCATTTTTGAAGCATCTTCAGAACAAGAAGGCAATGCTTCAGAATGAGATGGTGCTCTTTGAGATGAATAGGCACTTCTTCAGAATGAAGGGGTGCTACTTCAGAATGAACACCCATGTTTGTCTCAATAGAGTCATCTACCCTTGATAGACCCAGAAGCAATTGAGCCAAATTGTCTTCATCAATGGATACAATTGGCTATTTTTTAGATTGTGACAACATTCTTCTTAATTCTGCCACTTCTTGCTGTAATTCTACAATTTTTCTTTCTTGTATCTCAATGATGCTTTCTTTCTCTGAAATCCATCTGGTCTGTGTTTTGACAACACTCCTTGCTGCCCTCAGCTGCTCTGTGATGTCTTCCACTTCTATTTCTGCCTCAGAATCTGATGTAGATAGATCAGCTATAGTTGGTTGTTCAACCATTATCTCTTCTTCTGCAACAATTTGCTCTTGTTCAACAGGTTCTATGAAACTGCTTATAATTGTATCCACCATATCTGTAGCCTCTTCCAAATTATCTTGCCCAATTTTTGCCTCAGCTATCTGTTCAAGGAATTCTAGAAAGTTTTCAGAGGCTGGTTGTATTTCTGTGACATCTGGGCTGCTTTGTCCTTCTTCTTCCTCCATAACCTGTTCTGTTGTTTCTTTCAAATGGATTCTGGTGGACCTCCTAGTTCCAGATGCAAACTTCTTCTTTTTGCTCTGCTTCCTGGTGTCAGCAGGGGTTGTGGGGACAGTTTTAGATGCCTCTGTTTCCCTTATTATTTCTTGTTCTGTCAAATCAGTAGTCACTCCAAAAAAATGAACCTTCTTTTGTTTTTCTGCTCTGCTGCCAGTTCTAGATCCTCTTTTTCTTTGTTTCTTGGTTCGTGAAGTTGAGGGTTCAGGAGCAAGGTTTTCTGTTGCTACTGCTGGGTGTGGTTCTGTAACAGCTTCTGGGGCACCTTCTATAGTTTCCTCTACAGCATCTTCTGCAACATTCTCTGTAGTAGCTATTTCTTCTTCTATAGCAACATCAGTAGTATCTGGTTCTTCTTCTTCCTCATCTTCATCCCTAAAAATGACATCATTTAGGGTAGAGTAAAACCTATCAAAACTCCTAGGGTTTCCTCTAAAATGGTGTTGGCAAACTAGTTTGATGAGGCCATGATGGCGAAGGCTTCCTTTACCCTCCTGATATCTCTTTGCCATGTTTTTTAATTCTTGATACAGATATAGGGGAAGATTTACCCTAACTTCTGGTTGTTGCTCACCATGTCTGAGATGGTTCAAAATTCGTAGATGATGCCCTGACAACAGCACATACTGCCCTTCACAGGTTAGGAATTTAATTACCTAGGTGGCTACTTCATCCCAGGGTTCCTGCAGGTTGGCCCTTTTTAACCCTTTGCATGTGTTGTTATGGGTTAAATACTCTGGTTCTCTATCATTTTCTTCTACAAACTGATTAACTACATTTGCCAATGTATTCTTGCCAGATCTAGAAATTGAAATCCCTTCTAATGGCAACTCAATAATCTGACTTAAAATTTTAGGGGTTACCTCAATAGTCATGTCGTTAACATGTGCTTGGTTGTTTCTAAATGTATGGGCGAACATGCCAACCAAATCTTCAGAAGACCCATTAAATTTATCCAAAAATGGCATAAACCCTCCATCTTCAAAAATTTGCATGACTACCAGATTTTCTCGAAGGTAGGTGGTATCTGCAGGTTCCGTTCTGATCTTTCACCCCATATTTTTTATTTAAAAATCGTTCACTGCTGCTGCTATTCCTCTGCTGGATCTCTAGTTTTTTTATGTTGCAGATTTGTAGGGTTTTAGTTTGAAATCTTCGCTTGCCCTATTTCTCGTCTTCTTCTTCGGAATGAACCGTAACCTGAGCATTGTACTTCACAAACACGTCTTCGAAAAGAAAGGTGGCACACATTTCTACTATTGCATCGAACACCTATCCATTAATGATTGCATGGACGTCCTTGCCGTCAGATCCACCTCATTTGGTTTTAATTTTTTTTTTCTTAGATTCTCACGTGCATGTTTATTGGCATCAAAAATTGGTGGCATATGGTTGGTCACGTCCTCCTTATTAGTATTTTCCAATGGGTGCAAAAAGAATTTTTTTTTTGATTTTGTCGTACCTTGTCTTCTTGGATGCCACGTGGAAATGCTCTTTTCGAAGATTATAACTTATTATGCAAACAAAACTTCATTTCGAAGATTATGACTTCATTCTGAAGACAAATCCTCATTTCGAAGATTATAACTTCATTCCGAAGACAAATCCTCTTTGTAAATTTAAATCTTCATTCCGAAGATTAATCCTCATTTCGAAGATCAATCCTCATTCCGAAGATCAGGCTG
This sequence comes from Wollemia nobilis, assembly GCA_028583015.1. Classification (NCBI taxonomy): domain Eukaryota; kingdom Viridiplantae; phylum Streptophyta; class Pinopsida; order Araucariales; family Araucariaceae; genus Wollemia; species Wollemia nobilis. Next base: position 5,503,724 of record JAQPPZ010016059.1, on the reverse strand, counting down.
TATTGCGAAGGTAAATCGTCATTCCGAAGACAGAATTTCATTCTGAAGACAGATCTTCATTTCGAAGATAGATCCTCATTCCGAAGATGATGCAGCAAGTCGTCATTCCGAAGACCAAGTTTCATTCTAAAGACAAATTGTCATTCCGAAGACAAAGTTTCTTTCTGAAGACAAAGTGCAACATTCATTTTGCTGTCATTTCGAAGACAATTTCAATCCGAAGATAATACAGTAGGCACTATTTTTGGCATTCTTGTTCCAAAGATTAGGCAGAAATCAATATTTTCATTTTCAAAACATGTTTTAAGTATGCCAACTCTTATGAATACCTTTTATGCTAATGGTTAATTGTCATATACTATACACCAATCATTTTACAATGAAGAAATGTAAGAAATATATACCTGATAAAAATAGTTAATGCCAGTTTTGAAGAATGACTGCCTTTGTTGATATTCTACTGAGATTTTCTGCAACATTTCAAAACAAGTGCACTTGGTGAATTTGTACAATGATGGTTCAGAAATTTCTCAAGGTTATGCATGCCAAAAAACTGGTTTTCATGCATACCAACCCAGTAGTGCCTTAAGAAAAGGTTTTCACCTTTGAGTTATTCATTTTTCTCTCTTTTTTTTTCTTGATTTTCCCTTTCTTTTTTTTTTTATTTTTTATTTTTACCTCTCCTTTTCTCTTTTTTTTTTTTTTCTTTTGATCCTGACTATGCCCATGAAGGAATTTCATGATTTCCCCTGAAACCATGCCCATGAAGGAATTCATACTCAGAATTTATTCATCTTTTTGTTTTCTATTTTTTTGATTTTTTTTTGTATTTTCTGCTTTTTCTTGAAATCCATGATCATGCTGATTGTTTTGAAGTGGAAGAGGGAATCTCTTCCACCTTTTGTGTATCCAAACTATCAAGTTGCTACAAGAATTCTTCTTTAGTCAGAGGTGTATGGTACACTCTGAGGCGATGTCCATTCACTACCAACTTCCTTTGTGATCCATCAATAGGGGATAGACGAGCTGCTCCATTGTCAAATACCTCCTCAATCCAGTAAGGTCCCAACCATCTAGTTCTCAGTTTTCTAGGGAAGTCTTCATAGCGAGAATCAAACAGTAAAGCCCAATCTCCTTGTTGAAGTTTCCTCTGCTGAATGTGACTGTCATGCCACAGCTTCCTCTACTCCTGAATTACCTCAGTTTGGTGCAGAGCATCCAATCTAAGTTCATCCAATGCATTCAGCTACAGAATCCTATCTGTCTATGCCTGCGACAATTCAATTCCAATTTCCAATGTTGTGCGCAATGTTAGTAGCTCAAATTCAATAGGTAAGAGAGGCTTTTTACCAAAGACTAGTTCATAAGGTGTGAATCCAGTAGTGGACTTCCAAGTAGTATTGTAGGCCCAAACTGCTTCAGGTAATTTATCTAGCCAATTTCTCCTATGAAAAGCTACTATTTTTGTCAAGATGCGTTCTAGTTCCCTGTTTGTTACTTCAACCTGGCCATTTGCTTGTGGGTGGTAAGGTGATGATTTCCTATGTTTGATTTCATACAATTCTATAAATGCCTTTATGACTTTGGATGCAAATTGGGGTCCTTGGTCTGTGGTGATAGACCGTGGAGCTCCAAATCTCTAAAAAATCTGAGTATACAAGAAATCAACGACCTTCTCTTCACGAGCATGTTTGAAAGCACGCACCTCTACCCACTTTGTCGGTAATCAGTGCATACTAGAATATGCACCTTTCCTTGAGAAGGTGGATCAATAGGTCCTACAAAATCAAGCCCCCACCTCTCAAATGGTTCTAAAACCATTTGAGGCTGCAGTGGCATCTCATTTGTATGAGTGGGTTTCCCCATTCTTTGGCATGCATCACAATGCCCCGATGTACTTTTTCACATCCTTGTGAAGAGATGGCCAATAATATCCTGTCCCTAAGATTTTCCTAACTGTGCTTTTTACAGAATAGTGTCCACCCGAGGGTTCATCATGACAAGCTCTAAGGATATCATACACTTCATCCTTTTGGATGCATCTACGTAACACATGGTCAGGACCGCACTTAAAAAGCATACCCTTAATCCATTCAAAAGAAGAACTCTGTTTGATCAATTGTTTTTTCTGTTTTGAAGTGAAATGTGGAGGAACTTTCCCTGTGACCAAATAATTGGCTATATCTGCAAACCAAGGTGATTGGACTGATATAGCAAATAGTTTTTCATCAGGAAAAGTGTCATCAACTAATTCCCCTTCATCCGTGTTCTCGCAACCTGGACAAGAAATCTGCCACAACATTAGCTTTCCCTGGTTTGTTGATTATAGTGATATCAAATTCTTGCAGCAACAACAACCAACGAATAATTCTTGCACTTACCATAGGTTTATTCATCAAATACTTAATGGTTGTATGATCTCGTGTGAATAAATATTTGATAACCTGTGATGTAATGCCTGAATTTGTTGATGGCATAAATTACTGCTAGGAATTCCTTCTCGCTTGTTGTATAATTTTTCTCGGCTCTTGTCAAGTTCTTGCTAATGTTGTAGATGGTATAGTGTTCACCATTATCAATTTGTCCTAATGCTGCTCCAATTGCTGTATTGGAGGCATCAGTCTGTATGTGAAATGGTAATGTCCAATTAGGTCCTCCGAGCACAGGTGGAGTTATTAATTTCTCTTTCAAAGCTTCAAATGCTTCCTGACACTTTGCAGTCCAGGAGAATTCAGAATCTTTAGTCAATAGGGCAAACATAGGACTGGCTATTGTACTAAAGTTGGGAATAAACCTGCGGTAAAAACCAATGTGTCCTAGGAAGCTTCTGACATTAGTCTGAGTTTTAGGAGGAAGGAGATTCTTGATAATTTCCACCTTCTTTGGATCAACTTGGATCCCTTCAGGAGAGATGTGATGACCAAGAACTATCCCTTCCTTCATCATCATGAAGCATTTTTCTGGATTCAAGGATAACCGGTATGTTTCACAGTGAGTTAAGACTTTGTCAAGATTTTCCAATGTAAAATCAAAAGTCTGTCCACATACTGTGAAATCATCCATGTATATTTCAACACTTTTGGTGGTCAGATCAGCAAAAATTGCTAGGACTACTCACTGAAAAGTTGTTGGGGCATTACACAAACCAAAAGGTAAAACCCTATAGGCAAATGTTCCCCATGGACATGTAAAAGTTGTTTTCTCTTGATCTTCAGGTGCAATCTGAATTTGATTATATCCACTAAATCCATCAAGAAAACAAAAGTATCTTTTTCCAGAGAAGAGTATCTAACACCCGATCTATGAAAGGTAATGGAAAATGGTCTTTGTATGTCACCTTATTCAACTCTCTATAGTCTACACATACTCTCATTTTTCCATTTTTCTTAGGAACTATTACCAATGGAGAAACCCATTGGCTATCATAAATTGGGTAAATGAATCCTACTTCCAGAAGTTTTTCAATTTCTTCTTTCACAATATCTCTTAAGGCAGGATTCAATCTTCTCTGGGGTTGTCTAACTGGCTTGACTTCTTCAGTATAGATTCTGTGGGTACATATATCAGGATGAACTCCTGACATATCTTTGTAGTTCCAAGCAAAAGCATGAACATGCTTCTGCAAGACAACTATCAATTTTTCTTCCTCTTCCCTAGTAAGCTGGTTGTAAATGTTCAAAAATTTGCCTGGCTGGACTTCTATTTGTTTTGTATTTAGAAGGACTGAATTCACTCCTTCATACCTGGTGATTAAGGGATTAAGAGGACATTGCTGAGATGGGAGAAAAGAAGCAGTTTCTATTTTATTGCTGCTTGAGGGAAGCATATCTTGTATGGAACAGTGAGAAGGAAAAATCAGATGATGGTGCCATCCATGTGGTAGTGAAACAGAGTTTCCCTGTGATAGTACAGATGGTTCATCTTCAGATTTTTGATTCTCCTCATTACTTAACAACTGTTGGATATTTGTTGCTTCCCCTTCTAAACCTTGTTCATGCAGAACATTCATCAGGATTGTTTCATTTTCTAAATTTTCTATGTCACTGAGGTCTTCTCTGTGTTCTCTTACTACTAAGGTAGCTAGTGTAGAAATGACCTCTTCTGGTTCTTCCTCTGAGTCGAAAACCATAACTGACCTAAAAATTTGCTAGATGGTTTTGCAGGAGGATATAAAGAAATCTGTTTCAGATCAATACCATTTGAAATAGTCATATTTCCAGATCTATAGTCTATGAAGGTCTGCTGTAGTTGCAAGCCAAGGTCTTCCCAAAATAATGGGATATCCATGTGCTGAATTTCTTGGCTGTAAAACCAAAAAATCTATAGGGAATTCCCAAGAAGAAACTTCTATAGGGACATCTTCAATGATACCTTCAGGTTTTGCAACTGACCTATCACCCATTTCTAAAACTGTAAATGTGGGGCTGAGATGTTTGAGCTGTAATTGTTTCATTGTATCCTTGGTCATGACGTTTATTGCAGCTCCTAGATCTACTAAAACATTTGATATTGGTACTGAACCTATGGTAACTATGATAACTGGACTTCCTGGGTCACTATACTTTGGAGGTACTAGTTTTCCAGATAAGAGATCAGCTATCTTTCCTTCAACCTGCACAGTCTTGGGAAATGCTTTCTTCTTTCTTCCTATTCTTTTAATGCACAAATTTTGGACAGTACTATTAATCTCTGGTATTTCCTTAATGGCTTGCAATAAGGGCAATGATATAGTCAACTTTTTGAGTTCTTTGACCAATTCTGACTCAGAATTTTTTGGTATTGCATTGAATCTTTCAGGATATGGAATTATCCTTGGTAATTGTTCTGCCTGTGGTTCTATTTTTGTCTCTTTCTCTATTGTTGGTTGGATTCTCTCTGGTTCCAATTTTTCTTCTGTCTCCATTGTTGGTTGGATTCTCTCTGGTTCTGATGATTCTTGCTCTTCATTTTCTTTGATTTCATTTGAAACTGGTTCAGGTACAACTTTTCTTGAACGAAGTTGGATGTTACTACAATCAAGAACATTAATTTCAACATTTTCTTCAGCTTCAGCCACATAGACAGGAGGTGTCTGTCTCATGCTATTTGGATTAGTGACTAGCTGAGCTGGCAATTGAGGTTGTTTCACTTGCTGTGTTTGCTATTGTTTTTCTTGAAAATTTTGATTAGGTGCAGGCAACAAATGCTGAGTTTGACCTTGATTCCTTTGTCGCCTTGGATAGGACTGGTATTGCTGACTCCATTGTGGTTGGTTTTGCATCCAATGTGGATTAGTCTGATTTTGATTCCAGGATGGATTGTTTTGATTCCAAGATGGGTTGTTTTGATTCCATGAGGGGTTGTTTTGATTCTCATTCCAGGTTGGGTTACTCCAATTTGCTTGTGGCCATTCTTGGGAATTTGTCCATTGAGGATAATTCCAAGGACGTTGGGGTGGTTCTGATTGTCCCCAAGGCATAGTACCAGGATTATGCCCCCAATTTGTAGGAAAACGAGGGGGATTTTGGTATTGAGAGAAATTTCCCCTTGTTTTGGTCCAATATAGTTGAGTTCCTCAGTCTGGTTTTCTAACACAGTTTTGAGTTGTGGTAGCAGGTGGCATTGATCAGTTGAATGCCTTTTTGAACAGATACTACAAATGGCTGAGATAGATGTTTTATTCAAAGGACATTCCTGCAAAGCATGTTTATTTCTACATCTTGGGCAATAAATTGCCAAAGGTTCTATGTTTTTTGCTTTTGCAGACATTTCCCCCAAAGTAGTGTTTAGGTGCACTAGAATATCAGTTTTGAAATTTGCAAGTTCCTCTATCAGGTCCTTCACATCGCTGCCATTTGTGCGGCTTTTTCTTCTTCTCTGCTTAGTGCGAGAGTAATTCCTACAGAGATCCATAATTTCATCATTACTGAGAGTGGTTACATCCCCTTTTCCCATCAAATCTAGAACTTCTCTGGATTCATCTTGCAATCCTCTCAAAAATATGGTTTTACATAATTCTGGTTCTACAAGTCCACATCTCCTTTGAACAAAGGAGAACCTATCAAGATAATCTTCCAATGTCTCATCATCTTCTCGCTTGATTCTGAATAACTCATCTTTTCTATTCCTTACATGGCAATATTCTTGATATTTGTCTAAAAAGATAGTTTCCATTTGATCCCAGGTTCTTATGGAATTAGGCTCTAAGCTCATGAACCAACACAATGTTGAATCCTTGAGTGTTGAGGGAAAAACCTTAAGTTTTTGATTGTCATTTATATAATCATAGGTCTGACACACTACCTTGAATTCAAACAAAAATTGATCAGGATCTTCAGATACAACACCTCGAAAGGTTGGAAGTACTAAAGGTGAAATGGTCTTCATGGGAGAGTTTTGTGTTGGATTCATACGAATAGGATATTCAAATGTTCTGGAAGGTTGGAGCATATCCTGATCATCTCCTTCATTATGGACATAGCCATGTTGGCCATCTATATTGCCTCCTTCTACCATAGTTTCCTATTTGTTGGGAGAAGTTAAAGCTTCCCAAATTGTTCTCTCAAGAGGTCCAAGCCTCTCTGTTGATGATGAGTCTGATGAATTGTCTTTCTTAGGATATTCTGATGATGATAAAATTGGTGATTTTCCTTTCTCAAAATGTTCTAATGATGGTGAGACTGGTGATTTTTCTATCAATATTTCTGGTAATTCAAACATAGGTGATTCACCCCTTAGGCGTGAAGATCTCCTTAATGGAACAAGCCAGGGATCCTTTGGGGTAGTTCTACCTTTTTCATCCCTAGACTTACTCATTCATGTTTACTCCTAAATGACATAAATTAAGTCAATAGTTGTTATCTTCCTCAGTTGTTGTATTCAGATTTTAACCTAAATTTTCATAGCTTAGTCTGATTATAACTATTGGACTATTTGTTTTCTTCTGGCAACACTATTCCTCAACAATAGTGCCAAAATGATGCGTAGTCATTATACCATCATTAATTCTCAATGAATTTGTCAATCCAGGGCAGTGTACAAGGCTATCTATGAAAGAAGAGGCAAAATAGCTATAACTTAGGTCAATCTAGAGCAACAGGTTTTATTGGTGAAACCGGTTGTGTGGGGGGTTTTAGGACATTCCTATCTCTAAATTGCATGAATTAAACCTTAATCTAAGTTGCAGAATTGGAAACTAATCATTAACTATAGAAATGAAGTCCTAATTACAATTGCAGAATGAGACCTAATTATGTTGTAGAAATAATAGTTGCAGAATTGAAAGTCTGATCCTAATTGTAGAAAGGAAATCTAATTACTTTTGTAGTAATGAAAGTCTAATTCTAACATGGAAATGAAAACTTTCAAGGCTCTGTAACAGAAGGTTGTCAATCTTCTATGTAGGAGTTGACAACAAAACATAAAATGTAAGAAATTATAGAAAATAACAAATTCTAGAAATAATAGTCTAAAATAAAATGGAAGCTTTGTTGAAAGTAAAGATTACAGCTAAAACATTAAGCACAAGATTAATCTAAGCATAAATAAACTAAGACTACAGATATTGTCAGTTGTTTACAAGCAATTGAAATAACAAGTTCTACAACTCATTCTGCTGTAGCAAAATCAGAATAAAACCTTGTGTTAGTCCTCCTCCTAGGTCTGGAAGTGGCCAACCTCCTTGTCCAGAAGAAGGTATGAGTCTCTCTCTCTCTAGATCTTAATCACACTCATTTACAAGCAATATGAAATAGAACTGGTGCACTTTATTGATTAAAGAACATGATTACAATAATTCTACTGAAAACCTGTTACAGGACTGTAACAGTCAAATTCTACCTATTTTTTGCTTCTTCCTAGCTTCCTTACTTTCTACTTCCTACTACTACTACTAGGCTCAACCTGAATGGGAGCAATATTTATAGATGTCCTAAGGTCTGATTACAAACAAAGAATATCTCAAAAGATCTAATCCTACAATGCTGCAACAAATTCTGGTTTTATCCTAGAAGAAGATTAAAACTTGATCTTTCCCTTAATGATGGCTTTGGTCGGCAATGACGGCAAAGACGGATGGAAGATCTTTTCCTTTACCTTTTCCAACCTTTATTTCCCTTTTTTTGGCTTCAAAAATCGGTCAACAAGTCAAAAAGCACACTCTATTTTCATTCCGAAGATAAGTGGCTTCATTCCGAAGACAATGCAATTCTCATTCCGAAGATCGCTCATTCCAAAGATACTGCAGTTCTCATTCCGAAGATACTACAATTCTCATTCCGAAGATCCGCTCATTCCGAAGATACTGCATTCTTCATTCTGAAGATCCGCTCATTTCGAAGACGCTGTGTTCTCTCATTTCGAAGATATCTGTTCATTCCGAAGATACTTCGGAATGAACAAATGTGTGCTTTTCCAGTGATTTCTTCTGCATCTCTCAGGTGGGTTATCTCCTAAGATCAAATTCCAATGGTCTTCATCTCTTTCCTCATGTGAATTCCATGCCTTGCTATTTATGGACAACTGGCTAGAATTTACATGGGAAAGACCAGTTTTTGCTGCACAACAACAGTTTGCTTGCACTGTTGCCAGATTTAGGTGAAATAAATGCTTGAGACAAATCAAAACATGATTAGTGAAATGCTGCTATTATTCTAAGCATATCCCATTTTAGCAAGTCATAGCAAAAAGAACACAAAACTATGCAAAAAACTATAAAAATCAGCATATAATATTCCAAATACATTGATCATGCAAAATGGTTAATATACAACATATTGAATCAACTTAACTAACATATCAGATAAAACATAAGAGTTTATAGGCAATTTTAGTGTTCAAAACATGTTATGATTGAGGCATTTCCAGGCCTCATCACCGAGTAGCCAATATTCTAGTACTGGAAACTTTAAACAAACAAACCAAATGCTCCTGCTGAACCTAAAAGTGAGTTAAATTATTGTTGTTGCTATAATTTTACCTCAAGTATACTGTAATTACTTTGTAACAAGGATTGATTGAGTATAATATTTTGTTTATTTAATAGGTGTTGGAAAAATATTGTAATGAGTTCATTGTGGCTTTGTAAATACTGAAAGGATTTCATTGTACAATGTGCCAATTGTTGATATGTATAATAGAGTTCAATTGAAATGTAATGCTACAATTCATTCTCTATGTTGTATTTGAAATGTTACATTTATGACTTTGAAAGGATGAATGTGCAAGTTAATGACAAGTATATATGGAAACTAATAATGAAACAAAAATGGATAAGTGAATCTAGCAACATGAAGTAAACCTTGAGTTAAAATGGTAGGTGCTAGCACACCTATGTGAATCCATGGTTGATTCCATTAACAAACCATTGTTGATATGGTTAGAGATGTTAATAATTGCACCTTAAATTTAATTACATTGTCTAATGTGTAGTGTAGTTAATAAGGCACACACTCACTGATTAGGTTGTGTAATACCTAAAGCTATAACAAAGAGTTTAACATGGGTTGAACTTGTTGGGAAAAGAGAATTCCAGTTGAAATATACTGGTAAACTCCCATGATCATTATGGAGGATTTGGCCACTCCCATACACTAGGATAGACTCGAAACAAGTTGATTCTGATGTGGTGCTTGCATGAGACACTCAATGGTTATTCAACTATAGTAGTTTCTAACATGATTCTCTCAATGAAATAAAAAAAATGGTTGGTTTTATAATGGGTAAATTTTGGTTATTACAGTTGTTATCAAAGCCTAGGTTGATATAGGCACAAAATTCTGAACTAGATAACTCTAAAACAAGCATAGCAAGTAAGGTGTGAATAAAGATATGGATGTGGAAAATTGTGCAAGTCTTGCCCCCCATGTGAACCCCTAGTGAATCAGATTGGAAGAGCTAGATGAACCTTCCATTAATTTGGGTTTTAAGCGGTGTAATTGATGCTCCAAGCCAAAAATCCACCTTATTCTATTTTTGTGCATATCCAACTCGAGTTATCTTCTAACAATAAATATATGGTTGGTAGAACTATTAGCAAAACATAGTTAAAACCCTATAGAATAACAAAGATTTCATAGCTAGGTATATGAAAGTGCATATTACTAGCTTAGATATAAAGTATATATATATCTAAAAATACCAATATTTATCAATCTCGAGGTGCCTATCTCATTTTTTGGGGGTGTTATCTCCAATATATGCACCTCGAGATTGATAACTCTCAACGTTTTTAGTTATATATCCTTTATATCTAAGCTAGTTTAAATGTTTTTGTTAATGTTGGTTTTTTTAATAAATAAAAAAATTGTTTACGGCGTGACATGTATGACCTCTTTGCCTCCCACCCCCCTGTTTGCCATTGTAGGAATGCCTCTCGGAGTAAAAATAATTTTGTTATAATATTGTGAACTAACGCATTCCTTAAACTACCAGGAAATATGCCAGCTAAGCTTGGGAGTGGATCAAAGATGCCTCCTTAAAGACCTTGACTAAACCATATGGGAAAAATTGTAGAAGGGCATATTGGTGAAAGCTCTACGAACCGTGATGGAATTGAGAACCTTTCCAAAATGGTGTAAGATATGCAAGGTGAAATGGCCAACTACCATGAGTAGATGAACCACCAAAACAACCTGTTGGAATCCATTAGGAATGAGATTAGGAGAAATGATAGAGCCCTTGAAGCTCCAGCTAAGGTAGCTATAGAAGAACCGGTTGACCCCGACTAGGTAGCTAAGATCCAAATTAATGCTAAGTTGGAAAAGGATTTGAAACATGTCAGGGTAAGAAAGTTCTCAGGAAAATAAAGCGGAGAATCAGCTGAGTCATGCTTGAACGATTTAGCTATTTATTTATCAATGAGAAATTACTCGTCCACTATAAAAATAGTCTTTTTAACTGGGATGTTGACTAAAGTTAGACTGGAATGGTGGGAAACCTATTGTAAATACAAACAAATTAACGTCATACACTATGAATGGTAAACTTTTGAGAAGGCTTTTAGGAAAATATACCTCACATAATAGTATTATTCCAAGAAGTTAGATGAATTCACTCAACTCAGACAAAGGGAACAATCAGTGGATACATATTACAGATATTTCACTAGACTCCTTAATTACATTCTAGCTTATAAGAAGGATTATAATATTAAGGTGCATTAGTTCTTAGCTGGGTTAGACCACTAAGTTAGGATTTCGGTTAACATGTTTAAACCTACTAATCTAGAAGTAGCATATGATATGGCCTATCAGGCATAATATAATCATGTAAAAGGTAGTAATCCCACTACAAAACTTAAGAAGAGTCAACCCAACCTATATAAAAGAAAATGGAGCAATGAGCCAGCTTCTAAGAACAAATAAGGGTATGAAACTATTAAATTCAATGTTGGTACAACAAAAAGGTTCAAAAAGAAATTCCAACCAAAGGACTAAAACTCTACCAATTTTGAGAAAGTTAAACCCATAAACTAGGTAGAACCTACTCCTACAGAGAATAAAGATAATTCAGTACAAGGCTCAACTCAAAGTTCCAAGACTTGATGTTATGAATGTGGAGGCCCTCATTATGCTAGGAATTGTCCTCGTCGAACTGGAACTAATCCAAAAAGTACAGAGAAAGGAAATAAAATCTATGTGGCTATAAGAAACCAAAAACTTGATGGTTAGGCAACCCCTATGCTCTTACACGGTAAGATATTTAGAAAAAGTGTTAGAGTTTTGATAGATAGTGGTGCTACAGACAGTTTCATTTCTAGTAGCTTAGTCAAGGACATGCCTGAGAATCCTAGGTCTTTGACATATGGGTGGAAACTCGAGTATGGTTCTGGATAGACCTACTCAATAAACCAGTACTACCCCACTATATAAATATCCATACCCACAAACTCTATCACTTGGCAATTATATGTTGCTCTGCTACATGCCTTTGATATAGTTTTAGGCATTGATTGGTTGAAGGACCGCAAAGTCATGATCAATTTCTGTGAAAGATGGGTTGACTTTACTGATACTAATGAACAAATAAATAAGTTGCACAGAGAAAAAAAAGAGTTCATACCTTTTTTAATCTCTACTATGCAACTTAAGAAAGTGATTAGGAAAGGCAGAATTATGTACATAGTCAAAATAAGGAGAAAATAAAGGGAAAATGGGTGGAAATGTTGGAAAAATATCCTATTCTAAAGGAATTTTAGGATTTTTTTACATATGATCTACCAGGATTACCATTGAAGAGATAATTTGACTTCACAATTGACTTATTTCCAGGAACAAAATCGATACATAGGGCACCGTACAGAATGAATCCAATTGAGATGCAAGAATTAAAGGTGCAATTGCAAAAATTGTTGGATAAGGGATTAATCAAAACTAGTGTGTCATCTTGGGGTACACCAATTTTAATTGTTATTAATAAGGATGGATATTTAAGGTTATGCATTGATTACATAATGCTAAATAAAGCAACAGTGAAAAATAGATATCCCTTACCACATATAGAGTTTTTGTGTAATCAGATTAAGGGTGTGACTATCTTCTCTAAAATAGACTTGAAATTCGTCTATCATCAACTAAGGATTAAAGAAGAAGATACACATAAGACAACCTTCAAGACTTGCTATGGTCTCTATGAGTTTACAGTTTTACCATTTGGTTTGACAAATGCACCCATTGCCTTTATGAACTTAATGAATAGTGTATTCAAAAGACAATTGGATAAGTTTGTTCTAGTATTTTTAGATGATATACTAGTTTATTCTCATAATAGATAAGAACATGAAAAGCACTTAAGTATTGTACTAAGAATATTAAGAGAAAACTAGCTATATGGGAATTTTTCAAATGCAAATTATATGTTTCTCATGTACACTATTTGGGGTATGTTATTTTAGCAGATGGTATTGCAGTCGATCCTAAGAAAATTGAGGCGATAATGGATTGGCCAACTCCTACCAATGTGATAGAAGTCTGAAGTTTTATAGGACTATCTGGATATTACCAAATATTTATGAAAGACTATGCTAAAATCACTTGCCCTATTACCAACCTTCAAAGGAAAGGGAAGATATTTGAATGGACATATAAGTGTGGGTCAACTTTTCAAGCACTAAATAAGGTACTAACCACCGCTCCTATATTAAAAATTCTAGATCCTCTAGGTGACTTATTTATCTGTATAGAAGCATATTTATAGGGTTTGGGTGGTGTTTTATCGCAAGATAAGTCTGTGGTAGCTTACAAATCTAGGAATTCAAAGAAACATGAAGGTAACTATGCCACCCATGACTTAGAATTTGTAGCAGTTGTGCATGCATCAAAAATTTGGCATCACTACCTAATAGGAAGACCTTTTGAACTTAGAACTGATCATCAAAGTCTGAAATACGTTTTCACTCAACCGCTAATTAATGCTCGATAAAGAAGATGAATTGAATTCTTAGCAGAGAATGACTTTAGGATAGAGTACATCAAGGGTAAATAAAATTATGTAGCTGATGCACTCAGTAGAAGAAGACATATTACCACCTTGACTAGAAGTCACGTTGACCTTATGGATCAGGTTAGGAAAGCTCAATCAAAGGACCCATATTGCTTTAAAGTGTAAGAGAAAGTAATCAAAGATTCAAAAGTAGCTCAAAATTTTGGGTTCAAATATGGGTTTTTGTGTTTTAAGGAGCGGGTTGTGGTTCCAAAAGTAGGCAACCTTCATAGACTCATTATGATAGAAGATCACATATCTCCCTATTCTTCTCATCCAAGAGGATCTAAGATGAGGGAAAACATGAAGAAGACATTCTACTGGCTAGGGATGAAAGGTTATATTACTAAATTTGTTGTGAAATATCTTGAATGTCGAAAGATGAAAGCGGAACACAAGCACCCAGTGGGTCTGTTATACCCTCATGATGTGCCAACAATAAAGTGGCAACTAATATCAATGGATTTTATTGTAGGGTTACCTAAAAATGGGTATCAACATAATTCCATCTTGGTGGTAGTGGATAAACTAACTAAAGTTGATCATTTCATTCCTAGTAGTACTACGAATGATGCCTTTATTGTAGCTAATAGTTTTGCTAAGAAATATTAAGGTTACACGGGTTTCCTAAAATGATTATTTTTTATAGGGATTCAAAGTTCACATCAGATTTTTGGTAGGCTCTCCATTAGAAATTGGTATTTCCTTGAATATCAGTTCAACATATCATCCTGAGATAGATGGTCATACTAAAAGGGTTAATCAGGTATTAGACGACATGCTTCGCATGTATTGCATGGACTAAAAATCTCATTGGGAAGATTTATTGCATCTACTTGAGTTTACATATAATAATGGGTACCATGCCTCTCTAAAAATGGCTCCTTTTGAGGAATTGTATAGCCGAAGGTGTAGAACCCCATTGTCTTGGGATAATCCTGAATATTGGGTCACTCTTGGAATCAAAACTTTGAAAGAGATGGAAGAGTAGTTGAAAGTAATTCAGCAGAGGCTTAAGAAATATTCAAATCGCTAGAAGACATACACAGACTTGAGGAGGATACCTCTAGAGTTTTTGGTAGGAGACAAGATGTTCCTAAGGTTCAAACCTATGAAGAGTGCAATAAAATCCACCAAATTGGATCCTAAATATGTGGACCCTTCACCATAACAGCAAAGATCAGTCCTATTGCATACCATCTCTAATTGCAACCTAACCTAGCAAATATTCATGATTCTTTTCATGTGTCTTTGTTTAGGAAATATTTACATGATCCATATCACATTTTAGATGTTTCTAAGTTGCAAATGGTAGACCCAACATACATCGAGGTCAATCCTGTAAAGATCCTAGAATTTTACACTAAGCAGATGCGGAAGCGAAACCTGGAGTAGTGCAAGGTCCAATGGGATCTATATTCAAATAAAAATACCATTTGGGAAAAGATGGAAGATATGAAGAAATATTTTCCATATTTTTTTAATGACAAACTAATGATTATATGCAGAAAACAATATATTTTTATGATAGGATTGGTACTTACAAATAGTACTATGATAGATGTTAGTATGTTATGGATCGATGATGTTTATTTTTAATGATATTTGGAATATGGATTTATCAAACTATAAATGGCACTTTATAATTCAGTATGTTGTATAGATACTTTATTTCTTAGAATATGGTACTGCTGAAATTGTTTTGTTGTATTTCAAGACTAGAAGATTCTCATCAGGTGGAAGAGGTTGTTCTTCTCAGTTGGAATAGGGATTTGCTCAACCACAAAGAAAAAGAATTGACAAAAGGGAAAGGATGACAAAGACAATCCAAAGGGTCAAAAAAAAAGTGGTTGGTAGGAAAAATTTACCCTTACCTTTCATCGCTACATTATTGGACTATGATGTCCTAGACTAGTCTTTTAGAAGGTTGGTGATAGTTGACTATCTTAAAAATTATAGCCTTGGGAAAAAAATAAGTGTAGATATGAAGCATTGCATGAGTAGTTTTCATCATATAGGTTGCATATAGAAATGTTTGACTTGTTTTATTGCTCTTTTTATGAATTTTAAGGTTTATTTTATACTAACTCTAGATTGAAACACAAAGGACTATGTTTAGTCTATGGGATGGGGTATGTAACATCCCAATTTGACCCCCTATTTTATGATTGTTTGCTAAATATAGTGACGAACTAAAATATTTAGCTAGGAGTTAGTTAATAATTTTAAGAATAATTAAATGTAGCAAAAGGAAAATTTAAAGATAAGATGCTTTGTTGTTTTAATTAGTGGTTAATTTGTCTTATTAAATTTGTATTAGCAAGTTAAACCTGGGATTTAAGTGATTCCAACTTGGTGGGCAGACTGTATTTAATAAATATTTAATTAGACGATAATTTATCCCAATTTTTGTGTTAATGAAAACATGTGTTAGTTGGGTTTAAACCAAAGTAATGACGTTAGTTTCTAGAAATGATAGGTGTGAAGTTTTGATTAGACCGCCTTGGGTGAAATGGTCAAAGTAGCACCAAGTTCAAAGAAAATATTAATGAGAGGTTTATCCCACCCAATTTATAATAAAAAATAGATCATGGGGTAGGGATCAGAAAGGTTATAAATATAGCTCTCTGGGGTATTTGAAAGGATAAAAAAATCAATGAAAACAAGTTAGGGAATATTCTCTTCGAGAACTTTGGATCAGAAACCAAACACTTGCATTTTCTATTGATTCGACACTGAGAATTCGACATCTCCTAGGGAGTATGCTCTCCAACTTTGTTGAAATAAAAACTAGATGGATTTCTTAATATCTCGCTTAATCCTCCTGTCATTTATCTTGTGGCATAAAACAAGGGAATCTCATGGAAACAAGCTCAAATTTTTTAACTAAGGCTTATATTTAGAATATTTTCTTGCAACGAGTCAGGTTAGAGCCTTTTTGGTTGATGATATATTGTTGTGTTGAGTTAAATGCGTCAAGGGTTGAACAATATTTATGAAATTATGATGTTTAAAGGTTTATTTTCAATATAAAAATTATTTATTTGTGAGATGTTGTCATTGTATGTACTAAAGGAAATTAAAATGGCAAAGGCAAGGTTATTTTTTTATGCATGTTGTTTGAGTATAAATGATTTCCATCTTTGAGAAAAAATTGTATGTTGTTCATGTCTGGTTATAATAGCTTTGTGAGTCTCTAATGAATGAATACTTATGTAAATGCTAAATTAATGGTGGTTGTAGGGTTTGGGTAAAGTAGAAGAGCTGTGTTTGATTATTTAAAAAAAAAATGATCAAATTTCCTTGTGAAACCCTGTTACAATTTTTCCATAGAATAGGTTGTCTTTGCTTGATCTGCATAGGGTCTCCATAGCCACGCCCCTGAAGCCACAATAACATGCACGATCAACATGAATAATGGTAATGTAGATGGTGTGCTTGATAATTCATGGAGCTGCCTTTAGGGTTGTGTAAACTAGCTATTAAAATATCAAACTTTACCTTGTATTTGATAGAAAACATCTTCAAGAACTTAGGAGGCAATGCAAACTAGGTTTCATTATGAGTCTCTGTGAGATGTATTGTCTTTGGTTTCCAGTCGGGTTTGTTGGTTAGAAAAAATAATATATTCTTCTTAGATAAATGGTTGTCGTAGGTTCTATTACCTCCATTACTCACTGTGACTATGTATAAGCTCTTTCTCTCACGGTGGGCTCAAACCCATCTATAAACAATAGACCATGGCTTTATGTTCAAATGATGCCCTCCGTTGAAACCTTGTGTCGTGTCTTGTTATTATGATGGAGGTTATAGTTAAAGATAAATAATAATAATAGTGGACTATGTGGTTTAATGGTTATAAGAGGGTTTTGAAATATTATGTATTTTGGGAACAAGTTTATGTATTTAAGTATTGTTGATTCTTGAGACTAAACTATGGGTTGGAAAAGAGTTAGGGGAAATGTTAAATTATACATTACCCTAGGTCTTTAGGAACTCAGCTAAAGTTTATAAAATAGTAAGGAGAGATAAAAACAATACATGTGTGTGTGTTTCAAAGAAAAGTCTCTAAAAGCTAAAGATGACAATAGTTACCTAAAGAACTATGGTAAAGATATAGTAATATGAATTTAAAAGGTATTAGGAAGGAAATAATATCATGGCCCATTGATGGCCCCAAGTTTACCAAACTTGTTATGTCTAAGTGGAGTAAACAAGGTGTTTAAATTTTTATAAACAACTAGGATAATGGGGATCTTGATACTTAAATAGTTGGTAGTTTTAAATTGATTATCAAGCTTAAAAATGATCCTAAAAAAAAAAATAGAAATTAAATATGGATGTATATAGATAATACTTCTAAAAATTAATTGTCTACTACATTGTAACTTTGGTAAAACATTAATTTTATGTTTAATTACCTAAGGATATGTTGCTTGTGGATTATTAGGTACTATGAAATAATCTTGCTTGATTTCTTTTGGCAATATGGTTGTGTTGTAATGATTTTTGGATGGGGGAAATTGGTAACACGGTTACAATTTCTCGAGAACTTATGGAGGTTCCTTGTAGCCAATTTGATGTTTACATTTTTCCTAGAAAAGGGCATGTTGCTTTGTGGATAAAGAACATGGAATGAATGGAATAGAAAATATTTATTCTTAGGGAAATTTATGGGGTTTCCCTACTCTTGGATGAAATGAATGATTGTTTTTTGAAATGATATTGTTATTTGTACGAATTGTGTGTATATATTTTATACAATAGTGCAAGTGCATTATGATAATTATGCATATATCATGTGGTGGATTTTCCTGATCCCGAGTATCCAATCTTCTAGTACTATCAACTTGAGACAAACGAACCAGATGCTATTGCTAAACCTAAAAGTGAGTTGAAGTGTTGTTGTTGCTATAATTTTACCTCAAGTATACTGTAATTACTTTGTAACAACAACAATTGATTATGAGTAGAATATTTTGTTTAGTTAATAGGTGCTGGGAAAATATTGTCATGAGTTTATTGTGGCTTTTTAAATACAAAAAGGATTTCATTTTACAATGTGCCAATTTTTGATGTGTATAATAGAGTTAAATTGAAATGTAATGCTACAATTCATTCTCTATGTTGTATTTGAAATGTTATGTTTATGACTTTGAAAGGATGAATGTGAAAGTTAATGATAAGGAAATATGGAAACTAATAATGAAATAAAAATAGATAAGTGAATCTAGCAAAATGAAGTAAACCTTGAGTTAAAATGGTAGGTGCTAGAGGTCCGAGGTGTAGACCAATTGGTTAATAAAAACCCTATAAGGGGGTGGAGGTCCAAGGTTCAAATCTCAGGCCTCGCTGGATTGAATGCTTGTCCCTTTCCTAGTGCTTTCAGTGGCATAAATGGTTTAAAATTATTGTGGCATGGTGGTTATAGGGGCGGACTATGCGAAGATCTATGTGGTGGCTTCCAGGGCGAACATCACAGAATACTATGGTGGCCATAAAAAGTTGGATAGCCTACCTGGATTCATGGTGGCTATCGATTCCACCATGTAAATTCAAAAAAAAAAAAAAGGTAGGTGCTAGCACACCTATGTGAATCCATGGTTGATTCCCTTAACAAACCATTTTTGATATGGTTAGAGATGTTAAGCATTGCACCTTAAATTTAATTACATTATCCAATGTGCAGTGTAGTTAACAAGGCACATGTTCACTAATTAGGTTGTGTAATACCTAAAGCTATAAAAAAGAGTTTAACATGGGTTGAACTTGTTGGGAAAAGAGCATTCTAGTTGAAATAGAACGGTAAACTCCTGTGATCATTATGGGGGATTTGGCCACTCCTATATACTAGGATAGACTTTGATCAAGTCGATTTTGATGTGGTGCTTTCCTGAAACACTCAATGGTTACTCAACTATAGTAGTTTCTAGCATGATTCTATTGGTTGTTTCTTCTTCTTTATCTTTCTTATTTTCTTCATCCCTAATGGACCAACTTGTTTAGTAGGTTTTTATGTGCTATATTGTCTTAGTTTAACCTATACCATTATTATTATCATTGGTGGGTCCATTGCAGTTGCTTTAGTAATTGTGCCACTCTCCTAGGTTGCACTTATATCTATTTTGGCTTGGGTTAAGTTTATATTTTTGGACATAAATATTCCAAGTCTTGAATAAAATTGTGATTCATAGTTTTGGTTGTGCTATTAGATGTACAATTCATAAATTTCCAAGTTACGATTTGAAAATTTGTTAGTTGAAGGTTGTAAATTTATAGCTTGAAAATATTTTTTTATCCATAGCAAAGGTGATTTACCTTTTGCCGATTTTTTAATTCATGATCCACTCCCTATCAAAATGAATTATAGCCTAAATCTTGAGTTCACTTTTTTGAGTGTCAAGACTTTGCATGTGGAAGGGGAAAATGCAATGAGGAGGGAACATAGTTTCAAAGATTTAAGTTAGAACAAGCATTATGGTCTACTAGGATGACATGGTTTGATGGGGTTTTCCTTCCTTGTACCAATTTCTCAAAACTTTCCACAATGTTTAAAGCCCCCTCTCAAAATCCTATGAGAACTACTACTCAATAGGGTTTTAACCCTTTCCCATATGCACATGCCAAATGTTTTATCTCTATATTTATATTTTCTAAATTATAATTCATAGTTTCTTAAGCATAACTTGCTACATGTTTAGTCAATTTTTATAATTTATAATAAAATTATGATTTGTAATCTTATTTTGGATAATTCATCCTTTTGGTTTCATTAGTTTTGCTTCTAAAAATAAAAATTATGATTAATAATTTTCAAACTAGCAAATCATTTTCATGCTAGAAAAAGTTTTCTAGCTTTCATCCAAAAATGGTTAATCACATTATTGCATTTAGCAAACTACATCTTTAGGATTTGGAAAATACTTTAAAAATATTTAGACCCATTTTAGGAAGGGGATGATAGGAAGGACATTTAGGTACCTCTTTTGGGGGTTTCACTCAATTGACGAAGGGAAATTTATTTCTTTTTCTTCTATTTACTCATTTCTTATATTTTTCACTTTTCTATTTTCTTTGTATTTTTATTAAAAAGGAAGATAAAAACTAGAATTATATAATAAAGGGAAACAAACTAACTAGTATGTCCACATTTGTAAGATTTATTTTCTTTCAAGATCAAAGGGTTCTCGATTGTTTCCTATTAACTAAAATAGGTAGTATCCTTTCCTCCATTGTGATCATCCTATAAGAATTTGCACTCTTAACATTGTCAATATAATATGCTCCACTCCATAGTAAGTCAAACTTCTTATGCTTGCCTAGTTTTACTCTATCCTCATTTCATTTCAGCACAAGGTTATCTTTTTTAAAATCAACATCTATTGATCCCTTGATGAACAACCTCTTAACAACCATTTAATGTTGGAAAAATATTTAGAAAGCTTTATCTTTGTATTATTCTAATAATAAAAAGGCATTCAAGCTAGCTTGCATCAAGGGGATGTTTGTATCAACAAAATCCAATTACTAGGATATTTGAAAATAATGAGATAAGGTTCATTGAAAATATGACTTCCTTTCTAAAGATAATTTTATATGACAAGGTCCCAATGGAAGCTTTAGGGGTAACTTTATCTATCCATAAGCCCTTGTTCAACTTAGTGTGCTAGTCTCTTTGGGACTTAATGATCATCGTCTTTCATATCCTAACAACATTCTTGTATGTGGAGTCTACCAAACCATGTCCTTGACGGTAGTTGGAGTAGGTATTTAGGATGAACACATACTCAAATGCAAAGTGTATTTGTTAGAATAAATAGATATGATAGAGATTTAAATTATTGTATTGTTTGTTACAATATTTTAATAGGGATAACTTGTTAGAAATTGTAGGGAAAATTCATTGGTATTTTTAGGGATAATTATTAGAATTATGGGGTATAACTAATTATAATTAAAAGAGGCAACTTGCTAGGATTTTTAGGATCTAGTTTTATAAGCCCAATTAATTGTTAAATTATAAACCATTATAAATTGGAGCTTATAAATGTAAATAGAGTATCTTGTGTTACATTTTTTTATAGTATTAAAGCCATAAAAGGGAGAAAGGAGGATTTTGTATCACACCATAATTTTATCCAAGTCATTTTTTTGCCTTTGTAAGTCAATGCCTCCATATATTGTTACTCTATAGTGTTGGAGTATATTACATTATTTAATACATGCTAATGTACCCCCTATGGTACCTTCATGGTATATCCTATAAATATTAGATTAGGATTGAGTCTTAGTTTAGAGCATGTGTAATATTTTATGTAATGTGTAGGAAATGCACAAGTGTTATGTAAGTGTGTATGTGTAGGAAATGCACAAGTGTCATGTGAGTGAGTGTGCAAGTGTAATGAGAGTCTATGTGCACAAGTATCTTATATGTAAGAGTGCAAATATGTAATATAAATATGTGCACAAGTGTCTTATATTAGAGTGTGCAAAGTGAAGGTCAAGAGTCATGTCTATGTGTGCATACAATATAGAGTCATGTTTTCATCAAGTATGCAAGTGTCATATAGAGAAGCCAAGAGTCATGAGACTTGGCCTATGAAAAGGAATATCTAAGTATCAAAGTATTTGTGTATCAAGTATCATATATGTAAGAGAAAGTGGATTAATAAGGATTTCATACATTTTGAGTAATTAATATTGTAAGTTGTACTACATATTTTGTACACACATGATTTACGCTATTTACATTCATATTATTGTTTATTAGTGAATTTTATTTGATATATTATAAGACTTGATATACATATTAGTTTTCTCATATTATCCTACTTACATCGTTATCATGATTTTACTATATTGTGGCTATATTTTGATCTAATGGAATTTATCTTATGTGTTTTATGTTAGTATTAAGGCTTATAAATCCATCAATGATATCAAAGCTACTATAAGTAGTTTCTTACACAGGTTGAATTTATTTAGCTAATACAAAATTTGGTTTTGTCTAGTTTGATAAAATTGATTGATTTTATCTACTTTAAAGGGAGTTAGACTTGGACTCTATTGTAATGTCATGGTAAGTAGAAATACTAGAGTGTTTCCATGGTTGAAGAATAACTAGTGAATACTAGGACTCAGCTATAGAGTCTTTCCATAATTGAAAAATAACTACTGAAGACTAGGTTTCAACTATAGAGTATTTCCATAATTGAAGCATAACCAATGAAGACAATGACTCATCTATATTGGAAGATATATAAAATTTAAGATAGTTTATCATTTTAGATACATAACCAACCCATGACATCAGATAAGAAGGATTTTAGGGGCATATATTCCTTGACACTGATTTTTATCAACTTATAATGAAGTTGAAAAATATAAAATATTTAAGTCATCTTGATTTTGATTGAAGCATCAAGGAAATTCAACGTCACCTTGACATTAGAGGTTTGATCTCTTAGGTGTGATCTAAGACATTTGTAGTAGATATTGATAATTAAAAGTGTAAGAGCCAATATAGCAAGCAAAGTTAGATAGTATTGTTTTAGAGACCAAAGGATAGAAAAAAAGAAAGCATCACTCAAGTAGTAGAAGAAAAGATCAAGCAAGCCATTCAAAAGAGTGATAGTGGAGTAAAATGATGACATCAAGGCTACGATAGAGTAGAATGATATGGGATTAGTATGAAACAAGAGGAAGAAGCTAACATCTAGTAGCATAATAGATTACATCACTCTAATAGTGTAAACTTAACATAGGTGAGGTGATACAAAAATCTAAATGTAGCCACGTCCTCATCAGAATAGCAAAGTGGTATGCATGTTTGAATGTAGTCATATCCTTATTAGAATAAGCAAGCTTAGGGGTATAGCATTGAACCCTATAATGTAAAATATTAATGACCTATGAGAGAAGTTGAAATATAGAAATGTTAATGCACATGGAAGGAAGGTGAATGCACACAGAAGGAAGTGAAATGCTAAGCAAAGAGTTTCTAATGTTAAGTGCTAAGCAAGGATTTTATAATGTTAAGAAAATTCAATCAAGTGTGCCAACCAAAACATATCTAGATTGAGTTAATTACATCATGTGAGACATCTCTATATTAAGTCATATGTGCCAAGTGAAAATGCCTCAATAAAAATTTATTCAATGGAAGCGATGGTCAAGCGATATGTCTACAAGACAACTAAAACTATTGGTGCAACAAATGGGTATTAGAATATGAAACACCTCATTTATCATGAAAATGTACAAGTAGAAAATATAATCCTCTCATGTAATCTTTAAATAGGCTTCAAGGCAATTTGGAAAGCATAAGACACATGCACAAAGCAAAAATTGTGAGGCCAAAACATTCGTAGGCAACAGAGTTAAGGTTAGGTTTTTAAATTTATAAAATTTATTTATGTTTGGAGCAATAAACTATGTTAATTTTATTATTGGAGAGATAAGCAAAGATTATTAATTACTTTATACTAATGCTTCTTTTGGAGAAATGAGTTTATTTAAGTTTCATGGAGTAATAAGGTTTATTTTAGATATAGTTGTGAAATTATTTTTAGTTGAAGTTTGGTTGGAGTGATAAGTTGTTTAGTTTGAATATTTAAGTTTTTTGAAATATTTTTAAGGTTGAATTAGGAGTGATAAGAGAAATAGAAATAATAAGGGTTATTTTTAAGATTAATTTTTTCTTATAAAGTAGGAGTTAAAGGTCTTTTCAATAGTTTTTTTATTCGTTAGATAAATTTCTAAATATAAAATCTATTTAATTTAATAGTTTTTTTAAAATAGAATATTATTGAATATTTGTAAATTTAGTTATTTGGGAGTTAAAAGGTATTCATATTCAAACCTAAGAAAATAAAATTTATAAAATTTATTTTCTTAGTTTCTAAAATCTAGGGAGACATAAGGATTACTACTTCATAGGATTTAAGTTTAGAAACCCTAAAATTCTTGACACTTAGGAGATATAAGGTTATCACCTTAAAAAAATATAAAATAAATGGATAAGTTATCAAGAGGAACTTTTCAACATAGAAGACATTATCAAAATATAAAACCATATTTTTCAAAAGAAAAAATTCAAGAACAAAATCCATTTAATGAGCAACATTATATTCTTCAAAACTCTTGTCAAAAATGCAAAATAGTCTCAAGTAAATCCAATCAAGTGATTCAAATAGAAAAATATCTTTGGTATATAGACTTAGGTGCTAGTCATCATATGACTGGTAATTTGCAATGGTTTGATTGTTTAGAAGTCAAAGATAATTTCTATTTGAATATTGTTAATGATAAGAGGTACCTAGTTCATGGAAGCAATAATGTAACACCTAGTGCACCATTTTTATATTTTGTACTAAAATATGTTATGTATGTTCCAGGATTGTCAACAAATCTCATTTCAATTACTAAACTAGTTGAAAGTGAAATATCAATTGAGTTCAAATGTATAAATATGCATGATAAATGTGTTACCAAAAAGAAAAATATAACAAAGGCTACAAGACCAATTAAAAATGGGATATATGTTGCGAAAGTGTCATGATATCACGACATGTGTTTTCGCGGGTATGAACCAAGTAAAGCAACAAGGAGGCGAAAGTGTCATGATATCGCGACATGTGTTTTCGTAGGTACAAGCCGAGAAGAGGAAAAAGAGGCAAAAGTGTCATGATTTCGTGACAGGTTGCTTCGGCACAAGCTAAGAAGAGAAACCATTTGAAAGAAGATATGTGACAGTTAACTGAAGTCGATATGATAGTTACAGGTGTAGTTACAGAAGGAGTCGATACGATAGTTACAGGTGTAGTTACAGGTGCAATTACAAAAGAAGTCGATACGATAGTAACATGTGTCATTACAAAAGAAAATCATGCAGCTAAAATAAGAAAAGTTAACAGAATTCAATGACGACGAGTTATAGGTGTAGTTATAGGTGCAGTTACAACAGTTATGGGTTGCATGCGTAAATATGGAAGTTAAAAATAGAGACTAAGATGTTATAAAATGAGGTCTACATGGAGAATTAATTAGCCACTCAAACAGAGGGAAAGTGCTACTAAAACGGAGAGAGAGCGCTCGAGATTAAAGCGAGGCAGAGTTAATATTGTGACGGGAGAAAGAGGAGAGCGAGCAGAGTGTGTGTTGTGTGAAGAGTAAGAAAGTGTTGAGAAAGCAATAGACCAGTCAGGGTCTTGTCAAAGTGAAGGCATCTTTATGTCAAACTTCTAGCTTCAAAACAAAAGTCCAAGTTGGTGCTTGGCATCAGGGGTTGGTGCTCCTTCCAGTTGGTGCTGGTAAATCAGGGGTTGGTGCTCCTTTCTGTTGTTGCATATAAATCAGGGGTTGGTGCTCCTTCTAGTGGGTGCTGGTAAATTGTTTGTAAAATTGGTATTTTGCAAATATTAGATTTGGATGGGAGTCCAAACAGTCACTTTTGAGGAGTAGTGATGCAGGAGCATCCAGTGGCATCTGATGTAGGAGCATCCAGTGGTAGCAGAGCCATCTTCAAAAATTTGGCTAAGGAAGGAAGATGTCACGATATCGCGACATGTCACAAAATCGTGACCAAAAGAAGAGAAAGAATATGTGGGGGAAAACTCTCACAATATCATGACTAAAAAAGTGTCACGATATTGCAACCGAAATAGGAGAGAGAAAGTGTGGAAGAGAAATGTCATGATATCGTGACATGTCATGTTTTCACGACCAAGGGACGAGAGCTTGAGCAGAAGAAGAGAATGTCGCGATATCATGACATGTCGCATTATCGCGACCAGAAGGCAGGATGAAGGATAGGAGGAAGAAATGTCGTGATTTCGCGACATGTCACAGTTTTGTGACACGAAAAAGAGAGAGAACGCAAGGAGGAAGAAATGTCACGATTTCGCGACATGTCACATTTTTGCGACTAGAAGGCGAAGAAGGAGCCCGAGGAGGAAAATGTCACAATTTCGTGACATGTCACATTTTCGCGACCAAAAAGCGGAGAAGGAGCACGAGGTGGAAAATGTCATGATTTTGCGACATGTCACATTTTCGTGACCAAAAGGCGAAGAAGGAGCCAGAGGAGGAGAAATGTTGTGATTTCGTGACATGTCGCATTTTCACGACCAGAAGGCGGAGAAGGAGCCAGAGGAGAAAAGTGTTGTGATATCGTGATAGGTCACATTTTTGTGACGAGATGGCGAGAGAAGGATCTAAAGGAGAAAAATTTCATGATATCGCGACAAGTCACATTTTTGCGGCCAAAGGACGAGAAAAGGTGCAAGGAGGAAAAAATGTCATGATATCACGACATGTCATGTTTTCGTGACCCAAAGAGGAGAAAGATGGCCAGTGAGCAGAAATGTCACAATATCATGACATGTCATGTTTTCATGACCCAAAGAGGAGAGAGAATGCGATGGAGTAGAAATGTTGTGATATCGTGACATGTCATGTTTTCGTGACCCAAAGAGGAGAGAGAAGGTTATGGAACAGAAATGTCATGATATCATGACATGTCACGTTTTCGCAACTGAAAGAGAAGAAGAGTGAGAGGGAGAAGATGTCGCGATATCATGACATGCTACATTTTTAGGGGGTTGTGACAGAATGACAGTGACAACTCATGGAAGTCAAGCAGTGGATGCAGGGGCCGTTATAGTGCAGCTGGAAGAAGAATATAACAGAGGTCAGGCAGTGGTTGCAGGGCCGTTACAGGGGCATGTGGCACCAAGTTACAGGCGGTTACAGAGCACTCTGCCATTCTGTGTAATGATGACTGAGAGGTCAAGGTGTAGGCAGTTATAGAGCATTTCGCCATTTCGTGCGATGATGATTCTAAAGGACAGGCAAAGGCCAAGAGACACGAAAGATGAAATGAGGGGACCACCAGATGGAATACGAAGAGTCACGCAAAAGTTATAAAAGGGCAAGCAGAGGCATGCACAAGGGGTTGGAAAATGACCGTAAGAAGGGGTTGTAGATACGAGGGCCAAAGGGCCATTCTGGCCCTACTGCATTGTTTTTCTTCCAGAAGAGCTTAGGGTTCCTAGGTAGTGTAGACAGGTAGTTTGCACCAGGATCCATGGAGATGGAAGACCATGAAATAGATGTGTCGAATGTGAGGCAGTTTTAGACTGTGTTTCCTTCCAGAGAAAGCTTAGAGTTCCTGGGTAGTGTAGATAGATTCGCCAAATGTGAGGCAGTCTGCACCAGGATCGTGCATGTTGGAGGGCTGTGGAGAGAGCGGCATGAATTTCTTCTAGATACGGGAGGCTAATGGCTATGGCTATTATTCTATAATTTTTATTACAGATTGTAGAGGGTCGAGGCCTCTATAAAAACCCAGGCAATGTAATGAGAGAGGAGTGCAGAGCTAGAGATTGCAATAGAGTGAATATAGAAACTAAGCCTACGGGCTAGTATTGTAAATTTTATTTTCAAGCTGATTAATGAAAATTTGGATCTGGTAGATTGTAATTTTTGGCCCTACGTCAGGTGGTATCAGAGCGAGAAGTTCCTGAGTGTGCAAATAGATTCACCAAATGTGAGGTAGTTTGCACTAGGATCTATGGAAGAGGAAATAATTTGGCACTCTGTGTAGTGCTTGTAGGGGGTTTCTTGTATGAAGCCTCAGAGGAAGAAAGTTGGCACTATCTGCAGTGCTTGCAGGAGGTTTCTTGTATGAAGCCTCAGAGGAAGGAATTTGGCACTCTGTGCAGTGCTTGTAGGGGGTATAGAAGTGAAGGTCACTTCTCCATCAACCCCGGGTGTCTGATGCAGGAGCATCCAGTGGCATCTGATGCAGGAGCATCCAGTGGTAGTAGAGCCATCTTCAAAAATTTGGCTAAGGAAGGAAGATGTCGCGATATCGTGACATGTCATGAAATCGCGACCAAAAGAAGAGAGAGAAGATGTGGGGGAAAACTGTCATGATATCGTGACAAAAAAAGTGTCATGATATCATGACCAAAATAGGAGAGAGAAAGTGTGAAAGATAAATGTCACGATATTGTGACATGTCATGTTTTCATGACCAAGGGACGTGAGCTTGAGCAGAAGAAGAAAATGTCGTGATATCGTGACATGTCGCATTATCGCGACTAGAAGGCAGGATAAAGGACACAAGGAATAAATGTCGAGATTTTGTGACATGTCACAGTTTCAAGACCCAGAGAAGAGAGAGAATGCAAGGAGGAAGAAATGTCATGATTTCGCGACATGTCGCATTTTTGCGACCAGAAGGTGAAGAAGGAGCCCGAGGAGGAAAATGTCATGATTTCGCGACATGTCGCATTTTCACAACCAAATAGTGAAGAAGGAGCCCGAGGAGGAAAATGTCATGATTTCATGACATGTCACATTTTCATGACCAGAAGGCGAAGAAGGAGCCAGAGGAGGAGAAATGTCACGATTTCACATGTCACATTTTCGTGACCAAAAGGCAGAGAAGGAGCTAGACGAGAAAAGTGTCGTGATATCACGACAGGTCGCATTTTCGCGATGAGATGGCGAGAGAAGGAGCCAGAGGAGAAAAGTGTCATGATATCATGACAGGTCGCATTTTCATGGCCAAAGGATGAGAAAAGGTGCAAGGAGGAAAAAATGTCGCGATATCATGACATGTCATGTTTTTGCAACCCGAAGAGGAGAAAGATGGCCAGTGAGCAAAAATGTCACGATATCGCGACATGTCACGTTTTCATGACCCAAAGAGGAGAGAGAAGGCGATGGAGCAAAAATGTCATGATATCATGACATGTCATGTTTTTACGACCCGAAGAGGAGAGAGAAGGCGATGGAACAGAAATGTCGCAATATCATGACATGTGTTTTCACGACTGAAAGAGAAGAAGAAGAGCGAGAGGGATAAGATGTCATGATATCGTGACATGCTACATTTTTGGGGGGCTATGACAGAGTGACAGTGATAGCTCATGGAAGTCAAGCGGTGGATGCAGGGGCCGTTACAGTGCAGCTGGAAGAAGAATATGATAGAGGTCAGGCGGTGGTTGTAGGGCCATTATAGGGGCATGTGGCACCAAGTTACAGGCGGTTACAGAGCACTCCGCCATTCTGTGTAATGATGACTGAGAGGTCGAGGTGCAGGAGGTTACAGAGCATTCCACCATTTTGTGTGATGATGATTCTAAAGGATAGGTGAAGGCCAAGAGACATGGAAGATGAAACGAGGGGACCACCAGATGGAATACGAAGAGTCACGTGAAAGTTATAAAAGGGCAAGCAGAGGCATGCACAAGGGGTTGGAAAATGACCGCAAGTAGGGGTTGCAGATGCGAGGGCCAGAGGGCCATTCTGGCCCTGCTGTGCTATTTTTCTTCCAGAAGAGCTTAGGGTTCCTGGGTAGTGTAGACAGGCAGTTTGCACCAGGATCCATGGAGATGGAAGACCATGAAACAGATGCATCGAATGTGAGGCAGTTTTGGACTATGTTTCCTTCTAGAGAAAGCTCAGAGTTCCTGGGTAGTGTAGATAGATTCGGCAAATGTGAGGCAATCTACACCAGGATTGCATGTTGGAGGGCTGTGGAG
This sequence comes from Wollemia nobilis, assembly GCA_028583015.1. Lineage (NCBI taxonomy): Eukaryota > Viridiplantae > Streptophyta > Pinopsida > Araucariales > Araucariaceae > Wollemia > Wollemia nobilis. The sequence continues at coordinate 5,473,713 of JAQPPZ010016059.1, read as the reverse complement.
AGAGCGACATGAATTTCTTCCAGATACGGGAGGCTAATGGCTGCGGCTATTATTCTATAATTTTTATTGCAGACTGTAGAGGGTCGGGGCCTCTATAAAAACCCAGGCAATGTAATGAGAGAGGAGTGCAGAGCTAGAGATTGCAATAGAGTGAATATAGAAACTAAGCCTGCGGGCTAGTATTGTAAATTTTATTTTCAAGCTGATTAATGAAAATTTGGATCTGGTAGATTGCAATTTTTGGCCCTGTGTCAAGTAGCCAAAACTGGTGAACCTCGATACATCTTGTGTTGTGTGATGCTCTCTTGGTATATTTTCTTTATTGAATTTTAAGCTTTCATTGTTTAGGCATTAAGAATTGAAGATTTAAGTATTAAGAGCTACACTGATTCACCCCCCCCCACTCAGTGTCATTGTGAGACTATCAGATATATGCTTTAGATTCAATTGCTTTTTCTCAAGATCTTATTTTATCTTAAGATAACATTATTGAATGTTCTAAAAGATAAAATATATAAAATAGGATTCAAGAACCTTTCTATCGATGTAAGCTAATAGGGATAAATAAATTCTTCTAGATAATGCATATTGTGCACATGTTGCACATTTTATTCAATGTTGTAAGGCATATTAAATTCATGTTTATCATTATATGCCAATGGTATTCGTCATACCATGTTATTGTAAAGGCACTTAGTGCCTATGAATTTTGCTTATTTTATCAATAAAATGATAATTCAAATTCTTAGATCTTAGTTTCTATATCAGTTTGGTATTAAAGCACCTGATCCTCCATGAGTTTTGCTCTTATCATCACTTCCATGTTTTGACACCATGCTATAGAGTTTGAACCATTCACTAGATGATATCTCTCACCAATGAAGATATATCTATGCTAAAATCCAACAAATCCAAGATGTCATGCTAGAAGAAATGGTAGCTACCATAGAAAATTTTGTTGATGATGAACTTCTTTTGGTTGAGGAAGAAACTCTTGCTGACGATCATGAAGCAAAACCTAGACTCGAACAAGGATCTATGGGTGATATGCCCATTGTATTGTCTTTATATGATGTTGCTAATATTGTTATACCTGATTATGTTGCAATTTTATCTATTGTAGATATTGAAGATGATGAAAGTGACATTCCATTTGAGTCGGGTTTCCTCGATTTTAACATTTGAACCAAATAACAAATTTGACATTATTCTATTGATTTTGATTGTTGAAGATTCTAAAGCAATGAAGGATTCATTACCTTCTCAATAAATATTTTTTGATATTTTTTAGGATGATGTTGTTTCACCCACTCCATGGGGTTCTTTGACCATGTCCCTTGCTAAACTCTATTTTTTCTTGATTTTATGTATATTGGCACATGTTCCTTCAGTTTTTGATGTTAAACTGCAACAACATGTCTAATTCCTACCACCATATGTCCATATTTTTTCTATACCTGTGAAACCTTCTTCATCGCTACCCCTAACTCTTAATTTATTGTTGGTACTCCATTGGCCACACCATATTTGTATCTTCCCTATGGCCCTCCTATTATTCAACCACTGTCATGGCCTCCCTACTCATGCTCCTCTTTATCATTGTCCCTCACCCTGGATGCTCCTAGCACCATCATTATTTGTTTTGATTTTATGTTGTGGGAAATTTAACCCTCACCATGGATATTTCCTACCTCATGTTTCCATGATCACATCTCCCTATGGGCCATAAAACACCCTCCCTTTTCTTGTGATCTATGTGTGCCCTTCCCCTTAGGGAATACATTTTCATTTAAACAAAATTAAATTAAATTAAATTCAATTTTATTTTAAAATTGGCATATGATAAAGGTATATTAAATACCTTCTTATCACAAGTGCCCCCATATTAAATAAAATAAATTGCGCATATTTTATTAAATACAATAATTGCACATATTTTATTAAATAAAAATAAATTAAAAAAACATTAAATAAAAATAAAAATTAAATTAAATTTTATTTTGTTTTATTTACAATTAGCATCTTCTGATGGAATATTCCTTTCTTCCTCAGAACCCATTAATTTTTTTTCTTCGCATGCCAAATTACGGGACCATCCAATCGTCCACTAGCATAGCAGTGTTTACAATAATTGGAAAGCTTTTTCCAAGCACAAATCAGTGCCAACATTCATTTTCTATTTTTTGAAGACCTACTCTAGTTCATCATTGGTCTTTCTCTTTTTGTATCAGAGTGCATTTTTTGTTGTACCCGACACTCTACCTTCCATATTTCTCCTCCAAATTTGTATGCATTGGTGTCCAATTCTTCTTTAGCAGGAAGGAATGATAGGGATCAATAAATGCTTGTAGATAAGGCATATTGTGCACATGTTGCACATGTCATTCAATTATGTAAAACATAGTAAATGCATGTTTATCATTATACACCAATGGTATTCACCATACCATGGTATTGTAAAGGCACTTGGTACCTATAAATATTGCTTGTTTTATCAATAAAATGACAATTTGAATTCTTGGTCCAAAGTTCAAGATGATGAAACAAATGCAAGGAAATCAAAATATCACTTGAATTGGAAATTCACTTGAAGAATGAAGATCATGATTAAAGAGTGCAGTCTTCAATAACCAAATAATGTAATATAGGGGTGTTTTGGAATATATTAGTTTATTTGGTATATTCTAATGTAACCCCATGGTACCTTCATGGTACATCTTGTAAATATTAGATTAGGGTTGAGTCTTAGTTTAGAGTGTGAGTAATATTTTATGTAATGTAATAATGTGTAGGAAATGCACAAGTGTTATGTGTGTATGTGTAGGAAATGCACAAGTGTCATGTGAGTGAGTGTACAAGTGTAATGAGAGTCTATGTGCACAAGTGTATTATATGTAAGAGTGCAAATATGTAATGTAAATATGTGCACAAGTGTATTAGGTTAGAGTGTACAAAGTGAAGATCAAGAGTCATGTCTATGTGTGTATGCAATATAGATTCATGTTTTCATCAAGTATGCAAGTGTCATATAGAGAATTCAAGAGTCATGAGACTTGGCATATGAAAAGTAATATCCAAGTATCAAAGTGTTTGTGTCTCAAGTATCATATTTGTAAGAGAAAGTAGAGTAATAAAGATTGCATACATTTTGAGCAATTAATATTGTAATTTGTGCTACATGCTTTGTACATGTATGATTTAGGTTATTTATATTCATATTATTGTTTATTAGTGAATTCTATTTGATATATTATAAGCATTGATATACATATTAGTTTTCTCATATTATTCTACTAACATTGTTATCTTGATCTTACTGTATTGTGGCTATATTATTTTTGATCCTATGGAATTTATCTTGTGAGTTTTATGCTATTATCAAAGTTTAAAAAACCATCAGTGGTATCAAAGCTACTATGAGTAGTTTCTTGCATAGGTTGAATTGTTTTAGATAATACAAAAATCAATTTTGTCTAGTTTGATAAAATTGATAGAATTTGTCTATTTTAAAGGGAGTTAGAATTGGACTCTATTGTAAGGTCATAGTAAGTAGAAAGGCTAGAGTCTTTCCATGGTTGAAGAATAACTATTTAAGACCAAGACTCAGCTATAGAGTCTTTCCATAGTTGAATAATAACTAGTGAATATTGAGACTTAGCTATAGATTCACTCCATGATTGAATTAAACCAATGAATATAAGGACTCATCTATATTGGAAGGTGTATCAACTTTAACATAATTGATCATTTTTTTTTTGAATTTACATGGTGGAATCGGTAGCTACCATGAATCTGGGCAGGCTATCCAGCTTTTATGGCCACCATAGTATTTTGCGTTGTCCACCCTAGAAGTTGCCACACAGATCTTTGCACAGTCCACCCCTATAACCACCATGCCACAATCATTTTAAACCTTTTACACCACTGAAAGCACTAGGAAAGGGACAAGCGTTCAGTCCGGTAAGGCCCGAGATTTGAATCTTGGACCTCCGCCCCCCTTATGGGGTTTGGATGAACCAATTTATCTACACCTCGAACCTCATAATTGATCATTTTAGGGATATAGTCAACCCTTGATATCAGAGATAGAAGTATTTTAGGGACATAGATATTCCTTGACACTAATTTCTATCAACTCAAAAGGAAGTTGAAGAATTTAGAACAATCAAGTCATATTGATTTTGATTGAGGTATAGAGAAATTCAACATCACCTTGACATTATAGGTTTGAGCTCTTAGGTGTGACTTAAGAAATTTATAGTATATATTGATCATCGGAAGTATGAGAAGATTCCTACAATATATAGAGAAGAATTTCATCTTCTAAATGCAAGAGAAAGCATAAAAGGAAGGATATATCAAGAAATAATATATCTATCTAAAATTAAGTTTCTACCAAGCAGAGAATAATTAAAGCTACAAAATATTGAAGTTTTAGGTTACAAATAAATCGACCTTGACATAGAATATTTAGGTATTGAATACAAACCTTGACATAAGAGGAATTATTTTAGGTCTTAAATATAGACCTTGCCTTAAAGAGATTATTTTAGGTTTTAAAAAGAGACTTTGACATTGAATATTGCAGGTCACTCAAACCTTGATATTGACAACAAGAAGATAAAGATAAAAGATCAATAAGAAAGTAGATTCACATAGAGTCAGGTCATATTAACCTTAACAAATATTCAAGATACATGAAGGCTTAATAGAGGCAGCCATGTGAAGGACAAGATACAATGGTCATTGGAAATATGATGATTTATTGGAAAGTAAATAAGTTCACCAAAGTGCAAAGAGAAATTGATTATTGAAAATAGACCCAAGTTCTAAATAGTGCAATAAAAGTATGATTTAGCTCTTAAAGGAGCTAAATAGGTGCAAAAATTAAAGGTAATGTGCTACAAAGTACCATTTGGATCTTAGTGGAGCTAAATAGGTGGATTAGCAAAGTTAGGTAGTATTGTTTCAAATACCAAAGGATGGAATAGAAGAAAGCATCACTCAAGAATTAGAAGAAAAGAGCAAGCAAGCCATTCAAAAGAGTGACAATGGAGTAAAAGGATAGCAACAAGGCTACAATAGAGTAGAATGATATGGGACTAGTAGGAAACAAGAAGAAAAAATAACATCTAGAAATATAATAGAGTACATCACTCTAATAAGAAAAACTTAGCATAAGAAAGGTGATACAAACATCTAAACATAGCCATATTCTTATCAGAATAGCAAAGTGATATGCACATCTGAACGTAGCCATATCCTCGTCTAAATAAGCAAGATTTGGAGCACAAAATTGAATCATAGGAAGGATAATATGTCGGGAAGGAAGGTGAAATGCTAAGCAACGAATTTCTAATGTTAATTGCTAAACAAGGAGTTTCTAACATTAAGAAAATTCAACCAAGTATGCCAACCGAATTGTCTTTGAAGTGAGTTAATTGCAAACACACAAGTGGAAAAATGTAATCCTCTCATGTAAGCTTGAAATATGCATCAAGGCAACTTGGAAATTACAAGGCGCATGCATAAAACAAATGCAATAAGGTTGAAACATTCACATATGACAGAGTTAAGGTTAGGTTTTTTAATTTATAAAGTTCATTTATGTTTGGAGCAATAAGTTAGGTAATTTGATTATTGGAGAGATAATTAAAGTTTATTAATTACTTTGTATTATTTCTTTGTTTGGAGAAATAAGTTTATTTAAGTTTTTTGGAGTAATAAGGTTTATTTTAGATATAGTTGTGAAATTATTTTTTAGTTGAAGTTTGGTTGGAGTGATAAGTTGTTTAGTTTGAATATTTATGTTTTTTGAAATATTTTTAAGGTTGAATTAGGAGTGATAAGATATTTTGGAATATATGATATGATTTAGTACATGCAAATGTACCATCATGGGTACATTACTACATTATGATTTTGTCTTAAATTAGGGTTTGAGTATTTATTTTATTCAATGTAATAAATGCACAAGTAATATTAGAATGTGCAAAGTATTCAATAATGTAAATGCGCATCATAGTCCATGTGCACATGAGTCCATAGAATAGGAAGGTGAAGAGTCATAGGAAGATGAAAGGCCAAGATTCACATCCCACTATATATTGGCCATAGTGTGAGCAAGTAGAATAATAACTTTATATCAAGTAGAGTAGATTAGAATACAAGTTTGAGATAATGTAGAACTTGTATGAAGAATGGAGTCCTTGAGATCTCCACATTTTGCATGAAGATCCTATTTTCGTGAGCTTTTATTAATGGTAGTTTTATGAGTTATTTCAAAATTTTCTTATAAATTTTACATGCTTAGTATATTTACATTATCATAGATTCAATATTACATGCTCATTTTATATCTTGTGGTTGATTTCTCATTAAGTATCTAGCATCAAAAGCTAACAATGGTATCAGAGCACAAGGTATATTGATAGGATATAGGGAGAGCCATAAGAAATATTGAGAGGAGATAGGGAGATCTCATTTTTAGAATATTTAGAATTTTAAGAATTTATTTTTGGTTAGATTGTTTTCTTAGGGTTTTAGGAAAACTCATGAGGACTAGGACTCAACATAGATTTGTTTTCCACTAGATTGAAGGATAACTAGTGATGTTTTAGAGATCTAGATATTTGCATGGATTTTATTGCTATTGTCTAATGTTTTTTGTTGCAAAAAATTAGTTATGAGAATTTGATAAGCTTCCTAAAATGGATAGAGAAGAATTTCATATTTTATTGTCTGAAAGTCTATGTACTTTTCTCATGTAGGGATTAGTTCTTTGTTGTAAAAAATGTAGATATTGAAGAAAGAAGAGACTCAAGAGAAGAAGTCCTCATTGAATATTGAGAAGAGAGAAAGAGGAAAAATGATTCCTATTGAATATTGAAGAAAGAGGAGACTCAAGGAAAAGGTTCCCATTGAATGTTGGAGATAGAAGATTGAGAATATACAAGAAGGAGGTCTCTATAGAAGATTGAAGACTACAGATTGAGAAAGAGGAGACCCAAGAGAAAGGTCCCATTGAAGAACTTCCAAATTTGGAAGATAGAATATTGAAGATTGAAGATAGAGGAGGACAAGGAAAAGTCCTATTGAATATTTGAGAAGCTATAGAATTTGAAGACCCAAAATAAGAGATCTCAAGAAAATTTGGAAGGAGAAATAAGGAGAAGGCTAGAGAAGCCTTATTGAAGAAATTGAAGAAGTGTCCATTGGAGAAGATTTGAAGAAAGCTCAAGGGAGAAGATTGCAAGAAGGAGAAGCTCCTGAAAAGAAGAAAATTGGGACAATTGTAGCCATCCGACAACAAGCCCAAAGGAAAAAGTATTTGACAAGAAGTTTGCCAAATTTTTGGAGAGTATTTTTAGAAGACCTCAAGACATTTAGATTCTTGAGGAGGAGGCCAGTAAATAGGCCAATTTTGAAGTCAAAATTTGACAAGAGCTAAGGAGGAGAAAGAAGATAGAAGAGGCCACCAATTTGAGGAATTGAAGACTACCATTGGAAAGGAGAAGATTGTTTTTTTGCAGCAAAATTTGAAGAGTCACAAGATAACAAATTGAAGGAGGAGTTGGTAGAAAAAGAAGGCAAAAAATCAAGAAAATTGGGCAGCATTAGAAGGAGAAAAGAAGGCTGCAAATTTTGAGAGTTAAGGACAACAAAATGAAGGAGAAATTGGCTGCATTAGAAGCTGAAAATTACATATTTTAGGACAGCAAGAGGGTATAATTTTTGGCAGCACTAATAGCTGCAAATTTCAGATTCTGAGAGAACAAAGTTGGAGGAGAATTGGAGCCACAAAACTCAGATTTTTGGACAGAAAATTAAAGGCTAAAAAGCAAAAAAAATTTTGGCAACAATTAGAGCTACAAAATTGACAAGTTTGAGGCAACAATCAAGTAAAAATGAGAGCTACAAAATTTACAAATCCGAGGCAGCAAATAGGTGAACCAAATCACCAAGAAATCTTACTACAAAGGAGGCCAAAATAAGGTTTGAAAATTGGTGTTATTAAAGTTTTTATCCAAGTATTATTTAAGTTTTTTGAAAACACCATATTTGAGTAGCAAAAGGAAAAAGTCTCAAGTTTATATCTTCAAATATTGGAGAAGAATTAGCTACAAAAGGTATGCCACATTGGTGCTATAAAGGTTATTATTTAAGCACCATATTAGAGCCATTAAATTTAGCAAAATAGAGCTCTAAAGTTTAGTGTCTCCAAGGTGAGTAAGGAGGCATCTTGGTTATCTTCAAACCTGCACATTTCAACAACATAAAGCAAATTAGATATTGCATAAAAGAATTTATAAGAGAAGAAAGCATTAGTTTCAAAGCATTCTATAGAGTCAACAAAGTGCAGATTTTTGAAGACTAGTAAGAGGTGATTTTACAAAGAGAAATATCACCCAAATAACAAGGTATATTACCTTGATTTTCTAAACCTCAAAGTATTGCAATATTAGGTCAAATAATACTTGAATACAAGGTAGAATATATAAGGAAAGTAACATAAAGTTTTGCTATTTGAAATAAGAAGCCAAGGCTGGGTATTTAGAGTATCTATGGGTGAAGAAGGTAGTGCATACTTATTTTGGGAGTATCAAGTTGAGTGAAGATCTTAGTCAGACAAGCCAACCATCAAAGCACCACCCAGGCATCATGAGATAGTAACCAGTTAAGCACAAACAAGGTATCCATAGGATAGCATCATCAGAGGTGTCTCAAGATAGCACCATGAATAGAGAATCTTAAGTTCCATTAGCACCACCATAATACCACCAAGAATTCAAAGTGCCACCACATTGAAGAAGGAGCCACCAAATCCAAGAACAAGCATCATTTCTAAGAAGTGGAGAATACCTAAATCCATAAGGCATTGAAAGAAAACCTAATGCCATTTGTTGTTACAAAGGTATAGAAGAATCAAGCAAAGATGTTTGAGGAGAAAATTCAGGTTAATTCTAGGTGTATAATATAAGTAGTACATTATCAAGCTAAGGGATCATTACAAAATAAATCAATCATGCTACATAAATGTGGACTAGAGCATTCCTAAGTAAAGAAGATTATAGGAAGTGTTACGAAGAAAGAAAGTAGACATTACTTGAAAGAGGAGCTCCACCAATTGGAAGGGCTAAATACAGTCATAAGAGGAGTGAAGAGTCTCATTGTCAAGTGTCATAGTGTAGAAGGTAACTCTAAGGAAAGTAAAATATCTTTGATGCATGTAAGACAAGTCATACAAGTTCACTCTTAAGATAAGAGTGTAATTTAGGTGAAGGGAGCGTAGAATATACGTATGTCAATGAAAGGAATAAAGGACAATAAATATCTTAGAAGGGACTAAAGAAGGAGCATTAAATACTATAAGAAATGTGTCATAGTGCATTGAATTTAGTAAAGAGGAACGTGCCTTAATCAGAGTGCAAGTTGTAGAATATAAAATTCAAGGAGAAGCAAACCACATATACAATGCACCATAATAAAAAAGGTACTAAAAGAATTTAAATTAACTTATATTTTTTGTAAAGGTAAATGAGAAATATGGAATATTAATGCTAATGTTAAACTTGATTAATATTTTTTGCTTGAGATTAATTAAATAAATGGGAGGTATAAGGATTTGCATTGATATACTATTTCCTTAGATGCTTTATTGAAATATTTGAAAGCCTTTTTGAAGCAAGAAATATTTAATTGGAAAGTAGTTTAATTACTTCATTCAAGCATAAGAAATATTTGCAAATAACTTAATTTGGAGGAATAAGGAATTCTACATAGAAATTGAAACATTAAATTTGCAAATATCAATATTTTCTAAATTTCTAATTAGGGAGTTATAAGGAGTTCAACACCAACATAGATCTTGAAATTTAGAAACTATATTATTGAGAATTGAAAGATACAAGAAATAAAACATAGGAAAACTACATTGGAATTAGTCTCTAACTCAAATTAATGAGACATAAGGAATCCAACTTTAAAGGTCTTGAAAATGGAAAACTTTATCAATTGAAAGTGCATCAAAAATATCGTTATATTTTTATTCACAAATAGGGAGAAATAAGGTTAAGAATAGTAGTTGAACATTAGGGAGATAAAAGGGATTCAACTCAAAGGAAAACTAAGAAAGCTAAGCACTTTATCAAGACCATAGTATATTCAAAACACTTGGGAGACACAAAGTATCATACAAATTTAGAATTGAAAAGAGTATATCAAATTTGATCCTATACTCAAATTCAAAGTTGGACAAAAATCTCAAAATTAGGGAGTCATAAGTTATTCTTTTTAAATCAAAGAGTTATAAGAAATATTACTTTAAAAATAACTATGGAAAAGCTTATTAAATATGCAAGATTCAAGGAATCAAAATGGTTCAAAGACATACTTGATTCTAAAAATGATAATAGGAAAAATGCAATTAGAAGAGAAGAACCAATATGGCTTAGAAATATTTTTGAGAACTCACAAACTAATAGTTTGGTAAAAGTAGATTCTATAGAGATATCTTCCAACGACATGATGAAAGGAACTTATATATTGGGAATCATACTCAAAAGGTAGAAGAGAATATTGATCAGAAAGACATCCTACAAATCTATGAAAGAAGTAAAGGTAGAGTAGCTTCAATTGTACACAAATGGTTTTACCATTTTATCAAGGAAATGGATGAACTTGAATTTCTAAAGACAAGTAACAAAGGAGTAGGGATATATTCACAATGTACTTATTGCAACAAGATAGGTCATGAGAAAGCAAACTGTTGGACTTTCCATCCATGTAAATATTATGGAGGAAAATCCCACTCATATTTTTTTATTACTATAAAGATAAGTACTATAGAATATTTGAAGAGATATTAATATTCAGATTAGATTATCTTTTTCAAGTTCTTATTTTTGAAGCATCTACTAATAATGAGTTCAAGTTTGAAGTTTTTGAAGAACAAGAAGAAAGGTCATCCAAAGAACAAAAGGAAATAAAATGGATCAATTATGATCCACTTAGGACTTGCAAGATAATGAGATCTCTTGTTCATCAAAGATACTTGAATAAATTCAAGAACGAAGATCCTATCAACCACTTTGAAATATAGAGAAGCAGTGAAATGAAGAAGACAAGAAAAGATAACATGAGCTCCAAGAATAAAATGAAGATTGAACCAGTAGAAGGACAAGAACCAAATCAAGTTGAAGAACATCTGAAATATGAAGATCCATATTGAAGACTAAAGTATTCAATAACCAAATAATATAATACAGGGGGGTGTTGGAATATATTACATTATTTGGTACATGCCAATGTACCACCATGGGTACATCTTTAGATTAGGAGTTTGTCTTAGATTAGGGTTTGAGTATTTACTTTATGCAATGTAATAAATGCACAAGTAATATTAGAATGTGCAAAGTATTCAATAATGTAAATGTGCATCATAGTCCATGTGCACATGAGTCCATAGAATAGGAAGGTGAAGGGTCATAGGAAGATGAAAGTCGAAGAGTCACATCCCACTATATATTGGCCATAGTGTGAGCAAGTAGAATAATAACTCCATATCAAGTAGAGTAGAGTAGAATACAAGTTTGATACAATGTAGAACTTGTATGAAGAATGGAGTCCTTGAGATCTCCACATTTTGTATGAAGATCCTATTTTCATGAGCTTTCATTAATGGTAGTTTTATGAGTTATTTCATAAGTTTCTTATGAGTTTTACATGCTTAGTATATTGCCATTATCATAGATTCAATATTGCATGCTCATTTTATATCTTGTGGTTGTTTAGTAGATTAAGTTTTTCTTATAAAGTTGGAGTTATAAGGTTTTTCTAATAGTTTTTTGATTTGTTAGATAAATTTCTAAATTTAAAATTTATTTAATTTAATAGTTTTTTAAAATAGAAGACTATTGAATATTTGCAAATTTAGTTATTTGGGAGTTAAAAGGTATTCAACTTCAAACTTAAGAAAATAAAATTTGTAAAATTCATTTTCTTAGTTTCTAAAATCTAGGGAGACATAAGGATTATTACTCCATAATATTTAAGTTTATAAACCTTGAAATTCTTTAAACTTAGGAGCTATAAAGTTGTCAACTTCAAAAATTACAAAAAAAATGGATAAATTATCAAGAGGAACTTTTCAACGTAGAAGACATATTAAGATATATAACCATATTTCTCAAAGGAAAAGTTCAAGAATAAAATCCATTTAATGAGCATCATTATATTCTTCAAAAATCTTATCAACAATGCAAATTAGGCTCAAGTAAATCTAATCAAGTGATTCAAACATAAAAAGATCTTTGGTATGTAGACTCGGGTGCTAGTCATCAAATATATGATAATTTGCAATGGTTTGATTGTTTAGAATTCAAAGGTAATTTCTATTTGAATATTGATGATGATAATAGGTACCTATTTTATAGAAGGGGTAGTGTAACACTTAGTGTACCATTTTCATATCTTGTACTGAAATATGTTATGTATATTACAAGATTGTCAACCAATCTCATTTCAGTTACTAAACTGGTTGAAAGTAGAAGATCAATTGAGTTCAAATGTATAAATATGCACAATAAATGCATTAAAAAAAATCAAAATATAAAGGTTCAAGGTGTAGACAAATTGGTTCGACCAAACCCCATAAGGGGGCAGAGGTCCAAGGTTCAAATTTTGGACCTCGTCGGACTAAATGCTTATCCCTTTCCTAGTGCTTTCAAAGGCATAAAAGGTTTAAAATGATTGTGGCATGGTGGTTATAGGGGTGAACTGCATGAAGATCTATGTGGTGGCTTCCAAGGTGGATAGCATAGAATACTATGGAAGCCATAAAAGTTGGACAGCATACTTAGATTCGTAGTGGCTATCAATTCCACCATGTAAATTTAAAAAAAAAAAATCAAAATATAACAAAGGCTATAAGACCAATTAAGAATGGGATATATGATTTATATTCAATTGGTTTTTATCAATATCTTATCTTATTTCAAGATAAAATTATTGAATCTTCTAAAATTTTAAATACAATAAATGGGATTCAAGAACCTCTCCATTAATGTAAGCATTGGGTGAATCCAAATTTGAATATGATGAAACAAATTTAATGAAATCAAAATATCACATGCATTGGAAAGTCTCTTGAAGAATGACGATCATGATTGAAGACTAAAGTCTTCAATAACCACATAATGTGATACAGAGGGTTCTAAAGTATATTAAATTATTTTGTACATGCTAATGTACCACAATCATAGAGCTTACTAGTGGACCTCTCTCCTGTGGAGGGTTCTACTTTCTTGCAGATTCTATAGAAATCCAGAGAGGGTTTAATTTAAAGAAATCTAATGGATCCTAGGTAATGGAATATCCATTGATTTTTGGAATGATTCTTGGCTTCTTGATCACTCTCTTTTACAAGACCCCAATCTCCATTTGTAACTCTTACCAAGAGACTTGGTTGATCCAAAGTAGAAGACTTCATTGATAGTGTTGAGAGTAGGAGATTCTTGAAATAAATTCCTTCTTCCACCGGTAGTAGAGAAGAAAATCTTGCTTGGAGATCTATATTTAACATTCTCAAACCATAGGTTTTAAAAGTGTAATAAGCATAATATTTGTTAATTGGGACGAGTGAGAGTTCTTGCTCCTTCTCAGTCAAATCAACTTATACTCTCCTTGACTCCCATGCTCCCCTTTGGGCTTCTCCCTGCAAATTCTAATTTAAACACCTGATTCTAAAGATATATATTTTGTATTGGTTGGTCATTCAAAAAAAATGTCTCACAATCAAGAATCTATGCAAAAGAGGAATGATTCTCCCCAATATATGTGACCTTTGTGAGTCTTCCAAGGAATCATCTTCTCACCTCTTTACTCAATGCCACTTATTGGTGTCTATTATGGAGCACATTACCTACACTTTGGGGGTTCAATGGGTCTTTCCTTTCTCAATATTTTACTTGTGCTTGCAATGGTTACCTCCCTTCAAATCCCAATGTCTCACCTGGTTCTTGAGATTCTTACTTCCTCATGTATTTTGGGGAATCTAGTGGGAATAAAATCATAGGGTTTTTTGGAACTCTAAAAGGAACCCAACATCGGTTTTATTAAAGGTTATTAGGGGTGAATTTGAGAATTTTGATACCTAGGTGGTAGGTATGATGAAGAAAATTTTGAGTACTTTATTGGTTTCCCTCTAAATCCAATGCCTATGGGAGCTCCTAACACAAATCAGAGGTATTATGTGAGATGGGATCTACCCCCTTGTGTATGGGTCAAGATCAATTTTTATGATGCCTTAAAATGAAACCCTAGCCTTGTTGGGATTGGTAGAGTAATTAAAAATGATAGAGTGGATTTGATTGCAGTGTATGCAAATTTCCTATCTATCCAAACTTCTCACTTTGTGGAGGCTAGAGCCTTGTTCCAAAGTCTTATGTGAATTGATTTCTTGGGCTTCTAGAAATTATTATTTGAAGGTGATTCACTCAATATGATCAATTTATACAACTAATCTAGACCCCCAACATGGATGATTTCTAATCTGACCGCCAAGGCTAACATTATTCTTTGTTCTAGAGAGGAAGTGCAATCCAGCATATCTTCGGAGAAGGGAATAAAGTGATAAACTTAATGGCTAATATTGGTCTCTCCAAATAAGGGTTAAATGTTTGTAATATGGATTTCCCTCAAAGCCTCTAGTGTTTAACTAATGATGACCGTGGACATGTTCAATTCTTGGATTACTGAAAGGAGTTGTTTTATTCCTCTCTACCTCTTGCTTCTCCCTACTTGGTTTTTTAATTTATTTGTTTTGTTAGATTTTTAGGATGAGTAGAGGTTTGGGTTTGAGCTATCATGGTGGCTTTCAACACACTTTTAAATTTTAAAGTGCCCATTTTGGTGTAAAATAAATTATATTAAATCCTATCATGGTAGATAGAAGTTACAATATGAATTTCTCCTTTGATGGTTTTAGGTAGTGCCACATATATTATTTTCCCATGTGTATTAGTTTCATCATTCCTATTCATGATATCCCATATATTAGTAGCTCGAGGAGCCCTAGGACTAGATATTTCCTTCTTATGGGCTAGCTGGGTCCATAAATAATTATGGATCAATTTGATTGGACCTTTTGTAGCTCATCTCTAGAATTTGACCAGCTACTTATATTGAGGGTTTACCACCTTGAAAGTTGCTTAGGTGGAATTTTTATAACCTACATCATATCCCTACTTATATTTAAATATTGTTACCAATATATCCATCATATTTTTCAAGGATATCCTTCCCTAGGTGGCTCAGAGATACCTCTACTAATTTTGGTTAGATTGGAAACTATAATTTCTCCCTATAGCACTCATGGGGGAAAAGAGTCCCTATCCATGCACACTTATCAAATTATGATGATAGTCTTGAGATCCTTGGGTTGATAACTAAGCTCTATTTTATTCCCAAACTACATTGTAATCCTTAAAGAGCATATATTTTTTGTGGTGTCACGTCCCTTGGAAATTTTTTCAAACTCTCATTGAAACTTGATACCAAAGACTATTCACGGACTTAATTTCCTAGTGTGGTTGTAGTATGATGCTTGATTCTTATTTTTCTATTTAACAATACTTCAACATGAGATCGATATCTTCACATAAGGATTTCAATATCCCTCTAGAGTGAAGTGTCCTAGATATTGATGATGAAGTAAGAAAAATATGCAAAAAGGTGGGTTGTTGGATTGCCTTCAATCCTTTTATGAACACCATAGATGTCTCTCCAAATAGATAGCACACTCATGGAGAAAAGTTTGATTTAAGGTTGGTGGACTAAAATTTCATTTCTCATTGGTCTTAGTGTTTAAAGTGGTAGGTCTTCTTATAGACGGTGTGTATCACAATTGTAAAAAATATTATCTCAAGAGATAATGGAGCTTCTTTTGGGAAGAAGGAGAATATATTTCAAAGATACAAAATGGGTATGATGCTAAATCTCTTAAATAACCTTGGAATTGGGTCATTATGGTTATAATGGACTACTTCACTTTGGACACGAATAGGGAGGTTTATGTAGTTTCCATATGATGTTCCTAGGGAGGTTTATGTAGTTTCCATATGATGTTCCTAAATCAACTCAAGAGGAAGAGGCTCATGAATATCCCACTTTTACTTTACCATTCATTGGTGAAATCATTTATGGATGTAAGGGGATGGAAAGGTCTAGACCCTATCCATCAAGGGTTGATTCTACTAACCTTTAATTTCATGGAAAATCTAAGGGTATACTAGTGGAGGAGGCACTTGCAAATATTGAGTCTTAAAATATCCCTTCGACTCTTGATCCACTCCTATCATCATCCAGGGATCCAATGGAATATTTAGAGTCAATTTTTGATAATTATATGACTCATTTTTCCTATGGGAAAGGAAATTCTAAAACCAATAGAATAATAGTAGTGACCCCTAGTGCTAACAAGGGGAGCCATGCGTGAAGATCTAAGTAGATTTCTTCAAAGGCTACGAAGACTGGAAACTCCCCTATTTCATTTGAGGTGATAGACTCGAATTATTACCTTCCAGTGATGAAAAATTCAAATCTCTCTAATTATTTGGAATAATCCAAGGAAATATCTCCTTTCGGTCTTGAGCCTCTTGAACTCTAGCCATCCTAGAGCATTCTCAATGAGAAACACCAGGCATTGTTGGGTGCTCTTCAAGTAGTGATTTTTTTATGTCCAAGATATCTATGAAATGTCTCATCATCATAAGTAATATGCAAGCCATAAGTAGGCTCTAGAGATAAATTTCTCCTTATTTTATGCTATCTACTCCAATTGGGTTCCATCTCATGTGTTTTCTGGATTGTTATGCAGTCTCTCATTTTGTAGGTTTTTGGTTTTCCTAAGTAAATATTTCTCACAAATATTAATCTTAGTCTCAACTTATAAATTTTGTGCTCCTTTTTGTATGAGGTTTGGTCCACATGTTTCTTGAGTGGATGTTTATCTCAATTAGTTGTTCTTGTTTGAGATTTATGACATGGCCTTGATCTCTCTTTGATCATTTTTGTAACAAGGTTTGGGTTCCCTTACAAAACCCCTTTTATTATCTAATAAATAAAAATATATACTCCCATGGTACCTTCATGGTACATCTTGAAAATATTAGATTAATGTTGAGTCTTAGTTTAGAGTGTGAGTAATATTTTATGTAGTGTTGTAATATGCAGGAAATGCACAAGTGTTATGTAAGTGTGTATGTGTAGGAAATGCACAAGGGTCATGTGAGTGAGTGTGCAAGTGTAATGAGAGTTAATGTTCACAAGTGTATTATATGTAAGACTGTAAATATATAATGTAAATATGTGCAAAAGTGTCTTAGGATAGAGTGTACAATGTGAATTTCAAGAGTCATATCTATGTGTGCATGCAATATAGTCATGTTTTCATCAAAAATACAAGTTTTATATAGTGAAGCCAAGAGTCATGAGACTTGGAATATGAAAAGGAATATCCAATTATCAAATTATATGTGTCTCAAGTATCATATTTGTAAGATAAAGTGGTGCAATAAAAATTGCATATGTTTTGAGAAATTAATATTGTAAGTTGTACTACATGCTTTGTACATGTATGATTTAGACTATTTACATTCATATTGTTGTTTATTAGTGAATGCTATTTGATGAATTATAAGCCTTGATACACATATTAGTTTAGTAATATTATCCTAATTACATCATTATCTTGATCTTAATGTATTGTAGCTATATTATATTTGATCCTATAGAATTTATCCTATGAGTTTTATGTATTGTAGCTCTTAGGTGTGACCTAAGACATTTGTAGTAGATATTGATCATAAAAATTGTGACAATATTTCCACAATATATAGAGAAGAATTTCATCTTCTAAGTGCAAGAGAAATCATAAAAGGAAGGATATATCAAGAAGTAATATATCTATCTAAAAGTATGTTTTCATCAAGTAGATATTAATTAAATTTGTAAAATATTGAAGTTTTAGGTCACAAAGAAATTGACCTTGATACAAAAGAGTCAGGTATTGAAGACAAACCTTGAAATAAGAGGAATTATTTTAGATATTGAAGATAGACCTTGACATAAAGGGATCATTTTAGGTTTTGAAGAGAGACCTTGATGTTGAATATTGGAGGTCACTCAAACCCTGACATTGATATAAATAAGACAAAGATAAAAGAGATAAAAGAAAGTAGATTCAGATAGACTCTGGTTATATTGAACTTGATAAATATTCAAGATACATGAAGACTTAATAGAGGTAGCTATATGAAGTACAAGATACAATGACCATTGAAAAAATGGCATCCACAGCTCCCTCTGCAACTACGGTCTCTACGGGCGGGATTTCCCAGGCCCCTTCTGGGGATCTGGAGCAAGGCGAGATCCCCCCTCGGAGGATGCTCCCACGAACCCCGACCCGGACCCGAGGCGGGATGACCTACCTAGAGAAGGTAATAGGGATGGCAAAACCCAGCCCCTATGGTAACCCTAACCACCCCCCGTGATCACTAATGGGGAAAACATGGTTCTTCCAGTCTCTCTCATGGCAGACAAACTCTCTTCAGAATCCCTCTCCCTGGTCGACAAGTTTGTGGGAGGGAGACCTGACATGGAATCCATAAGAAGATGGGCCAGATTCAAATGGTGCACAACAGGGAACCTTCAGATTGTGGCCCTCTCATGGGGTTTCTTCCTGATATGCTTAAATAACCAGAATGACTATGCCCGAATCCTCACTGGGGGTCCCTGGTTCTATGGGAGGAAAAGTCTATTTGTGACAAAATGGAAGCAATATTTCAATCCCCAGACTCAGGATATCAATATTGCTCCAATATGGGTTCGCCTCCCTGATCTCCCCATCCAGTTTTTCCACGAAGACATCCTGGGGTGGATTGGAACGTACATTGGGGACATGGTCGCTCTTGACCCTGCAACTAAAGCCCGGTCCCGCATGGCCTATGCTCGAATTTGTGTCAATGCCAACCTTGCTTCACAACTTCCTACCTGCCTAAACCTCATCTATGGGGATTTCCACTGGTGTCAAGCTATTGAGTACGAAAACAAACCAGCATTCTGCATCGAATGCAAAACCCAGGGACACCTTCGAGCCCATTGCCCATCCCTCAAGCCCCAACAGGAAGCACCTAGCACAAAGGGTCCCCCCTCCTCAACAATACCATATGGGAGAGCGCAATGACCGATCCAGAGGACCCGGTAACCGTAGATCGAACAACAAAAAGGGAAGCAGGCCGCTATCCAGGACCCTCCATCCACCAACCCTTCTTCAGATGCAGGCCAGGTATGCTCCATGTTCGCTTTTCCCAATATATTTGGGCCTTTAAATGGTTTTGATGATGAAGTTCTTCTCCCTGGATCCCTTCCTGTGCATCAACCCTCCACCCTTCCCCACCCCCATCCCTCTCCCTCCAGATCTGGGCCTTCCATCCCCATCTCCTCCCCATCCCCCCATCCCAGCCCGATCCTCTTCTGGAACCCTTGTTGGAGATCAACCCTCTTCCCCACTCTGGAGTTGCTTACCCCTCGGAAGAACCCCTATCCCCAACTGAATCCAACCCCGAATCCCAGGAGGATGCTTTCAGTCCCACCCATTCCAGAATGGACATCAGCTCTATCATCACCAAAAGTAGGAAAGGCCCCATTGATACAGGGGGTGAAAGAAAAAGAGGTCGACCCACCACCTATGAGCAAAGCAAGAAAGACACGGATGACCAGGTTGCCAATGGAGTGCAGCTAACCCTCAGTTCAGCCTTGTTCACTCAGGCAAAGGATGAGATGAAAAATCCCAAACCTCCCTCTATCTCAAGCAAGGGAGGCAAGAAACCTGCCAAAATATCTAAATGAAGATCCTCTCCTGGAACATCAGAGGGCTTAACAACATGAGCAAACAAAGGTTAGCTCGAACCACCAGGAAAGAGTACAAACCCTCTATACTCATCCTTCAAGAAACAAAAATTGACATTGACAGAACTCACAACGTAGTCCAAAAAATTTGGAAGACTGGACAATGGGCCTCATCCCCAGCGGAGGGATCTGCAGGAGGTCTACTGTGTCTTTGGGACCCTGATAAGGTGGAAGGCAAAGTCATCTCCAGCTCCAGCAGAACCTTAAACATAATGTTCTATTGCAAAGAAAACAAATTCACGTGGGTGTTGTCTAACATCTACGCCCCAAATAATCCTATGGAAAGATTCAACATGTGGAAGTCCCTGTCCCTTATGAAGGATGCCTTTTCCCACCTCCCATGGATGATAGCAGGGGATTTCAATTCTCCTCTCTTCCATTCTGATAAGAAAGGGGGAGTATCCTCCCCATCCAAAAGCATTGTAGACTTTCAGGCCTTTGTCATCGAAAATTAACCCATGGACATTCAAATTTGTGGCCACCAATTCACTTGGAGCAACAAGAGAGCGGGCTCTGAGCATATTCAGGTTAAGCTGGACCAGTTTTTTCTCTCCCAATAGGCCATTCCCCTATTTGGAGACACATCCCTGATCCCCCTTCCCAGGATAGGCTCTGATCACTCCCCCCTCCTTTTGGAATCAAATAAGGCTCCATCCTTCTCAACCCCTTTCAGGTTCGAGAATATGTGGATCCAACATCCGGATTTGAAACAATGGATTGAAGACTGGTGGTAGACCCCTGTCTCTGGTTCAACTATTTTCAAAGTATCCCACAAACTCAAGATCATAAAAGAAAACCTAAAAACTTGGAACAGGGAAGTATTCGGGGATATTTTCGATCTCAAGGCAAAAACGTTAAGTAAACTCAAAGATCTAGAGCAGCAAACTCAGCATGATCAGTGGACCCACCAGCTCAGGGAAGAAGAAAGGCAGCTGCTCACCGAATATCATAACATCCTAGCCAAGGAAGAGACCTTCTGGCACCAAAAATCTCGA
Organism: Wollemia nobilis; assembly: GCA_028583015.1. Taxonomy (NCBI): domain Eukaryota; kingdom Viridiplantae; phylum Streptophyta; class Pinopsida; order Araucariales; family Araucariaceae; genus Wollemia; species Wollemia nobilis. The sequence goes on along the minus strand of JAQPPZ010016059.1, from coordinate 5,452,750 downwards.
GCCCTTTGGCTCAAGGAGGGGGATGCCAATACTAGATTCTTCCATGCTTCTACTCTGCGAAATAGAAGCACAAACAAAATCAGAGAACTTACCTTGAGGGATGGCTCTGTCACTCAGGACATCATCAAGATCCGAGAAGAAGCCTCCACCTTCTTCAACAACATCATGGGCTCTAAAAATCCCTCCAATATTGTAGCCCAGGAAGCCCTGCTAGAAAATATCCCCCCTTGGTTACCCCTGAGATGAACAAATCCCTGATCCAACCCCTCTCTGAGAAAGAAATCAAAAGTGCTTTGTTCTCCATGAAAGTTGATAAGGCTCCTGGGCCTGATGGGTTTCCCCCTAGGTTTTTTTAGACCTTCTGGGACATAGTGGGGAAGGAGGTGAGTGATGCCATCATGGAGCTTCAGAAAACCAAAACCATCCCTCGAGGAACTAATTCCACTTTCATTGCCCTGGTTCCTAAAAGCCCCCAATGCAAATCCATGAATGACTTCAGACCAATAAGCCTTTGCAACATCCTTTACAAGATCCTAACCAAATCCCTAGCTCTCAGGCTTAAGAAGATCCTCCCCTCCATCATTGATCCGTGCCAGGGAAGCTCTGTAGAAGGCAGATCAATCATTGATAGCATCATATCTCTTCATGAAACCCTCCATTCATCCCAGTGCAACAAGAAAGTGACCATGTTTCTGAAACTGGACATCAACAAAGCTTTTGATCGGGTGGATAGGGCTTTTCTCCTCAAAGTGCTAGCTCGATTCGGCTTCCACACAGATTGGGTTCACCTCATCAAAGGCTGCATCACCTCACCATGGTTCTCAGTTTTAGTCAATGGGTCTGTTGCAGGTTATTTCCCTAGCCTCAGAGGGATCAGGCAGGGAGATCCCCTGTCCCCCTTTCTTTTCATCATCTTGGCTGAATCCCTGGGTAGAGCTTTCAAATAGGTCATGGCTTCGGGATGCATGTCAGGTATCAAAGCTTCTTCCAACTCTCCCCCCTTGTCTCACCAGTAGTTTGTTGATGATACTATTGTTGCAACATCGGCCTCCGTTGTCCAAGCTAAATCCATCAAAGGGATCCTTGATACCTATGCATCTATTGTAGGGCAAGAAATCAACTATCTCAAGAGTAAGTGTTACTTCCTAAACACACCAGGCAACAGGCAATGAAAAATTGCTCGTATCCTCCAATGTTGCATCGCTGCCCTCCCCACCTCCTACCTGGGACTCCCACTGTTCACCATGAACCCGAAGGAATCTATGTGGGACAATGTTATTGAGAGGATCAACCGCAAGCTTGCTTCCTGGAAGGGCTCCCTCCTTTCCCAAGCAGCCAAAGCAACCCTCACCTTGGCAGTCCTCCAAAGCATCCCGATCTATTTCATGTCAGTATTCAAAGCTCCTGCCTCTGTTCATTCCAAAATCGAGCAAATCCAAAAAAGGTTTCTTTGGGCCGGCCCAAAAAATTTGAAGAAATTCCACCTTGTCAGTTGGGACAAAGTATGCCAACCCAGGGACCAAGGGGGACTTGGTATGAGAAGATCAACAAACATAAATATTGCCTTACTAGCAAAACAGGCCTGGAAGTTGTTCACCAACTACAAAGCAGATTGGGTCACTATTGTCCAAAGCAAATATCTCAAAAACTTACCCCTAATGGACAACAACATCCCTACCAATGGATCAGCCTTCTGGTAGGGTGTTATCCAAGTGAAACCTCTTATCATGAGAGGGACACGATGGCAGCTAGGCACAGGTGCATCTATAAATTTTTGGGAAGACACGTGGTTGAAAGACAAACCCCTCAAGGATCTGCTTGAGGTGTCCAGACTTAGACCAAGTCTCGAAAGGAGATGGGGAAGCAAAGTGGTGAACTACATGGATAGAGGCAAATGGAAGATTCCCCTAGAAGACAATGAGCACCTCTTGCAGGTCGGCAAGACTCTGTCCAAGATGCTTAGAACCACCATCATCCCTACCATAGTCTCCCTAGATTACCCAATCTGGGCGAGAACTAACAGTGGGGATTTCACGGTCAAGTCTGCCCACTCCATGTTAGTCAAATCTCGGGTTCCCACTATTCCATTCAAGTTAGCTTGGGTTAAATGCCTTGTCCCAAAAATTGGGTTCTTTGCCTGGACAACCATTCAAAACAAGGTCCTCACCATGGATAATCTTATGAAAAGAGGGATCCCTATCCCCAATAGATGCCACCTCTGTCTGTCCAACTGGGAATCCATTGACCACCTCCTTTTAGAGTGTGAGTTCACTAGGGATGGCTTAGATCACATGTTCACCACCTTTCAAATCCATTGGGCCCACCCCAACTCCCTCCTGGACATGTTCATCCAATGGCCTGCTCCCTTCAGAAATCCCAAAGTAGCTTTCCTTTGGAAAATTTGCCTCCACCATTTCATTTGGCAAGTTTGGCTCGAACGCAATCGTAGGGTCTTCTCAACCGCCTTTTACAACTCCACCTCCATAGCCATTAAAGCCATTTCATACGCTTCTGAAAACTCCCATCTTATCCCATGGCCCAGATCCCCCTTGAGCAAGAATGAGGCTGACATCATCAATTCCCTCAACATCCCCCTTCCCACCTTATCCCCCCTCGACCCATCCCAGGACCAAAGCTCACTGGATCCCCCCTCCTGAGGGATGGGTAAAGTTGAACTTCGATGGCACATCGAAAGGGAATCCCGGTCTGGCCGAGGTAGGGGGAGTGATCAGGGATCACAAAGGAAAGATGGTTATGGCTTTTGCAGAGAATCTTCATCATCAAACCAACAATATGGCCGAGGCGTGGGCCCTGTGGCGAAGTCTTCACCTCATCAAGGGGTCATGTGTCAAGATCCATGTTGAAGGGGACTCTCTTAATATCATTGGTTACCTAATCTCCAACAAAGCCCCTCCATGGAATATCAGATCCCTTATCCAAGAAAGTAGGAAGTTGTTAAACCAACATTGCCAGGTGGAAGCCAGTCATACATACAGGGAAGCCAATCGGCTTGCGGATAGGCTAGCCAACTTGGGCTTAGGAAAAACACCCATCACCATGTGGCAAGACTCCTTCCCGCCAGATGTCCTCCAAGTTGCGGCGTCGGACAGTCATGATAGGTACTCCAAATCCATCCACGCTAACCAATGATTTATTTTTTCAATATTATGTAGGATCTGCTTTGGGCGTCCCATTGTCCGAGAGCCTTGCGATGTGTGCTCCAACACCCCTTGATGATTGGCTACTTCCCTGTAATCCATCAAAGTCATCATGCAAAGTCAAAATGCGGGTTTCCATCCATGGTGTCCCAATGCTCTCTGCCAGCTCCCTCTGCCACGTTTCCAGCCGCACCCCCTTTCCCTTCCATGCCCCTACCCATGTCTACAGACCTTGCCCAAGTTATCACCTCCACCCATGCGGATATGGTCCCTAGGCTTCCCCTTAATCCTTGCCATCCTCGGCGTGGCATCCCCCCATCCACCTGTCACCCATCCGCGAGGCTCGGCATGAGCTGCTCGCCTCCCCTGATCTATTTAATTCCCCACTTTAGCCTAGTCCATGACACTCCCCTCTGCAAGTCTATCCTGTGGGCCTCCTCCATCACCTCTCTTCCTATCCCCACCACCGCCACCATGGCCTACCTTGAACCAAGCTCTCTCCAGCTGGACACCCTAGCGTCTGCTTACCTACAGGGCGCCCAACTCACCACCCTGTTATCAAAATTCCATGGAGCTGAGGAAGACATCACGAAGGACTTTGTTCGTACATGGTCGAATGACCATGTCTATGTCAGGAACCTATGCTTTAAGGTCACTCCAGAGCTGATTGGCGAGATTGCAAAGCTATCGATCGGTGGGCGTCTTGTCCGCCATGACAAACACTGCTGGGAACCTGAATTGGAAGGTTTCCCCAACTACCAAAACTTCTTATGGGATGGCCATGCCCTGGACCATCAATCCCTTCCTCCCCCATTCCCCATTGTTGCCATTCCCCTCATTCAGTACTTAGCCTATGATGATCCCAACAAGCCTATGGCCAGCTTCCACCTTGCCCTTGTCAACCATGTCCGGGGATACAAACCCATGAACATTCTTGGGTTCCTTTATCGATCTATGCATCTCTCTATGGCCGTTGCTCGTAAGAAAAGTGCCCCCCTACCCACCAGGGGTTGTTCACTATTATTTTCTATCACGTTATGGCTAATCCCCCCATTGCGGCTACCCCTTTGCAATCTTCCCCCCTTCTCCCAAACCCCCCAAAGCCCTGCTCACTCTATGTCTAGTGAGCTTATGGCCAACGATGGAGTTCCCAACACCCCGGCCTCCGGGAAAGGCATTGTTGTTGCTTCCCCATCCATTCCATCCCCTTCCCCTTCCAAACCCATCCCCTCACCTCCCGCCCCCACTCCTTCCCCTTCCAAACCAACCCCTTCCCCTTCCAAACCCATCCCGTCCCCATCCAAACCCACCCCTCCCGCTAGCAAGAAGCCTTCTTTGGGAAAATGTAAAGCTAAAATTGAAGAAGCGGCCACCCCTGTTCATAGGTCGTCCAGGGCTAAGAAGCCCAAAATGGAATCCAATCAAAATTCTCCTCTGGATATTGAAGACCTCAGCGGGGACTCGACCCCCACATCTGGCATCTCCAACCGTCTCACCCGGATGTTTCTTCGGAGCTTCATCATCGCTTTCGAAAGTGCGAGTGCCGCCCTGAAGCACGCCCTCCAGTAGTGTGTTGACCAACCTGAAGAGGACATCACGGAGGTCGACCCTTGATCTGCTTTGGGTCTGTCTATTTTTGTTTTGAGGTCTTATGGGAATTATTGATGCAATGTTTGGTGATGTCTATTTTTGTGTTTGGCTAACCGCTCGGTTGGGTCTCCCTGTGTCAGCCCCTACGAGGGCCCTAGCGATTATCTATGGGTTATTTTTGTTTAGCTTTAGCAGCCCCTACGAGGGCAAGCACCACCTGATTACCGGCTTTTACATCCCCTGCGAGGGAATTTTGGCAATTGTATCCCCTGCACGGGATTGGTTAGAATGGTGTAGACTGATCCCTCATGGCAGAGGATTATGCAACATGAATGCACTTCAACTTGATGAAGTTTTTGTATATCTGGGATTGGGACCCAGTTAAAACCCTCTGAAACAAAACTACAACTTACCAAAAAAAAATATACAATGATCATTGAAGATACAATGATTTCCTAAAAATTAAAGAATTTCACGAAAGTGCAAAGAGAAATTAATTATTGAACAATAGAATCAAGTTCTAAATAGTGCAATCAAACTATCATTTGGATCTTAAATAATTTGAATAGATGCAATAATTTAAGATAATGTATTACAAAGTACCATTTGGTTCTTAATAGAGATAAATAGGTGGAGTAGCAAATTCAAGCAGTATTGTTTTAAATACCAAAGGATATAAAATAAGAAAGCATCACTCAAGTAGTGGAAGAAAAGAGCAAGAAAACCATTTAGAAGAATGACAATAAAGTAAAAGGATAAAAATAAGGCTACAACAAAGTAGAATTATGTAGGACTAGTAGGAAACAAGAGGAAGAAACTAACATCTAGCAACATAACATAGTACATCACTATAATAGGGCAAACATAGCGTAGGTGAGGTTATACAAATTTCTAAACATAGCCACATCCTCATTAGAGTAGCAAAGTGATACGAACATCTGAATGTAGCCATATCCTCATCTGAATAAGTAAGATTTTGAGCACAACATTGAACCCTATAATATACAACATTAATGGCCTATGAGAGAATTTGAATTGTAGAAAGGTGAATGTTTAGGGAAGGAAGGTGAAATGCTAAGCATAGATTTTCCAATGTTAAGTGCTAAACAAGGAGTTTCTAACATTAAGAAAAGTCAATCAAGTGTGTCAGTTGAAATGTCTTTGAAGTGAGTTAATTGCACCAAGTGAGACATCTCTAGATTAAGTCATATGTACCAAATGAACAATCCTCAAGAAAAATTTATTCAATGGAAGTGACACTCAAGCAGTATGTCTACAAGATAGCTAAAACTGTTGGTGCAACAGATGGGCATTAGAATATGAAATGCCTCATTTCTTATGTAAACACACAAGTAGAAAAATGTAATCCTCTCATGTAATCTTGAAAGAAGCATCAAGGCAATTTGGAAAGCATAAGACACATGCATAAAGCAAACAAAATGAGGCTGAAAAATTCACACACGACAAAGTTAAGGTTAGGTTTTTAATTTCATAAAGTTCATTTATATTTGGACCAATAAGAAAAGTTAATTTGATTATTGAGGATATAAGTAAAGGTTATTAATTACTTTATAATATTGCTTCTTTTGGAAAAATAAGTTTTTTTAAGTTTTTTGGAGTAATAAGTTCTATTTTAGATATAGTTGTGAAATTATATTTTAGTTGTAGTTTGGTTGGAGTGATAAGTTGTTTAGTTTAAATATTTATATTTTTAAAAATCTTTTTAAGGTTGAATTAGGAGTGATAAGAGAAATAGAAATAATAAGGGTTGTTTAGTAGATTATATTTTTCTTATAAAGTTGGAGTTATAAGGTTTTTTCAATAGTTTTTAATTTTTTAGATAAATTTTTTAATTTGAAATTTATTTAATTTAATAGTTTTTTGAAAATAGAAGATTATTGAATATTTGCAAATTTAGTTATTTGGGAGTTAAAAGATATTCAACTTCAAACTTAAAAAAAACAAAATTTACAAAATTCATTTTCTTAGTTTCTAAAATCTAGTGAGACATAAGGATTACCACTTCATAGGATTTAAGTTTAGAAACATTGAAATTCTTGATACTTAGGAGCTATAATATTGTCAACTTCAAAAAGTACAAAACAAATGTATAAGTTATCAAGAGTAATTTTTCAATGTAGAAGACACTATCAAGATATAAAACCATATTTCTCAAAAGGAAAAGTTGAAGAATAAAATTCATTTAATGATCATCGTTATATTCTTCAAAACTCTCATCAACAATGGAAAATAATTTTACGTAAATTTTGTTAGAATTATTGAGTTGTCATTGATGTCAAAGGCCGACTTGGTTTCTAGAAAATGGTGGGTGAATTATTCAAGGGAAAATATATTATTTAATTATTTATTTGTTTATAATTTGTGCAATATCAAGGGGTTATTTGATTTTTAAATATTTGAATATTTAAATCCACCCAAGGTTTAAAAATTTAAATATTATAATATTTAAATATTTAAAATAAAAATTTTAAATATTGATGTTATGTTTGCATGGGCTGACTACTTTGGCACCTAAGATAAAAAATGAAAGGATGGATATAAATAGGATGCCAAAGTTCATTTTAAGAAATTAAAGTGTGATGGAAAGTCTTCCATAAATATATGACACCATTTGCATATTCTAGTGGTTGAAGAGCCTTAGTGTGGTTGGAGATCACAATGATTTTAGATGATTTTGGAGTGCTAATGGCATAGAGACTATTTTGAGCAGTGGGACACGAAAAAATGGAGCAACGACATTGCTCAAGGGTTAAAATTACCAAAATCACAACAAAAAAGAAGTGTTTGTGGTACAATCCAACGAAGCATTAATAAGAGCAAAATTTTTTTTATGCATTCAAAGCATGATATATTTTATATGTTGCAATAGAAAATGGTCATCATCAAGGATAGATTAAAAAAATTAAACACTAAGGCAGTGTGGAAGTAGAATGTCACCCTAATATAACATTTCACTACAATGTGCTTATTGAAAAGGAAATGCCACCTATAGAAGAAACCTGGACAAGTAATTTTAGCATAGTGAAGTAACAATGTAGCATTTAGAGTGTCGAAGCTTTGAGAAACAACTCGCATCATTGTCATCTGCTATTTGCTTAGACTGTATTTAGAGTATTTATGGGTGAAAAAGGTAGTGCATAGTTCTTTGGGTAGTATCAAGTTGAGTGAATATCTTAGTTATATAAGCAGACCATCAAAGCACCACCCAGGTATCATGAGATAGTAACCAGTGAAGCACAAACAAGGTATTCATAGGATAGCATCATTAGAGGTGTCTCAAGATAGCACCTTGAAAAGAGAATCTTAAGTTCCATTAGCACCACCATAATACCACCAAGAATTCAAAGTGCCACCACCTTGAATAAGGAGCCACCATATCCAATAATGAGCACAATTTCTAAGAAGTGGAGAATATCTAAATCCTAAAGGCATTGAAAGAAAACCTAATGCCATTTTTTGTTACAAAGGTATAGAAAAATCAAGCAGAGATGTTTGAGGAGAAAATTCAGGTTACTTCTAGGTGTATAAGAGAAGTAGTACGTTATAAAGCTAAGGGAGAATTACAAAATAAATGGAATCATGCTACATAAATGTGGACTAGAGCATTCCTAAGCAATGAATATTATGGAAAGTTTTACAAAGAAATAAAATAAACATTACTTGAAAGAGGAGCTTCACCAGTTGGAAGGGCTGAATACAGTCATAAGAGGAGTGAAGAGTCTCATTGTGAAGTGTCACAGTGCAGAAGGTAACTCTAAGGAAAGTGAAATATATTTATGTATGTAAGACAAGTCATACAAGTTCACTCTTAAGATATGAGTGTAATTTAGGTGAAGGTAGTGTAGCATATACGTAAGTCAATGAAACCAATAAAGGGTAATCAATTTCTTAGAAGGAACTAAAGAAGGAGCATTAAATAATATAAGAAATGTGTCATAGTGCATTGAAGTTAGCAAAGAGGAATGTGCCTTAATCAAAGTGCAAGTTATAGAATATAAAATTCAAGGAGAAGCGGACTGCATATACAGTGCACCATAATCAAGAAGGTAGTAAAAGCACTTAAATTAACTTACATTTTTTGTAAAGGCAAAGCAGAAATATGGAATATTAATGCTAATGTTAAACTTGATTAATATTTTTTGCTTGAGATTAATTAAATAAAGGGAGGTATAAGGATTTGCATTGATATACTATTTCCTTAGATGCTTTATTGAAATATTTGAAACCATTTTTGAAGCAAGAAATCTTAAATTTTAAAGTAGTTAAATTACTTCATTCAAGCATAAGAAATATTTGCAAATAACTAAGTTTAGAGGAATAAGGAATTCTACATAGAAATTGAAACATTAAATTTGCAAATATCAATATTTTCTAAATTTTTGATTAGGGGGTTATAAGGAGTTCAATACCAACATAGATCTTGAAATTTAGAAACTATATTATTGAGAATTGAAAGATACAAGAAATAAAACATAGAGCTATTGAAAAGTTGGAAAACTACATTGGAATTAGTCTTTTTCTTAAATTAATGAGACAAAACTTTAAAGGTCTTGAAAAATAGAAAATTTTATCAATTGAAAGTGCATCAAAAATATCTCTAGCTTTCTATTCACACATAGGGATAAATAAGGTGAATAATAGTAGTTGAAAATTAGGGAGATAAAAGGGATTCAACTCAAAGTAAAACTAAGAAATATAAGCACTTTATCAAGACCATAGTATATTCAAAACTCTTGGGAGACACAAAGTATCCTCCAAATTTAGAATTGAAAAGAGTATATCAAATTTGATCCTATACTCAAATTCAAAGTTGGAAAAAAATATCATTAAGGATTCATAAGGTAGTCAACCTCAAAGGTTTAGATATTTTAAAATTCTACCAAAAATTATTCTTTTTAAATCAAAGAGTTACAAGAAATATTACTTTAAAAATAACTTTAGAAAATCTTATTAAATATACAAGATTCGATGAATCAAAATGGTTCAGAGACATACTTGATTCTAAAAATTATAATAGGAAAAATCCAATGAGAAGAGAAGAACCAATATGTCTTAGAAAGATTTGTAAGAACTCACAAGCTAATAGTTTGGAAAAAGTAGATTCTATAGAGATATCTTCCAACGACATGATGAAAGGAACTTATAAAAACTATATTAATGGAGATATTGGGAACCATAATCAAAATGTTGAAGAGAATATTGTTCAGAAAGACATCCTATACATATATAAAGGTAGATTAGCTTCAGTTGTACACAAATTGGTTTACCATTTTATCAAGGAAATGGATGAACTTGAATTTCCAAAGATAAGCAACAAAGGAGTAGGGACATCTTCACAATGTACTTATTGCAACAATATAGGTCATGAGAAAGCAAACTGTTGGACTTTCCATCCATGTAAATATATGGAGAAAAATCCCACTCATATTTTTTTGTTATTATAAAGATAATTACTATACAATATTTGAAGAGATATTGATATTCAGATTAGATTATCTTATTCAAGTTCTTATTTTTGGAGAATCTACTAATAATGAGTTCAAGATTGAATTTTTTGAAGAACAATAAGAAAGGTCATCCAAATAACCAAAGGAAATAAAATGGATCAATTATTTTCCTCTTAGGACTTGCAAGATAATGAGATCTCTTGTTCATGAAAGATATTTGAATAAATTCAAGAACGATTATTCTATCAACTACTATGAAATATAGAGAAGTTGTGAAATGAAGAATACAAGAAAAGACAACATGAACTCCAAGAATAAAATGAAGATTGAACTAGTAGAAGGACAAGAACCAGATCAAGTTGAAGAACATCTAAAATATGAAGATCCAAATTGAAGAATAAAGTCTTCAATAACCAAATAATAAAGTACAGGGGATGTTGAAATATATTACATTATTTGGTACATGCCAATGTACCACCATGGGTACATATTTAGATTAAGAGTTTTTCTTAGATTATATTTTGAGTATTTCTTTTATGCAATGTAATAAATGCACAAGTAATATTAGAATGTGCAAAGTATTCAATAATGTAAATGTGCATCATAGTCCATATGCACATGAGTCCATAAAATAGGAAGGTGAATGGTCATAGGAATATGAAATGCCAACAGTCACATCCCAATATATATTGGTCATAATATGAGAAATTAGAAGAAGAAATCCATATCAAATAGAGTAGAGTAGAATACAAGTTTAAAACAATGTAGAACTTGTATGAAGAATGGAGTCCTTGAGATCTCCATATTTTGTATGAAGATCGTATTTTCATGAGCTTTTGTTAATGAATATTTTATGAGCTATTTCATAAGTTTCTTATGAGTTTTACATGCTTAGTATATTGCCATTATCATAGATTCAATATTGCATGTTCATTTTATATCTTGTGGTTGTTTAGTAGATTAAGTTTTTCTTATAAAGTAGGAGTTATAAGGTCTTTTTAATAATTTTTTGATTTGTTAGATAAAATTCTAAATTTAAAATTTATTTAATTTAATAGTTTTTTTAAAATAGAAGACTATTGAACATTTGCAAATTTAGTTATTTGGGAGTTAAAAGGTATTCAACTTCAAACTTAAGAAAATAAAATTTGTAAAATTCATTTTCTTAGTTTCTAAAATCTAGGGAGACATAAGGATTACTACCCCATAGGATTTAAGTTTAGAAAACTTGAAATTCTTTAAAATTAGGAGCTATAAAGTTTTCAACTTCAAAGATTACAAAAAAAATGGATAAATTATCAAGAGGAACTTTTCAACGTAGAAGACATATTAAGATATATAACCATATTTCTCAAAGGAAAAGTTCAAGAATAAAATCCATTTAATGAGCATCATTATATTCTTCAAAAATATTATCAACAATGCAAATTAGGCTCAATTAAATCTAATCAAGTGATTCAAACATAGAAAGATCTTTGGTATATAGACTAGGATGCTAGTCATCAAATATATGATAATTTGCAATGGTTTGATTGTTTAGAATTCAAAGGTGATTTCTATTTGAATATTTATGATGATAAGAGGTACCTAGTTCATGGAAGGGGTATTGGAACACCTATATGCACCATTTTCATATATTGTACTGAAATATGTTATGTATATTACAAGATTGTCAACCAATCTCATTTTAGTTACTAAACTGGTTGAAAGTGGAAGATCAATTAAGTTCAAATGTATAAGTCTGCACAATAAATGCATTATCATAAATAAAAATATAAAGGTTTGAGGTGTAGACCAATTGGTTCAACCAAAACCCATAAGGGAGGTGGAGGTCCAAGGTTCAAATCTTGAGCCTCGTCGGACTGAATGCTTGTCCCTTTCCTAGTGATTTCAGCGGCATAAAAGGTTTAAAATGATTGTGGCATGGTGGTTATAGGGGTGAAATGCGTGAAGATCTATGTGGTGGCTTCCAATGTGGATAGCATAGAATACTATGGTAGCCATAAAATTTTTATAGCCTACCCGGATTCGTGGTGGCTACTGATTCCACCATGTAAATTTAGAAAAAAAATCAAAATATAACAAAGGCTATAAGACCAATTAAGAATGGGATATATGATTTATATTCAATTGGTTTTTCTCAATATCTTATATTATTTCAAGATAAAATTATTGAATGTTCTAAAAGTTAAAATACAATAAATGGGATTCAAGAACCTTTCCATCAATATAAGCATTGGGTGAATCCAAAGTTGAAAATGATGAAACAAATGTAAGGAAATAAAAATATCACATGCATTGAAAAGTCTATTGAAGAATGACGATCATGATTGAAGACTAAAGTATTTAATAACCACATAATGTGATACAAAGGATGTTGGAGTAAATTAAATTATTTGGTACATGCTAATGTACCACAATCAAAGAGCTTACTGGTGGACCTCTTTCCTGTGGAGGGTTTTACTTTCATGTAGATTCTATAGAAATCTAGAGAGGGTTTAATTAAAGGGATATTATGGATCCTGGGTAATGGAAGATCCATTTATTTTTGGAATTATTCTTGGCTTCTTGATCACTCTCTTTTACAAGACCCCAATCTAGAACCATTTGTAACACTTACCAAGAGACTTGGTTGGTCTAAAGTAGCAAACTTCATTGATAGTGTTGAGAGTAGGAGAGTCTAGAAATAAATTCCTTCTTCCATCGGTAGTAGAGAAGAAAATCTTGCTTGGAGCTTTATATTTAAAATACTCAAACCCTAGGTTTTGAAAGTGTAAGAAGCATAAGATTTTTTAATTGGTACGGGCGAGAGTTCTTGCTCCTTCTCAGTCAAATTAGCTTATACTCTCCTTGACTCCCATGCTCCCCTCTGGATTCCTCCTTGCAAAGTCTATTTTAAACACCTGATTTTGAAGGTAAATATTTTGTATTGGTTGGCCATCCAAATAAAATATCTCACAATCAAGAATATATGCAAAAGAAGAATGATTCTTTCCAATATATGTGTCCTTTGTGAGTCTTCCAAGGAATCATCTTCTCACCTCTTTACTCAATGTCACTTCTTGGTGTCTATTATGGAGCACATTACCTACACTTTGGGGGTTCAATGGGTCTTTATTTTCTCAATATTTGACTTGTGCTTGCAATGGTTACCTCCCTTCAAATCCCAATGTCTCACCTGGTTCTTGAGATTCTTACTTCCTCATGTATTTTTGGGAGTCTAATGGGAATAAAATCAAAGGGTTTTTAGGAACTCTAAAATGAACCCAAAATTGGTTTACTTGAAGGTTATTAGGAGTGAATTTGAGAATGTTGATACCTGGGTGGTAGGTCTTATGAAGAAAATTTGGAGTACTTTCTTGGTTTCCCTCTAAAGCCAAGGCCTATGGGAGCTCCTCACACAAATTAGAGGAATTATGTGAGATGGGATATACCCCCTTGTGGATGGGTTAAGATCAATTTTGATGATGCCTTAAAAGGAAACCCTAGCCTTGATGGGTTTGGTAGAGTAATTAAAAATGATAGAGTGGATTTGATTGCAGTGTATGAAAAGTTCTTATCTATCCAAACTTCTCACTTTGTGGAGGCTAGAGCCTTGTTCCAAAGTCTTATGTGAATTTATTTCTTGGGCTTCTAGAAATTCTTAGTTGAAGGTGATTCACTCAATATTATAAATTTATACAACTCCTATAGACCACCAAGATGGATGATTTCTAATCTGATCTCCAAGGCTAACATTATTCTTTGTTCTAGAGAGGAAGTGCAATCCAGCATATCTTCGGAGAAGGGAATAAAGTGAAAAACTTAATGTCTAACATTGGTCTCTCTCAATAAGGGTTAAAGTTTTGGAATATGGATTTCCCTCAAAGCCTCTAGAGTTTAACTAATGATGACCTTGGACATGTCCAATTTTTGGATTGCTGAAAGGAGTTGTTTTATTCCTCTCTACCTCTTGCTTATCCTAGCTTGGTTTTTTAATTTCTTTAGCTTGTTAGATATTAGGATGAGTAGAGATTTGGTTTTGAGCTATCATGGTGGCTTTCAACACACTTTTAAATTTGAAAGTGCCCATTTTGGTGCCAAAGCAATTATATTAAATCCTCTCATGGTAGATAGAAGTTACAAGATGACTTTCTCATTTGATGGTTTTGGGTAGTGCCACATCTATTATTTTACCATGTGGATTAGTTTCATCATTCCTCTTCATTGTAGCCCATCTATTAGCAACACGAGGTGACCTAGGACTAGAGATTTCCTTCTTAATGTCTAGTAGGTTCCATGAATAATTATGGATCAATTTGATTGGACCTTTTGTAGCTTATCTCTGGAATATGACCAACTACTTAGATTGAAGGTTTACCACCTTGAAAGTTGCTTAGGTGGAATTTTTATCACCTACCTCATATCTCTACTTATATTTAAATCTTTTTACTAGCGTATCCATCATAGTTTTCAATGATATCCTTCCCTAGGTGGCTTAGAGATAGCTCTACTAACCGTGGTTAGATTGGAAACTATAATTTTCCCCTATGGCATTCATGGGGGAAAATAAACCCTATCCATGCACACTTATCAAATTATGATGATAGTATTGAGATACTTGGGTTGATAAGTGAGCTCTATTTTATTTCCAAACTGCATTGTAATATTTAAAGAGTGTATATTTTTTGTGTTGTCACATCCCTTGGCAATTTTTTCAAACTCTCATTGAAACTTGATACCAAAGACTGTTCACGACCTTAAGTTTGCTCTTTCATCTTGGTGAGATATTCTTTAGTTTAGAGTGTGGTTGTAGGATGATACTTGATTATCATTTTCCTATTTAACAATACTTCAACATGGGATAGAGATATTCATAGAACTATTTCAATATCCCTCTAGAGTAAAGTGTCCTAGAGATTGATGATGAAGTAAGAAAAAATGAAAAAAATGTGGGTTGTTTGATTGCCTTCAATTCTTTTATGAACACCATAGAGGTCTCTCCAAATAGATAGCACACTCATGGAGGAAAGGTTGGTTTAAGGCTAGTGGACTAAAATTTCAATTCTCATTGGCATTAGTGTTTAAAGTGGTAGGTCTTCTTATATACTATATGTGTCACAATTGTAAAAAACATTCTCTCAAGAGAGAATAGAGCTTCTTTTAGGAAGAAGGAGAATATATGTCAAAGCTAAAAAATGGATATGATGCTAAATCTCTTAAATCACCTTGGAATTGGATCATTATGGTTATAATGGACTACTTCACTTTGGACACGAATAGGGAGGTTTATGTAGTTTCCATATGATGTTCCTAAATCAACTCAAGAGGAAGCGGCTCATGAATATCCCACTTTTCCTTTACCATTCATTGGTGAAATAATTTATGGATGTAAGGGTATGTAAAGGTCTAGAACCTATCCATAAAGGGTTAATTCTACTAACCTTTAAGTTCATGGAAAAATCTAAGGGTATACCAATGGAGGAGGCACTTGCAAAGATTGAGTTTCAAAAGATCCCTTCGACTCTTGATCCATCCCTATCATCATCCAGGGATCCAATGAAATATTTAGAGTCAAATTTTGATGAGTATATGATTCCTTTTTCCTATGTGAAAGAAAATTCTAAAACTAAGAGAAGAATAGTAATTACCCCTAGTGCTAACAAGGGGAGCCATGCATGAATATCTAAGCAAATTTCTTTGGAGGCTAGGAATACTAGAAACTCTCATATTTCATTTGAGGTGATAGACTCGAATTATTACCTTTCAGTGATGAAAAATTCAAATCTCTATAATTATTTGGAAGAATACAAGGAAATATCTCCTCCTTTGGGCATTGAACCTCTTGACCTCTAGCCATCCTAGAGCATTCTCGATGAGAAACACTAGGCATTGTTGGGTGCTCTTCAAGTGGTGATTTTTTTATGTCCAAGACATCTATGAAATGTCTCATCATCATAAGGAAAATGCAAGCCCTAAGTAGGCTTTGGAGATTAATTTATCCTTCTTTTATGCTATCTACTCCAATTGGGATCCATGTCATGTGTTTTATGGATTGTTATGTAGTATCTCATTTTGTAGGTTTTTGGTTTTCCTTTGTAAATATTTCTCACAAATTGTAATCTTAGTCTCAACTTATAGATTTTGTGCTGCTTTTTGGATGAGGTTTGGTCTGCATGTTTCTTGAGTGGATGTTTATCTTAGTTAGTTTTTCTTGTTTGAGCATTATGGCATGGCCTTGATCTCTCTTTGATCATTTTTGTAATAATGTTTGGACTCCCTTACAAAACCCCTTTTATTATCTAATAAATAAAAATATATACTCCCATGGTACCTTCATGGTACATATTGTAAATATTAGATTAGGGTTGAGTCTTAGTTTAGAGTGTGAGTAATATTTTATGTAATGTTGTAATATGTAGGAAATGCACAAGTGTCATGTGAGTGAGTGTGCAAGTGTAATGAGATTTTATGTGCACAAGTGTATTATATGTAAGAGTGTAAATATATAATGTAAATATGTGCACAAGTGTCTTAGGTTAGAGTGTGCAAAGTGAAGTTCAAGAGTCATGTCTATGTGTGCATACAATATAGTCATGTTTTCATCAACTATGCAAGTGTTATATAGCGAAGCCAAGATTCATGAGACTTGGCATATGAAAAGGAATATCCAAGTATCAAAGTATATGTGTTTCAAGTATCATATTTGTAAGATAAAGTGGTGTAATAAAAATTGCATACATTTTGAGCAATTAATATTGTAAGTTGTACTACATGCTTTGTACATGTATGATTTATACTATTTACATTCATATGGTTGTTTATTAGTGAATGCTATTTGATATATTATAACCCTTGATATACATATTAGTTTATTAATATTATCCTAATTACATAATTATCTTGATCTTAATGTATTGTAGCTATATTATATTTGATCTTATGGAATTTATCCTATGATTTTTATGTTAGTATTAAGGCTTAAAAATCCATTAGTGGTATCAAAGCTACTGTGAGTAGTTTCTTGCATAGGTTGAATTTATTTAGCTACATACAAAAATCAAATTTGTCTAGTTTAATAAAATTGATTGATTTTATCTATTTTAAAGGGAGTTAGACTTGGACTCTATTGTAAGGTCATAGTAAGTATAAATGCTAGATTCTTTCCACGATTGAATATTAAATAGTGAAGACTAGGATTCAGCTATAGAGTCTTTCCACGGTTGAATAATAATCAGTGAAGATTGGGACTTATCTATAGAGTCATTCCATGACTGAAGTATAACTAGGAAAGACAAGGACTCATCTATATTGGAAGGTGTATCATATTTAAGATAGTTTATCATTTTAGGGACATAGCCAACCCTTGACAATAGAGATAAAAGGATTTCAAGGACATATATATTCATTGACACTAATTTATATCAACTCAGAAGGAAGTTGAAGAATTTGTAACAATCAAGTCATATTTATTTTGATTGAGGTATTAGGGAAATTCAACGTCACCTTAAAATTAGCAGTTTGAGCTTTTAGGTGTGTCCTAAGACATTTGTAGTAGATATTGATCATAAAAAGTGTGACAATATTTCTATAATATATATAGAGAATAATTTCATCTTCTAAGTGCAAGAGAAATCATAAAATAAAGGATATATCAAGAAGTAATATATCTATCTAAAAGTATATTTTCATCAAGTAGAGATTAATTAAACTTGTAAAATATTGAAGTTTTAGGTCACAAAGAAATTGACCTTGATACAAAAGAGTCAGGACTTGAAGACAGACCTTGACATAAGAGGAATTATTTTAGATATTGAAGATAGACTGACATAAAGGGATCATTTTAGGTTTTGGAGAGAGACCTTGACATTGAAGATTAGAGGTCACCTAAACCTTGACATTGACATCAAGAAGACAAAGATAAAAGAGAAACAAAAAAGTAGATTCAGATAAAATTTGGTTATATTGACCTTGATAAATATTCAAGATACATGAAGGCTTAATAGAGGTAGCTATATGAAGGAAAAAATACAATGATCATTGAAGATACAATGATTTCCTATAAATTAAAGAAGTTCATGAAAGTGCAAAGAGAAATTAATTATTGAACAACGGACTCAAGTTCTAAATAGTGTAAGAAAACTATCATTTGGCTCTTAAAGAAATTGAATAGGTGCAATAATTGAAGGTAATGTGTTACAAAGTACCATTTGACTCTTAGTAGAGCTAAATAGGTGGAGTAGCAAAGTCAGGCAGTATTTTTTTAAATACCAAAGGATAGAAAATAAGAAAGCATCACTCAAGTAGTGGAAGAAAAGAGTAATCAAACCATTTAGAAGAGTGAAAATAAAGTAAAAGGATAAAAACAAGGCTACAACAAAGTAGAATGATGTGGGTCTAGTAGGAAACAAGAGGAAGAAACTAACATCTAGCAACATAACATAGTACATCACTCTAATAGGGAAAACATAGTGTAGGTGAGGTTATACAAATGTCTAAACATAGCCACATCCTCATTAGAGTAGCAAAGTGATACGGACATATGAATGTAGCCATATCCTCATATGAATAAGCAATATTTTAAGCACAACATTGAACCCTAGAACATACAACATTAATGGCCTATGAGATAAGTTGAATTGTAGGAAGGTGAATGTGTAGGGAAGGAAGGTAAAATACTAATCAAAGAGTTTCTAATGTTAAGTGTTAAACAAGGAGTTTCTAACATTAAGAAAATTCAATCAAGTGTGCCAGCTTAAATTTAATTGAAGTGAGTTAATTTCACCAAGTGAGACATCTCTAGATTAATTCATATGTGCCAAATGAAAATGCCTCAGGAGAAAGTTATTCGATGGAAGTGACACTCAAGCAGTATGTCTACAAGATAGCTAAAATTTTTGGTGCAACATATGGGCATTAGAATATGAAATGCCTCATTTCTTATGTAAACACACAAGTGGAAAAAGGTAAACCTCTCATGTAATCTTGAAATAAGCATCAAGGCAATTTGGAAAGCATAAGACACATGCATAAAGCAAACAAAATGAGGCCGAAACATTCACACGTGACAAAGTTAAGGTTAGATTTTTAATTTCATAAAGTTCATTTATATTTGGACCAATAAGTTAATTAATTTGATTATTGAGGATATAATTAAAGGTTATTAATTACTTTATATTATTGCTTCTTTTGGAGAAATAAGTTTATTTAAGTTTTTTGGAGTAATAAGTTTTATTTTAGATATAGTTGTGAAATTATATTTTAGTTGAAGTTTGGTTGGAGTGATAAGTTGTTTAGTTTAAATATTTATATATTTTTAAATATCTTTATGATTGAATTAAGAGTGATAAGAGATATACAAATAATGAGGGTTTTTTAGTAGATTATGTTTTTATTATAAAGTAAGAGTTATAAGGTATTTTCTATAGTTTTTAATTTTTTAGATAAATTTTTAAATTTAAATTTTATTTAATTTAATAGTTTTTTGAAAATAGAATATTATTGAATAGTTGCAAATTTAGTTATTTGGGAGTTAAACTGTATTCAAATTCAAACTTAAGAAAACAAAATTTACAAAATTCATTTTCTTAGTTTCTAAAATCTAGGGAGACATAAGGATTACTACTTCATAGGATTTAAGTTTAGAAACTTTGAAATTATTGAAACTTAGGAGCTATAAGGTTGTCAACTTCAAAAAGTACAAAACAAATGGATAAGTTATCAAGAGTAAATTTTCAATGTAGAAGACATTATCAAGATATAAAACCATATTTCTCAAAAGGAAAAGTTGAAGAACAAAATTCATTTAATGAGCAACATTATATTCTTCAAAACTATCATCAACAATGCAAAATAGTTTGAGGTAAATTTTGTGAGAATTATTGAGTTGTCATTGATGTCAAAGGCCGACTTGGTGGCTAGCAAACGGTGGGCGAATTATTCAAGGGAAAATATATTATTTAATTGTTTATAAGTTGTTCAATATCAAGGGGTTATTTGATTTTTAAATATTTGAATATTTAAATCCACCAAAGGTTTAAAATTTTAAATATTATAATATTTAAATATTTTAAAATAAAAGTTTTAAATATTGACGTTATGTTTGCATGGGCCGACTACTTTGGCACCTAACATAAAAAGTGAAAGGATGGATATAAATAGGAGGCCAAAGTTCATTTTAAGAAATTAAAGTGTGATGGAAAGTCTTCGATAAATATATGACACTGTTTGCAGAACCGAGTGGTTGAAGAGCCTTAGCATGGTTGGAGATCATGATGATTTTAGATGATTTGGGAGTTCCAATGGCATAGAGAATGTTTTGAGCAGCGGGACATGGCAAAATGGAGCAACGATATTGCTGAAGGGTTGAAATTATTGAAAGCACAACAAAAAATAAGAGTGTTTGTGGTACAAGCCAACAGAGCATTAATAAGAGCAAGCATTTTGTTTATGCATTCAAAGCATGATATATTTTAGATGCTGCAATAAAAAATGGTCATCGTCAAGGATAGATTATAAAAACTTAAACATGAAGGCAGTGTGGAATTAAAATGTCACCCTAAGATAACGTTTCACTACAACATGCTTATTGGAAAGAAAATGCCACCTATAGAATAAACCTGCACACATATATTTAGCATAGTAAAGTAATAGCATAACATTTAGAGTTTCAAAGCTTTGAGAAACAACTCACATCATCCTTATCTACTATTTTCGTAGACTGTGAGTGCCAGAATATACTAAAATGTGGTTTGTGGTTTCATCTTGAAATTGCATGTGGTGGGAGCTAAAAAAAATAATGGAATATTAGCAGAAGACTAGCAGAGCCACCATGACGAAAGACTAGCAAAACCACCAAGAAGCACGTGTGAAGGTCTAGTCTCATAAAGAAAACCAGACTTGATTTTTTTACTCTGGTGGACTTACATCGATTGGAAAATACATTCGTGTGCATAGTTTGCTCAAATCCAATTTGGTGGCAGGTGACCAACTTTGACATCGTAGTAATAAAAGAATATAATCCACTATGATTGTCATTATTTCAGAGAAACTATCAGATCCAATGAGTTCTTGTGATAGAATTATGTGCAATCCTATATGTCAGTGTTGATCAGATTTGGGAGCAAACTTGAGAAGTGTTTTTTATCATATTTTGGAGCAAAACTAAGTGAGTTTGGTGACTCGATGATATTGGTGTCTCCCGTAGGTTGGTTCCTACACAATTGTAAAAGGAGTGAAGAACACAAGCATATATTGAGAGGGGGGGTGAACAGTATAAGACCTCTTTTTACTTTCTCTATTTAACTTCAACTTCACAAAGCAATGAACCAATAGCAATATCAAAGTAATGCATAAAGCAACACACAATGAGACACCAATTTTAATGTGGTTCACCCAACATGGGCTACCTCCACAAAAATTTTCTCTAAAAATCTTTCTCAAAGTTCTTTGGGAATCCTTCCCAATTACAATATTTATGAGCCTCAGCCCAAAGGAGAAACCTTCCCCTACTCAAGTATTTATGATCCTTTTCCCAAAGTAGAATCCTTCCCCTCCTCATGAATTTATGAGCCTCCTACCCAAAGGAGAATCCTTCCCCTCATCTCTAGAAATGATACTTCAAAAGATAACTTGCCTCTTATTCTGCTAGCACGTGGAACTCATTTTCCATAGAAGACCTCCTATCCTCAATGCTCGGCCTTAAGAGACCTTTGTCCTCACTAATCACCTCCACAGCAACTCATCAACTTGTACTAAACACAGTCAGTCGGTCCAGCACAAGTCTTCCTCACTTTGTCAGATCTTTCCCAAGCTCAACTCATAAAGCTTGAACAAATAAATCTCTGTTGCACACAAGCCTTATCAAATACTTGTCAAAACTTTCCTCAGGTTCTTCTCAAAGAACCACTTCAACTCTGTCCTCAAGTCCTCTACTAGGACCTGTCCAAATCAGCTCACAAGTCCTCCCTAGAACTTGTCCAAATCAGCTCACAAGTCCTCACTAGAACCTGTCCAAATTAGCTCACAAGTCCTCACTAGAACCTATCCAATTCAGCTCACAAGTCCTCACTAGAACCTATCCAAATCAGCTCACAAGTCCTCACTAGAACCTGTCCAAATTAGCTCACAAGTCCTCACTAGAACCTGTCCAATTCAGCTCACAAGTCCTCACTAGAACCTGTCCAAATCAGCTCACAAGTCCTCACTAGAACCTATCCAATTCAGCTCACAAGTCCTCACTAGAACCTGTCCAAATCAACTCACAAGTTCATCAAGAAAAACTTGCTTAGCATGAACCCACAAAGATAATTGTTAGAGACCCAATGTGATTCATCAACCTCATAGAAGCATAAAGAGAATTTTTATAGACTCAATATGTTCTATACTTAACTCCCAATATCAATCTCAAATCTCATAGAAACATAAAGAGAATTGTTAGAGACTCAATATGTTCTATACTTAACTCCCAATATCAATATCAACTCAATCTCAATCTCAAAATAATAAGATAGATGTAGTATGCTTTTCTCAAGAACATGAAACACAACCCAACAATTGCCAACCATGCAATATCTCATATAACAATGATACTCATGTTCTTTCCACAACCAATATCTTTGCTCAACCAATTAGGGCTTTAACAACAATGCTTATAGACAAGGTTTAACCAACATCATTCAACTCAACATTAACCTTGAAGCATTCAACCAATCACTACATGAAAAGGAAACTAGTAGACATCCTTTTCCCTCCAAAGGTATTTGAACAAAATAGCCACCAACATAAATCACCAATGCAAAGAATAACTTTCTCAAATCAATCTCAATGGAGTAATCCCAAATCATGTATCAAGTAAAGCATTAACTTGATCAAAACAACCTCTATGGAAGCAACTCAACCATCAATCTCAAAACAACCAACTAAGGGTTTCACCATCTCAATGCAAGTAGCAAGACTTACTAACATAAACCCTAGTGCAAAATGCTTCCTCTTCCTCAACCAGAATTATGCATTCACCCAAAAAAAACTCATCAATGATTTTAATGCATAAACAATCTTCAATATCTATAAAATGGGATTTACACCAACAAGAATACCTAGTAGACAACCTTTTCACTCCAAAATCAATTTCAAAAAATACACCATCAACAATATACATGGAAGAAGTTGCCCATACCTTTGTTTGAGGAAGAAGAGAATAGTTCTTCAACCTGTTACCAACACCACCCTCAACTTTGCCACCAAGTTAGGGTTAGATCACAAAAGTAACCACAAAAATATTTATTCCATAAAACACCGTATGACTCCAATCCTTAGAAGTCAACTACCAAAAATACAAACAATATATCCTTTTACACCTTATTTCTCCAAATTAATTAAACCATGCTCAAGGAATGATAGCTTCTAAGAAAATCTCACTCAACAATCAAGCCAAAAATCTCAACCACACACTATCAACCTTATATCTCCAAAGAAGCATTTAACCTTAAAAATAATTTTAAATAAATCTGCCCAACCACTTCTTCTTTAACAAAATGTAGATTTTATTTAAAAAACCTTACCAAAAAAATGCTTTCAAAAATCGTAGGTCAACAGTGCCTCCAAAAAAATCGGAGTGCAAAAACTCTTCTCACACTCCACGATGGGAGTCGAACGCTTGACCTCCCTTCAAGCGCCTTCGTAGAACAGTCATTGCCACTAGGCCAACGGTGCTAGCTTGAAGGCTAGCAACAGTCTCCTTCTCCTTAACCCTTTGCGATGGATAAACGTGGCGAAAAAATGATAGCTGTAGCTTTTACTTCCCAACGAATTTCTTTAACACCATTGCTTTGGACTATAGGTTATGGCTTATATAGCCAAACTTCCATGCTATGCACGACATCGACAGGAGGATAATTTGAAATTTTTGAATTAATATTATTGTGGTGCCTTCGAAACAACTTTAGGTTTTATGAAACCCTTTTGATTATTTAAAAAATAATCACAGGTCTTTTAGACCTTAGACCTTAGGTGGAGAACCCATTAAATTATTAAAATAATTTAATCACTAAATCAAATAAATAATTAATTAAAAAACCTTAAAAAGGTTTTATTAATTAAGTTATTTAATTAATAAGTGTCTCTAGCCTTTGGATTAAGCTGAGAGTGGCTTTGAGAAAAACCCTTAATGCATCCACCTGATTTTAATAAAAACCCTTAAACCTACCATGGTTTTGATAAAAACCTTTTCATCTACCACATGGAATCTCTCCGAAATCTTCTAGAAAATATTCTTTAGAATCTTCAACCTTTGAAGCCAATAAATCCTCTTGACATTAATTCCAGTTCCTTTTGACATCAATGAAAACTCATAGACAAGAAGCTAGGATCTCAAACCCAAAATTGCCAACAATCTCCCCCTTTTTCATTGATGGCAAACCATGCTTCTCAACAACACTGAAACTCAAAATTGTTGTATAGAAATCAGCTCCCCCTGACTTGAGGCTCTCCCCCTTACTCATATCTCTCCCCCTTTGTCATCAATGGCAAAGGGTCACCTTTAGGGCTTGGGACTAAGAATGAGCCTCTTAGCTTAGTCCCTCCCCCACCTCCTATTGAGGTGATTAATTTTTGGGTGGGAGTAAAAATCCCATTAGGCACTAATCTTCATCAGTGTCTATAGTTGCCTTACCATGTCTTCTCTTGTTCTCCTTATGCATATTCCTATTCCTGTTCCTGTCATTGTTGTTGTTCTTGTTATCATTCCTATTCTTATCCATGTCTTTATTCTTGTGCTTGTTCATACCCATGTTCCTGTTCCTATACCTTGGAATTTTAGCTCTACATTGTCTAGCTATGTGACCTTCATTATTGCACTTATAACAACTAACAATGTTATTTCTTTGAGGTATACCTGATATTTGACTCCATTTGTTCTGACCAACCCTGTTCCTGTTATTAGCCTTGCAATAAATAGCCTTGTGCCCAAACTATTTACAAGAGTAGCAATACCCTTGAAAGAAATTACCACCTCTGAATCTGTCATTTACCTTCCTCACTTGAGTCATGCAATGTGAAGCCATGTGACCAAACTTGTGACAAGAAAAACATCTGCCATTAAACTTTCCTTGATTTGACCTCTTAGGTCCTGTAAACTTTCTCCCCTTTTTTTTATTCTTATTTTTTGATTATGTGCATCTATCACTCAAGGACTCTTTTTTTGAAGTACTTTCCTCATCAGAACTCTCTTCCTTTTGGAATCTCTTACTAGATTCCCTAGCAGAGTCACCAATACCTGTTTTATCTGTTGTCCTTCTTTGATCTTTGATAATTGACTTTACCTTTTTGGTGTTATCTTCAAACCTGTAAAGCTTCTCCTTGTGCTCTTTAGTTTCCTCTTTCAAGGAAGCCACTTTCTGTTCCAACTCTCTACACTCAAGAACCTTAGACGCTAACTTATCCTTAAGTTTTTGTGTCTTAGCTATAGAGAAGTCAAGACTTTCTATAAGCTCATCTCTCTCAATACAACATTCATCCAATTTATCATTGAGTCTAGCATTCTTCTTTCTTTTATTTTTCAAAGCACTAAGAGCACTAACAAGTTCGGCTTCAAGATCTACTTCACCATCCTCTATAACTTCCACTATTTGTTTACCTTTTGAAACATCAATGACTTTTTTAGATTTCTTATCACTAGAGGTGCTACCCTTTTCTAAAGCCATACAAAGATCTTCCTTACAATTTTCCGAAGCATCCTCATACATAGTATAACTAGAAATCAATCCATCATTTTTGTAATCATCCTCAAGATGTCCAAAATTTCCACATCTAAAACATTTCATAAGGACAAATCTATGTTTCTTTTCTTCTTCTTTTTTTGTTAGGAACAACATCTCATTTCCAACATCACTTGAAGAACTTTCACTATCACTACTAGAACACTTACTTGCCTTGTCTAGGTAGAAAATTTTCTTGTGTTTGTGAGAGTACCCTTTCCTTTATTGCTTTGCTCGTATTTATTCTTCCTTTGATACCCATGCCTTTCAAAATCCTTGCTCTTATAATATTGTTTATCTTCATCACTTTCATCCTTGGCAGTAGTATAGTTAGTAGCATAATGACCAAACTTTCCACAATTGAAACACTTGACATATTTCATACCTTTGTGCTTTCTTGAGAACTTGCCCTTCTTGCTGTAATATGCCTCTTCATCACTAGAAGACTCATCACTATCTTGAAGCTCTTTACCCTTGGATTTATTGGTAGCCTTGAAAGTTGCCTCCTTCTTAACATCAACCTTCACTTGAGTTCTCAACTCAAATTCTGCAAGTATACTATGAAGCTCATCCTTTTTAAACTTATCCAAATCCTTAGCTTCCTCAATAGCAGAAATATTTTCACTAAATCTATTTGGAAGAGACCTCAAAATCTTATCACAAATATCATTTTCAGCAAGCTCAAGACCTAGTTCCTTCATAGAGTTAATAATCTCATCCATACGAAGCATATAGTCACTAATATTTTCTTGATCACTCATCTTGAGTTGTTCAAACATACCTTTGAAGTGTCTCAACTTGGCCTTTCAAACATTTGCATCACCTATATGAACCACCTTCAACTGTTTCCACATTTCACTAGTTGTCTTGCAGTGAATCACCTTGGTAATATCTGCCTTCTGTAAACCCTTCAGGATTGCATTCATTGCCTTTGAATTGCTATGATGTAGGAGCCTCTCTTCCTTAGTAGAAGTACCATGCTCAGGAATGGTATACTCATCCTCAATCACTTCCCAAACTTCATTTCCAAGAGCCATAAGATGAACCTTCATCCTAGCACTCCAAAGCCCAAAATCTGCCCCATCAAGAATAGGTGTTGCATTACCACTTGTAGATTCCATTGTGTTCTTTACAGTATTTTCCTTCAATTTGTTAAACTTTCTAAAGGAACCCACTCTAATACCAAATGAAGAACACAAGATTATACTGAGAGGGGGGGTGAACAGTATAAGACCTCTTTTTACTTTCTCTATTTAACTTCAACTTCGCAAAGCAATGAACCAATAGCAATATCAAAGTGATGCATAAAGCAACACACAATGAGACACCAATTTTAACGTGGTTCACCCAACATGGGCTACCTCCACAAAACTTTTCTCTAAAAATCTTTCTCAAAGTTTTTTGGGAATCCTTCCCAATTACAATGTTTATGAGCCTCAGCCCAAAGGAGAAACCTTCCCCTACTCAAGTATTTATGAGCCTTTGCCCAAAGGAGAATCCTTCCCCTCATGAATTTATGAGCCTCCTACCCAAAGGAGAATCCTTCCCCTCAGCTCTAGAAATGATACTTTAGAAGATCACTTGCCTCTTATTCTGTTAGCACATGGAACTCCTTTCCACAGAAGACCTCCTGTCCTTAATGCTTAGCCTTAAGAGACCTCTGTCCTCACTGATCACCTCCATAGCAACTCATCAACCTATACTAAACACAGTCAATCGGTCTAGCACAAGTCTTCCTCAATCTTTCAGATCTGTCCCAAGATCAACACATAAAGCTTGAACAAATAAATATCTGTTGCACATAAGCCTTCTCAAAGACTTGTCAAAACTGTCCTCAGGTTCTTCTCAAATAACCACTTCAACTCTGTACTCAAGTCCTCTGCTAGGACCTTTCCAAATCAGCTCACAAGTCCTCCCTAGAACTTGTCCAAATCAGCTCACAAGTCCTCACTAGAACCTGTCCAAATCAGCTCACAAGTCCTCACTAGAACCTGTCCAATTCAGCTCACAATTCCTCACTAGAACCTGTCCAAATCAGCTCACAAGTCCTCACTAGAACCTATCCAATTCAGCTCACAAGTCCTCACTAGAACCTATCCAAATCAGCTCATAAGTTCAACAAGAAAAACTTGCTTAGCATGAACCCACAAAGATAATTGTTAGAGACCCAATGTGATTCATCAACCTCATAGAAGCATAAAGAGAATTGTTACAGACTCAATATGTTCTATACTTAACTCCCAATCTCAATCTCAAATCTCATAGAAACATAAAGAGAATTGTTAGAGACTCAATATGTAAGATACTTAACTCCCAATATCAATCTCAACTCAATCTCAATCTCAAAATAATAAGATAGATGTAGTATTATTTTCTCAAGAACATGAAACACAACCCAACAATTGCCAACCATGCAATATCTCATATAACAATGATACTCATGTTCTTTCCACAACCAATATCTTTGCTCAACCAATTAGGGCTTTAACAACAATGCTTATAGACAAGGTTTAACCAACATCATTCAACTCAACATTAACCTTGAAGCATTCAACCAATCACTACATAAAAAGGAAACTAGTAGACATCCTTTTCCCTCCAAAGGTATTTGAACAAAATAGCCACCAACATAAATCACCAATGCAAAGAATAACTTGCTCAAATCAATCTCGATGGAGTAATCCCAAATCATGTATCAAGTAAAGCATTAACTTGATCAAAACAACCTCTATGGAAGCAACTCAACCATCAATTCAAAATAGCCAACTAAGGGTTTCACCATCTCAATGCAAGTAGCAAGACTTACTAATATAAACCCTAGTGCAAAATGCTTCCTCTTCCTCAACCAGAATTATGCATTCACCCAAAAAAAAACTCATCAATGATTTTAATGCATAAACAATCTTCAATATCTAGAAAATGGGATTTACACCAACAAAAATACCTAGTAGACAACCTTTTCACTCCAAACTCAATTTCAAAAAATACACCATCAACAATATACATGGAATAAGTTGCCCATACCTTTGTTTGAGGAAGAAGAGAATAGTTCTTCAACCTGTTACCAACACCACCCTCAAATTTGCCACCAAGTTAGGGTTAGATCATAAAAGTAACCACAAAAATATTTATTCCATAAAACACCTTATGACTCCAATCCTTAGAATTCAACTACCAAAAATACAAACAATATATCCTTTTACACATTATTACTCCAAATTAATTAAACCATGCTCAAGGAATGATAGCTTCTAAGCAAATCTCACTCAACAATCAAGCCAAAAATCTCAACCACACACTATCAACCTTCTATCTCCAAAGAAGCATTTAACCTTAAAAATAATTTTAAATAAATCTACCCAACCACTTCTTCTTTAACAAAATGCAAATTTTATTTAAAAAACCTTACCAAAAAAATGCTTCCAAAAATCGCGGGTCAATAGTGCCTCCGAAAAAATCGGAGCACAAAAACTCTTCTCACACTCCACGGTGGGAGTCGAATGCTTGACCTCCCTTCAAGTGCCTTCATAGAACAGTCGTTTCCACTAGGCCAATGGTGCTAGCTTGAAGGCTAGCAAGAGTCTCCTTCTCCTTAAGCCTTTGACGATGGATAAATGTGGCGAAAAAATGATAGTCATAGCTTTTACTTCCCAACATTTGTGCAATTCAAATTTCTTTAACACCATTGCTTTGGACTATAGGTTATGGCTTATATAGCCAAACTTCCATGCTATGCATGACGTCGACGGGAGGATAATTCAAACTTTTTGAATTAATATTATTTTGGCACCTTTGAAACAACTTTAGGGTTTATGAAACCCTTTTGATTATTTAAAAAATAATCATAGGTCTTTTAGACCTTAGACCTTAGGTGGAGAACCCATTAAATTATTAAAATAATTTAATCACTAAATCAAATAAATAATTAATTAAAAAACCTTAAAAAGGTTTTATTAATTAAGTTATTTAATTAATAAATGTCTCCAGCCTTTGCAGTAAGCTAAGAGTGGTTTTGAGAAAAACCCTTAATGCATCCACCTGGTTTTAATAAAAACCCTTAAACCTGCCATGGTTTTGATAAAAACCTTTTCATCTGCCACATGGAATCTCTCTGGAATCTTCTAGAAAATATTATTTGGAATCTTCAACCTTTGAAGCCAATAAATCCTCTTGAAATTAATGCCAGTTCCTTTTGACATCAATGACAACTCATAGACAAGAAGCTAGGATCTCAAACCCAAAATTGCCAACAAGGAGATTGGTGTCTCCTGTAGGTTGGTGCCTACGTTATTGTAATAATTATATTGGTGTCTCCCATAGGTTGGTACTTATGTTATTGTAATTAAGATATTGGTGTCTCTCGTAGGTTGGTGCCTATGCATTTGTAATAAGAGTATTGGTGTCTCTTGTGGGTTGGTGCCCACGAATTTTTATAGAATAAATAAAAGAAATGTTTTGTCATGGTTTTCTCCTAAAAGGGTGTTTCCACATAAAATACGTGTCTCTTGTGTGTGTGGTGATTTATGCATTGATTCATTATTGCATTCATATTATTGCAATTATTGTTTGGAAGGAAAAGTTTTATCTTATATTGTTCACCCCCCCTCTTAGTATAAGTGTGTGTTTCTTCAGTTGGTATTAGATCAAGTTCCTTCCTGAAAGCCTAAAAACTTGAAGGAAGATCTTACAATAACACACATGGCCATGGAAGTGAAAGAAGATGCTCATGTTGTTGAAACCCAAGAAAAGAGAAAAATCCAAAAATGAAGAGGAATCCATAATAGATATCGAAGAGGAAGCCATAGTGTACATAGAAGAGGAAATTGTTTTTGCTCTTAAATAGGTGAAGAGGCTTAGAAATAAGAACTCAATATTGAAGACTCAAGTACAAGAGGATGAGAAGACAAAGGTAATTTTTTTGCAAGATCTCATCTACTTAAAAATCAAAATTGAAGAGGCAAAGTGGATTGAAGAAGTTATGACTAAGCAGTTAAAAGAAAAAGTATTGGAATGTAAAAAATTGGAACATTAAATTATCTCTCTAAGGAAGGAAGTTGAAAAATCTAATGATAATATACAACAAAATATTAGGTTTGATAAAAGCACAAAAATCTTGGATGATATTATCAAAGCACAAATATCTTTGATTATAAATACTGGACTTGGTTTTGAAGAAATTCAAAAGAAACAAAAGGATTCAAGATCAAAAAGAACAGGGGCATCAAAGAAAATAATTAAAGAATAGCCTGAGACCTATGTTGATGTGTTGATAAATGGAAGCATCAAGAAGGAAGAAAAAAAGGAATCATCATGGACCAAGGTCAATCATGAAAATAGCAATGAGAGAACCATGCGGCCATATCCTCCAAGGAAATCAGATAGGTTTCAATATTTCTTCCATGGTTATTTTTTTTCATGTAACCAATTTGGTCATAAAGTTGTACATTGCAGGGTTTATGCTAAAAATAATTTTGGCTTCACCAAGAGAAATTTCAATTCATTTTCACCTCTCATGGATTACAACATTATTTGTTACAAATGTAATAATTTTTGACATACAACTAAATGGTGTAGAACGGTGTTCCCTAAACTTCCAAAATCAAGCAAGAAGGAGGATGGTCAAACTATTCAAAAGGATATGTCCTCCAAATTTTGGAAGAAGAAAATGGAACAAGAAAATGAGAAGTCTATGTTGGTACAAATATCTCTTGATGTGAAAAATAAAGGAAATTAGTGGTACATTGATAGTGGTTGTTCAAGCCATATGATGGGTGACAAAATAAAATTTCTCTCTCAAAGAAATAAATGGAGGCATAGTGAAATTTGGTGATAATGCTTCTACCAAAATTGTTGGAAAGAGAACCTTGAGCTTGGATAATGGAAGATCAAGGACAGAGAATGTGTTATATGTTGAAGGGTTGAAGCACAACCTTCTAAGTGTGAATCAACTATGTGATCAAGGACATACACTCACATTTCACTTAAATGGATGTGAGATCAGGAAATCCAAGATAGGAAAGCTTATTGCAGATGCTTGTAGAACTACAAACAATCTCTACATGTTGAGTGAAATTAAGGGAGAAAAATGCTTTTTATAACAAGAGTATGAGATTTGGTTATGGTATAGGAGAATGGGCCACCTGAACTTTGAAAATATAGTGAAAATAAGCAACAAATAGGCAGTCAAAGATTTCCTAAGATAGCCAAACCCCCAAGCACAATTTGTGCACAGTGCCAACATGGTAAGCAAATAAGATCAAGTTTCAAATCAAAGAAATTCTCTTCATCAAAGCCTTTGGAGTTAATTTACACCGATCTATGCAACCCTACAAGGACAAATAGCTTACAAGGTGAGAATTATTTCATGTTGTTTATTGGTGATTATTCTAGAATGACTTGGGTAACATTCTTAAGAGAAAAATCATAAGCCTTTAAAAGGTTCAAGACATTCAAGGCACTTGTAAAAAATAAAACAGGTAAAAATATCAAGTGTCTAATATCAGACAGAGGATATGAATTCACTTAAAATGAATTTTTAGAATTCTATGAACAACATGGAATCAAAATATAATACTCAGTAGTAAGAACTCCATAGTAGAATGGAGTAGTTGAAAGGAAAAATAGAATTTTTCAAGGCATTTCTAGGGCCATGCTAAATGAGTAAGTTTTTATATTCCTTTTGGAGATATGTGGTTCATACAGTTGTTTATATCATCAATAGAGATCAAGAGTAAATTACCATAAAAAATTGTATGATCTTTGGAAGGCAAGACTAGCTACTATGAAGTATTTCAAAAATTTTGGAAGCAAATGCTACATTAGACAAGATGAAAAATATTTGGGCAAGTTTAATTCTAGGTGTGATGAGGGTATCTTCCTTGGATACTCTTCAAAGAGAAAATTCTATAGATGATACAATAAAATATTACATAAAATTGTGGAAAGTGTAAATGTAAGATTTGATGAAGAAATATATCTAAGATAACCAAATCAAGATATCGTGTATCAATAAGGAAAAAGTTGCAAAGATGAAGAAACTTAAGAATATGAGAATCAAAGGACACCGTCAAGAACACCCCCCAAAGTACCATTTAAGGCACCACCTAAAACACCATCCAGATATGTGCAAAATAACCATCTAGGAGATCTAGTTATTGAGAATCTAGATGAGAGAAAAATGAGGAATATAATAGGAATAGATGAATATACCAACTTATCTTCAATATCTAAAGTTGAGCCAAATAATTTCAATGAAGCAAGTGAAGATAAATATTTGATTAAGGCAATGGAAGAAGAGTTAGATAAAATAGAGAAGAGTGAGACTTGGGAACTTGCCCCACATCCAAAAGACAAGAACGTAATTGGAACCAAATGGGTCTACAGAAATAATTTGAATAAATATGGTCAGGTTATCAGAAAAAAATCAAGAATTGTGTGCAAAGGCTATACACAAGTTGAGGAAATTGATTTTGAAAACACATATGCTCCTGCTTCTCATCTTGAGGCCATAAGAATGTTCTTGATATTTCAAGTTTCAAAAACTTCAAAGTGTACCAAATGGATGTAAAATCGACATTTCTTAATAGAGGAAGAGGTATACATTGAGCAACCATATGGTTTCAGCCTAACGAACAAGCCGAAATATGTATGCAAATTGAATAAGGCTCTCTATGGACTAAAGCAAGTCCCTTGGGTTTGGTACTAAAGGTTGGATAAATACCTCAAAGAACAGGGTTTCATAAAAGGTATAGCTGATAGCAACCTGTACATCAAGAAAGAAGAAAATGAACATTTAATTGTAGTGATCTATGTGGATGACATCATTTTCAGAGATAGTAATAACAAGATGTGTCAATAATTTGCAAAATATATTCAAAGTGAATTTGAGATGTCAATGCTTGGTGAACTATCCTTCTTTCTTGGTTTGCAAATATCATAGTTAGATAAAGGTATATTTCTCTCTCAAACCAAGTATGTAAAGGAAATATTAAGAAAATTTAGGATGAAGGATTACAATCCTGTGAGTACCCCATGATTACATGATGTAATTTAAGTAAATATGATGAGTCTCCTAAGGCTAATCAAACTTTGTATAGATCCATGATTGGAAGTTTACTATATGTCATAGCTACAAGGATGGATATAATGTAGGCAATCAGATTGGTGGTAATATTTCAAGCTGCACCAAAGGAAACACATGTACAAGCAGTAAAAAGACTCTTAAAGTATTTGAAAGGAACTATGGAGTTTGGACTGTGGTATCCCAGATGTGATAATTTCACTCTTACTACATATACATATGCGGATTGGGTAGGCAGTATGGATGATAGGAAAAGCACAAGTGGAGGAGCATTTTATTGGAGACTATTTGGTCTCTTGGTTAAGTAAGAAAAAAGCATCAATACCCTTATCTACTATAAAGGCGGAGTACATTGCAACAACTACTTTTTACACACAAGTTTTATGGATGAAACAAACCTTAAGTGATTTTAAAGTAGAGAATGATCATCCTATCTCCATACTTTGTGATAATACGAGTGCCATCAATATTTTGAATAATATGGTGATGCATTCAAGTTTTATTTACAAGGTTACCATCAATGACAAAGGGGGAGACTATTAGAATTATTGAGTTATCATTGATGTCAAAGGTCAACTTGGTTGTTAGCAAACGGTGGGTGAATTATTCAAGGGTAAATATATTATTTAATTATTTTTTAGTTTATAAGTTGTGCAATATAAAGGGGTTATTTATTTTTAAATATTTGAATATTTAAATCCACCCAAGGTTTAAATATTTAAATTTTATAATATGTAGATATTAGATTTAAATATTATAAAATAAAAATTTTAAATATTGATGTTATGTTTCCATGGGCTGACTACTTTAGTTCCTAAGATAAAAAGTGAAAGGATGGATATAAATAGGAGGTCAAAGTTCATTTTAAGAAATTAAAGTGTGATGGAAAGTATTTGATAAATATATGACATCATTCGTAGAACCGAGTGGTTGAAGAGCCTTAGCATAGTTGGGAGCACCAATGGTATAGAGACTATTTTGAGCGATAGGACACGACATAATGGAGCAACAACATTGCTGAATATTTGAATCCACTGAAAGCATAATGAAAAAGAAGAGCATTTGTGATACAAGCCAACGAATTATTGATAAGAGCAAGCATTTTGTTTATGTAGTTAAAGCATGATATATTTTAGATGTTGCAATAGAAAATGATCATCGTCAAGGATAGATTATAAAAAATTAAACATGAAGGCAGTGTGGAAGTAGAATGTCACCCTGAGATAACATTTCACTACAAAGTTCTTATTGGAAATAAAATTCCTCCTGTAGAAGAAACTTGCACATGCAGATTTAGCACGGTGAAGTAACAACGCAAAATTCGAAGTGTTGAAGCTTTGAGAAGTAACTCGCATCGTCATCAACTACTGTTTTCTTAAATTGTGAGTGCCAGAATAGACTAAAAAGTGGTTTGTGGTTTCATCTTGAAATTTTATGTGGTGGGAGGTAAAAAAAATCATGGAAAACTAGTAGAAGACTAGTAGAGCCACCATGACTAAAGACTAGCGAAATCACCAAGAAATGTGTGTGAAGGTCCGGTCTCACGAAGAAAACCAGACTCAACTTTTTTACTCTGGTGGACTTACATAAATTGGAAAATACATTCGTGTGCATAGTTTTCTCAACTCCAATTTGGTGGCAGGTGATCAACTTTGACGTCGCAGTAATAAAAAAATATAATTCATCGTGATTATCATTCTATTAGAGCAACTTTCAGATCCAAGGAGACCTTGTGACAAAATTATGTGCAATCCTATATATCATTGTTTATCAAATTTGGGAGCAAACCTAAGCAATGTTTTTTATTATATTTTGGAGTAGAACTAAGTGAGGTTGGTGCCTCAAGGATATCGGTGTCTCCCGTAGGTTGGTGCCTACGCTATTGTAAAAGGAGATTGGTGTCTCTTGTAGGTTTGTGCTTACGTTATTGTAATAAGGATATTGGTGTCTCTAGTAGTTTCATGCCCATGCATTTGTAATAAGGGGATTGGTGTCTCTTGTGGTTCGGTGCCCAAAAATTTTTATTTAAGAAATAAAAGCAATATTTTATCGTATTTTTCTCCCGAAAGGGTGTTTCCACATAAAATCCTTGTCTCTTGTGTGTGTGGTGATTTTTACATTGATTCATTATTGCAATTATATTATTGCAGTTTTTGTTTGAAAGAAATTTTTTTATCTTATACTATTCACCCCCCTATCAGTATAAGCGTGTGTTTCTTCAAATCTAATCAAGTGATTCAAATAGAAAAAGATCTTTAGTATATAGACTCAAGTGCTATTCATCATATGACTGATAATTTTTAATGGTTTTATTTTTTATAAGTTAAATATAATTTCTATTTGAATGTTGATGATGATAAGAGGTACCTAGTTCATGGAAGTGGTAGTGTAACACCTAGTGCACCATTTTTATATTTTGTACTGAAAGATGTTATGTATTATACAATATTGTCAACCAATCTCATTTTAGTTACTAAACTTGTTGAAATTGGAAGATCAATCGAGTTCAAATGTATAAATATGCACAATAAATACATTATCAAATATCAAAATATAACGATGGCTACAAGACCAATTAAGAATGTGATATATGCTTTAGATTCAATTATTTTTTCTCAAGATCTTATCTTATTTCAATATAAAATTATTGAATGTTCTAAAAGATAAAATACAAGAAATGGGATTCAAGAATATTTCTATCAACACAAGCATTGGGTGAATCCAAAGTTGAAGATGATGAAACAAATACAAGGAAATCAAAATATCACATGTATTGGAAATTCACTTGAAGAACCAAGATCATGATTGAAGACTAATGTCTTCAATAACCACATCATGTAATACATGGGGATTTTGAAGTATATTAAATTATTTTCTACATGCTATTGTACCCTCGTGGTACCTTCATGGTACATCTTGTAAATATTAAATTAGGGTTGAGCTTTAGTTTAGAGTGTGAATAATATTTTATGTAATGTTGTAATGTGTACGAAATGCACAAGTGTTATGTAAGTGTGTATGTGCAAGAAATGCACAAATGTCATGTAAGTGAGTATGCAAGTGTAATGAGAGTCTATGTGTACAAGTGTATTATATGTAATTCTTAGGTTAGAGTTTGCAAAGTGAATGTCAAGAGTCATGTCTATGTGCGAATGAAATATAGAGTCAGTGTTCTTCAAGTATGAAAGTTTTATATAGAGGATCCAAGAATCATGAGACTTGGCATATGGAAAGTTATATCCAAGTATCCAATTATCCAAGTATCAAAGTATCGGTGTGTCATGTATCATATCTATAAGAGAAAGTACCATAATAAAAATTGCATACGTTTTGAGCAATTAATATTGTAAGTTATACTACATGATTTGTTCATGTATGATTCTTGATATTTACATTTGTATTGTTGTTTATTACTAAATGTTATTTTATATATTATAAGCCTTTGTATACATATTAGTTTGCTCATATTATTCTACTTACATCATTATCTTGATCTTATTGTATTATGGCTATATAATATTTGATCTTGTGAAATTTATCTTGTGAGTTTTAAATTAGTATTAAGGTTTAAAAAGACATCATATAGTTGGTTTTGATATTTTTTTTTTCTCAATGGGGGTTTTAAAATTTGTTGTGTTTAGATATATTGGATTGAACAAATGATATTTATTGTTTTGAATCTTTGATATTTGGTATTTCGTGGTTTTATCCTCACTTGATCACTTGTGATATTTAGAGTTTGGCTATGTTGTGGTAATCCATAGCCTAGATGTTTTTAAAGTGTTGATCTTGAGTGGAATAGAGTGGAATGGTTGAAAAATGCTAATTTGAGTTTGGTGTTCAAGGCTTTTCTAGAATTCAAAGTATTTTCCTTCCTATTTAAGGTTATAATTAGTGGAATAATATAAAATATTTAGACTCTAATTATTTTATTTTGGGTTTAGTGCATATTGATTTATGTGGTCCAATAAATACACCTTTGACTTTTTGTGCAAAATAAAATTTGTTTATGGTTGATTATTATTCAAGGAAAATGTGGGTATACTTTGTCATATATAAGTCTAAATATTTTTCATACTTTTAAACTCTAAATACCTTATAAATAAATAATCTAGAAAGCAAATCAAAGTCTTAAGATCAGATAATGGATATGAGTTTACCTTAAGATAATTTTAGAATTTCTACAAGCCTAATGGTATACATAGACAATATATGACTCCTTACACTCTATAATAAAATTAGATATTAGAGAGAAGGAAAAGGAAAATCATGAAGATGGTTAGATGCATGTTGCACAGTTGAAATGCGTTATATTATTTCTAAACATAAGTAGTACATACTATAGTACTCATTCTCAATAGATGTCCATGTAAATATTTATAGAATGTTACTCCTAAAGAAGTGTGGCATGAAATAAAACCTAAAATTTATTAATGATTTATATATTTTTTGTTGTGTTGCTTTTGCGTCCTAGAGAAAATGTAACTAAGATAGATACAAAAAGCAAAAAAAACCATGTTTGTTGGCTATAGTGAACAATCCAAGGCACACAAATTGATTGATGTCTCTTCTAACAATATTATAATTAGTAAAGATATATTTTTAGAAGGCTCATTTCTTATTAGATGATGATAAACATATTTCGATTTGTGTAGTACATCCAAGTGAAGTTTAAAAACAACAAGAGCCATGACAATAATAAAAATGGGATACATAATAAATGAAATGTGTCAAGGGGGATGAGAGAGCGACAATTGGGTGATCTAGGTGAGCTAAACAAGAGCATAGATAAATTAATGAGAAGGAAAATTTTTCTTTAGTTTCATAGGTTTTTGTATTATATTTCACTGTAGTTTCTAGAAATGAATGGAATCAAATATTACCCAGTATTTCTTAACAAAATGAATGCATAGAATGAAAGAACATAAAATATTATGAACTATCTATAGACACCAAATAATATTCACTAATAATATTCACTACAGGAATGAAATTATAATTCAACCAATAATGAAAAGATTGATATGAAAAGGTATTTATACCCAAATACATGATGTATTAGGTCAAGGTTGTGAGACTAACCCATGGGAATAAAATATTATAAAAAATTACAAAAGTACCTTTTTCAAGGTTTACATGGGTCTAAAGGGTAAATATAACAAATATAAGTATATCTAGTATATCGTGATCTCAAGAGAAACTAAACCACGACATATTCCAACATCCCCATTATGTTGAATAGGGGATATAGAGAGACCATTAATTTACATCCACCCTTAAGAGATACTTTTCAACTCCAACAAACTCCCACATATGTACAAAAATGACCTCAAGCACGATCTTGGTCAAGATGTCTACTATCTGCTCTAATGAAGGCACAAATTGGATCTAACATTCCATGAGCATGAAGCCATTTAACAAAGTGCATCCATTTCTCTATGTGATTTTTCCACTGGTGGAATACTAGATTATGGATAAGCTAGATAATGCTCTCTTTATCATTTAAGAGGGACAAGAAAGCTATATAGAATGCCAATTTACTCAAAAATCATTAACATCCACCTAAGATGCTTAGCTACCTCATTGGACACACATTATTCAATATATATGGAATAAAAAAATGATGTATTAACATATAGAAAACCATAAAATAGGGTTAGATCCTAAGTAGAATTCAAAGCTTGTGGTGGAATACCATTCATCCAAATCACCTACCAAATCATAATTTGAAAAACCTATCAAAATTATATGGGGCCAATGGAATAAAGAATATCCATCTAATAGGTCCCTTTGACATATATAATAATCCTCTTATCTATCATCTATTGACTCTCCTAGGGTGCCTACATATATCTAGAGTAATAATTGACAACAAAGGATATATTTGGTCTAGTGTGGATGAGATAGATAATTCATACCATAAGAGACCGATACAACATGGAATCGACCAAAGGTGTGGTGCAATCATCCCAAAGTTTTAGACTTGATATAAAGGGTGTTTAATAGGCTTACACCCCTCCATCCTAAACTATTGAAGAAGATCCAAATCATACTTGCAATGAGAAATAGTAATGCTATAGTCTATCTAATCAATCTAGATTACTAAAAAATAATGCAAAATCCCTAAATCTATCATCTAAAAGGTGGAATAAATCCATAAATTCATATTCTAAATAATAGTAGAGGAGCTACCAATGATGAGAAGATCATAAATATACAATACAATCACCAAATTTTACTCAACCTGATGTTTAATGTAGACATTATGTTTAGCCTCATATCATTGAAACGCATAATTGAGGAAAAAAATGGATATTTTCATACCATTCATGAGTATATTGCTTATGTTTATAAAATGACCTAGTCAAACAAAAAATTAATAAAGTAGGTCCCTCAAGCTCAAAACTAAGTAGTTGGCACATGCAAATTTCCTCCTAAATATTCCCATGTAAAAAGGCACTCTTCATGTCCATTTGATGAACCTTCCATTGATACGAGGAAACAATAGAGAGAATCATACTAACTAATTCCATCATGGTGTAATGACTCTAATATAGGAATATTGGCTATCTTTATTTTTATTTATCTTGGGTCCTAGGTTTAGGTAGTCATCCATTGAGCATTAGGGTTAGGGTAATGATTGATATAGTGTATAAATAGGAAGATTTAGGTGGTAGTTGTGACTAGCCTCATATCATTGAAACCTATAATTGTGAAAAAAAATATTGGATCTTCTCATGCCATGCAAGAGGAGAATACTTATGTTTATATAAGGACTTAGTCAAATGATAAACCATTGGAGTAGGTTCCTCAAGATCAAAACTAGGTGGCCACTTCATGTAGATTTCCTTATAAAACTCCTCATATAGAAATGCACTCTTCATGTCCATATTATGAACCTTCCATCCATATTAGGGAACATAGAAAATATATGACTCCTTACACTCTATAATAAAATTAGATATTAGAGAGAAGGAAAAGGAAAATCATGAAGATGGTTAGATGCATGTTGCATAGTTGAAATGCATTATATTATTTTTAAACATAAGTAGTACATACTATAGTACTCATTCTCAATAGATTTCCATGTAAATATTTATAGAATGTTACTCCTAAAGAAGTGTGGCATGAAATAAAACCTAAAATTTATTAATGATTTATATATTTTTTGTTGTGTTTCTTTTGCGTCCTAGAGAAAATGTAACTAAGATAGATACAAAAAGCAAAAATAACCATGTTTGTTGGCTATAGTGAACAATACAAGGCACACAAATTGCTTGATGTCTCTTCTAACAATATTATAATTAGTAAAGATATATTTTTAGAAGACTCATTTCTTATTAGATGATGATAAACATATTTATATTTGTGTAGTACATCCAAGTGAAGTTTAAAAACAAGAGCCATGACAATAATAAAAATGGGATACACAATAAATGAAATGTGTCAAGTGGGATGAGAGAGTGACAATTGGGTGATCTAGGTGAGCTAAACAAGAGCATAGATAAATTAATGAGAAGGAAAATTTTTCTTTAGTTTCATAGGTTTTTGTATTATATTTCACTGTAGTTTCTAGAAATGAATGGAATCAAATATTACCCAGTATTTCTTAACAAAATGAATGCATAGAATGAAAGAACATAAAATATGATGAACTATCTGTAGACACCAAATAATATTCACTAATAATATTCACTACAGGAATGAAATTATAATTCAACCAATAATGAAAAGATTGATATGAAAAGGTATTTATACCCAAATACATGATGTATTAGGTCAAGGTTGTGATACTAACCCATGGGAATAAAATATTATAAAAAAGTACAAAAGTACCTTTTTCAATTTTTACATGGGTCTAAAGGGTAAATATAACAAATATAAATATATCTAGTATATTGTGATCTCAAGAGAAACTAAACCACGACATAGTCCAACATCCCCCATTATGTTGAATAGGGGATATAGAGAGACCATTAATTTACATCCACCCTTAAGAGATACTTTTCAACTCCAAAAAACTCCCACATATGTACAAAAATGACCTCAAGCACGATCTTGGTCAAGATGTCTACTATCTGCTCTAATGAAGGCACAAATTGGATCTAACATTCCATGAGCATGAAGCCATTTCACAAAGTGCATCCATTTCTCTATGTGATTTTTCCACTGGTGGAATACTAGATTATGGATAAGCTAGATAATGCTCTCTTTATCATTTAAGAGGGACAAGAAAGCTATATAGAATGCCAATTTACTCAAAAATCATTAACATCCACCTAAGATGCTTAGCTACCTCATTGGATACACATTATTCAATATTTATGGAATACAAAAATGATGTATTAACATATAGAAAACCATAAAATAGGTTATATCCTAAGTAGAATTCAAAGCTTGTGGTGGAATACCATTCATCCAAATCACCTACCAAATCATAATTTGAAAAACCTATCAAAATTATATGGGGCCAATGGAATAAAGAATATCCATCTAATAGGTCCCTTTGACATATATAAGAATCCTCTTATCTATCATCTATTGACTCTCCTAGGGTGCCTACATATATCTAGAGTAATAATTGACAACAAAGGATATATTTGGTCTAGTGTGGATGAGATAGATAATTCATCCCATAAGATACCGATACAACATGGAATCGACCAAAGGTGTGGTGCAATCATCCCAAAGTTTTAGACTTGATATAAAGGGTGTTTAATAGGCTTACACCCCTCCATCCTAAACTATTGAAGAAGATCCAAAGCATACTTGCAGTGAGAAATAGTAATGCTATAGTCTATCTAATCAATCTAGATTACTAAAAAATAATGCAAAAGCCCAAAATATATCATCTAAAATGTGGAATGAATCCATAAATTCATATTCTAAATAATAGTAGAGGAGCTACCAATGATGAGAAGATCATAAATATACAATACAATCGCCAAATTTTACTCAACCTGATGTTTAATGTAGACATTATGTTTAGCCTCATATCATTGAAACGCATAATTGAGGAAAAAAATGGATATTTTCATACCATTCATGAGTATATTGCTTATGTTTATATAAGGACCTAGTCAAACAAAAAATTAATAAAGTAGGTCCCTCAAGCTCAAAACTAAGTAGTTGGCACATGCAAATTTCCTCCTAAATATTCCCATGTAAAAAGGCACTATTCATGTCCATTTGATGAACCTTCCATTGATACGAGGAAACAATAGAGAGAATCATACTAACTAATTCCATCATGGTGTAATGACTCTAATATAGGCATATTGGCTATCTTTATTTTTATTTATCTTTGGTCCTAGGTTTAGGTAGTCATCCATTGAGCATTAGGGTTAGGTTAATGATCGATTTAGTGTATAAATAGGAATATTTAGGTGGTAGTTGTGATTAGCCTCATATCATTGAAACCTATAATTGAGAAAAAAAATATTGGATCTTCTCATGCCATGCAAGAGGAGAATACTTATGTTTATATAAGGATCTAGTCAAATGATAAACCATTGGAGTAGGTTCCTCAAGATCAAAACTAGGTGGCCACTTCATGTAGATTTCCTTATAAAACTCCTCATTTAGAAATGCACTCTTCATGTCCATATTATGAACCTTCCATCCATAGGAGGGAACAACAGAGAGTCTCATCCTAATGAATTACATCCTAGTGTAACAACTCTAATATAGCCATATTAGTTTTTATTTTTATTTTTAGAGTCCCTAGGTTTGAATAATCAACCTTTGAGCATTAGTATTAGGATAATAATTGATTTAGCCTATAAATTGGAAGATTTAGATGGTAGCTGAGATCATTTTTCATATTCAATTCCTAGACATGTCTATTGTACATATGGAACTCTTTCCTATCTAAGTGGATAAGAGAATTTACCCTCTCTAAGTTGCTAAGGGATTTGCATTGATTTGAATTTAGATTTGATATTTGCATATTGGATTTGCTATAAATTGGATCTAATTTTTTTGATATCATTAGGTACTATTAATTTTGCATTATTGGATTACTACTACTATTGCTATAATTACTAAAGTTGTTTCTTAACAAGTGGTATTAGAGCTTCGATCTTAGTTCCTTATGGGGTGTAAATTTATAGTATAAGGGCATGTGAAAAAATCTAAAAACACTACCAAACATTACTATTGCCTATGTCCTAGTAACTTTTCATAAAAAAATTTAATCCATATTTTGGTGTAATTATATTCTAGAATAATGTGAGTTTATTGTTGTTAATTTCTATTCTTGATCCTAAAAAACATTGAGAGTTGTTGAACCCTTGTGAGAGACCTATACCATTGTAATAATATCTTTGAGATGCTCAAAACAAGGGGCATATCCAACACTTTTTTTGTCAGAAGAGTGTCCTAAGACCCTTGTAGGAGACTTGTCCCATTGCAATCATCTCTTTGTACTAATCAAAGTAAGAGGTATTTTTTACAACACTTTTTAAGTAGCATTACAAGTATTTTTTAGGATTTTTAATAGGTGTCACTAGTGTATGGATAAACTTGTTGCCCCTACTAGTTGGGAATGAGTCAAAAATTGATTGTAACACACTACTCATTTAGATAATGTGTATATGAGTAAAAATAAATGCCAATCCAAAAATATTGGTAAGCATCACAACAGTATCTAGATATTAATAGTTTTGGCCAACATCTTCTTTATTCCTTAAATTCCAAGGCTTCACGTCCTCTATCACTTCGAG
Source organism: Wollemia nobilis (assembly GCA_028583015.1). NCBI lineage: Eukaryota > Viridiplantae > Streptophyta > Pinopsida > Araucariales > Araucariaceae > Wollemia > Wollemia nobilis. Next base: position 5,407,996 of record JAQPPZ010016059.1, on the reverse strand, counting down.
TTCTTCCTCTCCTCCACCCAATAACCATCTCCCCTTCACTCCTCCTAGAAATCCTCCCCTAGTCACTCCTATTAATAACCTAGTCACTCTTACTGCTAGCTCTCTAATTGGTATTACACTTCCTAGTACTATTAACCCCAATCTATGTATATATCTATTGCATCAAGAACAAACAATTTCTTCCATTTCCAAGTCTTTGGATAGTCAAGTACAAAAAATTTATTACATTGCAAATATCTTGGATACAATACAAAAAATGCCAACAAATGCCTACCACTATCCATCCCCTTGTCCAAGGGTGACAACAAATTATAGGGCAACAACTTCTAATCACTCATATGACACTAAATACAAGTATTATTCCAAAAATTCCACCTAGTCATAGTCCTTTAATTTCTTATCAAAATGCCTATGACCTAGGCTTCACTTCTAATTTGGATTCCTTTGGAGAATATTATTCCATTTTCCTTGAATGGCCTCATAACATTTCTATTATTTGCATTGGTATGCACACCTTTGAAGGTATTGATCCTAAAGGATTGATGAATAAAACAAAAATATTTATCTATATGTACCAGTTATTGAAGTAAATCATGTCATATTAGCAACTTCTAAGTTTAGAACCCAATTTCATAAGTGGTTGTTGTAGTATCTATACCAACATGGGGGTCCTCTTTTATGGTCTATATTTAAAGAATGATTTCTCTAAAGATTTAACAAATGATCTTCCACATCATGTGTGGTATATCTTATGCAAATTAAGCAAACAAGAAAAGTGGAGTATTGCTCCAATTTCACAAGTCTTCTCACCTATAACCTCAATTTGAATATCATAATAGTGGCCTTATACTTTTACTATGGTCTTAAAGATAAAATCTAGAAGGAAGTCAATATGCTTGATCCCTCTACTTTTGAATATGCTCAACATGTAACTTTGAAAGTAGAACAAAATCTCCAATATTTTGGTCCCTGACATAGATGTGAGTTCAACTCTTATTATCCTTAGTGCAATAATGAGAACTTCTAGGGATTATTCTTTTTCAAATGTCATTCTCACCATCTCTATTATTATTCCTATGAAGGATATTGTAATTTTCAAGTGGAAGGCAAAGATACATCATTCTATGAAGATGAAAATTTATTATATTTGGAGCATGAGAAAGATGTAGACAAGGTGAAACATGAAGATATTATGGATATATGATTTAATCTAGGTGAAGGGGTCTAATGAAAGACTACCTCTTTTATCAATAAAATAAATCCTGACAAACTCACAAACCAAAAAATAGGGTAAAAATAATATTTTATTAAATTTCTTCTTGTTATGGGATTTTTGAACATGCCACAATACATCATATTTGTGTTTTTTCCTTCAATAGAAATGAAGGTGAAATCTAAAAGGCCAAAAATCACATCCCTTCATCTTACAAAACTTCTCAAGAAAATGTATTGTATATTTTTTCTTGTGATTGTTGGATTGTAGCATTTGTATGACACTTGGATGATAATAGTAGCAACAACACTTGTATGATGGTAGTAGTAGCAAAACTTGTACGATACTTGGATGATGATAGAAACAATAACACTTGTATGGCACTTGGATGATGACAACAATACAAACACTTGTATGATGATAGCAGTAGCAACACTTATATACCACTTGTATGACAAAAATCATAGTAGCAACATACATGTATGACACTTGTGTGATGGTAAAAATAGTAGCACTTGTATGACACTTGGGTAACAATAGCAATAATAGCATTTGTATGACACTTAGATGATAAAAAAACATTATCACTTGTACAACACATGTATGATACTTGTATGACAATAGTAGCAACAATAGAAATAATTTGCACGATGACAATTATTTATTTATTATTATTATTATTTATTTTTTTAATTGGTTGATGTAGGATTTCCTATACACCCACATGTTCTTGCATCATGCATGTTGGGTAAGAAATGTTTCATGAGTGAAAAATCATGAGCATTTTATAAAATCCTCAATTGTGATTCCATACTTAGAAAATTTAGAAGCATTCATCTACGTTTCTTCTTTATCTACCCAGATTTTTCACTTGACCAAATACTCATAATAGTATTTACCTCTTGTCCTCTTGGCCACCTTAGAATCTATCACTACTTTAATCTCATCTTGCTCTTTCTTTGGCAACTGTTGTATCAACTCTTCCATCAAAAAATCAAAAGTGATAATTTTATTATTATTCATTGATATATAATTAAAATATAATTTATACACATTAAAATTTAGTGATATGTCTACTCCTTTTGGAAGTTCAGTTTCATAGCCATTATCTTCAAACTTCTTCAAGATCTTATATGGTCCAATATTTTTCTAATTTAGCTTGTAAGTACCTTTTAGGAACGTTTCCTTCTATAAATGTGCCAAAGCCAAGTCCCTAGCCTTAAATTATTACTTCCTATGCTTGATATTGACATGTTGCTTATATCTCATAACACTCTTCTCTAGATCATATTTCACCTCTTGATGTAAATTATACACGTAATCAACAAAATCCTCTACTATAACACTTGGCCTTCTAAAATTAGTTTTACTCCATAACTCATCCATTCATCTTGGATGGATTCCATAAACAATTTGGAAAGTAATTTTGTATGTAATTTTGTTTATTTAATTATTATATGCAAATTCCATATATGCCAAGATGGTATCCCACAACTTTGGCCTCTTGCCAACTAAGCACCTCAATAAATTCCCAAGGCTTCTATTCACAACTTCAATTTTCCCATCCATTTATAGATGATAAGTTGAACTAAAACTCAATTTTGTGTCCAACTTCTTCCACAAAGTTTTCCAAAAGTTACCTACAAACTTAGTATCTCTATCCAACACAATACCTTTTGGTAAACCATGCAATATTACAACTTCTCTAAAGAAAAATCAACAATATGAGTAGCATAATTTATTTTCCTTTAAGGTATGGAATGTGCCATCTTTAAAACTTTATTAACAACAACAAAAATGGAATCATTTTCTTTTTGTATTCAAGGTAATCCAACAACAAATTCTATATTTATGTCTTCCCATGGCCTTTCTAGTATTGGTAATGGTTGATACAATCCAATATCTTGGCTTTTTCCCTTTGCATGTTGATAACATTGACAACCTTACATAAATATTCTTACATCCACACTCATTATTGGCCAATAATAGCTTTAATAAATTTATCCCATGGTTTTATGAACTCCAAAATTTCCAAAATATTCTCCATTATGTTTTTCTCTTATAAAGTTCTCTCTCATTGAACTTCTTGGTATGCATAACCACTGCCATTTCAATAATAATATCTTTGTGAGACAAGCAAAGTCTCCCCAAGATCGAAGAATGCTCCACAAGATCAATCACACACAAAATATAAAAACCCACAACACCAATATTAAGTGGTAAAACCCTACTTCAAATGAAGAAGGGAAACATCCACTATGAAGCTCGCTATATTACCCAATGATTCAACAATACAAGAATGCTTCAATTTTATGCAACAATATGCATCAACATGATATTACAATACAAGTCAATATGACAAGATGTAGTAGACAACATCCCTATTTAAAGATAAGATTTTCTACTACACCCCTAAAATTATCCTAATCTTATCACAATCTTATCTTGAGAAGTGTGACAAATCTTATCACAATATTATCTTGAGATGTGTGACAAATATTATCACAATATTATCTTGATATGTGTGACAAGTGGCATCTATCAAATACTAAAAAGTGATTGGTTACTTTTTAATATTTTCTAGAAAAGGGGAAATAACTTTTTCCCACAAATTAAATATTCCTAGCACCCATATTTTATTTATTAATTGGGTGGGAATATTTTTAAATAAATTAGAATTATTTTATAATTCAAATATTATTATTTAGACTTTATATTTTAGTCTAAGAATAATTTACACAATGTTGCATTACATATTCCAACAATCTTTTAGATGAAATAATCAGGTCATAGTGTTCTATCGCCTATATCGAGGTTATTGCACGTTGTCCAAGATTCTTTGAAATTCAAATCATCAACATAAATCTCTTTCATAACATCAAAATCAACAACTTCAATCCTCATTATATTCATCAACAAACTTCTTCTATTCAAGGTATCAACTACCCAATTTGAACTACCACTTCTATGCTTCAAAATAAATGAGTAATTTTGAAGATACTCCACCAATTTCATATGTCTTTGGTTCAATTTTCCTTGGATGGTAATGAATTAAAAAGCATAATGATCCATAAACTACACAAACTCTTTCAGTAGGAACTAATGAATCTAGTTCTTAAGTATTTGCACAATATCATAAAATACTGGATCAAAAACTAAATATTTTCTCTTGGCCTCATTTAAATTATCACTAAAATAAGTAGGGGCTTTACCTTCTTAGCTCAAAACTCCTCCAATGGTTTTCCTACTTGCATCACAATCTACTTGGAAAACCTTGTTAAAATCTAGCAATGCTAAAATTAGTCTCTCTATGACTTTCTCCTTCAAGACTTAAAAACTATTTTTTATTACACCTATCTTATTGAACTCATGCCTACTACAATTCATTATTTCCATGATTGGAGCATAAATTCCACTAAAATTATTGATAATTTTTTTTGCAAAAATTTTCCAAACTATGGAAACTTCTTGCCTCAAATATACTTCTTAGTGATGGCCAATCCACAATATCCTTTACCTTTTTTTGATCCATTTTTAAAACTTTCTCTGAGATGACTAAACCCAAATATACCCATTCCTTATTTATAAAACTACATTTATTCAAATTAATTAATAATTACACATCTTTCAACCTTTGAAAAACTAACCTTAAGTGCATTATATGTTCTTATTTTGATTTTCTAAACCCCAAAATATCGTCCAAATAAACCATTATTAACTTACCAATAAAAGGTTTCAAGACTTCATTCATCAATTGCATAAAGATTTTGGGTGCATTTTTCAACCTAAATGGCATGACCAACCACTTATGCAATCCCTATTTAGTCTTAAATTTAGTGTTCCACTCATCTCCTTCTCATATTTGGATTTTATGGTAACCACTCTATAAATCAAACTTTGTAAAGTATTCCACTCCACTCAAACAATCCATGAATTCATCCATACAAGGTAATGAAAACCTATATTTTATTGTGATTTATTGATAGCCCAAGAGTCCATGCACATATACCATTATATACCTTTCTTGGGCCATGGTATGGTTGGTACTATACATGGGTTCAAGTCGTCCCTAATCATACCATTTTCTAATATCTATTGGACTTGTCACTTAATCTATTCATTTTCAATGGGTGTCAGCATATAGGCTACCTTGTTTGATAAAATTATTCTAGGTATGAAGTCTATGTTATAACAAATTCATCTCATAAAAAATACTCCATTGGAAACTCCTTAGAGAGAATATCTACTTCCCCCAACATATAAAATATTTCATGAGGAATTTCATCCATTGCCCCAAATTTTCTAGATTTGGTAATGAAGGCAAAGCACACTCTCTTCTTCTTCAAGCTCTTCAAGAATTATTTTCCTAAGATTAGGAAAGCTTTAAAATTGTTATCGAGTTTTTCTCATTTGTCCTTCACTACATTCAATGCATAAAGTTTACCATCCTTAATAATTGATTAAGTGTTTATTCTACTATCAGTACCATGGCATGCATCTATTGGAATGATATCATATACAATTGCATCCCTATAAGAACCAATTTGAAAATTCACCATACATTTTTTGGTTCAAAAAATTTGGTACCCATTGTGTAACCATGACACCTTGTAAGGATTTGAATGCTCAATTATCTTCAAGCTAATTTTCTCCACCATATTTGTTGATAGTAATATTCCCATACTATAACCATCCACAATCACATTGTAATATTTACCTCTCAATTTAAAAATTATTCTAAAAATAATTCTTATTTGCATGGTTCATGCACTTATGTGAATGGTTTTAACAATACCCTTTTAATCAACAATGACTCCCCTTGTTCCAGTTCCTCCATGTGTTTTGATAAGGCAATACTTTATTCATATGCTTGTGCAACATGGTTATTGAATTCCTTTGCATGCCCACTAGTTTTTTTTATTTTAGGGCACTCAAGCTCTATCTCCTTATTCCAAACACCTATAATATTTGTAAAAAAAACATATCCTCTTCCTCTACCAAATCCACCTCATCATCTTGATGAGTCACCCTTTTCTCAAGTACCTTTATTGAAACTATTTGTTTGCGATAAGCTCTCTCCTCCATTCTAATTTTTCTTCCCTCTTCCTCCATTGAATTTTCCTCTTTCTCTTGAAAATTATTCTTTCCTCTTAAAATGTTTTGTTGCTTGTGGACCAACTTCTTTTCTACCTTGAGTGCATATTGATATACCTCTTCAATTATTTTAATCCAAACCATACTAATTTCATCTTGTATGGACAACCTTATCCCATTGATGTATCATTTTACTTTCTCCTCATAATCTTCAATATGGCCTACCTTCATTTTCAATTTATAAAATTCTTTTGTATACTCCACTTCCAACTCCTTTTGCTTTAGGTTTTGTAATTTTCTTAACAATTCAATTTTATAATTTGTAGGTAAAGAATTAGATTTTAATTTGGAAATTAATCTATCATAAATTTTATATTTCTCCTTTCCCTTGTGTTGTCTCTCTATTTAGACATGATCCCACCAAATATATGCATGTCTCTTTAGCTATGTGCATGCAAATTTGACCCACTTTAGGTATATTGAAGATTCATAGTCAAATAATCTCTCCATGTCTGTTATCCAACCTATTAACTCTTTTGGGTTTAAAATTCCATTAAAAGTAATATTATCCATATTAATCTAATTTGGTTGTGATTCCCCTCAATATCTTGTCTATGTTTTTTGGCTAGGGCACAAGACCATACACTTTTCCTCTTCCTTAGTGTTTTATTTCTACTCTAACATGTATTATAGGCTACCAAAATCCTACTATGATAGAAAATGATGTAGTCTAGGGAAGGGGGTCTAATGAAAGACTACCTCTTCTAGCAACAAAAAAAAGTTGTGGTAAATTCACAAACCATAAAATAGGATAAAAATAACATTTTATTATATTTATTCTTGCCAAATATTTTTGAACATGTTGCAATACATCATATTTATGCTTTTTCCTTTAATAGAAATAAAAGTAAAATCTGGAATTCCAAAAGTCAAATATCTTCATCTTCTATTTCTTCTTAAAAAAATTATTATATTTTTTTCTTATGACTATTGATTTGTAGCATTTATATGGCACTTGTATGATAGTAGCAACAACAACACTTATATGACGATAATAGCAATATCACTTGTATAGTACTTAGATTACGATAGAAGCAATGACATTTGTACAACACTTGGATAATGATAGTAGTAGCAACACTTCTATGAAACTTTTATGATAATAGCAACAAATAAAAGTAATACTTGTACAATACTTGTATGATGATAATAGAAGAAACACTTGTATGACACTTGGATGATGATAGTAGTAGTAGTACTTGTATGACACTTGGATGACATCAATGATAATAACACTTGTATTGTAACAACCCTCCTTGGTAGGACTTATTTTTTATAATTAACTATGTATTGAAAAGTGGATGTCTAATGCAAAGTCTTGTTTTTTGTCAATAAGAATGGGTAGTTGTACTTTACACTTTTGATTCTATTATTGGAATATGGTACTACTAATGTATTTGTGGTTGCAATACCAAGTGCTATCACCAGTGGATTAGTATGGGATAATCACATAAGATGAGATAAAATAAAGGAAATGATGGCTTATGACTTATTCATCGATAACTTAGGGATAACAATATACCCTTCATGTAGATGCATTGCATTTGTGCTTGTTGTAAGGTCACACCATTGGATCAAGAATTTGCTTATGCAATGAGCCTCCTCAATATGTTGGTGATAGAGTTTGGCTATCTTAAAATATCCACCTACTTAAGGATAAAATAATGGTGTGAAATACTATTTTCTTGAGTGACCTTTATGCTTGTGTGTTGTAAGCATAGATTGATGGATTAAACCAATAAAGTATTAATATATTGGTAACTTTAATACTTGAGAATATTAGTATCAATGTTAATAATTAATATTAACAATTGATATTAATTGATAAGTAATTAATCTAAATACCTTATTTCTAGAAATAATAAGGTTAGTATGGAGTTAATAGATTAATTATTATAGTTGCTTAAAATGGTTTCTTTCCTAATAATTGTCTTGCTGAAATTTTGAATTCCTAATGTCAAAATATTAAGAATATAATATTGCATAGTTTTGAAATTATTAAATAAATTAATATTATTGCTTAACCATGCTTTAATTAAATATAGCCTTCATGAGCATTTTGATCTTTCCAATGTTCATTAAAGAACATTACAATCCAAAGGTGACTAGCTCAAGAGGGCATCATGGGATGAATGTTTGGTTCTTCAAGAAGCCACCCTAGGATATTTAAAAGAATGATTGGATAAATTGAGGTGATTTTTAGGAAGAGACATCCTTGTATTTGGAGGGAAGAAGTGCACAAGGATGAAGAAAAGAGGTTCATTGGTTTTAGCATTGAGAGGTAATCTACTTGTTTTGGTGGTGTTTGAGGTATTGATTCAGTAGCCTTTACCTTTGTTTAAAATGACTCTGTAATGGTGCTTGCTTCTATTTTACTCTTGTTTATCTTTTGGCTAAGTGTTTTGTGTTCTTCCCTTGGATTTGAGAGTGAGACCCTTTTTGATGTTTTTTCTCGAGTCTGTAGGAAGAACGAACAGGAATAATATTGATGCAATTGTTTAAATAATACATTTGCCACCTTAGAATAGTTTCGATGAATATGGAACAGACTAGGCGCAGAATAGATGTTGTTATAACAATATAACAACATACTAAAATAATGAAATAATATAGTGCAACCTATAGTTACGCTAACATCCCCCCTTATTACATTATTTGGGTAATAAGATAACTACTAGCTATACTAACATCCCCCTGATTACATCATTTAGCAATACAAAGAGAGCTGCGAAACAATTCAAATTTGACACGTGCAAGTGCCTTAGTGAAAATGTCTGCAACTTGAGCATTTGTGGGAATGTACTGAAGCTGAATTCGGTGCCTTGGAACTTCGTCTCGAATGAAGTGACATTGTGTGTCAATGTGCTTGGTTCTTTCATGATGTACTAGATTCTTGACAAGGTTCAGAACACCCTGGTTGTCGCAAAACAAGTGAATTGGAGATTTGGATGGAAGACCCATACTTGTCAAAATGCGATGCAACCATATCACTTCGCACACAGCTTCACGTGCGGCGTGATACTCTGCCTCTGTAGATGAGATAGCAACCACCTATTGCTTCTTGTTGTGCCATGAGACAGGACCGGATCCAAGATGAAAAATATATCCTGAAGTTGACTTGCGATCATCAAACGACCCGACATAGTCGGAGTCCGTGTATCCTTGCAAGAAGAATTTACCATTCCTCTTGTATTCTAGGCCATATTCCATAGTACCACGGACATAGTGAAGAACACGTTTGGCTGCTTTCCAGTGAGTAGTCTTAGGTTCCTGCATGAACCTCGAAAGATAGTTAACAACAAACACGATATCTGGCCTAGTGTTTGTCAGATATATGAGACTCCCAATCAACTGTCGATAGAGAGTACCATCTACCTGAGGTGAATCATCATATCATGATAACTGAAGCCCTGATTCCATCGGAGTTGCCATTGGCTTGCAATCAGTCATGCGATATTTTTCTAACAATGTCTTGGCATATTTTTTCTGAGACACCTTGATGTAGTGCTCCTTCTGGCTTACTTCCAGACCAAGACAATAATGGAGAAGTCCGAGATCTGTCATCTCAAAATATTTACATAAGTCACTTTTGACAACAGAGATCATAGTTTTTGAACTCCCTGTAATGAGCAGATCATCAACATAGAGTACAAGCAACACTATCTCAGAACCTTTTTTCTTGAAATAGAGGTTTGCATCTGACGGACATCTCTTAAATCCATGTTGCAGGAGGTGATTATCCATTTTTATATACCAAGCTCGAGGAGCTTGTTTCAAACCATACAAGGATTTGACCAACTTGCAAACTTTCTGCTCTTGGCCTTCCACTTCAAATCCTTCAGGTTGAGTCATGTAGACTTCCTCTTGGAGATCACCATTCAGAAAAGCACTCTTGACATCCATTTGGTGAACTTTCCACCCATATTGTGCTGCCATAGCACAAAGAACTCGAATGGTGGTCATCCGAGCGGTAGGTGCAAAAGTTTCCTCATAGTCAATGCCTTCCTTTTGAGCATAGCCCTTTGCAACAAGATGGGCCTTATGCTTATCAATTGTCCCATCTGCCTTGTACTTGACTTTGTACACCCATTTGCAGCCTATGGGCTTCTTTTCGTATGGCAGATTGACAAGCTTCCAAGTTTTGTTTTTCATCAGAGACTGATACTCAGCATCCATAGCAGCCTTCCATTGTGGCTCACTAAGGGCATCTTGCACCGAAACAGGTTCATGTTCATTCATTGAAGACATAAACACCCTATCCTCATCTATATCCATATCCTCTGTTGGTCTCTCTGGATCAACAGAAAGTCCCTCAAAATATTGACAAAGATCATCAACCCCAGTAGTCTCTGCTGTTGCTCTCTCCTGTCGAGCCATGCTATGAGTACGAGGCCTATCCAAAGTCAAATCAGGTGGAGTAGATAGCTTGGAGTCTCTGATTGTACTTGTATACCATTTTGGATTCTTATTCTATGATTTTGAAGAAGATGGAGAAGAACCTCCAATATTTGATGATGAAGGAGACTTCTCAACTTTAGATTCCACAAGATCTAGGTATACATCTGATGTGCTTTGTGATGTGAAAGCCTCATCAAAAACAACATCTCTACTGACATGAATCTTCTTGGTCAAGGGATCAATCAAACGATAACCCTTAGAGTGCTCATCATAGCCAAGAAGAATACACTTCAATGTCTTCTCATCTAGCTTCTTCCTTTTCTCTTTTGGTATGTGCATGAAAGCTTTACACCCAAAAATGCGTAGATGAGAAATGGAGGGTTTCCTACCACTCCATGCTTCCTGTGGAGTCATTCCTTGTAGGGCCTTTGTGGGTGCCCTATTCAACAGATATACTATTGTGGTGACAGCTTCTGCCCAATATTGTTGCCCAAGACTAGCTCCTGTGAGCATGCAACGAACCATTTCCATGATGGAACGGTTCCTCCTTTCAGCAACTCCATTTTTCTGAGGAGTATAAGTAGTAGTTAACTATCTCGTGATCCCATGTGCAGCCAAGAATGCAAAAAATTCTTTAGAGGTAAACTCCCCCCTCGATCTGAGCGGAGAGTCTTTATAGAAGCCCCTGACTCCTTCTCAACAGATTTCTTGAATTGTTGAAAGAAACCAAATGCCTCAGATTTCAGAGTAAGAAAGAACACCCACATTTTTCGTGAGTAATCATCTACAAATAACTGAAAATACCTCTTCCCCCCACAACTGATGGGTGTGAAAGGACCGCACAGATCGGTGTGAATCAACTCCAGAGGTTTCTTTGCTCTTGTAGAGCTTTTCTCAAAAGGTACTCTATGTTGCTTTCCTACCAAGCAGTCAGAGCACACTGGCAATGTGGTAGAAAGGGAAGGAAGACCCTTTACCATCTCATACTTACTTAGCTCAAGTAAGTAACCAGAACTAAGATGCCCATATCTCTTGTGCCATAGGGAAGTTGCCTCCTTTGTAGAGACTGTCATGGCGACATGTGGAGTAGAGATAGCATCTAAGGCAAATAAGCCATGCTTAAATGAAGCGGTTGCAATGTTCTTACCCCTCCTGGTAATAGAACAACACTTCTTGCCTCCCTCAACACTAAAGTTCACAACCATATCTTTGTCCAGAATTTGTGTGATGGACAACAAATTGTTCGCCAATCCTGGAACATAGAGGACTTTTTCAATCTGACACTTGCCATCAGAAAGAGTGACTAAAATAGTACCTTCTCCCTGAACCTTGTAGGTTTTATCATCAGCAATAGTGACAGGTTTGCCCTCTTTGGCCTCAAAGGACTCAAACCATGATTTGTCGCCAGTCATGTGCTTACTAGCACCAGAATCGACATACCATACAGGATCCATCTGCTTGGAGGTTGTGGTAGTCATGAGCACCTTGTGTGCCCACTCAAAATCCGAGTCAAATTCTTCAACAACAACATTCACCTTGGGTTGCTTGTTCTTGTTGTGTGGTTTGTTCTGGCCTTTCTGTTTAGGTTGTTTATTCTTATGCCAACATCTGTTTGTATCATGACCCTCTTTGTCATAGATCTTGCAATATATTTTTGGTTGTTGAGGTTGTTTCCCTTTTGAATCCTTTTGAGAACTACCTCCTTTCTAAAAATTACCCTTCTTCTTGTTTGGCCCCTTTCTGTTGGTGTAGAGGGCAGTGTTAGAAGAATCATCTCGTTGTAGTTGGCGTGCCTCCTCTTCTTGAAGCATATTGACCAACTCTACAAAGGTAACTTTCCATTGTGACACCTGAAGGGAAGTGATCAACACCCTATAAGAATCAGGTAAAGCTCTCAATACAATTGAGGTAAGGAGCTTGTCATCAACTGGTTCTCCCAAAGAATTCAACTTTGCTTTCAATTCAGACACTCTGCAAAGAAAAAGTTCAACTGTCTCCCCCTGCTTCATGCTTAGACTATGTAATTGAGATTGAAGGAATAGAATAGTGGAATCATTCTTTCCCTCATATATAGTGTTAAGGGCATCCCATGCCTCTTTACTATGTTCACAATCAGCAATATGGGGTTGAACTTCATCAGACACAGCAAGCAAGATGAGCACTTTGGCTTTGTTGTCTTTCTTGTCAAAGTCTTTCTGATCAGCAGATGGAGTTGTAGCTCCAATAGTAGATGAAGGTCTTGTTGTTGCTCTAGATACAACATCCCATAAGTCATCCATTGCTAGGATTGCCTTCATCTTGTTTTTCCATGGTGTGTAGTTAGGACCTTTCAACAACTGATGAGAATCAGTCATTAATTTTGCAGACATTGTGAAGGTTCCTTATAACACCAATTGGTCCCCCTTTCGATATACCTTTTGCTAGGCCGTTATACCATACAAAATACCCGCCCTTACGTGAGGGAGACTATAGGTATTTAGAAAGATCAAAAAAAATCACCCGCCCTTACGTGAGGGAAACTATAGGTAATTTTTAGAGATCATACGATACGTGGTACTTAAGCAGTACTGAAAGGGAATAGTCTCGTTGATGGCACCTACCATAGAAAGTCTTCAATCCTCATGCGTGGGGCGTAACTTCCCCTAAACACTTCGGATTTCAGAACTTTCGTCAGGATTTACGCCTAAACACAAGAACGATTAGGGTAATGGATGGAGTAAAAAAATGCAAAATATGGCAAACTTATCTCTCCCCGATGATTTATAGAGAACAAGCTCAGACGTCATTTTGGCAGCTATATTAGGCGGCGGATACAGTAGCGCAATCACGACAGCTTTACCTGTAAGTGCTGGCCAGAGGTATCACAAATACCGAACGCTGCAGTGCAATAAATTGCACGGATGGGTTTTAATTATTTCGGGGACTTAGGGAGTGAATTTGATTTTAAATTTTAATGATGTAGTGCAAAGCAAGAAAAAAATGCAACATACAACATAAAAGTGCCCACAGAAAATAAACCACTAGGTGTCGGGCGCTGTCGAAAATGCACCTTTACAATAATGCCAAAAATTGCTTTTTCAAAAAAATACTCTCTATCCCCCCTTGAGTTTTGAAAAAATAAATGGACTCCCCCCTTTAAAATTTTTCTTTATAAAGCATTTTAAAACATTCTTTTAGAACTAAAGTTAAAAAAAATAACTTTATCTTATATAGTAAAAAATTATTATTTTTTTTTAAAATAACTTTAAACTATTATAAAATAAATTAAAATGTTATTAATTTTAATTTTAATTAAAGAATATTAAAAAAAAACTTAAATAAAAAAATTTATACCTTTGTTTTGGGGGGGTCGACGGGACTCGAACCCGCGACCTCAGGGCTCCCGGAGCCCTACCGCTCAGCCCACAACCAGGTGGGCTAGCGGGCTGATCCAAAAGGATCAGGGGAGATCTCCTTACTTAAGGAGGACTCCCTGAGTCCTTCCTTCATCGGCCACCTCCGCTCCACCCGACGGTGGCTCCTTGGTGGCGGCTCCTCGATGCTCGCCGGGTTTTTTCAAAGCCCTTCACACTATGCTGTAATTTAGTATACCATGTAGGTTCTTCCTATCGATCTGGAAATACACGTAGGAGTTTTGCTGGCAATGTCTACAATTGTGGATGCAGTGAGATCGAAGATCTTTGGAATATCCATCATCGTCGGGCTCTCGAGTCATGGGTGCTTCTATGTTGCAGATGGTTTGTGCTCTGCAAATACTGTATAATTTGCACTAGAAAATGTTTAAAATGCATGCAATTCTAGATATGCCAATCATTGTCCTCAGAATGTGCAAAAAATACACTTGCAATCACATTATAGAAACCAATAGTCATCTATGTGTGTGAGGTGCTATCTGCAAAGGTTTGAAGTAGCAAAATTTGATTGCGATCTCAATCGTCCCTCTGGATATTTACAACTATTGTAGTCACAAAAATCAAACAATAGATCCAGATCTAGAATGCAAAATAAATCTTCCTATGATTCGACAAGAAATCGTGCTTTTATTTGTCGTTCAATGATCTTGCCCACGTGTCATTCCTGCTCCTTCCCCGTCAGATCCTCTTCGTCGACCACATAGGCTTGAGGTCCAGGTTTGTCAATCATCTGGTCCAATAGTTGTCCAGGTCATCCGGTCCAATGGTTGTCCACTACATCATGCGTCAGAGTCCCACATAGGTCCTCCCGTCAGCTGGGTCTAGATCGTGCCTCGTGTCTGGTCTTAAGGTCACTAGATACATAGCTTCTAAGTATCGTCCAACGTACCCTGGTGTTAGAAAATAGTGATGATGCCTATCTAGTCATGGCTGATTTCACTACACGTAGAACTAGTCACACATCAGATTTGATTCTGATCCACTCCACATAGAACTCCTGCTCAGCTACAAGTGAGCCGAGAGCTTCATGCTCTGATACCATGTAGGAAGAACGAACAAGAATAATATTGATGCAATTGTTTAAATAATACATTTGCCACCTTAGAATAGTTTCGGTGAAGATGGAATAGACTAGGCGCAGAATAGATGTTGTTATAACAATATAACAACATACTAAAATAATGAAATAATATAGTGCAACCTATAGTTACGCTAATAGATTCTTCCCCTAGAGAGATCCTCTTGGTTTGGTTTTCACTCTAGTATAGTAATTTATATTTTTTTATGTGCCATTGTTTCTTGTTTTATCACTTGAAGTGTTTACTATAGCCTTTAGGGTTTCCCTTACGTAAGTTGCAGAGAGTGTTTGTTATAGCCTTTATGGTGTCCCTTAGGTAAGTTGCTTGGAGTGCTTGTTATAGCCTTTAGGGTGTCCCTTAGGTAAGTTTATTGGAGTGCTTGTTATAGTCTTTTGGATGTACCTTCCATAAGTTTCTTGTGCTTGTTGTATCCTTTGGGCATATACTTATTAACCTTATGTTTCCTGCATAGATACCATATGTATGGGGTAGTGGCCAAGATAAAAACTAAGGAAGATTATGGAGTGCTTATTGTGCATTATATTTCCCTTGTTTGTATTGCATTTATTGTGTAATGTTGGTCTATTTGCCTAGGTTGTAATAATATTTTAGGCCTTTTTATTTTATGATTGAGGTTTTACTTCCTCCCTAAAATCTATGTTGAGCTTGGTAAGTTTAATGGTTGGGAGATTATATTTTTATTCATGCTTGGGAGTTTATATTTTGCTATATGCTTTTAAATAATTTCTAAGCTTACAATACTTTAAGTGATTGGAAAATTTTGAAATTTTAAAACCTAGGGAATGAATTGAATAGAAGTAAGAATTAGAAGAATCAATGGAACTTCTTATGGAAATTGGAACAAGAAATATTGTGTTGTTCATATTGTGTTCAAAAGAAAGGATAGAGTATTGTTTAAGAAGTCTTTTTAGAATTTATGTTGATGTTTCCTTTATGAAAATGCTAGTATTATAAGGAAAGTTATGATCTTCTATCTTTGTCAATTGTTTGGAATTTGGTTAAAAAAGAAAGGAGAAAATTTTTGGTTTATAGGAAAAAAATTATAATAGTTTCCTAAGACTTGAGTAGGTAGGGAAACTATTATAGATAAAAGTATTGGATTCTATCTTTGGTTGTTTAAAATGTATTGTGCATGTGTGTTTGCAATTACATAGAGCATGTTAAGTAGAGAAGCATGAGATTCTCTCTTGTTTGTTTAAAATGTATTGTGCATGTTTGCTTGCAAATACATAGAAGCATGTTAAGTTGCATTGCATTGAAAAAGAGAGTTGTCCTAATCCCTAAGTGTTCCTCAAGTTCATGGTAAATTCCATTCAAGAAGAATATCATGAAAATAAGGTGGTGTAGAGGCCACTTAGGCAGATTGGCCTTGACGTCTCTTGGAATAAAAATTTTGTTATGTAAATGAGAGTTGCTTTGTATTGATTAAATAAAACTTGTAATTTATTGAAAAGCATGGCAATTTTAGAATTTGAAGAGATTTTGAATATTGATCAAAAGCAAAGGATGTTCTGGAATATGATATTTATCTTGCACAATGTGTTATTATTTTTAGTAAGTAAATGTTATCTTGTGATCTACGTTTGATGGGATATATTCATATGATATTCAAGAGGATTGTAGCATTATGGTTATTCATAAATGATTCTTTTATATATATTTATATTAAAACTTAGAAAAATTTAATTATGGTTTTGGTAGTTCTATGTTGAATCTTATGATTAATTTGAGAGAAAATGTATTTATCTACTTCTCAAGTTTGACATGGTGCTATAGCTTAAGCATGTTAATTTCAATTGAATTTTTTTTTTTAGAGAGAGTTATTATTTATTATTTAATGCTATCTTGGGTTAGAAAAGGGGTTCTTGGGTTGGACCTAGATCTTCCTTAGTACCATGAGTCAAATAAATTAACCCAATCCTTGGAGGAGTTATAGTGGTGTAATAACCAGGTAGAAGTGGGTCCTATAAGGAGTTGCAAGAATTTAATAGCTAGGTACTCACAAATTTGAAATGATTTGTGAAGATGCAATAGCCAGATTCTTGGGATTTAATAAACCTTGAACAATGAGGATTGGATGTTCCTTAACTGGAAAGTTGTAGGAATCATTTACAAGATAGAAGTGGTGGTACCTTGAACATGGAATTTTGGGTGATCATGTTCATTTCTAGATGAGTGGTAATGGCATTATTTAACCCAAAGATGTGTGGTATAACAACCCAAATATACCAACCCAATATCTATCTATATATCTATCTATCTATCTATATATATATATATATATATATATATATATATATATATATATATATATATATATAATTACAAATAGGGTTCACAAGAGACCCAACATCTTTTTATTCAACATTCAAGGTTTCACCACATTTGATTTCAAGTCACTGTAGATGACACTCGGTGGATAGGAGTGGCCAACTCTTGTGGTTTCTAGGGTTCACCTTACTAAACCTTATCATTTAGAAGGATGCCAAAATGGTCCTCCCACATTTTCCATACCCTCACTAGCATAGGATAATGTGACCATGGCATAGATATTATCCTTTAAATACCATAACACTTAAAGAGGAATTCCTATTCCATAACTATATCTTAAATCCATCTAGGTAGGTTAATCAAGCATAAAGCCTTGGTGCTTAGTTAACATACCTCTATAGCTAACTAAGGTGATTACCTCTCCATAGATAATGAACATGGTCACCTGAACCTACATATTTGAGGTACCACCACTATTGTCTTGTGAATAATTTCTATAGTTTTCCATCCATGGGAACACCCTATTCTCACCATTCAAGGTGTATCATTTCACAAGTATATGGCTATTACATTATTTCAACTCCTTCTAGAATTTAGAGCACCTAGCCATTGCATTCTCATAACTTTTAAGGACTCTCTTCAACCTGGTTATTGTATTCTCAAAATTCCTTCTAGGATTGGGCTAAACACTGTTGGAAATTTTGAGTAATTATGTTTTCACTGATGTCAAAATTCAGTTCATCTCAGTTTAAGGAAATTGATAAAAAGGGTTAAAATATTTATATTTTAAACCCAAGATATTTGGTATAAATCTCCACATGGTTGGTCAAAATATTGTCTAAATACCCTGAAGGAAGGAAATACCTAGGCCCAAAGGGAATAATATTATAATATTTATTATTATAATATTAAATTTGTTAAGAGAAAGCCTAAGGTTAATTATAAAATAATTATAATATTTATATTATAATATTTTATAACCCTATGTGGGTTTGGTTCCAAGATTAATGTTTAATGTATTAAACTCCACTGACGTCCAAGCATAGAGAAAATTTGATATTTATATGATAAAGGTTGAAGGTCAAAATATAAGTCTCTCGATGCATGTTGCGAATAATTGATGTTAATTGTTGATGTGAATTTTTTAATCAAGGTGGATGAAAGTCTTAGTTTGGAAAACAAAGAGGAAAATGTAGATAAATAAAGAGAAAAGGTTGTATGCCCCTAACATCAACCATACGGTTGGCCTAGCAGTAGACTTGGTAGCGTTAAGATGCTAGCAAATGGTAGATCCCACATTTGGTTCTTGACGATAGTAGTTTGTTTGTTTTGTTAGTAAGAAGAGTGATAAGTGGTTAGATTTTCATGGTGGTAATTGGTCCTTGTGTGGATGGTTGGTCTAGCGACAACCCATAGCCTTCTAAGGTACTGGTAGAAGGCAGGTCCTATGTTCAAAAATTGATGGTAATATTTTTATTTTACAGGTAAGAAGAGTGAGTAGTTGTTAAAGAGGACATTGTGGCATTAGATCCTTGTGTGGGTGGTTGGCCTAGTGGCATCCCAAAGGAAGCTAGTGCACTGGTAGGCGGTAGGTGCTATATTTGAATCTTCATAGAAACATTTTTTGGTAAGCGCAAATTTATTTTGGTAATTTCTATAGTTGAAGGTAGGTACATGTGATTTGATTTGATTATTGTGAGCATTGTTGCCCTTGGGAGATATAAGGAAAAAAAAATTATTATTATTTCATGCATTTATGTTTGAAGGAAATTATAATGAATTAATTTGAAAGTGAACTATTGGAGTATTAAGAATCCTTGCTGATTTTGTTATGAATGAGTTTAGAAGTTAAGAGGGAGTTAAAAGGTGTATGAAGTATTTTAATTGTCTGGATTATTGCTTCTTTGTGAAGAGTTTGATTATGTCATTTTATGCTATAGTTTGAGAAACCAAGAGAGTGGTTTGGAATTTAATTGGGTACACATATTGAAGGATTGCTAACTCATAAAGAAATATTGTGCTAACCTTTTTATAGTTGCAAAAGATATTGTGTGTGAGACATATTTTTGAAGACATATCTCCATAAAAGCAAGCAAAAAGGTATGGGCATATCATCCCTTATTTGAGGTGTTTGGTTGAATGAATATTTCTGAAATAGAAGGTGGAATGAAAAGGTTTTTTTGATAAGCATTGTTAGAAATACTTGACTTAAGTGTTGAGACCTACATTGTGCTCTTTGTTGAAAAGAAATTGGAAGAACACTTGTTTAGAGTTTGTGAGCCAAGTGTGATTTATTGGTTGGATGTATATGTGAAGTTTTTGAGCATTGGTTTTGAGTGATATTGAAAGTGAATGTGCAAACATTAGAAATCAGATTTGTGAAAGCAATAGACTTAATGATTGAGTAGAACATATTGAGCTATTTGCAAGTGCATATTATTCTCTATATGTTCTAGAGGTTAAACGAATTCTAGATAGAATATGTCTAAACTACTTCAAGTTAAAGAAATTAATTTGAAGATTAGACAAAGCATTTGATAGCATTGTGTGCAAGATTTAATATTATTTGAGCATATATTGTGAGCTATTTTGAGCATGTGGTAGAGCAAGTTTGAGCATGTGTTTTAGCAGGTTTTTGTGAGTAGAATTAAAGGTAAATTTGAGAAAGTATTTTTAGAATATTTGAAGGTATATTTGAGGAAGTCTTGTGAAGACTTGAGTACAGTTGATCGATGATTGGTTCAAGCTTTGTGTTAAGGCTTGGGGCTGATCTAAAAAAAATTTATTGGTGATTTATTCAATATTTGTGTTAATTCTTGGGGAAAATATAAGCAAAATTGGTTGGTTATTTGTTCAATATTTATGTTAAGGATTGGGGTAGATCTAAGCAGAGTTGATTGGTTATTTGTTCAATATTTGTGTAAGTCTTGGGACATATATAAGCAGATTTTATTGATGATTTTATCAAGCTTTGTGTTAAGGCTTGGGGATAGAGTTTTAGTGCATATTTATGTGCAGAGATAGAGTATATTTGTGCTATACTTGGGATACATTTTGGTGTAAAATTAAGATAAAGTTTAATAGATATCCATTAGCCAGTTTAGTGGGGACAAAGGTCTCCTTTGGAGAGATATCCATAAGCCAAAGTAGTTGCAGTAACAATCTTCAAGAGGATCACCAACCAGAGCAAGGGGAAAGAGTTATCATGTGGATAGAGATCCATAAAACTAGAATAGAGTGGAGTGGTGTCCACAGAACCAGAGTAATGGGAAAGAGTTCTCCTATAGAGTGTGATTCATGAACCATCTAGGAAGATAGATTTATTCTGTGGAGAGAGATCCATAAACTAGTTGAGGAGATAGAGTTCTCCTAGATCAAGTTCCACAAACTAGAGAAAAGGAGAAAGAGTTTTCCTATGGAGAGAGATCCACAAATCAGAGCGTAGGGGATTGGTATCTCCTTTTGATATAGGTCCATAAATATTGTAATATGGAATTGATTCCCAAGATATATATTGAGAAAATTTAGCAAAAATACTTTCTCCGTGGAGTAGCCCACATTGGGTGAACCATGTTAAATTGGAGTCTCTCTTGTGTGTGATGATTTTTGTATTGATTTTATTACTGCTATTGATATTTCCATTGATAATATTGGATAATATTGTTTGAGAAAGAAAAGCAAAAGTTGATCTTATATTGTTCACTCCCCCTATCAATATAAGCCTATGTTTTTCAATTGGTATCAGAGCAGGTTCCTTCAGAAGAGTTTAACAACTTGAAGGAAGAGGTCATAGGAACACAAATGGCATCTTAGAGTGGATCTTCATCAAACAAGGTACCATTGTTTTATGGGAACAATTATGCTTTTTGGAGCCTAATAATGAGAACTTGATCTCACAAGGGTATGATACATGGCAAGCAATTGAGTATGGATTCACACCTACAAATAATCCTCCCACAAATAAATATGGTAAGCTCTTACATGTAAATAACACAAAGGCTATGCATGCAATACTAAGTGGATTACATGAAGTAGAATTTGTGAAAGTTATACATTGCAAATCAGCAAAATAAGTTTGAGAAAATTTGAAGCAAGCCTATGAGGGAAATAAAAAGGTCAAGATGGAAAAAGTACAAAATCACAAGAAACGATTTGAGTATTTGAATATGGAAGAAGAGGAAGATATTTCTACATACTTCATGTGGATGATATTGTTAATATCATGCGTGGACTTGGATTTGAAATTGATGAAGAACATGTGCTTGTACTAAGAGGGGGGTGAACAATATATAATAAAAGTTTTTACTTTTTAATTAAAATGACATCATCAATAGTATTAAAGCAATAAACATCACATAAAACATCACACATATGAGAGACATGATTTTACGTGGTTCACCTAAAGATGGCTACCTCCATGGAGAAAATATTTCTTATAAATTTTCTCAAATAAATTCTCTTGAGAATCCTTTCCCTACAATATTTATGGACCTTTGTCCAAAGGAGACACCAATCCCCTAAATCAAGTTTATAGATATCTATCCATAGGAGAACTCCTTCTCCTCTACTCTGGTTGGTGAACCTTTCGAAGACTACTACCTCTATTGCACTGGGTTGTGGATCTCTCTCTACTAAAGAATCTTATCCCCACTCAGAAGACCTGTCCTCACTACCTTGGATGATGGATCTCTATCCACTAGAGACTACTGTCCTCTCTTCTCTGTCACCTCCAAAGCTTTGTTTGAAATCTGCACTACAAGTCCACATATAACCTGCTCAACAAGTCCACTCAGAACTTGTCCAATCTACTCAACAAGTCCACTCAAAACTTATCCAATATGCTCAACAATTCCACTCAAAAATTGTCCAATATGCTCAACAAGTCCACTCATAACTTGTCCAATCTTCTCAACAAGTCCACTCAGAACTTGTCCAATCTGCTCAACAATTCCACTCATAACTTGTACAATCTACTCAATAATTCCAATCAGAACTTGTCTAATCTGCTCAAAAATTCCACTCAGAACTTGTCCAATATATATTGTAAGCTTCCACAAAAGCTTACCTAAAATTGTCCACAAGTATTTTCAAAGACTTGCCTCAAATATGCTTAAATACATTCAATCACTTTCTTAGAAACATAAGGATAATTGTTAGAGACTCAATATGCTTCAACTCAATGATCAATCACTTTCTCAACTCAATTCAGAATATAGAATAATTTTTTTTATGGAACTTGAACAATAACTTCACACATCCACTTGACTAGGCTCAACCAACTCTACTCAATCAATGACTCAATGAGATAATCCTTACTCACAAACCCTAGTCCAAGTATATGATTACTTACTCAAAATGTTTCCAATAATTCTCAACAACCAATATCACATAACAATGGGAAACCCTAATCAAGTCCTTTCACTCCAAACTTATTTTCCAGAAAACCAATCAATCAATTCAACTATGGAAGAATATGCTCATAGCTTTTTCTTGATTGAAGGATGATCTTCAAAAACTGCCTTTAGTAATATCTTCTTCTTTGCCAAGTGCCAAGGGTTAGATAACAAATTTTATACTTCACAAAATACAAGAATAGTTCAATTTCATAATACACCTTATATCTCCTTCTCAATAGAAATATTTGATAATAATATCTTCACAAAAATTTCCTCTTCAATTTTTCTATTTCACAAAATTGATATTCCAACTTAATTTCTATATCCTAAGGTAAAATAATATTTACCTTAATAAAGCACCTATTTACCACTTAGGTAAATCAATTAATATCACCTTATAAATCCCTAACCTTAGCATGATTAATAAAATTCCACATACACCCCTAAAACCTTAGCACAATAATTAAATACCACAAATATTCCCTTATTCCTCCTAAACCTTAGTATTATGCAAAAATCAAAAATCAAATTATAAAAAACTTTGGTGAATCCCCCTTTCGTAATTTTTAGAGTTTTGAACCTACACATTCTCCATGACTAGAGCCTTAGCTACGACAAGCTATCCGTGTGAGCTAAGCACTCCATGTGCTTAGCTTAAGCCCTAAGGTTGCTTAAGTCTTCTCACAAAGGCTTCAAAGCCTTTGGCCTTCTCCTACGTCTAGAACCAAGCTAAACTGTGAGTGCTTATCCCTTTGTGTTGTACCTTGCTTCGAACACCATGTGCTACCTTGATCACGATGCTCTACCCTAATTACAATGCGTTGTTCTATTTTGGAAAATACACCACTCGCAAATTTTTAAGGCTTCAGATTTTTGCTTTGTTCAAATTTGATACACACACTTCCCTAAGGTTTGTCTTAGGGTTTAAATACCCTTCATTTTATTTGCATACAACATCGGTGGATGATTCGATTTGATGATGTCGACTTGTATAAATTATAATTTATAATTAATTTAAATTCAAAAGAATTTAAATATTATAAATTTAATTTATAAACTTTAGACTTTAATAAAAATTAAAGCCCTCTTGAGTTAATATCAAATTATCATTTGCACTTCACTAGGTTGATGAAAATTAATTTTGCCACATTGGTTTTAATAAAAATATTAATTCTACCATCACAGTATTAGAGAACTATCATTATGGTTTTAATAAAAAACATTTTAATGTGCCATCATGGTTTTAACAAAAACCCTTATAAAATAATATTTGGATAACTTTTCTCCATCTCTTTGCATTGCTTCCTGGTGTTAATGATTATGTACTCCATGGTGGTAATGATATCTTCATGTGTTCACTTTGGCATCAATAAAAAAATTTCACCTTGACATCAATGACAACTAAATGAGCTCAAAATGTCCAACAATTGAAGAATATGATGTTGCTCATAAAGTTTTACGATCAATTTCTACAAGGTATGATGGAAAATTTTTAGCTTTAGAAGAGAAAGGATAGTGAGAAGTTGACTATGGATGAGCTACATGGAATTCTCACAGCTTATGAGATGATAATAGTAAAGGAACCTAAGAAAGAGGCAACCTTCAAAGCGTCAAAGAAGACAAAGGATAAGAAACCAGAATCAAGCAGTGAATCAACCAGTGATGAAGAAGCTTACTATGGCAGAGTAAAAAAGGACTCAAGAAAGAACAAAGGTATGAAAATAGTGAAATTTTTCAATTGTAGAAATTTTGGTTATTATACATCTAATTGTCCAAAATCTGGAAGCAGAAGTAGTGAAGATAAACAATATCATAAGAAAAAGGAAGCAGAAAAATCCAGGTATGAAAATAAAAATAGGTATGGTCAAAACAAGCATGAAAAGAAAATATTTTAAAGGCACAAGAAGAGTTTCTATGTTGATAATGGAAGCAAGGCTTCAAGTGACAATGGTGGAAGATCCTCAGATAGTGAAGAAGAAGAAATTCTATTTTTGGCAATAAAAGAGGAAGGAAGTACTCATGTTGAAGATAAATTTGAAAAGTATGAAGATGCTCTTGAAGACCAAGAAGCTGAAAAGGATTCAAGAAATGAAGAATAAGGTGTAGTAGATCTATAAGTAGAAATTATTGCTACTCTCAAATAATTGAAAAAGGTTAGAAAGTAGAATTCAAAATTCAAGGCTCAAGGTCAATAATATGATGAAGAAAAAGGAAAGGTTATACAATATTTAACAAACTCAATAGCTAAGACAAGGATATTTAAAGAAAAGTTAGAGGTAAAATTCCTATAATGTGAAAGATTAGAACATGAGGTAGCTTCACTAAGGATGGAAGTAAAAGAGTCTAAATATAAGCTACACAGGTATGGGAAAATTTCAAAGACCTTGGATAAGATTATCAATGCACAAAGACCTTCATCTATCAAAATAGGACTTGGTTTTGAAGAAGGACAAGGGAAACAAGAAAAAAAATCAAGCTCAAGTGCACAAGAGGAAGAAATTTCAAAGGGAAGAGTGAAGGAGAAAGTGAGACTTATGTGAATAGAAGCTTCACCAAGGAAGGAAACAAAAGGGACAGGGATCATCACAAAGAAGAAAGGACTAAGAGACCAATAGTTCAAGGAAATATTTCTTTAGAGGATGTTGCTTTTCATGTAACATATTTGGTCACAAGGCTATGCATTGCAAGACACATGGAAATAAGGAGTATGATTTTAGCAAGAGGAACTTGAAAGATGGACATATATTTCAAGGTTATTGTTACTCTTGTAATCGATTTGGGCATAAATAAATTCAATGCAGAGTTCATGACAAAAGGGAGTATGGCTTCACCATGGGTAACTTCAAGATATTTGCACCTTATATGAACTAAAAAATTAAGTGTTAAAGTGTAATCATGTTGGACATAAGGCCAAGTGATGTAGAACAGAGTTTCCAGAGACAAGCGAAAATAGGGATACTCAAGAGGATCAAAAGGGCATGTTGAGAAAGAAGGTTGACAAAGGAAAGGAGTATTGTATGTTGGGAGTAGTTTTACTCCCACCCCAAAACTAATCACCTCAATTAGAGGAGGTGAGGATGGGACTAAGCTAAGAGTCTTATCTTTAGCCCCAAAGGAGTCCCTTTGCCATTGATGTCAAAGGGGGAGAGATTTGAGTAAGGGGGAGAGCATTCAGTTAGGGGGAGTAGTTTCTCAAGGGAGCATATTTGGATTCAAATGGTTTGAAAAATGAAGTTTTAGAAAAGTGTTGCCATCAATGACAAAGGGGGATATTGTTGGAAATTTTGAGTAATTATGTTGTCATTGATGTCAAAAGTTAGTTCATCTTAGTGCAAGGGAATTGATAAAAAAAAGGTTAAAATATTTATATTTTAAGCCCAGGATATTTGGTATAAATCTCCACATGGTTGGTCAATATATTGTCTAAATACCTCAAAGGAAGGAAATACCTAGGCCCAAAGGGAATAATATTATAATATTTATTATTATAATATTAAAGCTATTAAGAGAAAGCCTAAGGTTAATTATAAAATAATTATAATATTTTATAACCCTAAGTGGATTTGGCACCAAGAATAAAGTTTAATTTATTAAACTCCACCGATGTCCAAGCATGGGGAAAATTTGATATTTATATGATAAAGGTTGAAGGCCAAAATATAGGTCTCTTGATGCATGTTGCAAATAATTGATGTTAACTGTTGATGCAAATTTTATGAGCAAGGTGGATAAAAGTTTTAGTTTGGAAAACAAAGAGGAAAATGTAGATAAATAAAGAGGCAAGGTTGTATGCCCCTAACACCAACCATGTGGTTGGCGTAGCAGTAGACTTGGTAGCATTAAGATGCTGACGGACAGAAGATCCTGCATTCGATTCCCGAAAATAGCATTTTGTTTGTTTTGTTAGTAATAAGGGTGAGCAGTGGTTAGATTACATATGGTGGTAATTAGTCCTTGTGCTGACGATTGGTCTAGCGGTAGTCCATAGCACACTAAGGCACTAGTGGGCGGTAGGTCCTGCATTTGAAACCCAATGGCAAAATTTTTGTTTTACAGGTAAGAAGGGTGAGCAATGGTTAAAGAGGACATTGTGGCATTAGGTCCTTGTGTGGGTGGATGGCCTAGTGGTGGCACAAGGGAAGCTAGTACACTAGCAAGCGGTAGGTGTTATGTTCGAATCTTCACAGCAAAAGTTTTTGGTAAGCGCAAATTGATTTTGGTAATTGCTAAGGTTGAAGGTAGGTGCATGTGGTTTAATTGATTATTGTGAGCATTGTTGGCCTTGGGAGATATAAGGGAATTATTTTTTATTATTATTTCATGCATTTATGTTTGAAGGAAATTATAATGAATTATTTTGAAATTGAACTATTGGAGTAATAAGAATCCTTGCTGATTTTGTTATGAATGTGTTTAGAAGTTAAGAGGGAGTTAAAAGGTGTATGAAGTATTTTAATTGTTTGGATTATTTCTTATTTTTGAAGTATTTTATTATGTGATTTGATGCTATAGTTTCAGAAACCAAGAGAGTGGTTTTGAATTTAATTGGGCACACATATTGAAGGATTGCTAACTCATAAAGAAGTGTTGTGCTAACCTTTTTATAGTTGCAAAAGATATTGTCTATGAGACAGATTTTTGAAGACATATCTCCATAAAATAAAGAAAAAAGGTATGGGCATATCATCCCTTATTTGAGGTGTTTGGTTGAATGAATATTTCTAAAATAGAATATGGAGTGAAAAGGTTTATTTGATAAGCATTATTGGAAATACTTGAATTAAGTGTTGAGACCTACATTGTGCTTTCTGTTGAAAAGAAATTGGAAGAACACTTGTTTAGAGTTTGTGAGCCAAGTGTGCTTTATTGGTTGGATGTATATGTGAATTTGTTGAGCATTGGTTTTGAGTGATTTTTAAAATGAATGTGCAAACATTAGAAATCAGATTTGTGAAATCAACAGATTTAATTATTGAGTAGAACATATTGATCTATTTGTAAGTGCATATTATTCTCTATATGTTCTAGAGGTTAAACGAATTATGGATAGTATATGTCTGAATTGCTTCAAGTTAAATAAATTAATTTGAAGATTAGACAAAGCATTTGATAGCATTGTGTGCAATATTTGATATTATTTGAGCATATCTTGTGAGTTATTTTGAGCATGTGGTAGAGTAGGTTTGAGCATGTGTTTGAGCAAGCTTTTGTGAGTAAAATTAAAGGTAAATTTGAGCAAGTCTTTTGAGAATATTTGAAGGTAAATTTGAGGAAGTCTTGTGATTTTGTGAAGACTTGAGTATAGTTGATTGGTGATTTGTTCAAGCTTTGTGTTAAGGCTTGGGGTAGATCTAAGCAGAGTTGATTGGTGATTTTTTCAAGCTTTAGGTTAAGGCTTGGGGTAGATATAAGAAAAATTGATTGGTCATTTGTTCAAGCTTTGTGTTAAGGCTTATGGTAGATCTAAGTAGAGTTGATTAGTGATTTGTTCAATATTTATGTTAAGGCTTGGGATAGGTCTAAGTATATTTGATTGATGATTTGATAAAGGTTTGTGTTAAGTCTTGGGGAAAGATTTTTAGTGTAGATTTATGTGCAAATATAGAGCATATTTGTGCTAGATTTGGGATAGATTTTGGTGTAAATTTAATATATATTTGACAAAAATATTTGGAGATGACAGATTAAAGAGGATAGCAGTCTCTAGTGGGGATAGAGGTATGCTATGGAGATATATCCACAAGCTAGAGCAGTGAGGGTAGAAATATTCTAGAGGATCACCATCCAAATCAAGGGGAAAGAGTTATCCTATGGATAGAGATACACAAAACCAAAACAAAGTGGAGTGATGTCCACAAAACCAGAGCAAGGGGAAAGAGTTCTCCTATGGAATGTGATCCATGAACCAGCTGGGAAGATAGAGTTCTTCTATGGAGAGAGATCCATAAACTAGTTGAGGATATAGAGTTCTCCTAGATCAAGTTCCATGAACCAAAGAAAAGGGGAAAGAGTTTTCTTGTGGAGAGAGATCCAAAAATCAGATCATAGGGGATTGGTGTCTCCTTTAGATAGATGTCCATAAACATTGTAATAGGGAATTTATTCCCAAGATATTTGTTGAGGAAATTTAGTGGAAATATTTTCTTTGCGGAGTAGCCCACATTGGGTGAACCACGTTAAATTGGTGTCTCTCTTGTGTGTGATTAGTTGTGCATTGCTTTGATTACTGCTATTGATATTGCCAGTGATAATATTGGATAATTTTATTTGAGAAAGAAAATTGAAATTTGGTCTTATATTGTTCACCCTCCCTCTTAGTATAAGCATGTGTTATTTAAACACTTTAACTTAGGTCCTAAAAGAAGATCTAGGTTCAACCCAAGAAAGCAATACCAAAATAAAATGCTTTTAAACTCAAATTCTTAAACTATAGCATCACATTCACATGCATCTCAAATAAATATAAGCTTCATCTAAGGCTAACACATTTATAATAACTCCATACTATATTTGGCTATTAAAGAGATTACATAAAGAAGCATTTCAATAGATCACCAAAACCATTATTCATAATGCTATCAATTTCCACTTAGAGAACATTAATATTTCATCACAAGATCACATGTTTATAGCCACAAATAAATCACTAAGCAAGAGAACTAGCATAATACCAAATATTCTATTTCCTTATTTTCACTATTGCTCAATACAAAACTACTAAACATTGAAGTATCACTAAAGTTTTTCTCAAAATTTACAAAAGCAAATTCTCATTTGCAAAACCATTTTTTGATCCAAGATACAACAATGTCATTCTACCTAAATGGCCTTTGTACCACCTTTCTCTGATGACCTTCTTCATGTAAGGATTTACCTACCAACTTGAGGAATATTTAGGGATTAGGACAACTCATTTATGCAATGCAATCTAACATGCTAATTGTATTTGCAAATATTTATGCACAATACTTTTAAAAGTAAATAAACTAGAGAAGATCCCAAATTTCTCTATTTATTATTACATGTTATGCAATTGCAAACCAAACATGCACATTACATTTTTAAATGGAAACCAAGGAGAGAATCCCATACTTCTCTCTATAATGGTTTTCCTAACTACTCAAGTCTTGAAGAACCATTATAATATTACTTCTAGACCAAGAGTCTTTTAAAATATAACACAAAAAAAGTTCATAACTTCCTTCCTATAAACATATCCATAAAGCACATAAATGGAAGAATCCCCTTCCTATTTATAAAAAAACACTTTAATAAGATAGAAAAACCACCTAATCTCTATTTTTTATTCCCTAAAAGATCATTCATTAAAATACTATCTCTTTTTAAAAAATAGAGACCAAATAATAAACCATTTTAACATACAATCAACAACATAATACTTTCATTAAAATAAATACCTAACTTAAACATTTAACCTCATATCATAAGTAAAATATTAAACTTATTCATTTATGTTCTTTTCCAAAATATCTATCAATATAGGGTGAGCAATTCATTCAAAGCATTATTGGCTTCATAAATTTAAGAACTTTCAATTCACACAAAACCTTTAGCAAAATAACATAACTCACCTTCTAACACATGGCTCACACAACATTCACATAGGACAAAGCAACAATAGCATGCAAACCTATGATCCCAAGTGCACTACCCAAGACTCAGGTGCATAGGAAAGCACTTGACACCACAAACTTAAGCATGCAAAACTCTAAGAGGTATGACCAATGAAACTAAAAAGGAACCAAGGATCACAAAGTAAAATGAAAAGCCAAAGACTACCTCAAATGTAGTAGGTCAAATAGAGAATAAGAACATCATAGGGAATACCTAAAATGGATTACCTCAGCTAAGCTACCACTTAAGACATAACCTCCTGAACAGATCAAGGAAACCAAACTTGAAAAGAGCATCTAAGATCTTCTAACATACAAACAATTGAATCCAAGAAAAACTTAGATGAACACCAAGCTAGCATGTACTACATGTTCCTAAGAAGGTAGCACCTAGGAAACATAAGACTACACTCACTACCCTCAAAAAAATAAAAGGATATCCACCAAAGGATGAAAATCCAAGGCTCTCAAAATATCAACAAACTCTTAAAATAAAGATAAACATAATATACACAACTAGAAGATACAAATCAAGGAGAGCACAGATCAAACATCTCCCATATCATAGAAAAGGGATCTCATGATTACCCTTACCTCATCTAGCTCAATCCAAATACCTTCCAAGCTATGTGCCCTTCTTCCAGCTCTCTACTGCCTCCCTTTTTCCTCTTCCAAAAGCCCTCAAAAACCTACCCAAGCCCCCTCTCAAATACTCAGGGTGGCTTATTTTCCAACTTCAAAATCACCTCCATTATTTCACCCATTTGAGTTTGCCACTTCTAACTTGTAATATTTGCAAAGCAAGAATGTTTCTCCAACGAGGAGAACAAGGCTGACAGTCTGGAGGCAGGAATGGAGCAAAGCGGGAGCGGAGGCAGGTGCAATTTCTGCAAACATGATTCTCATTCTGCTGGAGGTGGGAAACAGGGTTTCCAAACCCCTGGAAGCTGTGAGGCTCAAGGAGGGAACAAGCAAGGTTCTGAAGCAACTGAGGAAGAGCAGGTGGACAGTGACAAGGACACTGAGGGTTTTAAAAAATTAGAGGGACACGAACCCCCTGATATTATTTTTGATAAGAAGGCCCACATCAAGAATTCTAAGGGCAATAAGTCTTTTGCACAGGCCCTTAAAGGTGGCAATAGGGTTTCCTTACATTCCTTACCACCTCTCACTCCCAATGGGCAGAAGGTATCCGTGCCTGAAAGCGTAATGGCAGACTTTATATCGATGGAAAATTTTTCTCTGGTAGGCAAATTCATAGGGGGCAGGCCGGATATTGAAACGATTCGACGATGGGCATCCTTGAAGTGGAAGACTTCTGGACACATGGAGATTATTGCATTATCAAGGGGGTTTTTGCGGTACGCCTTAACAATAGTGAAGATGCTAGTCGTATTCTAACAGGAGGACCTTGGTTCTTGGGCCGAAGAAGTCTTTTTCTTAGGAGATGGGTCGAGGATTTTGACCCATAAAAGCAGAGCATAAACTTTGCCCCCATTTGGGTCCGTCTCCCAAATCTCCCGTTTCATTGGTGGCATGAGTATTTTCTTCAGGGTATTGCCAAGACCATAGGGGATTTGGTGGCCATTGACAATCCAACCCTTGCACGCACCATAATGACGCATGCTAGGATTTGTGTAAATGCAAACCTAGAATCTGAGCTTCCTACTCATGTGGAGTTAGAATATGGAAATAAAACAAGATTACAGGTCATCGAATATGAAAATAGACCGGCATTTTGCTCCGACTGTAATATTCAAGGCCATCTCAAAGGACAATGCTCTTTTTTGAGAAGCCAGCAAACCCTTCCTAGGAATAATGATTCCAAGCGGCAGTCTTTCATAAATAATGGCAAATACACAGGGATGTACATGGTTAAAGATCCAAATGTTGAAAAGGCAAAGGCCTCTCGGTTTGGGGCAAATGGAGAATGAGGCTGAGCTTCACATGGACAATGGTAAGGACAAGCAAATTGCTACATCACAAACTGACCAACAAAAGGTATGCTCTCCTTTCGAAAATCTAAATAAATTTAACATTTTGGCTGAAAACCAAATAATTACAGAGGAAAATCAGAATGAAGGGTCTAATGTTGAGGATATAATTCTTGGTCTCCCTGCTTACTTTGACTCCCCAACCAAATCTGGACCTTCCAATCCTCCTCCGGTTGGTCATAAAGAATGCCCTAATGATGAGTCTTTTTACGCCCCGTAAAGAGAAAAAGTGCTTTCAGAGTTAATCAGCCCTTCCAAGCGACATTTTTCACCTTTGTCTTTGTCCCAATCCAGAGAAGGGGTTTCCAAAGATCGTTATCCAACAAAGTTACCCAAACCAAATTTAGCCCGAAACAGACTAGAAGCTCAATGAAGTCCCCCTTGATTGACTCGTGGAGGTGAGAAAAAAAGGGAAGAAAGTCAAATGCCCAAAGAATGGAAAGAAGAGGTCCAAGATGAGATAGCTAATGGAATTCAAACTACTCTGTTTCCATCAATTGGAAATCTTCCCTTTGAAGAGAACAAAATTCTTAAGCCCCCTCAAGTCCAAGGCAGGGGAAGAGGAAAAAATTTAAAAGTTCCAAATGAAGATCATATCCTCGGAATGTAAGGGGGCTCAATGGCCTTCCTAAACAGCGGTTAGTCAAATATTTAAGAAGAGATTTTGATCCCACTATTCTTATTTTGCAAGAAACTAAAGTCGATGAAGTTTTGTCTAGAAAAATTGCCCTCAATATCCTGGAAAAAGGGAGAAGCAATTTTTTGCAAAGCCAATGGAACCTCGGGTGGTCTTCTTTGTATCTCGGAATCCAGGGAAGGTGGAAGGCAAGGTTATTCAATTAGGGGAAAGGGTAATGAGCATTATTTTTAAGGATAAGGTTAGTGACCTTTCTTGGATATTAACAAATGTGTACGCCCCTAATTCTATACCTGGGAGAGCTGATCTATGGAATTTACTCAGTCATTTCAAGGAAGCTTTTCAGGATATCCCATGGATAGTGGCGGGGGACTTTAATACCCCTCTTTACCCCTCTGATAAAAAAGGGGGAGCAGGAATTCCAAGCAAGAAGTATGGAGGACTTTCAAGATTTCATCAACAACAACAATTTATTGGATGTCAAATTAAAAAATTCTAAATTTACTTGGAGCAATAGGAGGTCTGGAAATCAACTTATAATGGAAAAGCTTGATAGGTTTTTTTTGTCACAGGAAGCAATACAATCTTTTGGGGATGCAAATCCGTTGTCCTTGCCTCGCATTGGGTCTGACCACAACCCGATTTTACTTGAAATTGAAGAGACTCCAAAATTCAAAAGGCCTTTTAGGTTTGAATCTATGTGGATGCACCACCCCGATCTCAGAGACAGAATTTCTCAGTGGTGGCAGCATTCTTGTCAGGGCATGCCTTCATTCAGATTAGCACAAAAACTTAAAGTGGTGAAAGAAAATCTAAGGATCTGGAATAAAGAAATTTTTGGAAATATTTTTGAAAACAAGAAAGTCATCTCTGAAAGGTTATCAACCATTGAGAAAAAACTTGAAGAGGGATTGCCAGACCCTTCCCTACAGGCAGATGAAAAGAAAGCCCTTGCTGAGTACCATAATGTTTTAGCCTGCGAGGAGACTTTTTGGCGGCAAAAGTCTAGAGCTACCTGGCTAAAAGAAGGTGATGCCAACACAAGATTTTTTCATGCATCTACCTTAAGGAACAGAAGCCACAATAGAATTAAAGAACTTGTTAGAGATGATGGATCATCCCTTTCTAGTCCTAATGAGATCAGAAATGAAGCACTTTCCTATTTTCAGAATCTTTTAGGAGAAGAACATTTCAGTTCTGCCTTAGCTTCATAATCAATGCTTTACCATATTCCTCATTTAATTTTTGATGACTTGAATGGGGAGTTAATTAAGCCTTTCACGGATGAAGAAATCAAAGAGGCCCTCTTCTCAATGAACCCTGATAAAGCTCCATGTCCAGACGGGTTTTCACCTCATTTTTTTCAGTGCTTTTTGGGATATTGTAGGTTTTGATGTATGTGCTACTATCAAGGAATTTCAGTCCACAAAGCATATTCCGAGAAGTTTTAACTCCACTTTTATTGCTTTAATCCCAAAGATTCCTACTCCTAGATCTATGATGGACTTTAGACCTATTAGCCTTTGTAATGTTGTTTATAAAATTTTGACCAAGGCGATTGCAAATAGAATGAGGAAGATCCTTCCTATGTTTATTGATGTTTGTCAAGGCAGTTCAGTCCTTGGAAGGTCCATCCTTGATGGTGTCATAACAGTTCATGAAGCCCTCCATTCGGTAGTCCAGACTAAAAACCTCGCTTTTGCTCTCAAGCCGGATATGAACAAGGCTTATGACCGCATAAACCGGAGTTTTGTCTCTGCCATTCTTCAGAAATTTGGTTTTCATCATGAATGGATCAAGCTTTTGGAAGGATGTTTTATGAAACCTTGGTTTTCAGTCCTTGTTAATGGTGCTCCTGCTGGATACTTTCAAAGTAAAAGGGGCCTAAGGCAAGGTGACCCTATCTCTCCCATGTTGTTTATCATTGTGGTCGAAGCCCTTGGGAGGACAATCAAAGTCGCCCGTAATATTGGTCTTATTTCAGAATTAAAGCATCATCACAAACACAGGAAGTTACACATGAACAATTTGTGGATGATACTTTGTTGTTAACTCTTGCATCAGTTTTTGAGGCTAAGGTCATAAACATATTCTAGAGCTATATGAGGATGTCAGGGGCAAAAGGTAAATTTTTCAAAGAGTAAAATTTATTTCTTTAACACTCCCATTCAAAGGCATATTAAGATTGCTAGGATTCTTGGATGCTCAGTGTCTAC
Source organism: Wollemia nobilis (assembly GCA_028583015.1). NCBI lineage: Eukaryota > Viridiplantae > Streptophyta > Pinopsida > Araucariales > Araucariaceae > Wollemia > Wollemia nobilis. The sequence continues at coordinate 5,372,570 of JAQPPZ010016059.1, read as the reverse complement.
TCTTCCATCCACATACTTAGGCCTTCCTTTATTTACAGGCAGAGCTACTGATTCCATGTGGACTAATGTAATTGAAAGAATTCAGAGGAAGCTGGTTGGATGGAAAGGGAATTTGTTATCTCAAGCTGGCAAGGCAGTTCTCACCGGGTTTTCCATTCAAAGCATCCCCTGTCTACTTTCTCTCTATTTTTAAAGCTCCTACAAGTGTCTACACTAAAATTGAACAGATCCATAAGAGGTTCCTATGGACTGGTTCTGAATCTAAGCAACGCTTTCACTTGGTGTCCTGGGATAGGGTTTGCAAACCAAGGGAGTTTGGAGGTATTGGGCTAAGGAGAATACAACATTTAAACATGGCCCTCCTGGCCAAACAAGCATGGCGTCTTCCGACAAATGCAAATGCGTAATGGATTACTATAATCGAAGAAAGTATTTGCAAGAAACTGAATTTTTAAGTTATTCCTTTCCTCCCATGGGATCAATTTTTTGGAAATCAATCCTTCAAACTAAAAACTTGCTAAGCAAAGGGCTACGTTGGAAACTGGGAAATGGAAGAAACATTGATTTCTGGGACCACAAATGGTTAAAGGACTATCCCCTCTCTGCAGATCCCATCCTTTCAACCCTTAGAGCTTGGACAATTGAAGTTTTTGGTACCAAAGTTGCAGATTTTATTACTTTGTCAAACAATAGAAGGGTTTGGAAGCCAATAATGAACAATGATCTACCAGGGGCATCAATAATACTCGGAGAATGAATTAAGACAAGTCTTTACTCCCTTCCGGCATTCTTGAGGACCAGCTTATCTGGGAAGCTTCGGACAATGGGGAATTTTCTCGTCAAGACCGCTTATCTCGATGCTTATTGATAATGATGAACCTACTTTCCCTCACTTGGAAGTTTGGCCCAAAAGCATTGTTCCGAAGGTTGGGTTTTTTGCATGGTCGGCCATCCAAAATAAGATCCTCACCATGGATAACTTAATAAAAAGAGGTGTGACTGTTGTTAATAGGTGTTATCTTTGTATGTCTGAGTGGGAGTCTATTGATCATTTGTTTCTGTATTGTAATTTTTCTGTCTCAATCTTGTTAGGTCTGTTACAAGTGTTTCATATTTATTGGGTCCATCCTCAGTCCATCTTTGACTTATTTGTCCAAAGTGGCCTTCTCCCTTTTTGAATAGGCGTCTTAGGTATATGTGGAAGATCCGCCTTCATCACTACTTGTGGCAGATATGGTTGGAAAGGAATCGTCGGGCCTTCTTGGATAAGGTTTCTCACTCATCCTCTCATCCCGTCAAAAATTTTAGTATATGCTAATGAGAATGCTTGTTTAGTGCCCGCAGCATCTAGACCTCCAAATCCTTTTGAAGCTTCATTAGGCCACTCATTAAACTTACCTCTCACCGATGGCCTCAATCATCCTCAAGTCCGTCCTAGAACCATGATCACATGGACCCCACCCCCCCTAGGGTGGATTAAGTTAAATTTTGATGGGGCATCTAGGGGCAACCCAAGTGAAGTAAGGGCTGGAGGCTTACTCAAAGACCACAAGGATGAGGTGCTTGTAGCTTTTGCTCGAACATCTTGGAGCTCAAACTAACAATGTGGTCAAGCGAGGGCGCTTTGGAGGAGCCTCAAGGTGGCAGAGAATTATCCAGGGAAACCGTTGGTGGAAGGTGATTCTCTTATTATTATAAATCTTCTAAAGAACACTAAGAGAGCTCCTTGGAGATTTGATGACTACATCCACGAAGCAAGGGCTCTAATTCATGATCGACCTGAGGCCATAATTTTGCATACCTTCCGGGAAGCAAACATGGCAACTGATAGGCTGGCAAATGAAGGCATTGTAGCAGCAAATTTGATCACGTGGACTGAAAATATTCCTCATGCAGCCTCAATGGTGATAGATAATGAAAAATTTTAGATTGGAAGGCTCAAAGTGGATTTTGTCTTTGTTAGTTCTATTTTGCGTCTTTCTTTTTCGATGGCCATAATATTAGGCTTCCATAGTTTAGTTTGGTCGTATTCTCGTTGGAAGAGTAGGTCTTGGCCCTTTTTGTTGTCGGCTTAAACTTTTAGGGCTTGGCCTTTGTCCAGTTGGTCAGTGGACCCTATTTTGTAAAATGGTTTTGGGTCAACCAGTTAAAACCCGGTGTTAATCATAAATATTCTCTTACTTACCAAAAAAAAAAAAGAATGTTTCTCCAACATTGTCAAGTGAGGAAAACATTCAAATTTTCATTTCAAATGATGATTAAAAGTAAGCAATCATTTATTAAACATATTATTTTTTAAAGGTATACATTTCTCTTTTAATAAAATATTTACAAAGCAACTAAATAATCCATTAATTCTTTACTAAACCTTATTATTCCCATTAATAAGGTATTTAGATCATTTACTTGCTAATTAGTGTCAATAGTCAATATTAATTATTAATATTGACACCAATATTCTCAAGTATTAAGGTTATCAACTACCAAATAAATACTTGAATGATATTTATCCATCAATCTATGTTTTATCCTTAAGTATGTGGCTATTTTATTTAATATAGTCTATTGCTACCACCATCCTATTAAGGAGACTCATTGCACAAGTAAATTCCTAGCCCAATGGTGTGAATATTCAATAAGCACAAATGCAATGCACCTACATGAAGGATAATTTATTACCCTAATTTATCGATGAATGATTCATCACCATCATCAACTTAGGTGGTTATCCATATTAATCCACCAATGAGATCACCTGGTCATGCAACCACAAATATATAAATAATACCATATTCCAAGAAGAGCACCAAAGCAAATAGCATGAAACAAGATTATGCATTAACATCCATACATCAATACATAGTTTATTGTCAAGGATAAGTCTTTCCAAGGAGGGTTGTTACATACTCTCCCTTAGGCTAAACACAGTCCTTTGTGTTTCCTACAAGTAAGTAAATAATTGTTTCATTCAAATAAGTATGGAAATTGCTACCTCATTTATTTAGTATTTTTCCATATGGCACAATTCTCATAATACTAGTCCCACTAAACCTTACATTAATCTAGTGTTTATTTCCTCAACATATTGTAACAAAACCCTAGAAAATTTATTGGTCTCACCTCAATGGCTGAGGGACCTACCATCTACAATTTAGAAACATTCCACATGTAGGTAGGATCAACAACATATTTTCTAAGTAGGAATATGTGGAAAGTATCATGGATCTTTGATAGGTTGGACAACAAGGTGAGCCTATAAGCTATTGGAATAATCTTATCAATGATTTTAGAAGGCCCAAAATAGCTAGGATCCAACTTAGTTGACTTGATGGCACTTTTCATGGGTCTAACTCTCAAGAAGACTCTATCTCCAACAAATAATTCTCTTGGTGATCTTTTTAGATCAACATAGATCTTTTGGTGATCAACCACTTCCTTGAGCCTAAGAAAAATCACTCTAATTTGCTCCTCTATCTCTCATATAGTGTCCATTTTGATCATCACCTGATCCTTGAAATTATCCCATGATAGAGGGGTTCTGCATTTTTTTCCATAAAAGGCTTCAAACAAGGCCATTCCCAAGGATGCATGGTGACCATTATTATATGCAAATTCCACAAGATACAAAAATTCCTCCCATTTAGACTTTTGGTTTATGTAGAACATGTAGAGCATATCTTCTAAAACTTGTTTTACCCTCTTTTTTTGATAATCTATTTTTGGATGATACGTAGAATTGATATTTAGCTTAGTACCCACTACATGATGTAGAGCCTACCAAAATTCTAAAGTGAACCTAGAATCCATGTATGATATGATCATCTTAGGAAACCCATGTAGCCTAAATATTTTATTTGGAAAACTTATTTACCACCATTAGTGCATCATCCTTGATATTCCTCGCTATGAAGTGTGCATCCTTGGTCAACTTGTCAACCACTACCAGGATTGCATCATGTTGGTACCTTGTCTTAGGTAAACCCATAGTAAAATTCATAGAAATTACCTATCATTTTTGCATATGTGCATCATTTGGGTATAATTTCCTTGCTATGTGTCCATGTTCTACCTAAAATTTTTGGCTTTCTAAACAACTCACAATGAAACTAGTGATATCATGCTTCATTCCTGCCCAATCAAAGGTCTTTTTCATGTTTTCCCTTATTTTTTACCCTCTTGAATGAGTAGAATAGGGGTAATATGTTCCTATTGCATAATAAATCCTCTTAGATCACTAATTTTGTGTATAATTACCCTATCCTTGAAGCATATGAGTCCATATTTTATGTTGAAATCGTCATTCTCTTCAAGATTTCTCTCAGTTTTATCTCAAATTTCTATGCAATATGGTTCCTATAGTTGCATTTCTATGACCATATACATCAATTCTATATGAATCTAGGTCAATGGGGATATGTGCCTTCTCCTATTCAAGGTTTTTGCAACCTTATTTTATTTCTCTTTGATATACTCAATACCAAAGTCATATTCCACTAAGAACTCTATCCATATTCTCTGTCTTACGTTTGACATAGATTGGGTAAAAATATACCTTAGACTTTGATAATTTACCCTTAGCTCAAATGGTTTACCAAAAAAATAATGTCTCAAAACCTTTAGCGAATTCACAACTACAACTAATTCTAGGTTGTGCATAGCATAGTTTACCTCAAGCTTCCTGAGTTTTCTAGACTTATAGGCTATTGTAGCCTCTTCTTGAGATAATACCCCACCCAAATATTCTAAGGATGCATTCTTACACATGATAAAATTATTAATAGGATTTGGTATATTGATAATTTATGCCATTGTTAGCTTATTATTTAGAGCCTCAAATGCAACCTCACACTTATATGTCCATTTGAACTCTTTCCTCTATTTTTAAAGATTGGTGATTGAATAGGTAACCTTATAGTAATCTCTCACAAAATGCCTATAATAACCAGTGATTCCCATTAAACTATTGACTTCTCACACATTTTTTGGTGGAGGCAAACTTAATATAGCATCAATTTTCTTTGGGTCCATAACAATTCCCTCTATTGAGATGATATGTCCCAATTATCACATCTATGAGGTATAAAAATAATACTTGGACAACTTTCCATATAGTTGGTTTTTTTCTCAACACCTCTAACAATAATCTCAAATAATGGTCATGTTCTTATTTGGTGTGAGAATTTATCAATATATCATCTAGGAGTACCAAGACAAAATGATCCAAATACTTTTGTAACACATTATTCATCAAATTCATAAAAGCTATCAGTGCATTCGTTAGCCCAAATGAAAATACCATGAATTCATAGTTCCCATATCAGGTCTTATAGGTTGTCTTGTGAGTATCCTCTTCTTGAATCCTCAACTAATGATATCTAGATATCAAATCTATTTTTGAAAATATAGTAGCATCCTTTAGTTGATCAAAAATATCATCAATCCTTGGTAAAGGATACTTATTCCTTAATGGTTTTCTTATTCAACATTCTATAATCAATTCATAACCTCAATGAACCATATTTATTTTTCACAAACAATATTGGAGCACCCTAAGGCCACACATTAGGTTTTATCAGAAATTTTTCTAACAAGTCTTAAAGTTGCACCTTTAGTTCTTGCAACTCAATTGGGTTCATTTTATAAGGTGTTCTTGCAATAGGTTTAGCCCCTACCATTAACTCAATAATGAATTTGAATTCCCATCGAGGTGATAGTCCTATAAGATCTTCTATGAATACATCTCAAAATTCATGCAATATTAGGTGTTTCTTAAATATTTCCTTATCTCCCTTTTCTCGTGAGTTTCCATTAATTTTTTTTATAGGAAAAAATGATTAAGTGCGGGGTTTAAATGGGCCCCAAACCCAAGTACATAAACTGGTAGCTAAACCAATAGCATAATATAGCACATGCCTACATATTGGCCATCAAAAATCTAAACAAAAATATCCAAATAGTAGTAGAGAAGGTTGGATGGAATTCTGATATTAGATAAACAAAAATACAGTTCAAGAAATACCCATGCAAGGGTTGCTTAAGAGAAGTAACTAACTAAAAAACTTGTAAAGGAGCTATGACAAAAACCTACATAGGGGAAGCTCACAAAATATCCATAAAGACTATAATAGACACCTTAAGAGTCTCGTTGATCTTATCCATGGCATTGATAATGCTACTAACGATGGTAACATGGATTGTGTTGTGAGTAGTAATGTAGGGATCATAACTATATTTGTTCAAAATGTGGTAAGGGGAGCTCTTACTGGTATCAACCCTTAATTTTTTAAGCCGATATGACCTTCTAAATTGAGGTGGATAAAGGCTTAAGTGATATCTTTCTCAGGTCCTTTGAACTTTCTTAGAAATATAATGATACCATGAGCTTCTAGAAAGGTGTGAGACAAGAGATCAAGTTGAAGGGTAGATGGCTCAAGCAAGGCCATGTTGGTAAGACCAAGGAGAAATTAAGACCATAGAAGCTTCTTACTATCTAGGACACACAACGATGAACAAAAATAGATGACGATGGATTGAAATAGACTAGGGACGTAAATATAGAAATTTTTGGCACCATAGCTACCCTTTTCGAAAGCTAGGTTGGTGTGATTGGTAGACCACATAGTAATTCTCCTTAGGGAATTGACATCGAAAAAATAGACATGGCACAGGACAAACTTCACACATGTTAGGGTTGGGAAAGGATTGGGAGTGCCAAATGATTGAAAAAATAAATCTCAAAATTCATGACATAAAATTAAGCATCTCGAGACTTGACACATATTGACATTGTTAGATAACATCCAATTGTATAGCCTAGATCTACTCAGGGACTTGCCATGCTTGGAAAATATAACCCTGATGTAAACCCACTGACAGGGCCTATCTTGGGACATTGCATACTTCAGATAAGGGAAATGGGAGAACCAAAATCCAACACTAATAGCAAGATAGAGAGTCACGCTAATCAAAAATTTTCCACCATAAGAACTGGAACCAAAGAAACACATCATGCTGAAAAGGGTAGATTCAACATTGGATAAGTTGACTTGCCAAAACCTGTGACCACATATTTCAAACCAAATAATTATTAGTAGCATTTAAAACTTCTTGGGGAAAGCTTTCTTTCCAAATGGACAGATATCTATGGATAACTCCCCAATTGGCAAGAATATATGCAGGTCTGTTAGCTTCATGGTATACATGGTTGATAGAGATATCATTGAAATTTTGGGATAGCTTCTTAGCTTCCTAAATAATAGTTTTGATATTCCAATAGGACACCCTATTGTTTTTAAATAGCATTTATAATGTTCAAATAATCTTCCTAAATAAGAAGGTTGCCTTTATAATCCTTGAGAATATCTAGCCCTCTCCATAGTGCATGACCTACAACAAAATGATTAGTTTGGTACCCCAGATACTCAGCATAAGCTATAATAACTTTGCCACTGCTATCTCTAACTAGGCCACCTGCACCAACATCCCTTGGGTTTCCTTTGGACCATCAAAGTTAAGTTTTAGCCACTCACTTAGGGGAGGAATCCAATGGGCACCCACTCTAGTATGGGGGGTTGGTAAACTAGAACTGGATTTGCAAGGAATATTTAAAGAAGATAATAGAATATACTCCAATCTATAATCAAGTGGTTTGGGACAAGGGAATAGTTAGGAATTCTTGACAGCAAAGGTAATAGCTTTATTGGCAATAACTATGGGATCCATAGAGGAGGAAGAAAAAACCCTATTGTTTCTTTCAAGCCATAATTGCCATAAGATATGATGAATGCTCACTTTCCATAAAGAAGATAATCTGAGACTTTTGAATGGAGCGGGCCATTGGGTGAAAAGGTGACTCAAAAAATTAGGAGGAACCCAAGAGATACGAAAAGTGGAAATAAGGTGATCCAAATCTATCTTGTAGAAAGGGCACTCCAAAAGGAGGTAATTGGCAAATTCTTAAGCATTCATGCACAAATAGCATCTATTGGGGATAGACATACCCTTTTCATAATGTTATCAATCATTAGAATATTATTTTGAATGGCCAACCAGCTTCAATGAGCAAATTTTGGAATGAGGTATTTAATCCACACTCAATCATAAGGGATATGGACCACTTGATAATCAATAGTCAGATCATGAGCAAATTTAACAGTGAACAACCCAAAATAAATTTCTTTCCAAAAAGGAGAGTCAAGGAAATTCCCAATAGGGATGATTTTTGCATTTAGGATGGTTTTGAGAACTTCTAAGGCAGCATATATTTGACCATTAACACATTGAATATGTTTCCAACACTTGGAATCCGATAAAATTTTAATGAAATCTTCAACCTTGTTACTGATGAGGTCGAGAAATGCCTCATTTTTGTACTATGGTTAACATATAAAAACTGCCATATTATTAAATATACAAAGTTAAATTGCCAAATAGTTGATTATAATATATTAATTGTTAATTGTTTACATGATTTTATGTTAGAAACATTATACCCATGTTTTGACTATTTTAAGCATTTTACTTGTAAAAGGTCAAAAATGAGTATCATGTTAATTCTGATGTCATAATGCAATAAAATTATATTTTGATGGTATGTATAGATTCCTCTCATAGATAACTACAACTCTTCTTTTTGAAGCAATTCAATCTGATCTATAGATAAAAAGTTATGAAGGTTACATCATTCTGGAGCTCATGCCTTAGTTTGTTTTCTAGAGCTATTAACAGGTGCAAATCTGTGTTAAGGGGCATATTGGCGGATCTACTAGGAATGATCCAAAGCAATTTAAGGAATAAAATTTATACAAATTATATTTAATAGTTGAGAGAACACATTACCCAAATTTTAAGGAATATGTACAAATAATATGGAAGATATGGGGCCCACAAAATGGTAGTTTCACACTTTTTGACTGCTAGAAATTCTGGTAAAAAATTGTGTTAGAGGCCAACTTGACAGTAATACTGGGAGTAATTCCTAAGGAGTTAAGAGCTAAAAATTGAACCAGATGTAATTCATACAGCCAAGAACATGTGGGTAAAATTTTGTGTACATTGGAGTTACGAGGCAAAAGTTATAAGCACTCCAAAAGGGCAGTTGGGCATGTTTTGACTGTTGTAAAAAAATAGGTGACAGTCCATACAAATTTCAGCCACCTATCACTATGAAGGAAGGCATTGAATTTGTCAATTAAATATGTAGGAAACACTTGGAAACAGTTTAGGGAGGCTAGGAGTGACTCTTTCTCCACTTGCCAATACTTCCATGTGATCCAAATAGGAGCAACTAGTCAAAAATATTGAATTGCAAGAAATCTGGAAACAGTCATACAAATTCCAGCCAGCTATCAATAACTAGCATGGCTTGGAATTTGTAAATTCTAGCATGTAAAATCTATAGAATTTGTCTTCTAAGGACTTAATAAGACTACCTAGCTGGTCAAACTCATTTTTTTGCACATATGATGTACAGATAAGGGTCAAAATGGTTAAACTACTAGATATTTTGGAGCAGCTCCAAAATGAGCAGAACAGGACCAGTTTTGGTCAAAACTATAAAAAAAATGGTCATAAAGGTGGCAAATTTTGAGATGAGGATGGATCCATTTGTATGAGGAGTTTTCTCACCCCTTCCAATGCATTTATCCCAATGGATGACACACAACAAGGAAAATGGATATGCTGCAGCATAACAATTTGTTGCATTTTAGGAAGACTTCTTCAGAATAGTTGCTAAATCCCTAAAAGGCAACAACAAAATGGATTGACATATGTAATAGAATGTTATAAATAATAGGTTCCCATGTTGGTTGAGCCAAGTAGAGAGGTAGAGAAGTAGAGAAGTAGAGAATAAGGATAGGACTTGTGGTAAGAAAGTAGATTTGTGGCAAATTGCAGTTTTTAGCAGGTTTTCCTACAAATATTGTAATGTTGCTTAAGACTAAATAAAGTGTAGGATTTATCATTCATATTTTGTCCCATTAAATGTCTGAGTGTTTAAGTAGTTAAGAGAGAGTTTTTTTGCCTTCTTCTGGAACAAGGGAGCAAGGGCCACTTCTAGGTTTAGAAGAAGGCTTATTGGTGATAGGTTTTTTTGCAACTTTTGTTGCAGCAGATTAAGTAGAGACTTGTCATATTTTATTTTATGTTCATTAGCTGATAGTGCATAGATATTTGTGATTTGAACCTAGGTTAATGAGTGTGAGTGTTAATTGGTTCATCAACTTGTAGCATTATTGAATTTCCCTTGTTTCTAGTAGATTATTCCCCGCTTTGATCCATTCTATTGATCAGTTGTTAGTCTGTGTGTTTTATTTTTTGCTATTTCATTTTCTTGTTATTCTTTTCATTTTGCAAGAGTAAAATAGGTGACATTTCTGCAAATTTAGTTAGATTTCAGTTTCCTGCAGCTACCTTTTCTTGTCATTTTTATTCTGCAATAGTAAATAGGTTTCATTTTGCAAAAGTAATTAGGTTTTATTTTTTTTGCAATATTTCTATTCCTATAATTTTTATTATGCAAGAGTAATTAGAATTCAATTTTATTTTATAGGATTAAAGTGACACCAAAACCCCCAAAGGTTAACTTTTCTCACTAATAAAGCTTATTTTTTGAATGAATTGATTTTCAAGCTGCTTACATCTCCTTTCATATATAGCCTTGGACACTGCCCTAGATTAAAAATTATAATGATTAAATGGTGTGATTGACGACACTCATCATTTTTGGTGTCGTTGTGGAGGACCACGATGTTGTTAGAAGGTAAAAGCAGCACAATAATTATTAATTGTGCTAAGTTGTGAAATTCAGAGTGAAATATGGATAAATCACTGGAATAAGTAATAATTTTTGGTAAATAGCATTTCAGGCCATTTAGAAAATAAGCAAGAAACCACAAGAAGAAAAAATTTTACAAGAGGTTGAGATTATGTCAAAATTTTCTAAATTTTTGATTTCCAAAAATATTGGAATTTTCAAAGAATCACAATCATCCACTTCAAGAACTGTAGGATCCTTTGAGAATTTATTACAAGAAAGAAAAATCAATAGTTCAACACCACTTTCTCTTGACAAATCCATACACTCAGGAAAATTTGACAAGATTTATAATTGTTTTTGGGAACCTATAATGGAAGTGTCACAAGAGAATCTAGGGAGAGCTAGTAATGTGTTCTATCCTAGTACAACTAGTGCACCTACCAAAACTTTTCAAAATCCCATTCAATTAGATCTTAATCAATATGCTCCCATGAAGGCCATTTCACCTTTAGTGTTACCAAATTTCAAGGGAAATACATCTGAAGATCCTGATATGTTTTTGTTTGAGTTTAAAATTGTATGTCAATCTCATGATAACACTAATGACAATAAAAATCTCAAACTATTTCCTTCCACTCTTAAAGAGTCAGTTCTACGATGGTTTATCACGTTAGCACCTAATTCAATTAGAACTTGGGATGATATGGAAAACATATTCTTGGAGAGATACCAAGAATATTGTCAAGTCAAGAATCAAAATGATGAATTTCTTACAATGAAACAAGAAGAAAATGAAATCCTAGAAGACTAACTAGAAAGATTTTCTTTTGTTCATAAGAGATGTGGAAGTGTTGAACCTAAATTTGCAAAGTCATATTCTTAAGAGTATTGCAAGATAAATTTAGGGATGCATTGGATATCTTAGGGAAAGGAGATGCAAATGCACTTGAATTTTAGGAAATCATTAAACTTTGTAAAAATTATTCTCATTCAAGGCATAGAAAAAATAAAAGTGGTAGTAAAACAAATGATTTGAAATAATGCATGGAAGAGGCTAATATTTTAGTACATCTTGATAAAGCAGTAGATGAAAATAATGAACCTTTTGAACCTTCAATCATCTATTGTTCAAAATGTAATGAGAAGCAACACTCTCTTCATGACTATCCTTTAAACAAAACATTTATACCTGCTACTTGTAGCATTTGTAAAAAATACACCCCACAAATTAACGTAGTTTGTTACCATAACTCAAAAGTGTCTTTGAAAAACATTCTCAACCTATGAAAGAATACAATCCTTATTCTACTTAATCTGCTACAGCAAAAGTTGCAAAAAAACCTGTCACCAATAAGCCTTCTTCTAAACCTAGAAGTGGCCCTTGCTCCCTTGTTGTCACCAATCCTTATTTCTTTTCCTCAAAACTTGCCTCATGAGATACATTCTATCTTATTGAAGCCCTTGAAAAATTGACATGTTTTTGTAGAATAAGGATTGTATTCTTTCATAGGTTGAGATTGTTTTTCAAAGACACTTTTGAGTTCTGATAACAAACTACATTGATTTGTGGGGTTTCCTTTTTGACAAATACTACAAGTAGCAGGTATAAATGTTTTTTTTAAAGGACAGTCATGAAGAGAGTGTTGATTCTCATTAAATTTTGAACAATAGATGATTGAAGTTTCAACAGGTTCATTCTTTTCATCTACTGCTTTATCAAGATGTACTAAAATATCAGCCTCTTCCATGCATTCTTTCAAATCATTTGTGTTACTATCACTTTTATTTTTTATATGCATTGAATGAGAATAATTTTTACAAAGTTTAATGATTTCCTAAAATTCAAGTGCATTTGCATCTCCTTTCCCAAAGATATCCAATGCATCCCTAAATTTATCTTGCAGTCCTCTTAAGAATATGAATTTGCAAATTTTAGGTTCAACACTTCCACATCTCTTATGAACAAAATAAAATTTGTCTAGATAGTCTTCTAAGATTTCATTTTCCTCTTGTTTCATTATAAGAAATTCATCATTTTGATTCTTGACTTGACAATATTCTTGGTATCTCTCCAAGAATATGTTTTCCATATCATCCCAAGTTCTAATTAAATCAGGTGCTAAGGTGATAAACCATCGTAGAGTTGACTCTTTAAGAGTGGAAGGAAACTGTTTGAGCTTTTTATTGTCATTAGTGTTATCATGAGCTTGACATACAATTTTAAACTCAAACAAAAACATATCAGGATCTTCAGATGTATTTCCCTTGAAATTTGGTAACACTGAAGGTGAAATAGCCTTCATGGGAGCATATTGATTAAGATCTAATTGAAAGGTATTTTGAAAAGTTTTTGCAAGTGCACTAGTTGTACTAGGATAGAACACATTACTAGCTCTCCCTAGATTCTCTTGTGACACTTCCATTATAGGTTCCCAAAAAAAATTATAAATCTTGTCAAATTTTCCTCAATGTATGGATTTTTCAAGAAAAAATGGTGTTGAACTACTGATTTTTCTTTCTTGTAATAATTTCTCAAAGGGTCCTGTAGTTCTTGAAGTGGATGATTGTGATTCTTTGAAAATTCTAACATTTTTGGAAATTAGAAATTTAGAAAATTTTGACATAATTTCAACCTCTTGTAAAAAAATTTCTTCTTATGGTTTCTTGCTTATTTTCTAAATGGCTTGAAATGCTATTTACCAAAAATTATTACTTATGCCAGTCATTTATCCATATTTTACTCTAAATTTCACAACTTAGCACAATTAATAATTATTGGGCTGCTTTTACCTTCTAACAACATAGTGGTCCTCGAAAATGATGCCAAAAATGATGAGTGTCGTCAATAACACCATTTAATCATTATAATTGTCAATCCAGGGCGGTGTCCAAGGCTATATATGAAAGGAGATATAGGCAGCTTGAAAATTAGCTCATTCAAAAAATAGGCTTTATTGGTGGGACAAGTTAACCTTTGGGGTTTTTGTGTCACTTTAATCCTATAAACTAAAATTGAATTCTAATTACTCTTGCATAATCAAAATTATAGGAATAGAAATATTGCAAAAAAAATAAAACCTAATTACTTTTGCAAAATGAAACCTATTTACTGTTGCAGAATATAAATGACAAGAAAAGGTAGTTGTAGGAAACTGAAATCTAACTAAATTTGCAGAAATGTCACCTATTTTACTCTTGCAAAATGAAAAGAATAACAAGAAGATGAAATAGCAAAAAATGAAACACACAGACTAACAACTGATCAATAGAATGGATTAAAGCGGAAAATAATCTACTGGAAACAAGGGAAATTCAATAATGTTGCAAGTTGATGAACCAATTAACACTCACACTCATTTACCTAGGTTCAAATCATAATATCTATGCACTATCATCTAATGAACAGAAAATAAAATATGACAAGTCTCTGCTTAATCTTCTATAGCAAAAGTTGTAAAAAAACCTGTCACCAATAAGCCTTTTTCTAAACCTAGAAGTGGCCCTTGTTCCCCTGTTCCAGAAGAAGGCAGAAAAACTCTCTCTTAACTACTTAAACACTGAGACATTTAATGGGACAAAATATGAATGAGAAATCCTACACTTTATTTAGTCTTAAGAAACATTACAATATTTGTAGGAAAACCTGCTAAAAACAACAATTTGCCACAAATCTACTTTCTTACCATAGGTCCTATCCTTATTCTCTACTTATCTACTTCTCTACCTAGCTCAACCAACATGGGAACCTATTATTTATAACATTCTATTACATATGCCAATCCATTTTTTTGCTGCCTTTCAGGGATTTAGCAATTGTTCTGAAGAAGTCTTCCTGAAATGTAGCAAATTGTTATGCTGCAGCATATCCATTTTCTTTGTTGTGTGTCATCCATTGGGAGAAATGCATTGGAAGGGGTGATAAAACTCCTAATACAGCTATATCTATCCTCATCAAAATTTACCACCTTTTTGACCATTTTGTTTATATTTTTGACCAAAACTGGTCCTGTTCTGCTCATTTCGGAACTACTCCAAAATATCTAGCAATTTAACCATTTTGACCCTTATCCGTACACCAGATGCACAAAAAAGTGAGTTTGACCAGCTAGGTAGTCTTCTTAAGTCCTTAGAAGACCAATTTTATAGATTTTACATGCTGGAATTGACAAATTCCAAGCTGCTATTTATTGATAGCTGGCTGGAATTTGTATGACTGTTTCCAGATTTCCTACAATTCAATATTTTTGATTGGTTGCTCCTATTTGTATCACATGGAAGTGTTGGCAAGTGGAGAAAGAGTCATTCCTAGCCTCCTTAAACTATTTCCAAGTATTTCCTGTATATTTAATTAACAAATTCCATGCCTTCCTTCATAGTGACAGGTGGATGGAATTTGTATGGACTGTCACCTATTTTTTTACAACAGTCAAAACATGCCCAACTGCCCTTTTGGAGTGCTTATAACTTTTGCCTCGTAACTCCAATGTACACAAAGTTTACCCACATGTTCTTGGCTGTATGAATTACATCTAGTTAAATTTTAAGCTCTTCAATCCTTAGGAATTATTCCCAGCATTGTTGTCAAGTTGGCCTCTAACACAGATTTTTACCAAAATTTCCAGTAGTCAAAAAGTGTGAAACTGCCATTTTGTGGACCCCATATCTTCCCGATTATTTATCCATATGCCTTAAAATTTGGGTAATGTGTTCTATCCACTATGAAATATAATTGTTATGAATTTGGTTCCTTAAATTTCTTTGTATAATTCTCAGTAGATCCATCAATATGCCCCTTAATACAGATTTGCACCTGTTAACAGCTCCAAAAAAAACTAAAGCATGAGCTCCAGAATGATGTAACCTTCATAAAATTTTATCTACAACTCGGATTGAATTGCTTAAAAAAGAAAAGTTGTAGTTCTCAATGAGAGGAATCTATCTATGCCATCAGAATATAATTTTACTACATTATGACATCAGAATTAACATAATATTATTTTTGACATTTTATAAGTAAAATGCTTAAAATAGTCAAAACATGGGTATAATTTTTCTAACATAAAATCATCTAAACAATTAACAATTAATATATTCTAATCAACTATTTTGCAATTTAACTTTGTATATTTAATAATATTGCAGTTTTTATATGTTAACAATAGTACAAAAATGAGGTATTTCTCGGCCTCATCAGTTGCTAATTAATGTGTTCAATAAATGTTGTAAGATAGCAATTTCATTTTTCTCTAAAAGTGGTTGATTAGAAATCCACCTATCAGTCCAAAAATTAATTTTACTCCCTATGCCTAGTTGCCACCTTATCCCTTTTTGAATTAGAGATCTGGTTTGGATAATTGATTTCCAGAAAGTGGACCCATCTCTAGGAATATCATCATTCAGGAAACAATGGTTTTGAAGATATTTTCTATTTACAATTGAGACCCATTCTAGGTTTCTATTGGTGAAAAATTTCCATGTTTGCTTGGCTAACAAGGTTGTGTTCATATTATAAACTCTTCGAAGCCCCAATCCCCATTGAAAATTTGGAGAGCACACCTTTTTCCAACTAACCAGATGAAATAATTTCTTGTCCTCAGCACCTGTCAACAAAAATCTTTTCTGGATTTTCTCAATTTTTATGTAGATAGTAGCAAGAAATTTAAATATGGACATTAAATAAACAAGAAAACTTTGGAGACAATCCATTGTTAGGGTGGATTTGGCTTCTTGAGAGAGGAGGGTCCCTTTCCAACCTGTAATTTTTTTGTTAATCCTCTCTATAAAATTACTCCACATGGATTCCTTTAGAGCACTGGTAAAAAGAGGGAGGCCCAAATATTTAGTAGGTAACTGAGATATAACACATTAAAAAATACGTGCAATATTTTCTTGTCTCTCTTAGGGATTTTTAATGACATAAATTTTGCTTTTAATATAAATTATTTTTTGACCTGCAACCTCCTCATATGTATCAAGAATGCTCTTAATGGTTTTGCTTCCCACACAGAAGCATGAGTAGCAATGATGATATCTTCAATAAACTGCTAATGATATAGGGCTCTTAAATTAGACGTAGCCTTAATGCCTAAAATCATGCCATTGGAGCAGGCATTTTTTCGCACTCTACCCAAGGATTCAACAAGAATAATAAAAATGGTGGGGGAGAGAGGATCTCCTTGTCTGAGACCCCTATTACTAGGTAAAAACCCTGCTACAAAACAATTTACCAGGACTGAAAACCAAGGATTAGAGATGCAATTGTGAACAATATCAACCCATTCTCTATGAAATCCAAATTTGAGAAGGAAAACAATCAAAAAATCTCTGTTAACTCTATCAAATGCCTTTATTCATATCAATTTAAAAAAAATGGCAGCTTTGTTGTTAAGGTTTGCAGAATGAAGGACTTCATGTAATGTGATAACACCATCAGTAATATTTCTTATTTTGATAGAGCTACCTTGACAAGGGTCTATGATCTGAGCAAGGATATCCTTGAGTCTTGTAGCCATGGCTTTAGTGAGAGTTTTGTAAATAAAATTACAGAGACTAATGGGTCTAAAATTTGACATAGATTTGCAAATTTACACTTTGGGAACTAAGGCAATGAAAGTGGATTTGATACTTCTAGGTATAGATTTAGTTTGTTGGAGTTCAACAATGGCATTACATATGTCAAGCCTAATGATGTCCCAAAAATTTAGGTAGAATCAATGGGAAAACCCATTAGGGCCTGGGGTTTTATTAGGGTTCTAGAGTTTCCATTAATTTTGACTACATATAGCATACCACCACTTTCAGTGATCTTCTTTAATTACATAGTTAAAAATAAGTGAGGTTGGAAAGAACCCTGCCTAGTTTGAGCTCGTACTCTCTTCTTATTCTTCTTAATGTAATCCATCAACTTATCTTGAAATTTGATTAAGCCTCCATGAGCCTTCAACTAATACATTCCTAGGATAATATCAAAAGAATGGAGGGGTGCCACATATAAGTTCCATATAGTGGACCCAGTGGATATAGTTATATTAGCTATAGGTAAACATTGATCCACTAAGTAGGTTTATCATGAACCATAATTAACTTTCCACCCTTGTACCAAAAATCCTAGTCTTTCCAGCATATCCCCAATAATACCAGTGGAAATAAAACTATTTGTAGCTCCACTATCTATTAAAACTTTGACATCTTTCTCAAACAACTTACCATTTTTTAACATCAATGTTGCTTGACCATCTAGATTTTGATTCCTAGTAGTGACATATATCTTATGTGACTGCTCCTCTAGTCAGTAACTCGACTCTGATATATAGTGATACTTCTTGTTATAATTACGACCCTCATATATGTAGCAACCTACCTTGTGTGTCTCAGGTCTCTCCTGCCTTTTCTTCCCTATATCTTATTTTTGTGTTGTCTCATTTTGTTTTTTTGGATGAGGATTGGAACTATCCTTTTTATTTATTTATTTTATTTTGTCCTTGATTCCTATTGTTTATGCTATTGAATTTTAGATTTTCTTTATTTATTTTGTTTTATTCCTTATCCCATTTCATAAATATTGCACTATTTCCTTTCTTAAGCTCATGTCTCTCTATCTTTGTCAACCTTGAATAGTTGAAGAAATAATTTTTAGTCTGGAGATTAGTCTCTTCTTGCCTAGCCAAGTCATAAGAGTCTTGCAAAGTTTTAGGTTTGAGAAAATTAATTACTATCCTAATCTTAGGGTCTACCCCTAAGATAAACTTATGCATCTTTATATGCTTATTGCTCTTGTACTCCATAACATACTTCAAAATTTTCACATATCTCTAAAAATACACCTCTATTGATAGTGATCCTTGTTGAAGCATAGAGAATTCCTCAAACTTCTCTACATAAAATTGCTTTGAAAGAAATATTTTCTTAAAATCCCCAATGAAATCATCCCACTTAAGTTTCATGGCTTGGATATTTTTTCCTATACTAAATTTTATACCACCATTCTAAGGCTACATAAATATGAAGGGTATCCCACATAATATGTGTCTTAGAGGAATAACATTTCATAGAAAATAAGGTTTCTACTCTTTCGGTCATGACTCAACGACATCTCCTCCTTCTTTCCCATTAAATTTGGTTACTTTAAAATTCTTAAGTTTTCTAGCTAGCTCAACCTCTATCCAGGCCTTACCTTCTTTGCTTCTTTTGATAGGGTTCTCTTCCTACCTACCCTCTACATTTATAGTACTAGCTTATTTATTAATCAAGGTTTCTATCAATTTGTGTTGTTGCTCCAACCATTCTTGAAGCAACTTCACTATGGAGGAGATATCTTCTGCTCTCCCATCTGAAACAATTATTCCCTTGGTATCCCTATCAGGGTTTGTTGTCCTCTCAAACCTCTTACTAGGAGCTACTACTCTCATAGTTTTCTTGCTAGACTCCATAGTTCATCTGGTCTTTTGGACTACATTTCTCTCTTATGCAACCATGTTGGTTTTCTTGGATGAAATTCCTTTTAATACAGGTGATAACTCTTATCCACATAAAGGAGTGGTTTATTTGGATTGTTACAGTTTATATTAGAGCTCTAGGTCATAGGGATTGAAGCTTCCAATGAGTGTGCTTAGGTTAAGCCTTGACTTGATGTGCTACTTTGGGAAAGGCACCTTGTAGGAAGGCAAGCATGACCTTGATCATTATCAATTGAGTGATAATGGTCTATGTTAGTTCATTAGGAGAATGAAACTAACTAATTGTAAGTACAATTGAAGGAAATTGTAACTTACCCAACTCCTTTGTGTGGATAGGAAATAGAACCTGTATTAAAAGGAAGTTCATCCAAGAAAACCAACATGGTGGAATAAGAGAGAAATGCACTACAAAAGACCATATGAACTATGGTTTATAGCAAGAAAACTAGGAGAGTAGTAGCTCCTAGCAAGAGATATGAAAGGACAATGAACCCTGATAGGGACACCAAAGGAACAACAGGATCATATGGGAGAGCAAAAGATCTCTTCTCCGTAGTGAAGTTGCTTCAAGAATAGTTGGAGCAACAACAAAAATTGATAGAAATTCTAATCAATAAAGAAGCTAGTACTATAAATATAGAGGGTATGTGGGAAGAGAACCCTATCAGAAGAAGCCAATAAGGTAAAGCTTGGATATAGGTTTAGCTATCTAGAGACCTTAAGAATGTTAAAATAACAAAATTTAATGGGAAAGAATGAGGAGATGTGGCTGAGTTATGGCTGAAAGAGTTAGAAACCTTCTTTTCCATGATAAGTTATTCCTCTAAGACACTAATTATGTGGGATACCCTTCATCTTTTAGATGTAGCCCTAGAATTGTGGGGGATAATTCAGTATAGAAAAAAATATCCAAGCCAAAAGCTTAAGTGGGATGATTTCATCAAGGATTTTAAGAAGATTTCTTTCAAAGTATTTTTATGTAGAAAAGTTTGAGGAATTCTCTATGCTTCAAGAAGGATCACTATCAATAGAGGTGTATTTTTAGAGGTATGTGAAACTTTTGAAGTATGTTTAGGAGTATGAGAATAATAAGCATATAAAGGTGCATAAGTTCAACATAGGGGTAGACCCTAAGATTATGATAGTAACTAATTTGCTCAAATCTAAAACTTTGCAATAATCTTATGACTTGGCTAGGCAAGAAGAGACTAATCTCAAGACTAAAAAGTCTTTCTTCAACTATTTAGGGTTGATATACATAGAGAGACATGAGCTTAAGAATAGAAAGAGTGCAATATTTATGAAATATGATAAGGAACAAAATAAAGAAACAAAGGAAACCCAAAATTCAATAATAGAATTAATGGGAATCAAGGATAAAATCAAAAAAATGATAGTTCCAATCCTCATCCAACAAAACAAAATGAGATAACACTGAAAAAGATATATATATATAAAAGGTAAGAGATATTTGAGGTACCCAAGGCAAGTTGCGACATATATGGGGGTCCTCATTATCCTGAGTATACCCAAAGATAAAATTTGAGTTACTAAGTAGAGGAGCAGTCACACCAAATATATGTCAATAGTAGGAATCAAAACCTGGATGGTCAAGCAACATTGATGTTAAAAAATGGTAAGTTTTTTCAGAAAGATTTCAAAGTTTTAATAGATAGTGGAGCTACTAATAGTTTTATTTCCATTGGTATTATTGGGGATATTCTGGAAAGACCAAGATTTTGGCACAAGGGTGGAAAGTCAAGTATGGTTCTATAAAAACCTTCTTAGTGGATAAATGTTTACCTATAGCTAAGATAACTCTATCCAATGGATCCACTATATGGCACTTATATGTGGCACCCCTCCATGCTTTTGATATTATCCTAGGGATATATTATTTGAAGGCTCATGGATCCTTAATCAACTTTCAAGATAGGTTGATGGATTACATCGACAAGAATAATAAGAGAGTAAGAGTTCAAAGTAGGCAAGTTCTTTTCAACCTCACTTATTTTTAGCTATGTAGTTGAATAATATCACTAAAAGTGGTGGTATGCTATATATAGTAATTATTCTAGATTAATGGAAACTCAGGAGAAAAGGGAGATGAAGAAATGTTTAAGAAACACCTAATATTACATGAATTTTGAGATGTATTCCTAGAAGATCTCCCAGGACTATCACCTCAATGGGAATTCAACTTCACTATTGATTTAATACCATGGGCTAAACCTAATGCAATAACACCTTATAGAATGACCCCAATTGAGTTGCAAGAACTAAAAGGTCACCTTCAAGACTTGTTTTAAAAGGGTCTGATCAAACCTAGTGTGTCACCTTGGGGTGCTCCAATACTTTTTGTGATATAAGAGACCCAACATATTTTTATTTAGTATTCAAGGCTTAATAATTTTTTATTTTAAGTCGCTACAGACAACACTCATTGGATATGAGTTTCCAACTCCTATGGTTTCTAGGGTTCACCTTGCTAAACCTTCACATTAATAAGGACACCAAAATGGTCCTCCCACATTTTCCATACCCTCACTAGCATAGGATAATGTGACCACAATGTAGAAATTATACTTTAAGGCCCATAACACTTAAAGTGGAATGCCTATTCCCTAACATTATCGTAAGTCCATCTAGGTAGGTTAATTAAGTGTAAATCCTTAGTGCTTAGTCACCATGCCTCTACAACTAACTAATGTGATTACCTCTCAATATATAATGAATATGGTCACCTTAATCTACACATTTGAAGTACCACCACTGTTGTCTTGTGAATGATTCCTATAGTCTTCCAAAAATGGTAACACACAATCCTCATAGTTCAAGGTGTATAATTTCATAGGTATCTAGATATTACATTCTCACAACTCCTTCCAAACTTGAGAGAACCTAGACATTGCATTCTCACAACTCCTTCTAATAACTCTCGTCAACTTGGTTATTGCATTCTCATAACTCCTTTTAGGATTGCGCGAAATACTTTAACTTAGGTCCTAAAATAATATCTTGGTTAAACCCAAGAAAGAAATACCAAAAAAAAATGCTTTGAAACTCAAATGCTTAAACTATAGCATCACATTCACATGCATCTCAAATAAATATAAGCTTCATCTAAGGCTAATTCATTTATAATAAATCCAAACTATATTTGGCTATTAAAGATATTACATAAAGAAGCATTTCAATAGATCACCAAAACATTATTCATAATGCTATCAATTTCCACTTAGAGAACATTAAAATTTCATCACAAGATCACATGTTTATAGCCACAAATAAATCATTGAGCAAGAGAACTAGCATAATACCAAATATTCCATTTCCTTCTTTTCACTATTGCTCAATACAAAACTACTAAACATTGAAGTATTGTAACAACCCCAAAAGCTAACCAACCCAAGAGAGATTTTTTTTATATAACTTATTAAGGTTCATAAGAGTATCCATGGAATACATATATTGACT
This sequence comes from Wollemia nobilis, assembly GCA_028583015.1. Taxonomy (NCBI): domain Eukaryota; kingdom Viridiplantae; phylum Streptophyta; class Pinopsida; order Araucariales; family Araucariaceae; genus Wollemia; species Wollemia nobilis. Next base: position 5,349,878 of record JAQPPZ010016059.1, on the reverse strand, counting down.
AGACATAACCATATTTTGAGTCTAATATGATGCAGACATAACTCTAGTGGACAAGACAGGCCAACCTCCTATAAGTGTCTGTGGTTTACCTCATATAACTCCATGGTATAGAGGATGCTTCAGGAAGGTCTCTTCACTTATTTGACATTCTCCAAAAATGTAAACTTCTTGACCCCAGTGCTAGGATAATCCCTTCTCAGTCCTTAGAAATAAGGATGTCATTTCCTTTTTCTAACCATAAGTCAGTCTATGTTGGGTCCATAAGGTGTAATACCTTAGTCTAGTTTAATTGCACCTTCATGGTGATCCCTTAAACTTCAAGCCTATATTTCCCATGTTCGTGATAAGACTCTAAGCAACAATTAATCTACGTTATTATCTTCTCATGGACATAGTAGTTGGGTGTTGCTACCCCACAATAGCACAAGTTAAAAGAAGAGTTTTAGATAAGGTTATCTTTGGAACCATTCCCAAAGAAACCCCTAATCCCAAGGATAACTCCCTCTCTCTCATTTTTCAAGTAAAATAAGAGAAAATTTTGGAATGGAAGCATAAATGCTATCTTATATTAAGCTTACAAATAAATCTAATAAAACCTTTAGATCAAAGCATTAGCTCCAAAAACATGGATAAAAACCATAAAATCAATAATCAATATGGCACCATGATAAACATCCAAATAAAGGTTTAGATTTACAAATAATAAGTCCTTGCTACAAAATATATTTTCACAACATATTTTCACAAACAAGCAATATATTTTTCACAATCAAGTAATATATTTCTCTAATCTAAACAATATTTTTTCACCATATATATCTCTACAAAATATATTTCCACAACATATTTTTCACAGTCAATCAATATATTTTAATAACCAGACAATATATTTCCACAACATATTTTTCACAAACAAGCAATATAATATTTATGCAATATATTTTTCACAATCAAGCAATATATTTTTGTAATATATTGTTTGATTATTGTGATATCTTCTGGATCTAGAGGTATTGCTATGGAAGAAGCACTAGCGAATATTAAATTCTATAAAATTCCCTCAACTCTCGATCCACCTATGACATCTTCTAGGTTTTCAAGTGAGTCTTTTGAGTATTATTCAAATGATTTCAAGACTCACCTACCCTCTTCTAAAGGGAAGACTAAGGTTGCAGTGAAGGTGGCAACTTCCTCCGATGACATCATGGAGGACAATGCATGTCGTTCTAAATGCATATCCTCAAAGGTTTTTAAATCTAAAACTTCCCTAGTGTTGATGGAGGTGATAGATTCAGATGAGAGTCTACCAATGAAGAAACTCTAAAGTGATCAAATAATTTTGATAATACCAAGAAGATGTCCCCATATTTGGGACTCAAACCCCCTAACAGCCAACCCTTCCTAAGCAAGCCCGATGAAAAGCATTAGGTGTTGTTGGATTCTCTTAAATTTTGTGATCTCTTTCATTAATGAAATGTGTGGTATGACACATCATCTAAAGGACGTATCAGACCCTAAGTAATTTTGGGATCTTGATCCCTTGGTATTTTGTCTTTGTGGGTTGGGATTTGTGTCTTATTTTGGATTGTGAATTAGTATTTGTTCTATGGGGTTGTTAGCTTCCCTTATTTTTGGTTGTTGCTATTTGGCGGACTTTAGTTAGGTGGTTTTTCTTTTTTTTTCGATGTCCTTTTCATTTGTGTTTCAAATCTTGGCTCTAAACTCTTTCAATTTCTTTTGTAAAAGGTTTGGGGTCACTTTCAAAACTTCTTCTCTTATATAATCAAAATATATATTTTCGTAATATATTTCTCTAACCCAAACATCATATTTCCACAATATATTTTCTACCAAATATATTTCCATAATATATACTTCACAGTCAAGCAATATATTTTTGCAACATATTTACACAATATATATCTCTACAAAATATATTTCCACAACATATTTTTCACAAACAATAAATATATTTCTAAAACCCATTTCTATCTCTTTCCAATACTTAGCAATGCATTTATATATGATTCTTTTCAATAATGCATAGCAAGCTCAAGCATAAATAAGCCCATACTTCTTTCTAAAATATTTTCCATAAATATTTTCAAACCCATTTCTATCTCTTTCCAGCACTTCTTTTTTTTTTTTTTTTGAATTTACATGGTGGAATCGGTAGCCGCCACGAATCCTGGCAGGCTATCTCTTTCCAACACTTAGCAATGCAATTCTATATGGATTATTTTTAATAATACATAGCAAGCCCAATCTTAAATAAGCCCATACTTTGTTCTAAAATATTTTCCACAAATATTTTCAAAACCCATTTCTATCTCTTTTCAAAACTTAGCAATCCATTTCTATATGGTTCTTTTCAATAAAGCATAGCAAGCTCAAGCATAAATAAGCCCATACTTCTTCGAGATATTTTCCAAAGCTATATTAAATCAACTCATCATCGGTTAAGCAACAAGCTTAGAGATCTAAGTAATCAATTTTCCATTTACAAGTCTTATCATTCTTGAAAAGACTTAAGATTAATCTATCATTTGATTAAGTAAACCAAAGATTATAATGAGTTAATTCCATCATTAGACTAATTTCCAAACTAATCTATCATTATATTAATTAATAATCTAAATATTATATTAAATTAATCATTAAATTAATTTCCAAACTAATCTATCATTAAATTAATTAATAATCTAAATATTATATTAAATTAATCATTAGATTAATTACTAAACTAATCTATCATTATATTAATTAATAATCTAAAGATTGTATTAAATTAATCATTAGATTAATTGTCAAACTAATCTATCATTAGATTAAATAATAATCTAAAGATTATATCAAATTAATCCTTAGATTAATTGCTAGATTAATTAAAGATTATAAAAAGTTAGCCCACAAGATTAGTTGCAATCTAACCGATCATTTGATTAGTTATTAAAATGAATATTATAATGCAATTAAAATTTGGACTCATTGGCAAACTAATCTATCATTTGTTTAGTTAATAATCTAAAGATTATAATGCAATTAAAATTTGGATTCATTGGAAAACTAATCTATCATTAAATTAGTTAATAATCTAGATATTATAATGTAATTAAAAGTTGGATTCATTTCCAAACTAATCTATCATTAGATTAGTTAATAATCTAAAGATTATAATGCATTAAAAGTTGGATTCATTGCCAAACTAATCTATCATTAGATTAGTTAATAATATAAAGATTATAATGCAATTAAAATTTGGATTCATTGCCAAACTAATACATTATTAGATTAGTTAATAATCTAAAGATTATATTGCAATTAAAATTTGGATTCATTGCCAAACTAATCTATCATTATTAATTGCAAATCTAAGATTAAATGAATTAATCTACCATTAGATTAATTACCAAACTAATCTAACTTTGGATTAGTTGTAAATATAAGGTTACATGAATTAATCTATCCTTAGATTAATTTGTATTATCCTTGCAAAGTAAACTAAAGCAGTATTTTAATAATTAAACTTAGATCTTTGTAAAACCTTAGATTAAATAAACAACTTTATTCTATGTAAGCAAGCAAAGCTAAGAAACACTTAGTAAATGAAACCCTTATTGCACACATCTAAAAGGCTAGAGAATTGTCTGAGGCTCAGTTGAAATAATGTGTAGAATATAAGGTTTAACTAAGCACAAGCATTAACAACACAACTCAAGAATGCAACCCTAAACTAGGTATACGCACCTTGTGACCACCCTCTAAAATGCCTGGGTAATGTTACTAAAGGTTCCCTATGCAATCCAAAATATACATGGCCAAGGCTAACTATCACTACTAGATTTTGAGTTTGTAAGAAAGTAGGGAGGTGCGTGGCAATGTCATGGATGTATGAGAAGAGAATCCCAACATGGCCAACTCCCAAAAATGCCCTCACCATACAAAGAAACCATTCCATGATGACATAGGCACGTAACCTATCCAAGCTCTCAAAAACCAACCACATGACTACAAAAAATCAACCAAATCTATCACAATACATAGAGGCAAATGGTAAGAAACATTCAGCTAGAAACAATGAAGGAAAGGAGGTAAACACATAATTCACACCAAGCACAAATCCAAATACCAACACTCTAGATATTATCTAGCTCACAACAAGGATTTGACTTTCAACTTCTTTCTCCTCGTATTCCAAATATTAGTTTGACTGTACATTGTATTCCCACCATTATTCCTTCCTCTTGCTTTTCTCATCATGACATCCCCCAAGCAACTACCCAACGCCCTTTAAAAAGGCTCAAGGGAAAATAATTTTTGCATGCCAGGACGGAGTGGAAATTCTATAAATGCTTCCATAATGCCCAACAACTCCAATCGCAATGCCCCCTTAACACAACAAAAATGTGGTGGAATAAAGCCATGGGACGTTAGCCAAAGGTGGCTCCACCTTTTCCATCCAAACGCATTAATATCTCTTCTATAAAATTATTAAATGTGGTCTTACAAGCCACAAACACGAAGACATATGAAATACCAAAAGGTAAAACAACACCACATAAGAACCAAAGTCTAAAGCCATACATAAAATATTCCTTTGATTATTTTTTCATAAGTAAAAATTTCATTAGAGCGGGTTTTGAAAGGAATCCCAAAACCTTGTTACAAAAGTAGTATTATGGAATTTTGAGAAAATAAACATGTAAATCAAAGAGGCATGTTGCCTACACTATAAAAACCACAAAAAAAAAGAACCAACCAAATACCTGTATCCTAACAGGATCACAAAAAATGCATCCCGGGGACCATCCCCAACAACATCTCCATCATCATCCTGACAAACAACCACTACATGGTGTCCTTATATCCATCCTTAATTGCATCCTTCGACCCATTCTTCACCACTTCTCTTGATACCTCAGGTTTATCAGATACCTTAGGGTCTTTCGTGATTATGTCATGGAATGCTTCATGGAAAAAGAGCAGGTTTAGGGCGTTTTGCATTTCCTTTAGGGTGGACATAAAATCCTCAGACTGGGAAATTGTCATGGAAATTTTCTTGATTACCAACTTCTAAAGCATCACGTTGGTGTTGTCATCGCCATCATCATATGAAACCACTTCTTGAAACAAATGTTGGCTCCAGCACATATTCTTTTTTAGGAGAATGGAAGATCTGGTCGCACTCGTTGGTTCTTCAACCTTGATCTTCTTCCCCTTTTATGCCTCAACGTCCTTATCAGATCCCACTAACTTCTTCTTGGACAATGGGATCAACATAGGGCTCATGGATACATCATCCTCAGGGATGATCTTAGGAGGAATGGATACATCACCCTCAGGGATAGAACATTCCTTTAATTATTATTAAGTCTAGTTTTATATTAATACTAACATTAATCATTATTTAAATCTAACATTAACAACACACTAATCATTTTATTGATTAATACTAACATTAATCATTCCTTTGATTAATATTAAATCTAACATAATTAATCATTTTATTGATTAATACTAACATTAGATTAAGCTAACATTAATCATTTTGTTGATTAATATTAAATCTAACATTATTATAGGATTGAGTCTTTCTCATTCAATCCAAGAAAAACAGAATAATCTTTTACTCAAATCCTAAGAAGCGACCTTAAATTAAATCTATCTAATATAATAAAAATACAATTCAATAACATGCATAAGGAAATGGGATCTAAACATCAATTCCAAGAATAAATGCACTCTCTCGATGTTTTGTACCATTTTTTTAATCTCAAGTGAGTGGCTCCTTATTTAATATAGACCTGAGCTATCACCTACTCATGTTAAGGAGACTCATTACAAGTAAATGTCTTGATCCAATAGTATGAACATGAGCATAAGAAAACCATGATGCAACTACATGAAAGGGTATTCATTCATGTTACCCTAAGCTATTTGATGAATGAGTCATCTTCATCATTTCTCTTCCAATATGGTCTCTCATTTCTTGTGGTCAGTTCTCTTGTCCACCCACAAGAGTACCTGATCTTACAACCAAACATAACATCAGCAATACCATATTCTTATACAAAATGGATACAATATTAGAATCATATATCCATTAAGACAACAAAGCCAAGCATTAAATATCATTTTCTAATACATAGTCCAACTTGAGTAACTAGTACTACCAAGGAGGGTCATGACATACTACCCATATTGGACTAAAAATAGTTCATTGTGTTTTCCTGCAAAACATTACACTTATCTTCATTCAAACAAATAAATAAAATATATTTTCATTTCATCCACTTTCTCCCAAATGGCATTTCTCTTTGAATATTGGTCCCACTAAAACTTGCACTATTCTAGAGTTTGTTTTCCTCATCACTTTGGAATGAAACTCCAAAGTATTAATTGGACTTACTTTGATGACTGATGGATCTGTCACCTGCATTAGGTTAGTTACAATTATCTATGAACTAACTTAGACTATTATCATCCTTCAAGTAATGGTCATAGTCGTACTTGTTTCATCACAAGGTGAAATTTTTATTATAACCATTATCACTCCATTGACAATGAACTTGCCCCATCGTAAGGAGCCCTTCCAAAAAGTATTATCATCCATTTATTACATCAATGGTTACACTTACTCCACATAAGGTGTCATCCCCAAGATTATTATCATCCACTAATAATATCAATGGTCACACTTACTCCATGTAATTGTAAGGTGTAATTCCAAGATTATTATCATCTATTGATAATATCAATGGTCACACTTACTCCACATAAGGTTTCATTCCAAGAGTATTATCATCCATTGATAATATCAATGGTAACACTTATTTCACATAAGGTGCCATCCACAATTAGATATTACATCCATTAGGATTTTTTATTTCTTGGTTTGATTTGATCCCATCGATATGCAATATCCTGTGAACCTGATCTATGTTTACCCAAGGTTGCAAATCTCCCAAAAGTCTATGTATCAAGTTATTTTCATGGAATATTCTAATCCTATGACCTAGATCTTTGATACCAACTATAACAACCCCAAAATCTAACCAAACTAAGATATAATGTTTTGATAGAACTTATTAAGGTTCACAAGAGTATCAATTAAATACATATATTGACTAGACATAACCATATTTTGAGTCTAATATTTTGTAGATATCACTCGAGTGGATAGGAGAGGCCAACCTCCTATAGGTATATAGGGTTTACCTCATATACCTCTATGGTATAAAGGATACTTTAGGAGGGTCTCCCCACTTTTTTGATATTCTCCATGAATGCAACATTAGGATTATTCCTTCTCAGTCATTAGAGAGGGAGATACCATTTCCTTCTTCCAACCATAAGTTAATCAATGTTGGTTCCATCAGGTATAATACATTAGTCTATTTTAACTATTCCTTCACTGTGATCCCTTAAACTTCAAGCCTATCTTTCCCATATCTATGATAGGACTCTAAGAAACAATTACTCCACGTGGTTGTTTTCTCATGGACACAGGAGTTGGGTGCTGCTACAACACAACAACCCAAGTTAAAAGAAGAGTTTAAGATAAGGTTACCTTTATAGACCTTCCCAAAAAAACCATTAATACCAAGGATAACTCTCTCCCTTTCTCTCTCATTTTGCAAGTAAAATAAGAGAAACTTCTAAAATAGAAGCATAACCATTATCTTAAGTTTCCAAATAAATCCAATAAAACCTTCATATCAAAGCATTAGCTCCAACAACATGGATAAAAACTATAAAATCAATAATCAATATGGCACCATGATAAACATCCAATTAAATATTTAGATTTACAAATAATAAGTCCTTGAATTCTATTACAATAAAACTCTTTCTCCAAGAGTGATATTCAAACTAATTGTTAGGGTACCTAGGAATAGATATTTGAGGACATATTATTATCTTGTATAAGGGTTGGCATGGGCCACATATAACCCAAGGTTGATTGTATTATAATATTATATTATATTATAATATTATATTATATTATAATATTATATTATATTATAATATAATATTATATTAGTAGTAGGTTTCCCAAAGTAGAATGAGAAGATGGGTATATAAAGAAGAGATATTTGTCAATGTAATAATCATGGAAATCAATCATATGTAATTGTCTTTTCCCACGAAGTGGCTTATGGGACTTTTCCCTCCTTAAGTGGCACTCTAATATTAGGAGATCTTGTGGAGTTATTCCTTAAGAAAAATTATTGGTGTTTTCCTACCTTAAGGGTATTATCTATCTCTGTCTCAATTGTGGATTTTTATTGTGGATATTATTTATGGATGAATGATTTGGTATTTTTGCATATTGGTGAATGATTCCTAATTATGAAAATAAATATTTATAACAAGTGGTATCAGAGCAACACTTTTGGCAAAGTGGAGATTTTTTATGTGAAATTGGAAAATTATGGTAGATTTTTTTGTAAAAATATCTCATCTTTCAAGAGCGATATCTCTGTGAATATTTATCCTATTTAGATGATTCTTGGATCATTTTGTGTGGAATACAAGTAGTATTGGGGGAGATATGACCTTTTGAAGTTATCCATCTAGAACAAGGATAATAACAAAATTTCAAATCATGATTTTTTTGGAAGATAAAATTTGATATTTTGGGTAAGCAAATCAATTGCAATTTATTTTACTTGGAAGAAAAATTGCAAATCTAATTGTTTATGGGAAGTTTCATTTTAAATTAGTGGAGAGATATATTTTCATAAAATCCTAGTTTACATTGGGGAATGATATATATATATATATATATATTATAAAAAACCCTAGTTTAGGGCATGATATATATTATCAAAAAACCCTACTTTGCATTAGGGAATCAACTATGGCACTTCAAAAAAAATTATAACAAATGATATGGATGTGAGAGTCATTGACAATACTAAAATATCAATATGGTGAAGGTGTGCAGTTACACTTTTGCTTTCAAAAAAAATTGGGTGAAGCTTTACAATGGGTAGAAAGCTTTGTTAGGAAAAATCCAAGGTGCACTTGGAAATAAATGGAACCAACATTCTTGAGAAAATGGGTACCTTTTCAATTACAGAGAAAGTTATATATTTGTAAGAGATATATTGAGAAAATGGATAAAAAAATAGATAGCTTAATGGATGTCATCAAAGACCTTGAAAATAAACTGCAAAGGATTCAAATTGAGAAAAATGAAATGAAAGGAGAATGGATAGTTTTCAAGAAACATAATGAAGATTATGAAAAGAAATAAACTCACTCAAGAAGGAGAAAGAGAAAAATGTTAGGGAAGATAATGAGAAGAATGAAGCCACATATTTGGATTTTCAAAAGCAAGAGACTATTTTGTAGGTTCATGGAAGCATTCAAAAGGAACAGGTTATTATTTCCATTGACCCTAGTAGCAGATATAATTTTATTAATATTGCTTTGGCTAAGAGGTTAGAAGTTCAAGCAACAAAAATTAAGGAAATGTAGTTGGAGGATGAGAATATTTACATTTTTTAATATTTGAAGATCACCATGGATAAATATATTTTACATTCATATTTTTATGCTATTAATATGGATTATGAGGATATTATTCTTGGTTATCCTTGGTTATATTCTTTGGATACTGTTAACAATAATGTGTAAAAGAGTTTTATGAAGTTTTTGTATAGGAAAAAGAAGATAAATTTTGTAGAAAATTTAGGCATCCTTTATTGGCAATTTTGGGTACTTTGGGTACATTGCCTTTGCTCAAATGTATAAGTTGTCATTGATGTCAAAAGGTATTTTTGTGTTGATATCAAAAGAGTGTGATGTCAAGAATATCTTGAGAAGCTTCATTATGTTAAAGGGTTTTTATTAAAACCATGGAGGTGACAAGGTTAAAGGTTTTTCTTAAAACCATTTGGACTCATTAAGGGTTTTTATTAAAACCAAGCTTAACTTAATGCAAAGGTCCATGTTTATTATTAATAATTAAATTAACTCAAACCTTTGTCAAAGGTCCAAGTTTAATTTATTATTAATAAAATAATTATTATTATTATTTTAATTATTATTAAAGGGTCTTTCAACCCTTAAGCGACGGAAGAAAAAAGAATTCTTTCGCCGATATGTTGCCATCGTTGGAGGAGCGCCGATGTCAAACAGTTAAGGAAAAATGGCTATATAAGTGGGGATGATTTTCTAAAGTGAGCACCTCCGATTAATTTTGACATCTGCGATTTGTGTTTACTCTGTATCTTTCGATTTGCGCTTGGCATCTATGATTTGCATTTGCTTGATATCTTTCAATTTGTGCTTGGCATCTACGATTTGCATTTGCTCTATATCTTTCGAATAGCGCTTGGTGTCTTCGATTTGAGCTTGCTCTGTGTCTTTGAATCTCCGATTGACGTCTTTGAAATCGTGCTTATTTTGTGTCTTGGAAACCGTGCTTGGCATACTCGGATTTGAGCTTGGGCTGCATCCTTACCTTTTTGCTTGATAGTAGTGGATTGGCAATTGCACCTGAACTGCATTTTTTAGACTATGCTGTGAGATGATTAATGCAAGCATTCAGTGACTTACGTTTTGGACAGCGCTCACCAGTTTGCATGTGGCTTGTGGAAGACGTTTATGTTTTCCAGATTCTTGGCGTCAAAGGAAGATAAAAGAGAGGGCAGCATTGTATTTCTTCGTTGGGCACTTGTGACCCAACGGCGGTGGCGTTTAAGTGAAAGCGCTAGAAGGCAGAGGTGCCGAGTTTGATTCTCTTCGTTGGTAATTTTCTTTTGGTCGCGGTGTGCAAAGGATAGTGGTTGTGAATGCACGGGAGGTATAAGGTTAAGGTATCATATTTGTTTTAACATTGTTTTATTGATGTTTAATGTTTATGTGGAGTAATAAGGTGTAAAGAGGTTTTACTTTGTATGTATATTATACTTCGGTGGTTTTTACTAAGTTGGAGAAATAAGGTGTTATTTTGGATCTTTATTATTGTGTATTATTGTATAGTTGCTAACTCTAATTGGTGGCAAATTGAGAGTTAGTGTTGTGACAGATTTTGAGTTCTCCTTCTTCATCAAAGTAAAGGTATGGGCAACTTATTCCATGTATGTTGTTTATGGTATATTTTCTGAAATTGAGTTTGGAGTGAAAAGGTTGTCTACTAGGTATTTTTGGTGTAAATCTTATTTTTTGGATATTGAAGATTGTTTATGCATTAAAGTCATTGATGAATTTTTGGGTGAATGCATAATTCTAGTTGAGGAAGAGGAAGCATTTTTGCACTAGGGTTTATGTTAGTAAGTCTTGCTACTTGCATTGAGATGATGAAACCCTAGTTGTTGGTGAAAAGAATATAAGTATCATTGTTATATGAGATATTGCATGGTTGGCAATTGTTGGGTTGTGTTTCATATTCTTGAGAAAAGCATACTACATCTATCTTATTCTTTTGAGATTGAGATTGAGTTGAGATTGAGATTGGGAGTTAAGTATAGAACATATTGGGTCTCTAACAATTCTCTTTATGTTTCTATGAGATTTGAGATTGAGATTGGGAGTTAAGTATAGAACATATTGAGTCTCTAACAATTCTCTTTATGCTTCTATGAGGTTTATGAATCACATTGGGTCTCTAACAATTCTCTTTGTGGGTTCATGCTAAGCAAGTTTTTCTTGGTGAGCTTGCTGAGGTTTTGGACAGGTTTCGATGGGGACTTGTGAGCAGGTTTTGGACAGGTTCGGTGGGGACTTGTGAGCAGATTTGGACAGGTCCTAGCAGAGGACTTGTGAGCTGAGTTTTTGAGAGTTCTATCAAATAACTTGAGGACAGAGGTGCATTGGTTCTTTGAGAAGAACCCGAGGACAGATTTGGCAAGTCTTTGAGAAGGCTTGTGTGCAGAGGATTGATTTGTTCAAAGAGTTGGATAGATCTGACAGACAGAGGAAGACTTGTACTAGACCGACTGACTGTGTTTGGTACAGGTAGCTGAGCTGCTATGGATGTGATCATAGAAGGCAAAGGTCTCTTAGGCTAAGCATTGAGGATAGGAGGTCTTCGGTGGAAAGGAGTTCCACGTGCTGGCAAGAGGTAGAGGCGGTTGATCTTCCGAGGGATCATTTCCAGAGCAGAGGGGAAGGTATCTCCTTTGAGCAGAGGCTCATAAATTTAGATTGGGGGAAGGTGTCTCCTTTGGGCCGAGGCTCATAAACATTGTAATTGGGAAGGTTTCCCAAAGAACTTTGAGATAACTTTTAGAGAAAAGTTTTGTGGACGTAGCCCGAGCTTTCGGGTGAACCACGTTAAAATTGGTGTCACTTTGTGGATGATTTTGTGCATTGCTTTGATATTGCTTTGGGTATATTGCTTTACTATTTTGAAGTATAAAGGAAAAAGTAAAAAAGAGGTCTTATACTGTTCACCCCCCCCTCTTAGTATAAGATTGTGTTCTTCATCCTTAAGATATTTTTCATGCTACCCAAATTTTTAGATTCACAATGAGATATGCAAAGCTCTGGTGGACTTGCTGCTTTGACCTGTAAATATATTTTTAATACGAGTTCATAAAATATCAGGTTAGGTCTGGACACCCTAATAAGAGTCTGATTAACAATGGATGGTCTATTCCTTTGGTTCAACAATATCAGATAGGTTTTATTATGGATTTGAATTATGACTAAGCTAATATAGCACTTTTAACCTTAGTTTCAAGAATGCAGACCAATACCTTTTCTATTGGGCAACTATAGCAAAGCTTAACCAATTTTTATGAAATAGTGATAAAAATAAGGAAAGAACTAACATACCCATATTCATTCGAATAATGTAATCAACATAGGTATTAAATCAATGAGAGAAAGTGTTACTTGTGAATTCAAATAATGTAATGCACAAATAAAAAACATACACATAATGTCTCAAAATATGCTAAAGAGCAGTAGCCAAAATTTTTATTATGTGCAATACCAAATGATTACAATATTAGAGCCCAACAATGTGCTTAGGTCTCTTAAATAACACAATACAATGTTCACCTTATTTGAATAACGAAACAAGGGAACTTTGATCTCCTATCCTAATTATAGTGACATGACGACTCTAGCTCCTTGAAACAACTCCTAGAAATGATCTTAGGTAGACTAACTTAACTCTTGGTAACCCCTACACAAAGGTGAGAAGAATTAAGAAATGGAAAATAAAGACTAAAAAGGAAAATATAGCCGATCCAAACAAAACACTCATAATACCTCTTGCAAAAAATTTCTATTATGATGCTTGATGATGAATTTTGGCCTTGAAAGCCTCTTTTATATTTTTAATTCTACAATTTTGTTACATATGGTTGGTGTAGATACAGCCACCTAGAGCTATATCGATCCTTTATTTTTGGAGTGTGTTATAGCAAAGATTTATCTATCACAAGCTATCAAAATTTTTGAGGTGTTACCATCTATCCCAAAAATAATGTCCTTTGTTATCCACAACTGATGCTTGAACTCCCCTAGCTCTAACTACTTCAAAGAGGGAATAGTTATATTTTAAAATTTAGTTTTTCCCTACTTCTAGTGTTACCCCTTTGTTCGCTTTTGTGGTGGGCCCAACAATGGCCTTGTCATTTTTGTCTTCTTATGGTGGCTTTAATTTAATGTGGGATTCATTTGGATTTAATATTGTACCATGAACTTAGAAATGGTAGAGGATGAAAATAATACACTTAAGACTTTAGCTTATTATTATGAACAAAAAATTATTTCATGCGGGAACAAATTGTGGGATCTTAGAAAAAATATCCATTTTGCCAAAACTCGACCAATTTGGTGTACTTGCTTAAGGAAGTCATACTAATTGGATGCATTTTCTTCATCTGAACTAGTGTTGGATTATTTAATTGATTCCTCCACTTATACTAATCGTCTTAAGAATTAATCATACTATGTACTATCTATGCCATTTCATCTGAGTAATTCTTTTCACACTTGTGACTTGGACTTATTTCTTTCGTTGCTACTGAACTCCTTTTTGCTATAATTATTTTGGATTGAATTTGATGAAGAGAATTTGAATATATTTTAGATGGCATCCTTTATTTATGATAGCTCGATGTTGTTGATAGTTCAATTCTATCGTTGATTGATTGGTTTTGAAATTGATAGCTCGGTGATATCATTGATTGATCGATGCTATCATTGATAGCTTGGTGTTATCGTTGATAACTCGACACTATCATTGATAGATAAATATTATCACTTATAGTTTTGCATCTTTGTTTATTGATCAATGAAAAAGGATTATAATTAGTGATGATGATTCACTTTGTTGAGGACTTTGATGAAAATGATTTTTACGGATTAAAGGATTAAGTGGTGGTGAAAAGGTATGGGAAAACTTAGAATATGAATGATAACTATGAAGTTTTTATGAAATTATGAGATTAAAAAGGATGAAATTAAAAGGATTACATGGATAACATAAAAAATGGAATGGGGTGATGAAAGAGGGTTATAAACCTTAGAAAATTTTTCTTTTGAAAATACATATCATGGACAAGGACTATAACATGGAGTCTCTGGGAATTATAAGGACTCTCAATACTAACATTTTTATTATAACCCACTATAATAATATACTTTATTAGAAATAGAGTCTATTCCATCATTTGGGTTATGTAAATGTATCTTCCAAGATACATACTTAGATTACTTTAGGTGTAAGGTATCTAGTTACTTCATACAATGTAATTAATGCACAAGTGTCAATGTGCAAGTTGTACATATGCAAGTTGTACCTTGTATAGCTAGATAGAGTGTTGGCCAAGTATCATATTTTATCTATATAAGGATGGCCTCATAGTTATATAGATATAGATAGATATAGATAGACAGAGAGTTGTGGGACATCGTCTGATAGTGTATCTTAGTGCTTAGCATAGTTCTGTGTGCTTCATCATCCATTGGTGATGGATGCAATGTAGTTTAGTAGCTTTATAATTGACTTCTCATTTCCTCCATAGCTAAATTGTATTATTTTATATCATTTCTATTTATTGCATATTTCAATCATCTAGCATATTTACTTTCTTTCATATTATTCTGCATCTTGTGATTGATATCTCCTAGTGCTTGTTATAAGAAAAGATAATAGTGATATTAGAGCTATGGTAGATCTAGTATATGTAGGTCAATATGGAAACCACCATTATCATTGAGCCTAAGTGTTTTGACAAATTGATGCACTACTGGACCAGCCACTATCAAAATATATCAAAAGAGTCTAGGTGGTAGAATTAGGGAGAGCCCAAGTGAGGACTAAAAGAAATCTTAGTTTCAAAAATACTGATATTGCATTTGACTGGAGTATTTCCACAGACTTTCAAGAAAAACTTGTGAAGATCAGGACTCAGCATTAAATCCACTAGATTGACAAATCATCCAGTGAGAATCATCCAGGATATCTAGAATTTGCTAACTAGAACCTAAATTTTCTTTTGTTGCAAAAAACTAATTCTTAGAGGATTGGGACTCCTCCTATGACAAAAAGCTATAAGAATCCAACTTTGTTTCTTGATGGTCAACATGCCCTCATAGTTTAGATATTTTTTCCTTGTGTAAGATATGAATATTGTGGAAGAAGACTTCTAGTGAAGAGTTGTGGTGAAGTTAGGAGACTTAAGATCTCCATTGTTGAATCAAAGAACTTCACAAGTTGAAGAATAGGCCATAGAAGACTTGACATAAAAATGCCATAGAAGCATTGGATAAAATTCCACAAGAGCCTTGAAGGAGAAGCCACAGAATTCTTGATACTAAAAATACCATAGAAGTCTTGGTACTAAAAGAGGCCACAAAAGCCTTGATACTGAAAAAGGCCATAAAATCCTTGGTATTGAAAAAGGCCATAGAAGCCTTGATACTAAAAAATGCCATAGAAGCCTTGATATTGAAGAAGAATTCAAAGAGAATATTTGATTTAGAAGCAGACTAAATATTTCAGTACTAATACTTTGTTGTAGGAAAATAATATTTAGTGAGTTGGGAAACTTCCTACAAGAAAATTAGGAAGGGTATCTTCTTCAGAATCAATTTAGCACCTGAAGTAAAATCTAATATATCATGATAATATCTCATTGAATAACTTCCAATCAAGTAAGGAGAAGGAGAATAAGGACTAGGTGAGTCCTTCTTGAATACAAAAGCAACAAAATTAGAGGTCTAGAAGTAGATCTCATCACCAACACTTCCAAGAGTAGAAGGTTGAAGAAAATATCTCAAGGAAGACCATCATAAGCTATAATATTAGAGACCTTGGTAAGGTCTTATCGAGCATCCAAAAAAAGGCTAGGAGATCCTTACTGAATATATTCTCAAAGGAGAACTCATTGGAGAAATCCACTACCAAGGAGAAGTCCTTGATAGTGAAGGACTTGGGATAATTGTCGCCATTTGACAATAAGCCCAAGAGAAGAAGAATTTTGCAAGGAGTTTCAAATCCCAAAAGAATAATTTTGCAAGGAGTGTCAAATCTCATAAGAAGATCCTACTTGAAGTCAGAATTTGATAAGAAGACTTGAAGATAGAAGAAGCTCACCAAATCTTGAATATTTGAATATTTCCTCTCACATCAAGAAGGCATCACTTCAGAGATAAATACTTCTCCAAATCTACAATAGAAGGAGGAGAACAAAAGAGGAGAAAAATCCACAAAATCCTAGGCTCATGATAGAAAGTTTGAGACCATCATTTGGTGAAGAAGGAGCTATTCAAGACAGTCTACAAAAATTTGCAAGGACATACTCTTAGAAGCAACTTGGTGATCCTAGACACCAAGATCTACATCCTCTACATAAGCGATAAAGAGCTACTACAATTAGGTATGCAAATTTTCAGTGCAAGTAGGTTCATTAATTCATTTTCCTATCAGATTTCTTAGAAGCACCTAAATTTGGATTAAAGTTGCAAATAGAAAATTGGATTACAGTCTTCTAAAGTGCAAAAAGAAAAAGTTCTTTTTAAGGTTAATTTGCACATTAATTAGGAGTTGATTAGATTTCAAAATTTCTTCTATCAACTACCTATTATCTATTTTGGAAAAATAAAAAGAAGACTAAGTCCTACAATATTAGTTGTAGTGAAATTGCAGAATAACTCTTAAAGATTCATTTTAAGGTTATTCTTGGTTAGTTGTAGTAAATTGTTAGTGTATTAATTTGAGAGTTTATTGAAGTTATAATATATAATATTAGTGCATTAAAAGTGAAATACTTGCACTATTATACTACTATCAAAAGAAATTAGTTTTGTGTGCTTGAAGGTCACAAAATCTTATTTGTATCAAGTGTCTAAAGACACTATTGAAAACAAAAATCTGCAACTTGTAGTGGCTAAAAGTAGCCACCCAAAAAAGGTTATAATCCTCCAAAACTTGGAGAAGAACACAACTAACCAAAAACAAAAATAGAAGCTTCAAATATTGAGACTTGGTGAGTCTCAAATCCAAAGCATTGCAATATTGAATGCAAGAAAAGAAAGTGCAAAAAATTGCATAAATTAAAAAGCTTCTATCTACTATTATCTAAGCTTGGATTTGTTATCAAAGTGTCCAAGAAAAAATGGGAAGGTGTCTACTCATAAAATATAACCTCAAAACCCTTGTATTATAGGAGAAAAATCTGCCATAAAACCAGAATTTTAGATCTAAAATAAGAGTGCAAAATAAGGTGCATCAAAGGAGGTTTATGTGCAATCTATAGGATATTCTATTGCACTACTTTAATATGGTTTTTTTTACAACCCAAGAGCAGATTCAAATGTGTCCCCAAAAAAGACACAATATCTACATGAAAAAGCAGCCAAGAAAGGCCGAACGTAAGCACTTTTCTTCCCAAGTAATAGGATCCACTGAAAGGGCTCATCTTGGATGGCTAAACCTGTAAAAGATAAGGCACAGGGGAATATTAAGAAGTGTATAAATCAAAATAGATAGCATACATCAAAGCGAAGGAGCATATTTATCAAATAAAGCTATAAAGAATTTCTACCATAAGTTAAGCATCAAGGACTTTTCATCCAAGCACTACCATTAGGACTCCATTCAAGGGCCACCAAAGCTTCACCAAAGCTCTTCTATATCTCCACCAAAGCTCCTCCATTTCTCAACCACCGCTCAACCACTAGCATTGCTTGGCTGGAGACACTTTAGAATTTATGTAAAACAATAAATAACAAGGTGGAAATGTGTTGGATATTCTTCAAGAAAGCATCGATAAAGATAATGGCATGCAACTACCACTTTTTATTCTATGAGATAACCTCTATATAACACTCACAAAGAAGATGTTACATTTCTCTCTTGGCACCCATACTCCATGCAAAATAGGAGTTACATACAACTAATAGCTTGATATACATTACAACAAGGAAGTCTCATAGATGTTGAAGAAGGAGCATTTTCTTGGACAATGCTCAAAGGGGAATAAAAAACATGTCAACCAAAAGGTGACATTTGTCATAAGCAATGGAGCAAGTTCAGCACCTCCACCAAATAGCCAAAGATTCTATGGGAATTTAAAACTTCTTCCATGACACTTGTCACTCATCCGACCACCTATTAAAGGCACCTTGGACCTTGGAAAGGAAGCACAATAGTTTGAAAGTAATACATGCAGTAGTTTAGAAGCTACTCAAAAATGGATTGATGGTAGTTCAATAGATCGATGGCAGATGCTCGATGGTAATTTGATAGTGGTTCAATAGCCATCCAAAGTAAGTTGAGAGTAGTATAAAAGACTCGATCAACCAGCATTAAAGGATAGTGCTAATGCTAAATCTTACCTTAGGGAATTCATGCTCAAGAAGGAGAGATTACTACCATATTCATCCATCTTCATAAAGGTACAAAGCCTTAATTAAATTTCCTCATCTAATTTGCTTTTATTTTTAAAAAAGAGAGTTATAAGGTTATAAGATAAGGCTAAGATATTAGTTGAAATTAATCTTTGTTTGAAAGCAAAACTTAGAGAAATTAATATAATATTTGCAAAATACAACTTAGGAGAAATAACATATACTACTTGGAATTAATCTGTTTAGAGAAATTAATATAATATTTGCAAAATACAACTTAGGAGAAATAACGAATACTACTTGGAATTAATCCATTTAGAGAAATTTATATTATATTTGCAAAATACAATTTAGGAGAAATAACGGATACTACTTGGAATTAATCTGTTTAGTGTTTGCAAATATTAATGTGTTCTAATTTTCCAAATTTGGGAGTGATAAGGGTTACAACATCAAACTAGGTTTTTTTAAAATTAGAAACACTTGAATAAAATCCTAAGGGTTACAAAAAGGGGTTATTAAAATATTTTATCAAAGTTGGAAATTTATATTCTTGTCTCAAAATTTCTCAAAAGGGACAAAAGAAATCCAACATTAAAACCTCTTCAAAAATTGAAAAGTTCTTAGTTCAATAGGAGTAAGAAGGTGTTAAAAATTTGATTTTTTATCTTTAGAAAACTTATACAAAATCAACCAAAATTGAACTATATTTTACAAAAGCACTATATCATACTCCAAAAATATTAGGGAGTCATAAAGGATTCTACAAAACTTGATAATAATATCCATCAAAGATTGTCAAGTTGGGAAGATATAAGCTTTCTTCAAAAACCTAAAATTAGGTATTTATACCTAGGGAGACATAAGGAAGTCTACAACCTAAGAATTAATAAATATTTTATCAAATCAAGCTTACATACTTCAATTAGGAAAGTTGTAAGACAAACTACAAAGATTCTATCAAATTTTCAATTCTAAGAATCACTATTCTATTATGGATGAAATTTTGAGAAAAATGTTCAGTAATGAAGAACTATTCCATGAAGTAGAATTCTACTCCCAAAACTTAATAGATACTCTATATGGATACGAGTATATACCCTCTAATGAAAAAGTGAAATTCTCCTTATTTCTTAAGGAAACCAAAGAAGGTAGCTTTACAACATTGATTAACTATATTCATGAAATTCTCTTCACAGCATGGTGGAACTCTCAAATATTGGTTATATTTTCACCAGAATAATGTCTGATGATTTATCTATTATTAATTGTGTTTGTACTTACTCAACACAAGAAACAAACTAGTAATAAAGAACAATACTATTGTGATGATAGACTAAATTTTTATAAAGTAGATATTTCACCTACATCAAAGAAAAATCACAGGAAGAGAAGAAGAAAAAGGAAGAAGAGACATACTAAAAGAGGTCTTGATATGAATACTGAAGTAGCAGAAGAGAAACCAGATCAAGACTACTCTGAACAAGAAGATAAAGGAGTAATGCAATGCAAAGTCAATTGAAAGAAGAAGCCTCAGCTCCAGCTTACTCTGCATCATATGAAGACATGGATTACTTGCTAAACCTAAACACAAAGAATGCAGAGGAAGAATACAAATTTTATGAAGGAGAAGAAGATCCGTATTGAAGACTATGTTAGAATTAACGTAATGTACACTATGACTTCCTTGACACTTGTCAGTTTCACTTGACAAGTGTCATGTGTTTCATATAGGCTTATGCCTATATATTTTAACCCATTTGTATCAATAAAATATCCCATAATTTTTACTCCTATCATTTGGTATCGGAGCAGGTTTCCTCTCCTACCTATGAAACCCCT
Organism: Wollemia nobilis; assembly: GCA_028583015.1. Taxonomy (NCBI): domain Eukaryota; kingdom Viridiplantae; phylum Streptophyta; class Pinopsida; order Araucariales; family Araucariaceae; genus Wollemia; species Wollemia nobilis. The sequence continues at coordinate 5,329,211 of JAQPPZ010016059.1, read as the reverse complement.
TGAGGGGGGATTTCCCTCATGGAAATCCTCCCTCCCCCCGACTTTTTTTTTCTCTATTTTTTTTATTTTTTACCGAGGGATTATGCTCTCCATCATTTGATGGATCAGAAACCAGATGGTTTCCTCATTGTTCTCTTCAAGTTGTCTGGTTCGCTCGCGGAGATTGTCTCCTCTTTGACTTCATCGAGGACCTGCCTTCAAAGACATGCTATTTTTTGAAACATGAAGCACTGCTCGGGAGTGATGCCTGGTGGATAAAGACATGATTATTTTATGGAGAGTTTGTTGCGCACTTCAAAATTCTTAGAACTATGGGTCATTCTGGAGCGATTATTTTGAGTGCCTCATTCACCATTTTTGAGCAAAGTGAGTGTTTAAAGGGTCGAGGTGATCACAGCACATGCCAGAACGACTGCCCCAGCTCCTCCTATGCCAGACGAACCACCTATTGCTCTCTCACTGGTCGTGATATCCGCTGGAAGCCAGGGTGATCTGCTAAGGTGGATGCAGACCTATTTTTTTTGACAATTTTTTTTTTTTCAAATCTTCACCAGATATGCAGTGACAAGGAGAACCAAAGCTGTGGTTTACCATCACAGGAAGCAGCAGAGCAAAATCAAGAGCATCCTTCGTCAAACACCACCCTTCATCGTGGTTTGTTGTGGTTTTACTTATTTTTTTTAACGCTCTTCTACTCTGTATTAACTGGAGCGGTCTCCAATGTAAGTCATGCTACTCTAGACTACTCTCTGAGTTTGGTGAGAATACATGCAATCTGCTGCCTTCCATAACATGGCCAACTATAATTGAGCTACAAATTTTTTTGGAATCACAGTTTTGTATTCCCTATTGTAATATTTTCCATCATCACCTCTCCTACTTAGTGCTCTTAATTTTCTAGAGACATTTAGAGTAGAGAGCATCACTATAAAATATAATAGAAAGATTCTTTTTCGAGGGAGTGTCTGTGCAAGTGAGGAGGCACAAACTCCAATGCCCACCATGAGGGATGGCACGAACGTAACTACCGGGAGGAGATATTTGGTTTTAAAAGCGTCACTGCCTGTTATTCCACCACCACCATATTTGTTTTGGTTCAGTTCATCTACCAGTCAAGAAGTGTACCTTATATGATGTCTCTGTTGAGATCCGAGAATGGTGGAGTCCAGTAAAAGCACGAAACACTGATATGCTATTCTGTCGATTATTGTGTGGTATAATTTATTATTTTGCTTGCAAAGTTGGCCTGTGTTCCTTCTTAGTACCTATCATCTTTTACCATACAAGAAGATGTCCTTCTGCAAAACAATTTGCAAATATTTTGATCTCCTACAGTTCAAATCAAAGAACGAAAGAAGAGCAATTAATTAATCAAGATTTACCATGCTACCATTGGAGGGCAGGCGATTGTTGTTCATATTCCTGTTCTTGTTGGTGGTGGCGTGTGTGCCACTATCACAGCAGGTGCGACTTAAGGTTGTTCGTAGGGCGTGGTGCTTGGGCCCAGTGAGCAGATCCATTCCCATGGCCAATATAAGGAATTTGTAAATAGGGCAGAGAAGGAGATATAATAAATTTTCTATGGATGCTTTAATACCTAATTTGTCATCAACACTGCATAACCGAGAGTCTAGCGCCCCTAGAACCTTAGCACTATCGTCCCCGTTACTTTTGGGTGCACGTGAAGTCCGCTGAATGGAATTCGGATTTGTATTTACAGAGAGGTGTGAGAGAATCATGGCCAACCTACTTTATTATAATTTTAAAAGTGAGACGTCCACATGGTCCTATTTTTTTTTACATGGAGGTAGAAGGCCTAGATGGTCCATGTAATTCCCCTGCGATGGAAACTGAGACTACTTTTATACCGCCAAAGTGCGATGCTGAGAATTTTGTATTCCTAAGGTTTATTTTGCTGCTTAGAGAGGCATGCTATTGTTTTTTTAGCAAGTTAAAGGCCCCATTCAAACCCAAGTATAGAGGTATTTATATTTTTTGGAAACATTTTTCCATGACGGACACAATGGTGGTGTCATATTGTAATTTTGAGGCTATTTCAATTGATTTTTTTAGCCTCAAAGTTTTTCTACCTTGGAGTGCACTCTCGGTTGAACCCGACACTCCCAAGGCACTTGTAAGTGAACCTAGTATCTAGTATTCTCCTCTTTCTACTTGGCGGATGCAACGGCTGGTTACCCATGCATTTTGGTAAGATGAGGTGACTACCATAAGGACACTTATTCTAGGGACTACAGACAAAGACACCCTAGACTCTATCCGAGGTTTTTTTGGATCTACTTTTGAAGACTACAGACGAAGACACTTCAGAAGATTCTCTTCTACTCTTCTTTCTTCTTCTCCTCCATATTTGGCTTCTATGGCTCATTTTATGGTATTTCATGGCTCGTTTTATCTTATGTATTAAGGTGCATTTTTGGCAGAGACCGACACCTTCTAGATTGAGTTCACCATGAGGAGGGACTTGATATTCATGGTGGATCTAGTCAGTGACCTACGAGAGGCAACATCCTCTGAGGATGACCTGTAGAGGCAACAGACCCATAAGTGGCTAACCCTGAAGCACCCATGATGACCCTGAGGCACTTAGACGGCTGACCCAGTGGCAACAGACTCGTGGAAGTGGCTGACCCTGAGGCAATAGACCGAGATGTATACATAGTGAATCTAGCATTATTCATAGTTTGAGAGCCAAGCGCAAAGAGCACGAGCCTAGACCAAATCAATAATAAAGGAGGATGTAGAATTTTTTTAGATAAGTCAACATTAAGGGGGAATGTTACCTAATGTTGACTTGTTTTTTTCTTTAGTTAGGATAGTGCACATTAAGGGGGAATGTTAGAATTAATGTAATGTGCACTATGCCTTCCTTGACACTTGTCAATTTCACTTGACAAGTGTCATGTGTTTCATATAGGCTTATGTCTATATATTGTAACCCATTTGTATCAATAAAATATCCCATATGTTTTACTCCTATCAGACTAAACTCTTCAATATCCAAATAATGTAATACAGGGGGGTGTTATAAATAGAGTCTATTCCATAATTTGGGTTATGTAAATGTATCTTGCAAGATACATACTTAGATTAATTTAGGTGCAAGTTATCTAGTTACTTCATGCAATGTAATAAATGTACAAGTATCAATGTGCAATTTGTAAATGTGCAAGTTGTACCTTGCATAGCTAGATAAAGTGTTAGCTAAGTATCCTATTTTACCTATATAAGGATGTCCTCATAATTATATAGATATAGATAGACAGAGATAGACAGAGAGCCAGGGGATATAGCCTGATAGTGTAACTTAGTGCTTAGCACAGTTCTGTGTGCTTCACCATCCATTGGTGATGGATGTAATGTAGTTCAGTAGCTTTATAATGGATTGTTCATTTCCTCCATAGCTACATTGTATTCTTTTATATCATTTCTATTTATTACATATTTCAGTCATCTACCTGATTTGCTTTCATGTTATTATGCATCTTGTGATTGCTATCTCCCAATGCTTGTTACATCAAAAGCTAACAAACTTAGGGTTTTTAAAACTCACAATATGTTAACATAACCAACATTACCTAAAATCACCCAAACATTGGACTTTTATAGATTATGAAAAAATAGGGGTACAATTTATGGTGGGATTTTGAAATCCAACATGGCTCTTACTAGGATAGGGTACATGAATAACTCTTTGGGGGTTAAGAATTCACCTGAGGACTCCATAATATCCTGGTTGAATGTATGAACACATGCTTGAACTTCCTTAATCATCTATTACAACCACATTGGACTTTCACACTTGATTTTTGAACTCACCTGACTCACCCAACTCTTAAAATAAGAATACATATAATAGCTGACTTGAAAATCAAAGGACTGACTCCCACCTAATCACCTAAAGGATACAACAGGACTAATATATATACTTCTTATTCTTTTTTTTTCTCTTTATCTTTTTTTTTTTGGAGAAGATGTCATCCTTCTATTTTTATAAAACATCTTTTCAACCTCTAGATGCAAAATAAGTTTGAACTTCCTTTGTTTTTGTCTAAAAGGCTCAGGATATGTTATTGATCTCTAATGACTCCAAGAAAAAACATCTTTATTAAACCATTTTTGTTTTTCTTTTTTGATAGAGCCTTATGCATCTTCTCTATATCTGCTTCTTTTTTTGTTCTAATATCCCTCTAGTCTAACTGCCCAAATCCTATGAAGTTCCCAATGATACCTTCATCTTTTTTATCATATTTAACATTAGAGAATTTATTTTGATAAGAAATGAAAAATATGACATTATCTGGGATTGAGGTCTTGTCAATATATATTATTGGGAATTCATTTAAAAAGTAAGCATCATTTTCTAGATCAATGGGTACTATGAATTTGTCAATTTCATCTAATATAGTATGCTTATATTCTTTTAATCTAGGATGCTTGACTTGTCGCAATACATGCTCTTCATATTCACTAATTTCTAAGTATCTGAAGCTTAAACTTCTTGTTCTCTAGAGTCCTGACAATAGAGCCTCATATTTAGTAGCACAAGAAGAATTAGATTCATATAGTATCTTAATATGATTATCTACTAAGTTAGTTCAATTTATTTTGACTCCTTATTTTTTCAGTGATTTTTCTAAATAAAAAATTATAGCCCCTTTATTTGCCTCATCTATATTATTGGTATTAGTCATTTCAAAATAAGGTGCCTACCAAACAAAATATGCTTCTAATATTCCTTGTTTTGCAACTTTCACAACCCTATCCATGCTATCAAATTATTGTCTTAATTCAACTAAATTTTTATTAAAGGGTTCTTTTAAAATGGAATTTTCTATGCCTAGCATAGGAATAGTAGCAAATGACCAATCTGGTTGAATTGTACCATTTAATTTCTTAGCACACTGCCCAGATAATAGAATGAAAAAGATAGAATCCATATCTACTATTGCAACATCCATAACCATTTCTTTTTCAAAAGTTTTGTCTATGAAGACATATAGTTATTTTATGATGTCAACACATGAAGCTTACCTTTTATCCATCATAGAAATGGGAGGAAAATTCTTTGTACACTTGAGACCTAATAGACCAACTTCTTTCTTAGTCATGATGTTATGTGAGGTTCCATTTTCAAGCATTCAATCATGAATGACATATTCATCTCCTAGATTTGATATATATCTTAGAGAAACATAGCAGGGCATTACTACAGATGGGGTTATATCTTCATCATCTTTTAGACTTGGCAAATTACTTGATAAATTTTTTGATTGGTCAACAAGCTTAAAGTCTCTAAAGACATTACCTATGCATTCAGGAGTGGTTTCCTCTTGTAATATAATCTCTTGGTTAGCATCTTCTTCAGATTTAATTATATTTTTAGGCTTGTGATTAATCAATTCTATTTTGTGGTCTTCTTCTGCACTAAATTTTTCAATAATAACCTCATATTTTGATTCATTTTTCTCAGTTGTTGGTCTTTTATCGACTTTTTCCTCTTCAACCTATTCTATTCTTTTGGAAAATTCATCTTCCTCTGAATGTTTTTCTTACATCTCATCTATATTGGAATCATCAATCTAAATAATTTCAAAAAAGTCTACTACTACAAGTTGGTCTTGTTTGACTTTATCAAATCTAATATTAGAAGGTTTATGATGATGTTATTCTTCTATAAAAATTAATGTTCTTTGTTCACGAGAAGTGAGGTAAACTTTAATATCTTATTCAGACTCAGCTTGTTTATCTTTGTCCTTTTGACTCCAATCTAAGTTAGTTCTGATTTCTTTACTAGACTTCTCAATAAGGTCTATGCTAGGATGTAAAGTTGAATAGATGTCACAATTAGAAGGGTTATGAGGTGCATTACTAGTAGAGCAGTAGAAGGAAAACATCATAGCCATATCTAAATTTTTTGAACTACATTTCCTTTCCAGCCATTTGCAGGATTTATGTTCCAATGCCTATTGAAATTCTTTCTAAATGTAGGTATGTTCTCTTCTTGAACTTGGGATGTCATGAAATTTTTCTTTTCCTTTTTTAGTTCTAGTCCATCCATTTTTTAATGTATCATACAATTCTATCACTTTATTGTATTCTAGAGAATATGGTTTAATCCTTCCACTATTAAACATATTCTTTTCTATGTGAACTGACTTATTCATGCATTCATCAACAATATTTATTTGCACTTTCCTTAGTTCATAATTGAATTATATAGAGAAAGCATTCTTATAGAAGCAAATGGATTGATGATCACTGGGTTCTAATATAGTAGGGATTTTATTCTTAACCTTATTAAATCTCTTGTTTAAATCATAGAATCATTCATTTTTTTCTTCATGGTGGTCAATTATGTTAACAATGACTGTTCATTTTTCCTTTCTCCATACTTTTTCATAAAGACTTCTTCCATGGTTTGAAAGTTAGGAATATGATTTTTTGGAAGACTATTGAACCAATCCATGGCATCCTTCTCTAAAGTTTAGAGAAATAATCTGAGAACTATGTCTTCTTCCTCAACCTCAAGACTATCTAGGGCATACATAAAACTCTTTATATGATCTTCTCCTATGACTTCATTATTCCCTTGGAACTTTGGTAGCTACTTATGGGCTTTACTAGGAAGGTCATGAAAATACAAGGGTAATTGCAAAGTCTTATACGTATTGGTTCTTCATGCTCATAAGTTCTGGTTGTTTTGATTATTATTGAAGGAGGGTTGGCCATGTTGGCTATGGGGGTAGTGATCATAGGGCTCACAATAATATTGACAGCAGGGGTAGTACCAAAAACACTCTCTATAGAAGTATCTAGTAGATTATTCTTCACAGATTTTCTACTTACAGAACAAGATCTACTTTTCCTACGTAGCTCTTTGGAACTGAAACTTTTTGGGCATGAGTAAATACCTCTAGGTCTTTGAATTCTTTGTAGAGTTGCTTGTCATTTATTGTATGTACCAGATCAGATTCTTGATTATTTTTTAGGTTCATTCAATTTAGAGTTACCAAAACCAATGTACAAATTAATCTCTCTTTGGCTAAGATTGCTCAGCCTTAACACTATATATTTCTCACAGACTCTCAAAGATACCCATGAATGAGAACATAAAAATAACCATGTCAAGAAATTGATATAGGAAGGGCTAGAAAGTGTCTATGGTCTGACAATTATCAATAAGGGATTTAAAATTTCATAAGGAGATAAACCAAAAAGAATCACAAGAGTTTATCCTCGACAATGGTATCAAAAATCTATTTGCATAAGTTGATTGGTTGGTATGATGAAAAAATTTGTATGGAGATAACCTAAAAAAGATATGCAAATAATCACAAAAGGCTATCCCTGGTAGTGGCACCAAAAATCTATTGTGGAAAATTTAGGTATCCTTACGATATTTTTGACACTACCCAAATTTTTAGATTCACAACGAGAAATGCAATATCTTGTGGACTTGTCGCTTTGACCTATAAAGATATTTTAATATGAGTTCAAGAAATACCAGTTTAGATCTAGACACCCTAAGAAGAGCCTCATTAGCAATGGATGTTCTATCCCTTTGGGTCAACCAAATCGGATAGGTTTTATTATGGGTTTGAATCATGACCAAACTAATAAGCACTTTTAGCCTTAGTTTCAAGAATGCAAACCACTGTCTTCTCTATTGGGTGACTATAGGAAAGCTTAACAAATTTTATGAAATAGTGAGAAAAAAATGGAAATAACTGACATACCCATATTCATTCGAATAATATAATCAAAAAAGGTATTAAATCAGTGAGAGAAAGTGTTACTTTTGAATTCAAATAATGTAATGCATAAATAAACAACATACACACGGTGGCTCAAAATATACCAAAGATAAGTAGCCATAATTTGTATTATGTTCAATACCAAATGATTACAATATTAGAGCCCAACAATGTGCTTAGGTATCTTAAAGAACACAATACAATACAATGTTCACCTTGTTTGACAACGTAACAAGGGAACTTTGATATCCTATCCTAATTTGAAGACTCTAGCTCCTTGAATTTTCTCTTAGAAATTATCTTAGGTAGACTAACTCGAATCTTGGAAAACCCTGCACAAAGGTGAGAAGAATTGAGGAATGGAAAATGAAGACAACAAAGTAAAATACAGTTGATCCAAACAAAACACTCAAAAGACCTCTTGCATTGAAATCCTATATATAGTTTCTACATCATGAGACCTGCCTAGGCTAATATGCCAAGGATTTTCACCTGCTAAACCTAGTCTATATTCATGCACATATACTTGATCTACATGATTTTTCACAAAAATTTCCATATCATGGGATCTACCTATGGTAGGATGCCAACACTCTTACCCTACTAGTCCTAGTAAATACTACTAGTCCTAGTAAATACTATGTGGATACACTTCTCTGACATAAATTTTTTATCAATGCACTAAAACTATATAAAAAGAAGATTAATAGGAGTATACGAATAGGATCTATAGACTTTATCTATTGTCCAAATAATTAGAGCCTCAATAGCCTCTTTTATTGAATCTTGAACACTACTACAATATATAACTTCACTTTGGAGGATGGACCCATCCAACCCCAAGGTATGTTGGGTTCAAATTACTTTGTGCCAAAAAAACTTTTGTGTAATTCAAAAGTTTGTTCAAAACTACCTTCACATGAAGGTGAACTATTATATTTCTCAGGTGCATTGTATATGTCAAGTATGTTCCCAAGATTTAGAAACCAAAGACTATTTTATGTGTAGGTGCTTTCCTTATTATGAATCAAGAGGGAATTATTTTACCTCTTAAAATAATGACACAAATCTTTTTAGACCTTGACGTCATCCAAGGGAAAAAAATATTGGTTAGCAGTTTTTTACAATTGTTTAATAATTTTCTAACACCGAACTAAAGACCTTGCTTCCACACTGTTGTGTATAAAAAGGTTTTTATAATTCATCATGTTCCTTCAAAATTGAAGAGGAATAAATTTATGACGTATCAAAGTATATGATTTGCTTTTACATATTTTTTTGGTAGTCTATTCTCCATAATATTTATCTCTTTTAAATTTGCGAGGGTTGCATTTGTACTTTCAAGCCTTACTTTGCAATAATATTCTTCATTTCTCTTTTATATTTATAAGGGTTGCATTTGTATTTCCACACCTTTGCATTTGCATTGTATGGCATTTCCTATTATATAGGGTTATTTTTTTTATTATTGAAAAGTGCCTTGTATTACTGAAAATAAAAATAGTTACACTTATCACAAAAAAAATGTGTGTGTTTGGTAGCACACCTTGAAATATCAAACTAAATACACCTAGAACCTTCAACAGGGATTTTGGGCTTCATAGGAGAACCTAAACTTAAAACAAAGCAAGAAGCTTTACAATTTAACAAAAATATGCATACCACCAGACAAAACTACCTGGTAAATTGACAAACTGTTGAGAACAAAGAAAAATTATGTAAATCACAGCTTCTACAAACACTTGAGACCTAGACCTAAAAACGAACCATGCACTGCCTATGCACAGTTGGGTCCTTCAACATCCCAATATTGCACTAGAGGCCATTTATAGAGAGATTTAATTTTCTTGCCATCATGCATAAAAAACTCTAAAGCCCCAAATTTGTTATATCAAGAGTTCCCTAGCTGAGTATTGGATAGATGGGGTCATTTCTCTAGGAAAAGTCTCATTCTTTTGCTTGGGACTACGGGAATGTCAAGATCTCATAGGGGAAGGAGGAGGAGAGTTTGCCTTAGTGGATGGTTTGGCACCCATATTAGTTGTTGTTGGGGTGATCCTCAATGACCATCATTTTTGTTGTTGGTGGCCTTGTACCTAGCTGTTCTTTTGACTTTTTTGGAGGATGCAGTGCTAAAATACCAGATTTTGTTTTTGGTTTGGAGTGCTGAGCTACAAAAGCACATGTGCTTTTGTAGCTCAACACTCCAAACCAACAACAAAAGCTGGTATTTTAGCACTGCATCCTCAAAAAAAGTCAAATTCAACATCCCTATATTGCACTAGAGGCCATTTATAGAGAGATTTAAGTTTCTTGCCATCATGCATAAGAAACTCTAAAGTCACAAAGTTGTTATATCAAGAGTTTCCTAGCTGAGTATTGGATAGATGGGGTCATTTCTCTAGGAAAAGTCTCGTTCTTTTGCTTGGAACTATGAGAATGTCAAGATATCATAGGGGAAGGAGGAGGAGAGCTTGCCTTGGTGGTTGGTTTGGCACCCATATTAGCTATTGTTGGGGTGATCCTCAATGACCATTATTTTTGTTGTTGGTGGCCTTGTACCTAGTTGTTCTTTTGCCTTTTTTTGAGGATGCGGTGCTAAAATACCAGCCTTTGTTGTTGGTTTGGAGTGTTGAGCTACAAAAGCACATGTGCTTTTGTAGCTCAACACTCCAAACCAACAACAAAAGCTGGTATTTTAGCACTGCATCCTCAAAAAAAGGTAAAGAACAGCTAGGTACAAGGCCACCAACAACATAAATGATGGTCATTGAGGATCTTCTGCCTCTCCTAAGTTGCACCCCAACAACAGCTAAAATACCAGCTTTTTTTGTTGGTTTGGAGTGTTGAGCTACAAAAGCACATGTGCTTTTGTAGCTAAGCACTCCAAACCAACAACAAAAGCTGGTATTTTAGCACTGCATCCTCAAAAAAAGGCAAATTTAACATCCCAATCTTGCACTAGAGGCCATTTATAGAGAGATTTAAGTTTCTTGCCATCATGCATAAGAAACTCTAAAGCCCCAAAGTTGTTATATAAAGAGTTCCCTAGCTGAGTATTGGATAGATGGGGTCATTTCTCTAGGAAAAGTCTCATTCTTTTGGTTGGGACTGTGGGAATGTCAAGATCTCATAGGGGAAGGAGGAGGAGAGTTTGCCTTGGTGGATGGTTTGTCACCCATATTAGCTGTTGTTGGGGTGCAACTTAGGAGAGGCAGAAGATCCTCAATGACCATCATTTTTGTTGTTGGTGGCCTTGTACCTAGTTATTCTTTTGCCTTTTTTTGAAGATGTAGTGCTAAAATATCAGCTTTTGTTGTTGGTTTGGAGTGTTGAGCTACAAAAGCACACGTGCTTTTATGCCCTTCCATCGTGGTCCAACCCTTGTCTTTAGCCTGAGGAGGAGACATGGTGGGGTTGACTTTAGAAATCCTTCACCTTGTGGTCTGAAGCTTGACATCTTCCATAGGTTAATGTACACCATTCATTTCAGAATAGTGGTGTCCCCCACCTGTATCTTGATGACCTCCTTGAGGTCCTTGGATAGGTCAACCCCAAGACAAACCCTTTTCTGTGGGCTGACGTTGAAAAAATTGTCGACTTCTACTAGTAAGACGCACACCCTAAGACCTTCACCATGTGGTTCAACTAGAGCCAAAGGGGGAGGGGGAGACCAAGGAAATCTACCCAAACTGAAACCTTAGAGGTTTTTTCTTCTAAAACTAAAAAATCTTGGGTCCATGGAGATAAAACCACCAAAGAGTTTCTCATAAGAGAAAATAACTCCTACTTAGGTTCATGATCAACTCGAGTTGACTCCATGAGGAGCCCAAGCTGAGCTAACCCAAGACCACAAAGTTACTTTGTTGGGAATGCGTCCCACAAGATACACAACTAGGGTAAAATATTCTAGCCATTTACAAGCATTATCAAACTTGGATAGAGGAAAATTGAACTTACCTCATGACTCTCCATTGAAAGAGGTTACCTAGGATACTCCATGGGTTCCATTATCATTTGCCTTCTCTCCCATGGCATTAGCGCTATTCGCTGGTCCAGCAAGGTTGGAGGCCATTGAAAGCCCTAGAAAGCCATGGAAACCCTAACGCAAAGAAAAAAATGCTCACACTAGAGAACAAAACCCTAGCAAAGAGCGCTCCAAATGGTGTCATTAAAATCTCATATTCTGATAAGATTTATGAAAAATTTCGATGTTTTCCTATAGGGTTAATTTTGACCTTTTATAAATCTTCATGACATTTTTTCATCGGTATTCAACAATTATCTAAAACTTAATTTTATGGCTCGGATTTGTACACCTCAAGAGCAATGAAGGTTTGATGTGCATGTCACATTGTAGTTATGAAGGAATGCCTTTGAACTATGATGAAGGCATCCCATCATGATATAATGTCGAATATTTCCATTATAATTTAGGAATTCTAAGTAATCCCTATCAATGAAAAGAGACAAATGGAGGGGCTAGGATTTGTTCTGCTCCATGAAATTCTCAAATTTGTTGATGTTTGACCTTTCTATGTTTTCAGCAAAAATGCTCAAAATATTTTTGAGATACAAGTTTAATCATTGTCATTCCTTTTGGATAGATGGTTCGAATTTAATTGTTCGGTCACCTACATGTGCTTAAATGCCAAACTTCTTGTGGAGACACACAATCCTTGAATCAAGTTCTTAACTCATTGTCATTCCTTTTGGATAGATGGTTCTTATTTTATTGTTTGGTTACCTACATTTGCTTAAATGCAAAATTTCTTGTGGAGGCACATAATCCTTGAATCAAGTTCTTAACTCATTGTCCACTGGACAAACTTAATGTACCAACATTCAACTGTAGTGGACATATTCCTCCACAAAACAATTTTTATGCTAAATCCTATCAGAATATACCATGTTGACAACCTTTATACCAGCTACACTGGTATAGTAGCTTATAATTTTCTAGGTTTTTGAACTTTAGCAAACTTATGATATCTAAGTTAATGCCCTACTTGTGTGCTATGTAAAAAAGCTTCATAGAAACAATAATAACACAATAGTCCTCACAAATGCTAATATTTATTATTTACTGTCAATTCTATTGGCCTCAATAGGAGTGCAAATGCGCATACTCCTCTTGATAAACATAGAAGCCAAAAGAAAAGAAAGACACATCATGAGTTGTATCTTTAATGTATTTACTACATTACATCAACCTTACATCATATCATTCTAGTTGAGACAAAAACTGAAAAAGATCCAACGCCAATTTTATTTCAACATTTTTGCCACATTACATTATTATTGTTGAGAATAAACTGGAAATGCAACACAACTGTCTTTTCCAGGAGACTACCAAAGATTTATCAATTTATCCTCTCTGTGCATTGATTTGAACCATAGCCAAATCATACAACCATACTTCCAAGACAAAATTTGGCTAATATACCCACTTGCTCAAAAAAAGCTTCATCAAAGATTTATAACCATCTTTCTCACCATCTTGAGAAAGCTTTAATTGACTTATTCAACTGCAGCTTACAACAAGCTGATCGATCCAACATTGATTTAAAATTGGTCATGCTCTTACAGAAAAGAAAGAATCATTTGCCAACTACTACATGTAGATAGAATATCAAAATGGAGTGGAAAATTCAAAAAAAGCATTTCATTGAAGAGACTTCACAAAGGCAAGCAAGGAATCCACATCCCTTTTTTCAGAGGGATATTTAATAGCTTTGGAACTGTGCTTGGGAAACAATAGTATAGTTGGAAAAGTTCCCAGTTGCAGGTGTTCTTGACAGAAAGCCTTGTGTTCTCCATCTGCCCGAAATTTGGCAACCTTTAAAACAAGTAGAAACACCAGAATTAACACGAGCTGAGCATGCTTAAAGCTACTTGTCATACAGATAGATCCAACCAACGATGTCCAACTAGTCTTGAATTTCTTTTAAAAGTAATTTTTTTCTTATTATACAATAACCTATCTAATCAAAACCAAGGCCCAGTGGCAAAATTTTGGCAAGAGTTGAAAAACTTCAAACAAGGACAAACATTCTACCTTGACTCCAGAGTCCCTCAGTTTAAATGCTACTTCATTATAGGATGCTTCCATAGCCTGGCAAAAACCAAAATAAGGAAACGTGAGACTTTTGGACTCAATATACAGAATATATACATGCACACGTGCACGCATGTGCACATACACAGACAATTAGCAAGATAAGGCATAAGGTGATGTTGGTAATTACATTCCTGGGAAGAACTAGGTAATAAACCCCAATTTTATAATATTAAAAAAGAAAAAAAAAGGAACCACTCTGCAAGATTTCTACTCCCAATCAGAGCATTGTGTGCTCCCTGCTAGATCATAATTTAGACTCTCAACATACAAAATATGCATTTTAGTTTCTGCATTTGCCTCACTTCAATGGGTATATATGCTAACCTGGCAGAATGGACACCAAGGTGCATAAAGGACCACAAGCCATGATTCTTTCCTTTCCTTCAAGTTTGCCAGCCTCTTAATACCTTCTTTTGTCAATCTTAGAACATTTTTATTGGAAAAAAGATCACCAGCTCCATTGGCAACTTGTACAGTGTTCTTGTTATCTTGTGAGTTTTCAATGTTTCCCTGCAATACCAAATAGTATAGCAAAGATCTCTCTAAAAACTTGATACTTTTTTTCATTTGGAATTTATGTATTTCAATTATTGAGGTTAAGGGATCATATAGAGGACAACTCAATTCTTTGTTCAAATTATAAGACAATGTATATTTACCCAAACAGACTGAATGAGTCACATAAATGCTTATTCTGATTCCCTAGAAACAAATTTAGACATCATAATTATGCAACTGATTACAGTGTCTACACAGCATGCATGTTTAGCTAGCTGGGAGCAGTTTGCTCTGAATTTTACAAGTTCATGCACAGCATACAACTTGCAAGTCTTAATTTCTACAATATATGTACAATGAAAAACCCAGAGAGGTAAGCTCTATATAAGGTCCCAAGCATGATTTTATAGGGTCCAGATAAACATCCTCAATTAGTTACTTCCCTCACATGAAGATGTATCTATAACGACTAAGTACACAAGAAAGTCTCTTCTAGACTTAAACCTTAGAAAATGTATTGTTGAGTGATTTTGCATGGAAATGAGATAGGAGTCTCTGCACGTAAAAGTCTAGTTGTTGGATGATCATCTAAGTAATAGTACTACGGTAAAGATGCCCAATCTGAATAACTCTAATATTATGTCAATGCTACAAAACTGAGAAGAAATGGTAATCCCAATTCTTGAAATATGTAATAGGGACAACTTGATAGTTGGGACAACTTGTTTGAGACTTGCAATGTGTCATAGGGAGATATCAAAATAAGCTATATCAGATCATTTTTTTCGACAATAGAAAACAGTTCAGGAACCCAAATACCCTATGCAGTCCACACTCTTTTGCCGTGGCATCTTCCCACCACCAGCGTCCTTCCCTTTCATGTTGTCCTGGCAAAACCGGCCTGGTGCATGGTTCACAGCCTATTGATACATAACCCTGCAATGTTCATTGGTATTAAATTAAGGGATTAAAGGCTAATATAAGTCATACCCACTATCCTAACTATGCTAAAATAATCCAAAAGTTTCAACAAATCATTTTACATAAGCAAATTACCTTATAGTGAAGAGTATTGACTGGTACATCCATTGTTTGCAAGAACTTCCACACATCTGTGCCTTTGACATTTGCCAAGGGGTTCCACTTGATGAGACTTCTGGCACCACCATCCAATCCTTCAAATGAAGGGTCGACCTGAAAATCCATAGTGTGACCTCAATACTTAAAACAATAAGTCATTAAACGTACTTAAAAGCATAACAAAGAAAATAAAATGGTGTTGAAAAAATTAGCAAATGGGATGTGTTAAAAGAAATTCAAAGTGGCAATTAACAAATCTCTACCTTAGCTTCTCTTCCCTACTACAGTAATTAGTTTTTCTTCTTTTGGTGTATCATGTTAGGTTTATTTGACTCCCAGTTATGTAAACACTAAAACGTGCAGTTATGTTTTAGAGTTCATGATGGAATTAAAGTTTCCAAGGCCAATATTACAAATGCATTGATATTTTAGAGCACACTAAGAAAAACATTTGAGTGTCTATTCTACCGGTACAACCAATTCCCCCTCCTAGATTTCAAAAATATGATAAACAACGATATGCTACCCCCCAAAAGTTTAAAGAATAAAAAAAAACACAGAATATGATGAACAAAAATAAAGATAATTTGAAATCTATTTTCTGGAATCTGATTAAAAATATCGTAAGGACCCAAGATAAGAAATTTTTAACTCTGCAAAACTTTGTGATTCAACGAACAGGATAGGGTAGAAATATATTGAATCGTAACCATGAAAATTATCACACAAATTTATCAAAGTAGATACCTGTACAATGGGAACATTCGCACGTGTACCAGGAGATTGATCCTTGCGTTGTCCAGTTATCCACGCTCTGAGGCCTTTAAGCGCCTTTCTTAAGGGCTTCACCTTACGGATGCGGCAACATTCCTGGTGATCGTCTTCATAAAAGGAAAACAACCCTTTACTCCTCACTAATTCTTGCACTTCCTGAGCCTCGGGAAACATGTATTCAATATGAATATCATAACGCTACATCCTCTGCTCCGCTCCTCCTCCCCTGCTCCGCTGCATCAGAAGGACATTCCGCTCAACACCTAGTATGGAATATATTGCTTTTTCTTTTACTATCGACAGACAGCGGCAGAAATGTTTATGGAAAGTAAAAAAAAATGATTGTGAAGAGTATTAACCTGAATGCAATTGCAATGTCACTACCAAACATTTCTTTGATTCTTTACATTGTTTTCTTTCAGAAATATTTTTGTCAAAGGCAGCGATACTTGAACCAAACTCAGCAACTGCAACATTCAAATGCCAATCCCATCAGAACAACTCGATGATAATAAAATTGAAAAATTTCACACGAAACAAAACAGAGAACTTTCAGTGAACCTGTTACCCACGCACATCTCATCAAAAATAAAAAATGGAGATGAATGGACATACATACTTTTCTGTTTGCCGAAGCTGGCAGCAGTGGCATGGGGTTGTCCAAGAGCTGGCAAAAACGCTGCATTGCTAAAAGACGGAGGGAAATTCGCTGCATTTGTGGCCCAATTATTTTTAAAAATAAATTATTATATTAATAAACTATGTTTGGTTTTTCTTGGACCATTCTAATAAAGTATTAGATTTGTTTTTAAGTTTTTTTATTTGGTAAAAGAAGTAGTTTTGAAAAGGTCTTCAAACCTTTTACAAAATTATCCAACGGTCAATAAAATCGTTTGACGATCACCAAAACAAAATTTTAACAAATTTGCTAAAAGATAAAATTCGTTTTAAAACCTCTTACCTGGTTTAGCCACCGTTCGGATCAGGGTTGTTGGCGAACAGATTGAAGGTGACAAACATAGGAGGGATCAAAACCTCCTCCATGTTTAGTCTAACCTCCCAACTTCCTCCAACCTCTCTTGGACCTATTTAATCTAGCCCCCTTTCCCTTTCTCCCCCTGGCTGGTTGGACTTCGATCCCTGAGATTGTTCTGAACTCCCTTGAGGATCCCTCGCATCAATTTGTTACGCAATTCCACCTCTCGACATCCCTATTTTCATTGTTGTTATTGCAGGTCTCAGTTATAATCACCCGAAATACCATCATAATCGCTTGGCGATCGATAGAAATGATAGGCGATTTCGACAGAAGTGACAAGCGATTTCGTCAAAGAGTAGGCGATTTCGTCGGAGAGTAGGCGATCCTGTCTTCGAGATCAGTTGGGGGCAAGGATTCAAATCATTGTTTGCATTTCTTTCCCAATTTTCTGTTTGTCTATGCATTGCATCATGTCCATTTAATTTATTATTCAGATTTAGATATTGCATCTTGGTGTTCACCATCATTCCAGTTAATTGCATCATGAAATCAGGATCATAATCGCACAAATCCATAGCATATTAGGTTGAATTGTCATCATAGTGTTCTCATGTCATTTCATATCCATTTGCATATAGAAATTAAAACATATCTGTGACTTGGAGTACGAGAAACTATTATAATCTACAAGAAACATTGTTTTCTGTCCTCTATTTGTTGTCAACTATTTTGTTGTAGGATTGCGACATAATCGCCTATGATTTTGTTAAATCGGAGGTGATTCTATCTGAAACAGAGGCGATTCTATCAGAAATAGAGGCGATTCTATCCTGCTACAAGCCTCAGAACCTTCATCAAACATCCGGGTCAAGTAAGGTTTATAATTTCTTTTAGCCCTAGTTTTAGGCATTGCATTTTATTTTGTATCCACTATCTACTGTCTTCATTAAATAAAAATTGCATATAGATAGTTTAGTTGCATAAAGGCCAAAACTTAGGTGTATGTGAATGATTTTATAAAAAGAACACATCAAACATCTTCCAAACCTAGGTATGGAAACTGCCGCTAAAAGTTTCTTGGTGAACCCTTAATTCATCAAAAAATCACCACAAGAAGGCACACTTAAGTGCCTCTCTTTCGAGGTGTAGCTCTACTATTTTCCCATTCCCCTCTGAGGCGTGGATCCATCAGCCTAGAGGAAAGGAGTGCAAAAATTTTAGGCCTACATTCTTTGGTGAACCCGACGTGAATACATAGGCATTTCTTCTGATTTCAAAAACAAAACAAAAATCAAACAAAAACATTAGTTAAAACGCATAATTTTACATTCCATAAATGGTAGATTACAACTGTAGAAGAGTTGTGCTTATAGATGTTGAACTATTATTAGCAAAACAAGAAATTTCTCAAATACTTGGACCTAACGACACTTTCTCCTTACAATAGTGGAATGAACTTTGGGAAAGATTAGATATCATAGAAGCTAGAAAAACCGAACTTAAGCAAATTCTAAGGTTTGACCTATCTAGAATCCTGGATCCTTATAGTGCACCTTCCTATTTCGACCTCCAGAGAGCATGCGATAGGTGGTTAGCCAAAAAAAGAGCCTTGATTTCTACAGAACTTTATCCTTTTGAGGAATATCTTGAAAATGCCATAGTAGTACATAAGTTCTTATCACGAGTAGAAAATCAGGAAGTTGTTTTAGATGATAGAAGAAGATTTAATAGTGTTCCTAGAGCTGTGATTTATAGAGAATATTGTCATGAGTTATACTTTTATACGTCAAACTTAGAGGTTGATTGTATTACACTAGCACACTTTGTAAGATTTCTAAAAGAACATTTCCAATTCGAAGAAGAACATTACATGACACCAGATCAACTTGAACCTATCAACGATATATATAGACTTTTTGAAGAAAATTAAGGCGTAATATTATATAAGTGTGTTTGCTTTATTGTTGTCATATAGAAACAAAAAAAAAACCAAAAAACTAATCATAGTATTTTGTTTATTTAGTTAGGTATATATATAACATATATACCTCAAAACCTAGCACATATATATAAAATATATATCTGCAAAAACAAATTTATTTTTAAGATAAAATGCCTATATTAAGAAGTGGTAAACAAGTAGACAACGATAATATGGAAGACCAAGAACAAGGAAATGATGAAGATAGACCACTCATTGAAGAAGACACACCTTCAGAAGATGAAGGTGATAATGGGGAAGAAGAAACACGAGACCCTAATGAACCCATTTTAGATGAAAAGGGACATTTAAAATTTGAATCTCTTGCAAGTTTTACTCAATTCATGAAAGATCATATAGAGGAATTTGGTCAAGCAGTACACATGGATAATACAGGAGAAGGATCTATGGAAGTAGCCTTAGCAAACACTTTTCGAATACATACAAATCCATTGCCTTATATGCCTTCAATAGACCAAGAGGATGATCAAGCAGGACCATCTACTCAAAAAATGATACCTTTGAATCAAAATGTTCCAAAACCAAAAATGCAATCATCTAATATGGCTATTAGCAACACTAAGGTAAACTTTAAACAATAGAAAGCACCATTTGCTTCCATTCTCTCTCAAGCTCTAAATCAACAAATATCAAATCAACAACAAAAAGCTAAACAAAAACAATATACCAACTATCAACAAAACACTCAACAAAATGTAGTACCTACAAAAACTTTACACAACAGTATTCCAGTTGGAAATCTTCACACAACAACAACACCTTATTATCAAAGCCACAATAGTATGATGCAACCAAACCAATTTGGTGGACCACAACAACAAGGGCTCGAAGCTATAGTTAAACAACTAGCTTCTCACCTAGATCAAATTGATCCATACCATCCCTCTTATAGCTATAAAGAAATGTGCAGTCAACCTCTGGATCCCATAGTTGTAGCACAACCTTATCCTAAGCATTTTCCCATGCCTGTCTTCCCGATATATAAGGGAACTGAAGATCCTATAGAGAATCTTCGTATGTTTAGAATAGCATGTCATGATGTTTCGCATGATGACTTGTTATTGCTAAAGATGTTCCCTAAAATTCTGGGAGGTATGGCCCTAGAATGGTATTACCAATTACCAAATAATTCTTTAAGGAATTTTGAGGAAACAACAGAGACATTTGTGCACCAGTTTAGTGCCTATATAGAAAGGCATGTGACCATTAAATATTTATACAACTTGAAGCAAGGAAAATATGAAAGCTTTGTTGAATTCTTGACAAGATGGAGACAACTTCTAGGCAAATTACACTTTGCGTTACCTCATCGTGAAATGTTGGATATATTTATAGGTAATCTGCAAGAACAGTTATCTTATGAACTTTCTACTGCTACAGTAACAACCTTTGACCAAGCTATTGATCTAGCAAGGAGGGTAGAAGATGCCCTCATTAGAAGAGGTCAATTTAAGAAGAAATATGAAGATAAAGCTGCTAAAAATCAATACAAAAACAAACAAGTAGTGGGAGATGGAGTTACTGATAGTAGAAATAATTCAAATGTTAATCTTACAGAAGCCATAAAGAAGTTTGTATTGAAGGCTCCTGATAAACCACCAAGGGAATTTACAAGATTAAATCAACCTTTACATATGGTTTTACCTCAATTATTAGAACAAGGATTGATATGATTGCCTGAGATAAGACAACCTGATACAACTGTAGCTGGATTCAGAGCTGATTTACACTGTAATTTTCATAGAACGGATGGTCATTCAACCAACTCTTGTAAATGATTAAAACATATGATACAAGACTTAATTGATAATGGAAAAATGGAAGTAGAAAAATTTGCACCAAGAGATGCTCAAAATAACACGCAAAAACCTCAAAATCAAAATGCAAATCAAAGTTTGGATATTTTTCAACATCCTTTACCAAAGCATGGTAAAGAAGTTGTAAACCAAGTAGAACACCATAACGTTCCTCATCCAACTCGATATGTAGGAACTATAAGTGGTTTTCTACCCCATAAAAACTTGCAAACATCATGTATAACTATAGAATCTCAAGTTACTATGAGACCCTTGAAAAGATGTCAAATTACACCTTTAGAAAGTGATGAAGAAAGTGAAATAGGTAGTGAAGCAAAAATTGATTCAAATAGTTCAGAATATGAATCAGATCCTGTCACACCTATTATGGATTTATCAGTTTCGGAAGAACCATTTCCTAGAAGGGTAACTACTAGACCATCATCTCAACAATGGCTTACAAATGAACAAGCAAAAAGTACTAGACCCCATTTTGGTAACCCATGACATAGTAACTTTATAGGTACCATTGGGGTTGTCACAAGACAACAAGCACAAAACCACAATTCTCAAGATCAAAGTGAGAAAGCAACCCCATTCGTATTAAAAGCTCCTACCAAGGGAAATAATGTGTTAGGTTCACAACAAAGATCACCTTATGATATCAATGAACAATTAGCTACCATTACAACTAGAATTTCTCTTCTAGACCTTTTAAGAACTTCTTCCATGCATAGAGAAGAGCTAATGAAAACTCTAAGAAAAATGATGGTACTCAAAGATATTGAACCTAACGCTGTAGTAAATGTTGTCACTTTGGATGAAACAAATTTCATAGATTTCAAAGACAAGGATATACCTCCTCAAAGTATGTTTGGAGATAATCCTTTGTACATTACAACAATGATTGGAGATGTAGGAGTTAAGAGAGTTCTAATTGACAATGGATCTTCATTAAACATATGTACATACAATTTTTTTCAAATATTTGGATTCAAGAAAGAAGATATGAAAAATACTGAAATGATTATTAAAGCATTTAATGATGAAACCCAAGAAACATGTGGAGTCATGAAAATCCCATTGCAAGTTGGCCCAAGGATTTTGGATACGATTGTGTTTGTTGTACCTTGTTTTGCATCGTACAACATTCTTTTAGGTCGACCTTGGATCAATGCAATGAGAGCAGTACCCTCCACACTACATCAATGTGTTAAGTTTGAATTTAAAAATCAATTAGTCACTATTCATGGTGATCCTAGGCCTTTTGATATGTGTGTTGTGGCGAAACCTGTAGGGGTTCCATTTTGTCCTGCTATGTCTGTTGTTCATCCTAGTACATCTCCATCCTCAAAATATTATAAATCTAAATCACCTTCTAAATCAACATCATCCAAAACACACTCTAAATCACCAACAACAGTAAATTCTACATCATTATCATCATCACCTGCTGAAAATATACCTAATCCATTTCCTAAGTCTATAGTGCTAGAATTACCACCTGAACCTACAATGTTTAAATTTACAACATCTAAAGAAACAACTAAGGAAGATAAACCATCTACTTCATATGCCATTTTAGATGAAGTATTACCGGATTTATCCTCAGTCCTTGCAACTACATAAGAGGTTAATTTTGCTACACAAGATTCGTTGGTATTATCCAAGTTACCACCATCTCCCCGAACATTAGGTTTGCCTAAGAAAGGGAGCATTTTCCATATTGGAAGCTGCGCATTTGTATATGCGGGATATGATTGGGGAAAATTTTCAATTCTACATATTAACATTGATCAAGAAGGATTTGCTAGATGCTATTTTTCTAATGAATATGAAAAATCAAAACCAATGATGTATAATATGGGTTATAGAGGTAAAGGTTTAGGACCCCATGAAAATGGGATAAAAGAACCTTTAGAAGTCATGGATTGGCCGGTTCGATGTGGTCTTGGGTATATTCCTACAAAAATAGAATCGTTCCCATATAAATATGATGACCATCTTATAACATATCAAGAATATATGGATCAAAAAGAGCTCTCTAAAAAGGTACATACTTGTAATATGTTAACTATGGCTTATCCAGAAATGATTGCTTCCATGGATGAATGTTTAGAAGGAGATATTTGCCATGATATATCCATTGAGGAAATTTTTCAAAATAAGTTCTTCTTTGATGGATCAATGTCATGTATAGCTCATATAGAATCAACTGATCCACAAGAAGAGTTAGCTAAGTGCACTTTAGAAGAATTACAAGAAATGGGGGTGTCACCTGCACCTCCTAATTTTGAAAGAGAACTGAATATTGTTGTAGAAAATTTTATAAAAATTAACATTGGAACAGAAGAAAATCCTCGCATGGTCAAGATTGGATCTGAGCTAAGTGAAGAAAAACAAAAATTATATATTGAATTTCTTATAGAATATTCTGATGTCTTTGCTTGGACATATGCGGATATGCCAGGATTAGATCCTTCTGTAGTTGTTCACCATTTAGTAGTGCGCCCGGATGCTAAACCTGTAAAACAAAAACTTAGAAAAATGCATCCAAAAGTAGCATTACTAGTTAAAAGTGAACTAGAAAAGCTTTTAAATGTCACATTCATACAAGCTATCGATTATGCAGAATGGATATCTAATGTTGTCCCAGTCACCAAGAAAGAAGCTACCAAAATTAGGGTTTGCATAGATTTTAGAGATATCAACGTTGCATGCCCTAAAGATGACTTTCCTCTCCCTAATATGGATCAAATCATAGATTTCATAGCTGGGAGTGGGATGTTGTCTCTTATGGATGGTTTTTTAGGATACAACCAAATTAGAATAGCTCCTGAAGACCAAGCTAAAACAACCTTTATAACACCCTGGGGAACTTTTTGTTGGAAAGTCATGCCCTTTGGTTTAAAGAATGCTGGTGCAACATATCAAAGAGCTATGACATATATTTTTCATGATATGATGTATGAAATTTTACATGATTATGTTGATGATATCATTGCTCATTCTAATAAAGAAGAGGATCATATTAAATATTTAAGAAAAGTGTTCGATAGATTAAGAGAATATCTTATACGTTTAAATCCAGATAAATGTGTGTTTGGAGTAAAATCTAGAAAATTATTAGGAGTCATTATTTCTATGTGAGGTATAGAGATAGATCCTTTAAATATTAAGGCTATCCATGATATGCCACCACCTAAGAACATATCAAAATTAAGAAGTTTACAAGGAAAGTTATAGGCTATTCATCGTTTCATTGATAAACTAGCAGATAGAACAAAACCTTTTCTTAAATTACTCAAGAAAAATATTTCCTTTCAATGGGATAAGGAATGTCAAGAAGCTTTTGATAGTATCAAACAATATCTTCTCAACCCTCCAGTGCTTGTTCCACCCAAACCAGACCGTCCTTTCATTTTGTATATTTCTGCTTTGAAACTCGCACTTGGAGCTATGTTAGCTCAAATAGATGATGAAAAGAAAGAACGAGCCACATATTACATAAGTAGAACTTTGATAAGTTATGAAACAAGATACACTCCATTGGAAAAACTTTGTTTAGTTGTGTTTTCTATGCAAAAATTATGTCATTATATGCTTAGCTAAAAAACATATGTCATTGCAAAATCTGATCCACTAAGGTATTTAATGAGTAGACCATACTTATCAGGACGCACAACTAAGTGGGTTCTTGCTCTTAGTGAATTTGAACTCACATTTATCGGCCAAAAATCTATAAAAGGCCAAGTTATAGCAGATCAGTTAGCTGTTGCTCCTATAGAATCTACTCAACCCATGAACATTGAATTTCTTGATGAATGCCTTAATTTAGAAGAGGATCATTCAAAAATTTGGACATTGTTTTTTGATGGAGCTAGATGTATGAGCGGTGCAGGTGCAGGAATCATATTAATATCTCCTCAGAAGCACCTAATACCATTATATTTTAAATTACAGTTTGCTTGTACTAATAACACTACAGAATACGAGGCCCTAATCCTTGGATTACGAGCCGCTTTAGCCTTAAAAATCAAGATTTTGTTGGTTTTTGGAGATTCTCAACTCGTGATAAATCAAATTAATGAATTTTATCAAACATGAGATGAGAAATTGTGACCTTATAAAGAATATGTGGTTAAGCTTATTTCATTGTTTGAAAAAGTGACTTTAAAAGTCGTTCCTAGAACTAGCAACCGTGATGTCGATGCTATGGTCTGCAATTGCCTCTTTATTGCCTTTGGAGTTGGATGATGAATATGCTACTATCATTATTCGCAAACTCCAAGAACCCACTTCTTCTAAATCTTTCTTAGAACCATTGGATGTATTTTTGATTAATGAGATTACCCCAGAACCTTGGTATATAGATATATTTAATTTCCTACAAAATGGGACTTTCCCTAAAGGATTAGATAGAAACCAACGTAGGTTATTACGTAAGTGAGCTGTCCGCTTCGTAGTTGTTGGTAATAATTTATACAAAAGATCCTTTGAGGGTATTTTTTTAAGATGTCTAAACCTAGATGAATCTAAGAAAGCCTTAAGTGAAGCCCATGATGGATCCTGCGGAGGACACTTTAGTGGAGGCACCATTGCTAAAAAGCTCCTTAGAATGGGTTATTTTTGGCCTTCCATGGAAAAATATGCCAATGATTATGTGCATCATTGTGACAAATGTCAAAGACATGCTGACCTTGTCCATGCTCCTGCTCAGGAACTCCAAACCATAGCTTCTCCTTGGCCCTTCTCTAAATGGGGTTTAGACATTATTGGTAAAATTAATCCTGTCTCATCTAATGGTCATAAATTTATAATAACTGCAACAGAATATTTTACAAAGTGGGTGGAAGCCATGCCTTTAGCTTCTTGCACAGGAGTCCAAGTCTCTAAATTTATCTTTAATCAAATCATTTGTAGATTTGGAATTCCATCTAATCTCATCTCTGACAATGGTACTTGCTTTAAAAACAAAGACATTAAAAAATTGTGTCAAAAATATAAAATTCAACATAGATGGTCTACTCCTTATTATCCACAAGGAAATGGCCAGGCTGAAGCATCCAATAAAACATTAATCAAAATACTAAAAATATTGGTTAATAAAATAGGTCGTGACTAGCATATACAATTATATCCTGCCTTGTGGGCTTATCGAACTAGTGTTCGTACTCCTACGGGCGCATCTCCTTTTGTCTTGGTTTATGGTGTTGAAGTTATTTTTCCATTCGAATTAGAAGTTCCTTCTTTAGCTCTTTTACTTCAAGATGCGGAAGTTGGAGATGAATATCGTGCTGGCAGATTAAGTCAGTTAGAACTTCTAGATGAAAAGCACATTCATGCTTTAGAACATCTTCGGGCCTACCAAGACAAACTTAAAAGATCATATGCTAAGAAAGTCCATAACAGATCATTTGAAGTTGGAGATTTAGTCTTAAAAGAAAATAAAAAAATACAAATGCAACAAAAGACCTTAAAGGTAAATTCGAGCCCAATTGGCTTGGACCATACATCATCACCGCTAAATTTGGATCGGGTGCATACAGATTGGCTACCTTGGATGGAAAATATCTCAAGGAACCCATGAATATCATGCACCTAAAAAGATATTATGCATAGATTCAAAAGTCGCATCACTGTAAATAGTTGTAAATAATTTTTCATGCATTTCAAAAATTTATCAAAACAACCAAAAAAAAATTCACAAAATCCAAAAAACTCCAAAAATATTTCTACAACATTGTTTTATTTATATCTCTGCATTATTATCTACTAAAATTATGAGTAATATTTTATATCATCTCAGATAAAATTCAAAAGTTATCCTGAACCATGCACCAAAAATTTTGCTAAATTAATAATTTTGATTTTTGTTGTTTTGATTATAAATCTCTCCTATATCAAAGAACACTATTACTTCACTAAATAAATTCTGAGTTTGTAAATGATTTTGCTACTTTTTGGAACCAAGAACACACTTTTACACATTAAAATGATTTGTTGCAAACTTCAAAAAATGATACTACATAGTGGATCTTAAAACCTTAAGCAAAAGGTTTCCCCTGCTATCCTATCATGTGCATGGTCTAGAATACTGAGAAATTGGCAAAAGGACAAGTTCCTTCCTACCCAAATAAATCCCTTGCCCCATGTCTAATCTAGGCAAGTATCCTGAGAGAAAAAGAAAACAAAAGAAAAAGAGAGCAAAAGAAAAAAAGAAAGAAAATGAGAGACAAGAAAAGAGAGAAAAATCAAAGAAAAATGTTCCAAAGCAATAAAATCCCCTTGTTCAAAAATGGGCAAGAAATCCCTACCTTATAAATATGAAGAAAAGAAGGAGTATGGAACTTGAATCCCTGGAATTTCTCAGTTATTCGAAAATCATGAGGTAAGCCCCATAACAGGCGATTTGTGCCCAACTTGCTTGACATTGGGTAATTCCTTTTCACGTGGCGATATGTCTATCACATTAGCGACCTTCTTTTGTACAGACCAATGTTCGCTTATGGAATAGCTAGCTTTTGGTGGTTTGATTTGCATAGTAGTTCAGTCCCTATGCATGCACAAAATCATGGTTAAAGAATACTTCACATGCACACACATTGGTTCATTTAAGTTTGCTATATCATTTTTCTTACTCAGAATCGGTAAATGAATTTTGCAAAGCACACACATTTGTTATTCGAGAGATTTTGTATCATTATGATACGATCAAAATAGAAAATGAATGCACTTCACACACATTGGTTCTAGATAAATTTGAATTTGTCTTTGAAATAAATTAAAATATTTCTTTGGAATTTTATTAGATCAATATCATCAATTCTTTTATCACTATTCATCTTAAATAAAAATACAAAAAATAAAAAAAATTATTATTCATCTTGCATTTTTTTATTATTTTTCGTGACGATGGCATTATTCCTAAACAATTAGGAATTTCGTGCTTAGCGAAAACCATATTTCTAATTTTTATGTCCAAAATAGTTTAAATAGTTCAAATTTCCTATCCAACATTTCTAAAAACAAAATTTATATCATCTTGCATCTTCATTTTTTGACTTTCGCGATGATGACATTATTCTTAAGCAATTAGGAATTCCTTGTTTAGCGCAAGTCATCCTCCTAATTTTTCATACCTCAAAATAAATGTGTACATTTTTTTACAAAAAATTATAAAAACTTTTGTACATGTGATATAATGATCTATCAAACATTAATTTTGCATTTTAAAAACAAACAAAAATTATATAGCATCCTGCATTTTCATCTTGATTTTCGCGATGATGACATTATTCTTAAGCAATTAAGAATTCCTTGTTTAGCGCAAATCATCTATCGAATTTTTCATGCCTGATCAAATAAATTTCACAAAATATTTATCACATATTTTGTTCCAAAACAAACATACTTCATTTTATCATCAAAAGCCTTAAGATCTTTCTTAAGCAAACAATCATTTTAGCAATTTCAAAATACTCCTCACAAACAGGATTAGCTTCGTGACTTAGTGAGCATTGAACTCCACCAACAGTCACATAACAACATAACATCCTTCGAGGTATATTGCTAAAATCCATTTAACCTTGTCATCATTCCAACACTCACATGTTCCAAAACATATTCTCAAAACACACCAAATCATTTTACATCATTTTATTCTTATTTTAAAAGGCATGATTAAAGACATCATCAGTATCCAAAAATTAAATAAAAAATAAAAAAAAATAAAATGCAAAATTAAATAAAACACCATCAAAAACACATGAAGGACAAAAGATAGCTATATATATCATCATCAAAAGTATACATCATTGGTCTCTCTAGAGCAAGTTTCTTTTTCTAGCTAGTAAAAAGTAAAAATGAAATAAACTTTTCCTCCCCTTTTTACTATTTAAGTCAATATAAAAAGTCTTTCGAGTTTCTCACTAATTCAGCGAAATTAATGTGAAACTCGAAGGGGGCAACGTAATAAACTATTAAAATAGTAAATATTGAGCTATGAACTATAAATGCGTCCAATTTTTTTCTTCTACCTCAAAAAACGTGCCATTTCATCTTTAACGACCTTTTTTTCAAAAGATCGCTAAAGAGGGGGCAAAATGTAGTAGGGTAAAATTGACACATCTAATTTACCTAAACATCATAACAATTACTAAAAATTATCCAAAATTTACCTGAAAGTCGGCTAAAATGGTGAGAAAACAATCTCCTCGTTTTTCGTGCCAATAAACCAAAAGTTGTTTGACCGTTGGGCAAAATCGCCCAACGGTCAACAAAATCGCCTAACGATCGACAAAATCGCCAGGCGATTTTGTCCCAAAATAAAATTTTAACAAATTTGCTAAAAGATAAAATTCGTTTTAAAACCTCTTACCTGGTTTAGCCGTCATTCGGATCAGGGTTGTTGGCGAACAGATTGAAGGTGACAAACATAGGAGGGATCAAAACCTCCTCCATGTTTAGTCTAACCTCCCAACTTCCTCCAACCTCTCCTGGACCTATTTAATCTAGCCCCCTTTCCCTTTCTCCCCCTGGCTGGTTGGACTCTGATCCCTGAGATTGTTCTGAACTCCCTTGAGGATCCCTCGCATCAATTTGTTACGCAATTCCACCTCCCGACATCCCTATTTTCACTGTTGTTATTGCAGGTCTCAGTTATAATCACCCGAAATACCATCATAATCGCCTGGCGATCGATAGAAGCGATAGGCGATTTCGATAGAAGTGACAGGTGATTTCGTCAGAGAGTAGGCGATTTCGTCAGAGAGTAGGCGATCCTGTCTTCAGATCAGTTGGGGGCAAGGATTCAAATCATTGTTTGCATTTCTTTCCCAATTTTTTGTTTGTCTATGCATTGCATCATGTCCATTTAATTTATTATTCAGATTTAGATATTGCATCTTGGTGTTCACCATCATTCCAGTTAATTGCATCATGAAATCAGGATCATAATCGCACAAATCCATAGCATATTAGGTTGAATTGTCATCATAGTGTTCTCATGTCATTTCATATCCATTTGCATATAGAAATTAAAATATATTTGTGACTTGGAGTACGAGAAACTGTTATAATTTGCAAGAAACATTGTTTTTTGTCCTCTATTTGCTGTCAACTATTTTGTTGCAGGATTGCGACATAATCGCCTGCGATTTTGTTAAATCGAAGGTGATTCTATCTACAACAAAGGCGATTATGTCTAGAACAGAGGTGATTCTATCAGAAACAGAGGTGATTCTATCCTGCTACAAGCCTCAGAACCTTCATCAAACATCCGGGTCAAGTAAGGTTTATAATTTCTTTTAGCCCTAGTTTTAGGCATTGCATTTTATTTTGTATCCACTGTCTACTATCTTCATTAAATCAAAATTGCATATAGATAGTTTAGTTGCATAAAGGCCAAAACTTAGGTGTATGTGAATGATTTTATAAAAAGAACACATCAAACATCTTCCAAACCTAGGTATGGAAACTGTCGCTAAAAGTTTCTTGGTGAACCCTTAATTCATCGAAAAATCACCACAAGAAGGCACACTTAAGTGCCTCTCTTTCGAGGTGTAGCTCTACTATTTTCCCATTCCCCTATGAGGCGCGGATCCATCAGCCTAGAGGAAAGGAGTGCAAAAATTTCAGGCCTACATAAACCAAGGATTTTCTTAACAAGAAAAAATCCCCCAAACCCAAATACGACAACTTGAACTAACAATCCAAAAATCCAACGCGAAGGCAAAACCAATAAAATTTTGGATCTAGAGTGCTAAAGTTTGATTTAAAATTTAAAATTTAAAATTTAAAATCTTGCTCGAACCATAGTGCTCAAGTTAAATCAAAATTTAAACAAAGGAATTCCTTCCTAGCGGGAGAAAAGGATTAGAAAATCCTACCTTCCTGCACAAAAAACCATCTAGCAGATGTGACATTCCCGCCTAGCAGGAAGAAAAGAACTAGAATCAATAAAGCACAAAAGAGGAACAGTCGATAATAAGAGATCTACTACTAAAAGCACCAGTGAAAGAAAAACTTTCCAATCTAGTAGCAAGCATCCAACATAACCTTCCAGCCTAGGAGCAAGCATCCGATATAATATTACAACTCAAAACACACGGTACCTGTAATCCTATTAATATCCACTTTAAAATTTAAAATTGAGCGCTTGGAAATGGAAAAGCCACAATAACTTTGGGAGCGCTAAAAAATAGAGCTGTGAAAATAGGCAAACCCACCTAAAGCTTCTAGCACAAGACTCCACCCAATAGCCAAAAGTAACGAAAGCCACTGTCTTTCATATAACTGGCCACCATAGAGAGATTTTACAATTACAATTTTCTAGTAGGTCCGTAGGGTTTTGAGGGGAACCTAAAATCTTAGCAAGGTTTTGAAAGGAACCCAAAACCTATTTACAGTTGGTCCAAAAAATAATGTTCACCCATTTTCCAAGGAGGACCACAACGTTTTGAAAGGAACCCAAAACCTTCAATAGGGTTTTGACAGGGACCTCGAACCTAAAAATTGGACCAACCTTCCACCCAAAAACACGCTTAGTGATAACAACTCCTTCAACTGATCTAGGCTTCCACCCAGTCCCCCAACTACAGTCCCTTTAGCTAACCCAACCTTCCACCCAATACATTCGCCTACTTGTAGTTCCTTCAGCCAAACCAAAGAACTCCGCAACCTAGAGTGAACAAACCAAAAAAACTCTCAACATCACAGCTAGTTGGAGCGGATCCATCAACTGATCTAGCCATCCCCAATCACCAAAATGTGGTTCCAACTGTCCCAGCATTCCTCTGGATTTCTGACTAACCATAAATGTAGGTCCATTTGCAAAAGTTATTCTCTGCCCAAAAGGGCATCCACCAAGTTGCAAAGCCATTGTTTCCAAAAATCTAGGCCGCACATGGTCGTGCAGATGTTTTTAAGTTTATTAAAACTACGTTTTAGTTATTTTGTTTTCCAACCTTTCATTTGTTTTTTATCGAAAATATTCATCTATTTTTTTAATATGTTATGTTTTTATTGTGTATAATGTTCTTTTTTATGGGGTTGCCAATCATTTGTTTTTAGAGTTCATGTAGCATGGATTATTTTTGGCCTTATAGACATTAAAAATGTTTAATTTATTTTTATATAGGATAAAATCTATTTTAGTTAATTTTTATTTAAATTTATATCGACTTTATATTATAATACTTAGGAGTGTCGGGTAACCATCTATCATGCACTCCAAAAACATACTTATTATAAATATATATTCAATACCCAATACTCATAGATTCAATGGCAAATTATGATTTTACTGATTATAATATTGTGAATAAAGACAAGTATGTCTATTCATAAGAATCAAATTTAAATTATTATATGTTTCCTCTGAAGGATCTTTGTCTTACATTGCCATGCTTTTTATGATAGTAGCTTTAATGACATATCTTCATATTATATTATGATCATCACTTGATGCAGTAAGATCAATCACATTATGCTTCTTCTTTGCCCTAACTTATTTATTTGTTAGAAGTGGTGTATTTGTGAATAAAAAATCAAGCAACATCAATACAATAATGATATAAAATAACAATAAGTAAAGTCATACACAAAGATTGCACAAATCATATAAAACTCTTTATTGTTTTGGGTGGATCTCAAATGTTACAATCAATATGTCCCAAATGTGGAGAATTACAATGTTTATTTTTGATACAATGTTACCGATTACTAGGGTTCTTCAAAACCCTAGTTGAAAAGAATGATTGGTGTATTCAGGCTTGTCTTATCCCAAAGAGGTTGCGGGTGGGCTTGTGTATCCTAGATAGGGCCGTCGTAGCTTCAATAGCTACCAAATGTATGATTCTTATTCCTGCACACAATAAACAGTAACAAATATTAGCAACACCTGTGAGGTATCCACTGCGTGAGACCCTTAGAATAAAATTACAAACCCTAGATACTATAATAAAACTATAAACAAAGCATAAGAATATGAAAATAAATGCACAAAGCTATTATAAACTTTCTATTTTTATTTTTGCTTATGTAAATGATGCTTGTGATAGTTGTGAAGATGCCCTAATGACACCCAAGGATCGTAGGGTTGTAGACCTAGTGCATGAGATGCCTGCAGGTGCTCGGGGATGACCAAAAACACCTAGAGGCACTTTGTTGGCTCTGGTGGGTTCTCAACTAGCTTTGGAGGGTGTTCAATGGGTTTTGGTGGGCGCTCGGTTGGCTTTAGCAGGTGCTTGATGGATTGATGGAAATGGCACAAAACCAAATATGGTTTACGCAGGAAGGGTGGTGATAGAAGTGGAGGGCTATAAATAGCGATGATGGAGGCAAGGGAGGACTAGGGCTTGGACTCAAGAAATCTCTTAAGGACTTAAAAGAGTGTTTAGGATTCCAGGGCTATTCAATTCTTAAGGAGCTTAGGTGACTTAGCGATTAAGGATTCAAAGAACTTAGGGGCTGAGTCATCAAAATGACTCTTCTTTTATAATCTTCCCTTAGACATGTTAGGGTTTCGACGACACAATTTGAGCGATCAAGATTAAAACATGAGGAAGGGTGGATATTAAATCTGGGAAAATGGCATTGATTAAAGTGGATGGATGGTTGAGATTAAAACGTGGCGAAGGGCTAGGATTAGTTTATGTAAATATATATATATATATATATATATATATATATATATATATATACAAATATATAAATATAATATATAAAATATTAATATTTAAATATATATTAACAAATATGTATATATATATATAAATAATGGATTGTGGAGATTGGGAAACATGAATGGATGACAAGTGGCTATATTTTGGTGTCTATAGATGCCCATTTTTGTATCGTGTTGTGTGAAACATAATGTGGTGCAAAATTACGAGACACTTGGTTTGGCGTTATGCAGAAGCAACTTTATTTTATTGGAATGTGAAGGTGATCTTGAAGATAAAATAATTTTTGAATGTTTGAGCTTACGCCATTTGTGAATTATAAATAAAGCAACACCAATACAATAATGATACAATCAATATGCCCAAAATGTGAGGATTTACAATGCTTATTTTTTACACAATATTACAAATTACTAGGGTTCTTCGAAATCGTAGTTGAAAAGAATAATTGGTGTCTTCACATTTGTATCATCCCAACGAGGTTGCAGGTGGGCTTTTGTATCCTAGATAGGTCCACCCTAGCTTCAAAAACTACCAAATATATGATTAATACACCTACACATAGTAAACTGTAACAAATATTAGCAAGACCTATGAGGGCTCCACTGCGTGAGACCCTTAGAATAAAATCACTAACCCTAGATACTGCAATAAAACTATAAATAAAGCATAATAATATGAAAATAAATGCACAAAACTATTACCTTATCAATAAACCTTTTGTTTCTATTTTTGCTTATGTAAATGATGCTAGTGATAGTTGCGAAGATGCCCTAACGGTGCCCGAGGGCCGTAGGGCTACAGATTTGGTGTATGAGATGCCTGCGGGTACTCGAGGATGACCAAAAATACCCAAAGGCACTCTACTGGCTCTGGTGAGTGCTCAACTAGCTCTGGAGGCTACTCTATGATCTTTGGTGGGTGCTCGATTGGATTTGGTAGGCACTCAATGGGCTTTGGCGGGCATTCGAGGATTTATGAGAATAGAGTAGAACTAGATATTTTTTGCATAGGAAGGGCAGTGACAGAAGTGGAGGGTTGCAAACAATTGCGATGGAGGTAGGGATGGAAACAAGGGGCGACTAGGGCTTGGACTCAAGAAATCTCTTAAGGAATCAGAAGAGTGCTTATGATTCCAAGGGTATTCAGGGCTTAAGGAGCTCAGGGGACTTAATGATTAAGGATTAAAAGAACTTAGGGATTGAGTCATCAAAATGAATTCTCTTTTATAATATTCCCTTAGACATGTTAGGGTTTCGACTACATAATTTGAGCAATCGAGATTAAAACATGAGGAAGGGTGGAGATTAAATCTAGGTAAGTGGCATGGATTAAGGTGAATGGATGACTAAGATTAAAATGTGGTAGAGGTCTAGGATTAATTCATATATATATTTATTAAATATATATAAATATAATATATAAAATATTAATATTTAAATATATATTAACAAATACGTATATATAAATAATGGACGATGGAGATTGGGAAATATGGATGGATGACAAGTGGCTAGATTTTGGTGTCTACAAATGTCCTTTGTTGTACTACCTGTAGACACCTAAAACGCATCATGTCGATGGTGACTACTCATATGGGCACCTTTGCAGACCATATGAATGACCTTGGACCTTTCCAAGACCAAGCAGTGGTTTTAACCACTCAATTTGGGCTCCTTGGCCTATTCAATGCTAACCGCGACTAACACCTGTGGTTATAAAAAGCCTGCATGTTAACCATGGCTGACACCTATGGTTAGAAAAAGCCTAATCGTAGTTGACACCCATGATTAGCACTGTAACAAACTCGAGCGACCAGAGCCGAGTCAAATCAGTTGCAACAACTAAATTGCAATAGTTTTCAAAGCGGTTTGGGCTGGGAATAATCTTGAAGCTTCCTCCCAATGGCTAATTCTTGTTCTTTCCTTCTCCATGAATCTAGAGCAAGGATTTTGGGAGTCTACTCCAATTTTAGAGAGCAACCATCCTAAAGAATAGCTCAATTGCACATAGCGGAGCCCTATCGGATTAGAGAACAATTTCATATCCCCTTGAGGAGTAACGAAGTGTTGTCCAATTGATCAATGACAACTGTGCATGCAACAATGGAGATCTCAAGATTTTGAGGAGCAAGCTTGAAAATTGACACACCTCCATTGCTAATTCCATTGAATTCAATCGCCAATATGTTCCAAAAAATACAGGCGACCCTTGACCATCAATTCATTGGAGGATTTGAGAGTTTTTGGCCTTGGTTGTAAGAGAAAGGACACTTTCATCTTAACCGTAGCTATGAGCCACGGTTAACAGTGCCAACCGCACCTCAGACCCGTGACTAGGGTTTTATGCTCTCTTTCCTCCATTTTAATAGTAGATTTCCATTTCCAGTGATGCAAATAGCTTAATCTAGCATAGATCTACATTTCAACAGACATTTGACCAGTTCAATTTAGGATTTAGAGGTAGATTTATTCTCATTTCCTAGCAATTATCAATTTAGACTAGTTTCATGCTTTTCAAGTTTTAATGGTTAATTAGGCTTCCTAATTGCTACATTTAACGCTTCTTTACATGCTTGAATAGGTATTGAAAGATACAAAGCATCCAATTCCTTCCTCAACACAAAGAAGAGGGTCCTTGATACCCTAGAGCAATTCGTGTCACCCTAAAAGGCACTTGGAAATCACACCTACCCTTGAGAGGGAAACAATTACATCCTATTGTAAAAATTGTATCAAGATGATTATCCCTAAGAGGGATGTACTTGTAATTTGAGTTTGGCTTCAAATATAATGAAATAAAATGTGTTTTATTGATCAATTTCTTGTCAATTTGTTGTTCTTGTATGCATTTTGTGTTTTTATCAATTATTGCAATAGGATACGTTGTGTGTGAGCCTTTTTGGTGGTTACAGAAGGTGATCACGGTGGGAACCCAAATATTTTATGATTACTGATGTTTTTCTCTGTTATTTTTGTTGTAGGTGCTAACCGTGGGTAACAATCACAGTTCACAATGCTAACCAATCAAGAGAGGCCTCCTTTGTTTTTAATGTTTCTTGTTGTTTCTTGATCATAGGGAATAGGTATTGAAAGATACAAAGCATCCAATTCCTTCCTCAACACAAAGAAGAGGGTCCTTGATACCCTAGAGCAATTCGTGTCACCCTAAAAGGCACTTGGAAATCACACCTACCCTTGAGAGGGAAAAAATTACATCCTATTCTAAAAATTGTATCAAGATGATTATCCCTAAGAGGGATGTACTTGTAATTTGAGTTTGGCTTCAAATATAATGAAACAAAATGTGTTTTATTGATCAATTTCTTGTCAATTTGTTGTTCTTGTATGCATTTTGTATTTTTGTCAATTATTGCAATAGGATAATTTGGGTGTAAGCCTTTTTGGTGGTTACAGAAGGTGATCACGTTGGGAACCCAAATATTTTATGATTACTGATGTTTTTCTCTGTTATTTTTGTTGTAGGTACTAACCGTGGGTAAAAATCGTAGTTCACAATGCTAACCATAGTTTACACCTATAATTCAAAGTGCTAACCGTGGTTTACACTTGCGGTTCATAGTCGCAGCCACGTCTGACAAACGCGATCGATAGAGAACAAAAAAAATAGCAAAATTAGACATCACCAGCAGACTTGGACCTGAGGTAGGAGCATTTTTCCCTCTTTGTATTTTTCTATCTATGTTTTTACAAAAGCATAATGCAATAGATGGATGCTAATTAGAAAACTTAAGTAGAAATGGGAAAATCCTAGTTCATTTTTTTTAGTTTTCTACTAGCCGTTGCTAGGAATAGCGGATCTCTGATTGCAGTCCACCCTAGTCTCCAGTGGTCTAGGACATTGATTGTTTAAAATTTTGCATGTTTTAGGCCTAATCAATGGCCATTTTCATCATTTATAGTTGCACTCTCTGAATATCATCTAGTGCAATTGTGCATTCTCTGAAAAGCAAACGCTCTTTTGAAGAGCATGTAGGAGAATCATGTGAATGCTATTTTATGCATTTTATTTTCATGCAAAGTAAAAATAACCCCACACACCATGTTTTATTTAAACATCAGTGGTGTTGGGCTCTCACATCCAACCCATTTGATTGAGACCAACAGTGGATGTCATTACCACTTGATTGGCTCATTTGAAATTGTACTATCGGGACCCGCTCATGGCCAAGGTCGACCCAAGAACTGTCCTATCCATGCAAAATAGCATGCACTCATCTTCGAAAGAGTGTATTGTTGTGCATGGTGTGCTGGGTGAGGGTTGGTAGTACCTATGCTACCTCGTTGAGTATGGACTTCACTCCCATATTTGGCTTGTGCGAGTATATAGGTGAAAACCTTTGAACAAATTGAGTATAACATCAAATTTTGAAAAACATGATAAGAGTTCAGAGTATATTCACAACAAATCAAATGCACTAAACCAGTTTTAGGAAACATTTAATCCTTAAAAGAGATAATCATATTGTCTACTTTGTGTGTTTCTTTATTATTGGGGTAATCAACATAAGATCCTTGATCTGGGGCCAAACCCCAACCCTAATAATAATATATTTTTTTTTGCATCCAACGGATCAAGAATCCAATGGATCGAGAATTGTGTAAATCAGATCTATAACAAAAAAGTTATTTTGGTTTTATGATTACTCTATTTTCGATCCCAAAAATAGCGAAAAACTGCACTAAAATGATCATAAAATGGTCTAGACAACTCCAAAAATTGCCAAATTTATTTTATTGTCTTAGTTTTACCCTTTTGCACCTCTCACATAAATTTTTGGTCCTAACTATTCATGGTTCAAAAATTCCTAAAAGTGAGCATTTCCCCACGAGCCCTGGTTGGCCAATTATTTCAAAAATACAAAATTTTGACCCAAAAATCATATTTTTGTGTTATAGCTCATTTTTATCAGCTCATCGCACTGATCATTTTGATATATAACACTTATAACCTTTTTTCAAAGCCAAAAACATTTATATGGTCGGGGGACCTCCCATGGTGAGCAAGACCTCCAATCTAGAGAGGGAATCAGGTTCTATGACCACTGAACATATTCATATTAGTCCAGAGGACATGGCCATCCCCGAATGGCATCCCAGGTCTTATCATAGCATCAATAACATCCATAGGGGGTCTAACCTTCGAGATAGCCCTATTAGGGAGGCACCCACGGGTCCTCTAGGAAGCCTTCCTGACTGGAACACCTTGATAGAATTTTATATAACAATCCACAAAATGAGGAGCCTAATAGGTCAATATCATAGGTTCACATCCTAGATTTATCTATACATCAATCAAAAAGTGATCATGAACATACACCATGGCCTAGCTTGGGTGAGCAAACCACCCCATCGGGTCGAGCAAGTCACCCCCTACTCCTCATAGGGAGCCTTCTATGCAACCTGAATATACAGAGATTACATCTGAGCCTGAGTATGCATTATTTATCATAGATGAGGAAGAGGACCCAAGTCGTCCTCCTATTCATTATGAATAGTATGTGGGGAAACCACGTTGTGGTTCTACATCGTCAAACTATATAGAGCCCAATCATGACTCAAACTATCAGGTCACTACAACGTTTAAGGAGTGTGGAAAACAAGTGATATATCCTACTAGGGGGAAAATACATGATAAAACCATTTTTATCTCAAATACAAGGGTACATATCCCCCATACAACTAAACAATGGGATCATACACATCAAGCACTGAGGCCACAAATTGACCAACAACATACGGATCAATCCCAGTTGGATCAACAACAATTAAATCAACAATGGGTGGACTCACCACGAGCACACCTACAAAGGTTGTATCAACGAAAGATACGAGAACAACAAAAGATACAACAAGAGCAAGTGCAAAATGCATTGCGTAAAGTGGTGCTTATGCCTAGCACACAAAGGATTCAACAACGCATAAGGCACCCAGTGCAATCTCAGAATATTTCACCGCGGCCATGCAAAAATTATGTTCAACATCATAGGACATTATCTGCGTATCATAATGAACCTCATATTCCTCAACAGTACCAAGATCAATATGATGAGGAATCATATGCAGGTTACCAATGGGAACATCAGGAAGAAGTGGCCAATGCAGATGCACAAGAGCATATGATAGGCTTCATCCATATGTGCTTTAGTTTTCAAGATAATGACCCCTTGATGTTGAGAACCTTCGTGACAACATTAGTTGGGGATGCTTTAGAGTGGTATAATCATTTACCACATCATAACATATACACCTTTGAGCAATTAGCTTATGCATTCTTTCAACATTTTTTCTTTAGTGCTAAGGAAATGATAAACTTGACTAACTTGGTTAGCCTTTGTCAACTAGACAATGAGCCTGTCAATGAGCATGGTAATAAATGGAGGAAGGTGGTGTCAAAATTATCTTTCACTTTACCCACAACAGAGCTCATTTGAATGTTTATGAGAAGTTGTTCAAAACATATCTCACTTCTATTGCAACTACAATAGTATCAAACATTCAAGGAGGCCTTAGCGCAGGCCCAGGTCATTGAAGACATCAAGATATAGGAGGGTGCTATTCAACTCCATAAAAAGAAATTTCCAAACAATAATATTATAAGTGGCAACACACAATAAAAGGTGACCCCAATAAATCAAGTTGTTTTGAATATCCCTAGATCCTCAAACCAGGGTGCACCACCTTCATCAGTGCAGTATAATTACCAAGATCAGCCTCCTTTGGTCCAAAATCATATGCAAAAGAATCATATACAAGGCCAACAACGTTGGCCACAATGACAATATACTAATTTGCTAGAGAAATTAGCATCGCTCTTTGATTGATTATATGAGGTGGGAAGGATCAATATTCTAGAGTTACGTCCTTTGAAACCTAATAAGCGTAGATCAAAGGCGCATAGAGAAAATCTAAATATTTTTTATCATCGACAAAGAGATCATGACATACAGACATGTTATCCCTTTAGAGATGTAGTGCATGATATGATTGAGAGGCAAGAACTTCATATAGGAGTCTTCCATGACCCCTTTCCTGAACATGAAGTAAACATAGAACCTTCCAATCAAGTTGAACAACCTAATTAGGTACACATTAATATGCCTCCCCAAGATTTTATGGGACAGTGTTGTAACAGAGAAATAGGATTGTCAAAATCAATCTACGCAACCTGTGGCATCTTCCAATGTTTTACCTTCACTTGTCTCACCTCAATGGGACATTAGCACTGCATAAAATTGCATATCATAGCATGGGGGTTTAGTTTCTACTACTCCTAGCCAAGCCAATCATGGCACATCAAACACAATACACATTTGGGGTCTTCAAGGTGTCACACCTTCCTCATCATACATATCATGATCAATGATGCAAAGTGAGGGTTCTAAAGGTGTCACACTTTCCTCAATTTCATTGAGTGGCACACACACTGGGGGTACTTAAGGTAGCATACTTCCCCTTTAAAAACATAAAAATAAGGAAAATAAAAAATCATAAAATATCAAAGTTTCAACAACAATTGAAAATTTTCAATTAAAAAAAAAAAAAAACATTCAAATAAAACATTTAAATTGCAAAAACAATTCAAATATCAAGACATCAAAAAAATATGGAAAAAATCAAAATCCATACACATGCACAAAATGCCCCAAATGCATTTGTAAGCCCTTTGGTCACCCCATAAAAATAATCCAAGGGTTCCTGAAAATCGCTTAGTCATGTCAGTCAGGCTCCGAGGGTTTGTTTAGAACCACTTGGTCATCCCAAAAGGCTCCAAGGGTTCCTAAAAACCGCTTGGTCATGTTATTCAAAGGCTCTGAGGGTTGCTAAAACACTGCTTGGTCATCCTAAAAAAGCTCCAAGCTCGTCTATAAGTATTTTTGTCAATCAAAAGGCACCAAGAGTTTCTGAAAAATTGCTTGGTCAACCCAAAAGCTCCAAGGATTCTCAAAAATTGCTTGGTCATCCCAAAAGCCTCCAAAGGTGCTCATAATCCTGTTGGTCAATCCTAAAAGCTCCAATGTTTCCTAAGGATCACTTTGTCAATCTAAAGGCTCTAAAGGCATGTACTCATTGGTTGGTTAGATATGAGGCTCAAAACTCATAAAAATTATAAAATCAATAAAATTAAAAAAAAAATTGGTAAATCATAAAATCCAAAAAAAATATTTGCATTTGCATTTGAATTTTGCATTCACACATGCATCTGTTGCATTATTGCATTACATAAAAGCATTCGTCATCCATTGAATTTCATAGTAGGATGAATTATGTTTGTCAGTCTTACAAACAACACCATGCTTGTGTCTAAATCATGCATCTTTGTATTTATCATAATTCATCATTCATGTGAGTACTTGTGTTTTTCAACACAACCTATGTTGTTGCTATGGAGAATATACTAGGGTTTTCCAGTCATTCAACCATACTTAGAGGTCTTATCAAGAGTTGATAGAAAGCTTGCTTTACTTTTGTAGCTGAGGTTCAGTTAGTATAGCCCTTAGCATATCAGAATCCTATCACTAATCAACAAATTAAACAATCCTAATAAGGACTAGGGGAAGATGAAAGTCGTGAAGCAGCATCGGGTATCCTGAAGCGAAAGGATTTATTCTTGCTTATCCCTCTATGCGGACGGTATGGGAAATGTTGGTAGTTGGCAAAAGGACAAGTTAGTTCCCTATTCATAATCCCTTGCTTACGATAAAATGAGCAATATCCCAGAGTGATATCCCACATCAATCCTCAAGATTGATACCCTAGATTGATATCATAGATCGACTTCCCAGATTGATATCCTATATTGATATCATAAGATCGATATCCTCAATCGATATACCAGATACGACTTTCCAAATTAAATCCCAAAGGAAAGTTTTTGAAGAAAATTATTACATGTAAATGCCTAAAAGTGAAGATCAAATGAAGATCAGAAAATAGGCCCAAATCAAGTTTAAAGTGAAGATCATAAATCAAAGTTCGAATGCAGATAAAATTAAGATCATAAATCCAGTTCAAAGAGAGATCAAATGAAGATCCAGAGACATTTTAGAGTCAATATGGAATCGAATCCCTTGCTTCACCACATATGAGCAAGTATCCCAAAAATTGAAGGATAGAAAGGAATGAGCCTGAATCCCTAGAATTTTTGGTACTACTATACCTTACGCAAGATGATATGTTTGATACACTTGCATTTTGTTTGTGTGTAGACCAATGTTTGAATGTGAAAGAGCTAGCTTTAGGTGTCTTGCATTGCCTAGTGGCTTAGTCCAACTAAAATCTAAACTTGGGATTGGATAAGACATTTGTGGAACCCCTATCTTAGCAATGGGCTAAAAGAATCTCGCCTGACATCGGGGAATGCTCGTGTCTTATCTTAATATACTCATGTGCACACATAGGGATAATGAACAATTAGGACCTATCCTAGCAAAAGTCTCGCACTTTAGAAGTCTAGTGTGGTCAGTATACAACTTTTGATAAGTCCTCTAGGGTGTTTGAGTCTCATGGAAATTTTTTAAAAATGTTCGCTAATAGCAACAAAATACCAAAAGCTCACAAACCATCAAAAATAAAAGTCATTTCAAATATCAAACTGCAAAGTAGCGATCCATGATACATCATTACACTGAGCACAAAGTTTTCAAGATATATGATAGATATCGGATGGATATCAGAAATGATATTTAGACAACCACTGATTATATCGTGCATATCTGTCAAATTGCAAAAGGAATTTAGAGTGACATATTATATCATTCGCATCATTCCATGTCATATCATTGCATTTCATATATGGGTGATTAATTATTTAAATTCTTGTAATGAGGATTTTCAATTACATTCATGATTTTTACACATTCTATGGTGTCATCCATTAGATTGTTAAACACATATCACATTCATTCCTTATGTTTTAAGTTATTAAAGCATACAAGTTCATCTACATTACTTCATCCATCATGTAATTAATGCATCACATACATGGCATTCACCATATCATAACCATATAAATTAAATGCATACAAAAAAATAAAACTAAACATGCATTTAACAATAAGCATTGCATCCATATGCATACAATATAGCCCATATATACATATAGAACATCTATCATATAGCTA
The DNA here is from genome assembly GCA_028583015.1 of Wollemia nobilis. Classification (NCBI taxonomy): domain Eukaryota; kingdom Viridiplantae; phylum Streptophyta; class Pinopsida; order Araucariales; family Araucariaceae; genus Wollemia; species Wollemia nobilis. Next base: position 5,285,356 of record JAQPPZ010016059.1, on the reverse strand, counting down.
TTGCATGTAATCTATCCATTGCATACATATAGCATAATCAAATCCTTATCTAGGTATTGCATTCATCATTGCATCCACAACATAAAATCAAAACAAAAATATTTGCAAACATCAACTAGGGCATTATCAGTATCGATCCCCAAAAGCTCCAAAGAAGTCTAAATATTTGGTATCTTTTTTTTTAAATAAAGGGGTAAAAATTTATTGATAAAAAGTCTGGATTACAGAGTACAACTAAGATTCCAACCATGACTCAAATAAATAGCCAAATAGGCTAAAACCACTAGACTAGAATGACACCTAGAAAAAACAACAAGAATAAACCACATTAAGTTTGTACATCCTAGTGGATCAACTCCCACAGGCATTGAGAGTACCCAGACGGGAGACTCTCCCAATTATCGATACTCCAAGAATCCAACAACTCAGAAGCCCTTTTTGCCAGGTAATCAACAACAACATTCCATTCCCTTGGAATATGCACAAAGGATATAAATTTGAACTCTTCACTTATTCTGAGATTCTAAATGACTACAAAGGCCAACTACCAATTAAATTCCTCCATCCTTTTACTATTTACAATATTAACCACAATTTGAGAGTCAGACTCACAGATAATCCTATGCCAGCCAAGATATAACCCCCTCTGCAAGGTCTCAAGAATTGCAAGAGCTTCCATAAAATTGTTGGAGTGAAAAACTTTATAAATGGAAAAGAAAAAACAGACACCACTAGTAGAATCTCTCCCAACATCGCCAATGCCAACATGTCCAGGATTACCCCTGGAAGATCCATCAGTATTAATTTTTAAAACTCCTCTAGGGGTGGCCTCCACCTACCATCTCTCCTAACCTTCTTACTGAGCTGAGGAACCCTACTAGGGCTAGAAGAGTTCACACCATCCCCAAAGATACCAAGGGATTGTTGTACCTTCTCCTCCCTAGAATCCAAAAGAGGGTCCACATCACATTTGCTATGGATGGTTTCCTGAACCATATACAAGATCCTTTGCTAGATCTGTTGTACAGAAAAATAACTACCCTAAAATATGCGTCGGTTTTGTTCGAGCCAAATTTTCTAGATGATGCAATAAGGGCCCAAATTCCAAGCCACCCGAAGGAAGGGGGCCTTGGTTGGAGGTCTGCCCAGACTAACCCAAAACTCCACCAGGAATAGCACATGAAAACATGGATGGTTCTAGGCATTCCACCAATGGTGCCAAATGTCTATGGCAAAGGGGCATTGGAAAAATAAATGAGAAGAGTCATCCTCATTCTTAATGTAAAGGACACAAAAAGAGGGACCCTGAAATCTCCTCTTCCTCACATTATCCCAAGTGAGGCATTTATTACGAGCTACCAACCAGAGAAATAAGTTACATTTTGGCCAGGAAAATTTGTTCCACACCTTTTTCCACCAAGTGACAAGAAGACTCCCATACTTTTGCTTATCAATAACTTGATAACCATAGGCTACCATGTAGGTTACCTTAGGATCAAGGTTCCAAGTCAGAATATCTTTACCCCTCAATGAAGAACAAGGCCTCCCCATAAGAATAAGAGCAAGCACCTCTCTATCCTTGGTCAATCCCCCCTGGGGCCATTCTTGTGGATATTTCCACCTGTACATCTCCATATTTCCAAAATATTGGATTTTTTTAAAGTCCTCTACATGATACCAACCTGCTTCCAAGAAAAATATGCTTCGAGAATGTAATCTATGATATTGATTCAATATAGGAGGGTGGAAATCCCAAGAATCCTCCCAAAAAAGAGCATTTGATCCCTACTTGCAAATCCAGAACAAACCCTGATTGATTAAATTAGCTCCTCTTTTCAGAGTGTCCTAGATAACTAAACCTTTCCCAACCAAGTTGAATCTAGGGATTTCAGCCTCAGAAATACCTCTCAAGTATTTACAAGATAATATTTTAGCCCAAATCTAATCTTGAGAGGTACACCATCTCCAATAAAGTTTTGCAGCCAAAGCCTACCCAAAAAGAGCTATCTATCGCAACCCAAGGCCTCCCTATTGCATCGGTCTACATATAGAATCCCACCTAACCAAACTCCATTTAGATTAATCAAGTTTTCTAGACCATAAAAATTGTCTTTACAAAGCATCCATGTCCTTGATGAAGTGAGAGGGAGCTATTTGTATAAAACATCTATAAATGGGTAAAGCTTGAACAACATATTTTAAAATCAATACTCTACCTATAGTGGATAGCCATCTGAAAGTCCAATGATTCACCTTCCTTCTAAACTTATCAAGCATAGACTGCCAAGAAGATCTAGGTAGAGGGTGAGATGAAATTGGAATACCAAGATAAATGAAGGGGGGAGTCCCAACTTAGAATCTTAGAATGCGAGCAATCCTGGCTTGAATAAGAGGAGGGGTATTGAAGAATAAAATAGAAGACTTGTCCTCATTAATCAACTATCCAAAAGCACCAAGATATATGTCAAAAGACTGTCTAATATTGCTAGCTTCCCTGATAGTGTCAACTCCCAACAAAGCAGTATCATAAACAAATTGAAGGTCGGAAAGAGGTGGCAAACTACTATCCCACTTCCACCCATGAATGATACCCTGCATGACTTGAGACTTGAGCAATATTCCCAACCCTTCCACCATAATGATAAACAAATAAGGAGATAAAGGATCTCCTTGCCTCAATATCCTTGAGGCCTCAAACAGCTCGGATGACTCATTATTAACAAGAACAGAGAATGAGAAAGAAGAAACACAGCTCATCACCCATCTAATTCATTCCTCCTCAAATCCAAAAGTAGCAAGAACTTTTTGAAGAAAGGACCATCTGACCCGATCATAGGCTTTGGCCATGTCCAACTTAATGAACATAGTTTTCTCCTTAGAATTTTCCATCGAGTGAATAGCTTTTGTAGCAATAACAACCCGATACAAGATTTTTTGGCCAACAATAAACCCTCCTTGCTCCTCAGAGATGATTTTGCTCAACCATATCTTTAGCCTCTCAACAATAATTTTTGTGATGATCTTATACACAACATTGCAGAGAGCAATAGGCCTGAACATATCCAAGGAATTTGCTCCCTCTTTTTTGGGTATAAGCACCACAAAGGTAGCATTTAGGGCCCTTAGCATCTGTTTGTTCTTTTGGGACTCATGGACCACGTCCAAGATTAAATTTGATTAAATTCTAAAAATCCTAATAAAAATCAATCGGGAATTCATCTAGGCCTGGGGATTTTCCTTTTTTATGTTGAATACAACATTTTCCAACTCCTCAAGGGAAATTGGACCCATAAAATGCTCAATCATCTCTCTAGAAATAATCGCTGGAATACAATTTAGAATAAGCTTTTCATTCTCATCATCTGATAGGGAGTCCTCCTTGAATAGAGAGGAAAAATACCTCTTAGTCTCTTCTGAAATATCCCTGAAAGAAGAGAGCCGGGCACCCCAAGAATTCACAAGATAGGTAATCAGGTTACCATTACGATGAGCCTTAACTGAGTTATAAAAGAAGGTTGTGTTCCTATCCCCTTCCTGAAGCCAATCTACTCAAGCTTTTTGTTTCCAAAAAATTTATTTCCTCAGTTCCCATTCAACAAGGTCTTTTGCAGCCTTATATTCCTCAACAAGAAGCTCCTTTGTGAATCCCTGATCTCTAATCTTCCTTGAAGCTTCTTCCATCCTCCTAAGAGCTGCCAGCTTAGCAAAGTAAAGGTTCCAAAAATTTAGTCTATTCCATATCTTCAATTTATGTTTTACAAATTGTAGTCACTTCATAAAGGAATACATAGCGGTGCCATGAGGAGGTTTTCTAGTGGTCCACCAGCCTCACATGAAATCATGAAGCTTAGGATCATGAAGCCACATAAGTTGAAACTTAAAGGGGGGATTATTTTTAGCCCTAAATCCAAAGCAGAGTTTGATAGGCCAATGATCAGATCCCCTACCCTTCAGAATCACAGAACTAGCACCTCTGTTATTACCCATCCAATAACTGGATATCAAAAACCTATCTATTCTCTCTAATATGGAATCTTACTCACACCTTCTATTGTGCCAAGTAAAGATCCCATTATCTAGTTTTATGTCAACCAAGTTTAGAGCCTGGATATGAGCACTAAATACAGAAGAAAAAGGCTCAAGACGGTCCACCCCACCACATTTCTCCTCTAGACAAGTGATAGAGTTGAAGTCTCCAGCCAAAATCCATGGGTATAGGGGAACCAAACTTCTCACAAAGCAAATGTGCTTCCAAAAATTCACTTTACCATTGTAATAAATAGGAGCATACACATTTTTAAGTAGGATGATTTCACCAGATTCATTATCATGCCCGACCATTGAAATAGACCATCTGCTAGAAATCCAATTAAGAGGGGATATCTTAATCGAATCCCATAAACAAGCGACACCACCAGCATATCCACATGCACCAATACACTGGAATTTCCCCATTCTCCATAACTTGGGAGTAATATTTAACATACTATCAATACCCAATTTAGTCTCCTAAATAAACACCACATTCGAAGAATGCACACGAACCAAATCATGAACAACTTTTTATCTAGGGATGTTATTCAACCCCCTTACATTCCATGAGAGGATAATAATTTTTGGGGGTTATAAAAATGGGAGTCCAATGTTCTCACCAAGCTTGAATCCACAAAATTCTCCCCCATTAACTTAATTTTATCCTGGTCCTTCTTCCGACCCACCTTCATATTCTTATCCGAAAAACTTTTTTTAATTATTTTTTGCTGCAATCCCAACACCGTAGGAGTTTTGCAGTCCAAGGATGACTACATCAGTGCTTGAGTAGGAGAGGGCATAACTACACATGTACCACTTTCCAAAATAGTATCCCTTATAGGGCTTGACCCAACCATGTCCCCTATACTTAGATCCAAAGCCCTTTGTTCTTCATTTAAACCCCCTAGATCCGATTCCTTAAGTTCCCCATTAAGAAGAGACATATGATTTGGACTTGTTATATTTGCATCAGGTAGCGACATTTTAGGTATCTCCATGCACTGATCAAGATCATATAATATTTCAAAATTATTTATTAGAGCATCTGGCTGACTATCCTTAAGGTCTTTGTTTGCCCTTCATCCTCTATTTCGGGCTTTTACCAAAACAAAACCTTCCTTATCTCGTTCCCCTTCCTTTATCGGGGCTTTTCCTTTATACAAACTTTGTCCAAACCGAGAGGGCCTAGGATTTGAAGCCACAGACAAGAAAAACTTAGGGCATTTTCTTTGCAGGTGGCCATATTCATGGAAAATTTGGCAAGGAAATGGAAGAGCTTCATAGTCAAGTTTTTGAACCCATGTAGTTGATCCAAATTGTATTTCAATAGAATTTGGAATAGGATTATTTAAGTCAATTTTAACACAAATATGAGTAATAGAGATTACCTTTTTATCCATTGTCTATTGTGACAGTCCAACCGGCTTCCCAAGTAGAAGGGCAATCTTATGCAAGATATTAGTTCTCCAGAATTCCAACGGGAGCCATGGAAGCCTCACCCATACTGGAACCTGCGATGGCTGCTCATCTGATGGGTTGAAATCCACGTGCCAGGGTTTAATAAAGGGTCCCACTTGGTTATAGAAATAATGACCCCATTCAAATGCTTTGTTATGATCTGCAATACAAGAGAAAACCACCATAAAATAGTTTTTCGCACTCAGCATCACCTCCACATCACCTTTAGGATTCCAAGTCTTCCTAACCCAAGCCTCCACAAAGGGGAGAGAAAATCGGATGCCTAAAATTTTGCCAATAAGGGCATGTTTGGTTAGATACTCCACATATTCCGCCATCGAGTCTGGTTGAACCACTAGAATTGGCCTGGCTTCACATCTTTCCAAACATCCATTGTTCTTTAACAAGTGGTTCCTGACATGCAATGTAAAATCCTATTCCTTCCTATCATTTTTAGATGAAAAAATATCACGAGCATGCACTCTCTTTGCCGAACCCGATGCCATCACGACATTCCTCCAATTTTTTAGACCTCCTCTAGAAGTTGCTGCCATCCCCACAGAGCAGTTTTTCTTCATCAAACCCTAGCAGAGTAGTTTTTCCTCATCAAACCCTAGCAGAGCTCCAATATTGTTCCATTTAACATTCCATGTTGATAACACAATTTGTATATATTAATTTAGGCAAAAGTTATATCAGCAATGCTTTCAAAAAAAAAAAAAATCTTTGGTATCTTTATTCAAGTCATAAATGCACATATTTTATCACCATAAGGAGTTTCATATTGTACATTAAAGAATATCTACAAGTTCAAAATTTCAAAAATTACAAAATTAATAAAAAAATTAAATAAATCAAAATTCAAAATGATTTAGCAGATCATCAAACATAGTGATTCAACACAAGCATAATTGAAATTGATATCATCTCGATTCCCTAAGAAGGCCTTCATGGTTGGACCACTCCATGGGATAGAAATGTACAATTACTATTAAAAGTTGCAATCATAGCTGATTAGGCCTTGCCAAGAATTCAAATGCTAAATCTTAATATGTTCTAGATCATTCATAGTGGTCAAGCGACCTCATCGCTTCATTTCATTGTCATTACCCTCATCGACTCGTCGCTTGAGGGGGTAGTAATAATAATCAAATTCATAATCAAAATAAAAAATTAAATGCTTAGTAATTGTTAAGTTCATTCGTTCAAGAATAATTTTCGAATACAATCATGCACCCTCCTTGCTTGGGGCAAATAATCAAAATATCAAGATCAAATTCAAGCAAACTGGGCAGCTAGTCTCCTAATTTAGGATTGGTCTTAAGCTTATCTCCTATTGCCGCTAAGGCTAGGATTTGACTTAAGCTTGTATCCTAATTGCCATTAAGGCTAGGATTTTACTTAAGCTTGTCTCCTAATTGCCATTAAGGCTAGGATTTGACTTAATCTTATCTTCTAATTGCCACCAAGGCTAGTATTTTGACTTAAGCTCTCCAGAATCAAGTTCTTCAACTCATCGAAGGCAATGATTCAATGATGCATGCCCTTTTCATGATTGGGGCATCTAATTTTGATCAGAATAATGATCATCATGCAACCTTTGGTATCATTTTAGGAGGTCTATTTTTGCTCATGCGTTGTTCAATATCACAATGCATCACAAAAGGGGTATCTATAGACACCTAAAACACATCATGTCGATGGTGACTACTCATATGGGCACCTTTGCAGACCATATGAATGACCTTGGACCTTTCCAAGACCAAGCAATGGTTTTAACCACTCAATTTGGGCTCCTTGGCCTATTCAGTGCTAACCGCGACTAACACCTACGGTTAGCAAAATCCTGCATGCTAACCATGGCTGACACCTACGATTACCAAAAGCTTGTATGATAACTGTGGTTAATACCTGTAGTTAGTACTGTAACAAAATCAGATGACCAGATCCAAGTCAAATCAGTTGCAACAGTAAAATTACAACTTTTTTCAAAGTGGTCTGGGCTAGGAAGCATCCACAATCTTCCTCCCAACTACCAATTCTTGTTCTTGGCTTCTCCATGAAGCTAGAGCAAGGATTTTGAGAGTCTACTTAAGACCCCAATTTTAGAGAGCAACCATCCTAAAGAATAGCTCAATTGCACATAGTGGAGCCTTGTCGGATTAGAGAGCAATTTCATATCCCCTTGAGGAGTAACGAAGTGTTGTCCAATTGATCAATGACAATTATGCATGCAATAATGGAGATCTTAAGAGCTTGAGGAGAAAGCTTGATAATTGACACATCTCCATTGCTAATTCCATTGAATTCAATCACCAATATATTCTAGAAAACACAGGTGACCCTTGACCATAAATTCCTTGGAGGATTTGAGAGTTTTTGGCCTTGGTTGCAAGAGTAAGGACACTTTCATCTTAACCGCGGATATGAGCTATGGTTAACAATGCCAACCGCACCTCAGACCCACGACTAGGGTTTGATGCTCTCTTTCCTCTATTTTAATAGTATATTTCCATTTCCAATGATGCAAATAACTTAATCTAGCATAGATCTACATTTCAACAGACATTTGACCAGTTCAATTTAGGATTTAGAGGTAGATTTATTCTCATTTTCTAGCAATTATTAATTTAGACTAGTTTCATGCTTTTTAAGTTTTAATGGTTAATTAGGTTTCCTAATTGCTAGATTTAATGCTTCTTTACATGCTATATTACAATTGTATCATTTATTGTCTAGGTTGATAGTGTTACATGCTTTCTTGATTTTATGTCATTCGTTATGCAAGATTCCTTTCAAAGCCTCATCAAGAGAGGTCTCCTTTGTTTTTAATGTTTCTTGATCGCAAGGAATAGGTATTGAAAGAGACAAAGCATCCAATTCCCTCCTCAATGTGAAGAAGAGGGTCCTTAATACCCTAGAGCAGTTTGTGTCACCCTGAAAGGCACTTAGAAATCACACCTACCCTTGAGAGGGAAACAATTACATCATATTGTAACAATTGTATCAAGATGATTATCCCTAAGAGGGATGTACTTGTAATTTGAGTTTGGCTTCAAATATAATGAAATAAAATGTGTTTGTTGATTAATTTATTGTCAATTTCTTGTTCTTGTATGCATTTTGTGTTTTTGTCAATTCTTGCAATAGGATACTTTGGGTGTGAGCCTTTTTGGTGGTTATAACTGCGTTGCGTGAAACACAATGTGGTGCTAAAATATGAGACACCTGGTTTGGTATTATGCAGAAGAAACTTTATTTCATTGGAATGCGAAGGTGATCTTGAAGATACAATTTTTTTTGAATGTTTGAGCTTACCCCCTCAATTGGCGAATGAATGAAGAATGAATCTTACAAGCCAATTGACATATTTGTGCAATGCAAATGTAAGTACCTGGTGTAAACATAAATGTATGATGTAAATATTGATTATATGAATGATGTAAAAGGATGATATGAATTATGTAAATGTGAATGATGTAAATATATTTTGTTTTTGCCCCAACGGAGAAAGGGGGTTGTTGTAAAATACAAGTGATTGAATCTATTTTTTGCTCCAATAGAGAAGGGGTTTTTGCAAAGTGTAAATATCATGATCATGTAAGATGTATCCCATTGTGGGAAATCAAAATCAAATGTGGTTGTCCCAAGTTTTGGGTGATTTCATGTTGTTGAAGAAAGTGCCTTTTGGCATCATTGAAATGCAAAGTGATGAAAATGCAACAAAAGAAAAAGAGTCAACCTTGGAGGGCCAGCTAGTGATTGTAGGATAATTCCTGCAATTGAAACCAATCAACCTAGTTAGGGCCTGTCTCCGTGATGACTGTCAATGTAAAAGAAATGATGAGTTATGATTTTGTCCATGTTTCAAGCCCCACAAACAAGGCCATCAATGACAACTATTGAGAAAATTGGTCTAAGCATAGTCTCACTCTAAAGGTGAGGTACCAAAAATGATTTTTATTTTAAAACAATGAGATATTGGATGATGAATATGGCCAAGTGTCCTTATGGTGATTTACTCATCTTACCGAATTGCATGGATACCAATCGCTACAATCACCAAGGAGATAGAATAGACCACTAGATACAAGGTTCACTTGAAATTGTATATGAACTTGGAAAACATGCAAATATAATGATTTATGACTAAACATGATGGTGAAATGAATAGTTGATTATGATAATGATGATTATGGTCATTTCATGAAAATTTGGACCGTTTTGATGTGTTTTGTAATTGTAAGTTGATTTTACACCTTTTGGGTGCAACCAAAAATTATACGTCCAGATCAATTTTAGTTTTCACAAAACATGATATAATGATGAAATGAATATGTGGATGTACTTTGGAGTGGTTTTGTGGAGGTAAGCTACCTTTTTAAAGCATTTTTATCTTTTTTGCCAATTTTGATTCCAAACGCCGATGGGCATCTACAGCAAACTCAGACACCTGATATGTAGACACTGGTGTGCATCTCAATGTACCTGTGAATGCTCATGGGCATCCTAGTGCACCAAAAACAACTATAAATAGATTGTAGAAGTGAAATTAGATTCATTATTGCGTTTACAAATTCTAAAAGCTATGTCTGATGGAGTGATTGAAGTGTAGTGGAGTGGAGTGAGGTGAAGGAATTTTGGTGTGAAAGCTATGGCGGTGGAAGGGGCGGATGCGGCAGGAGGAGAAGAAGTTCAATTTTATAAGGTAAGTGCCCTTGGCATTCTTTCTTTGAATTTTTGCAAAAAAAATGTGTTTGTTTATTTTTTTGTGTATGCAAATGAATGCGACTTTAATGTAATTGCTTTGTAAATGTGTTATGCTGTAGTTGAGGATTTTGGAAGCTCAGTATTAGTTCTCACCTCTAATCCTAGGGGTGAGAAAGGCATTGTAAAAGGAGTACTAGGATTGGTTGGAGGATGTGGGGCTGGTTGGAGCAACCCGGATTGATGTGTTTAGGGTGGATGAGGGATCTATCTACCTTGGTAAAGAGATGGGATCCATATAGGGGGACATTTCAGCTTCCTACTAGAGAGACTACAATGATATTTAAGGATGTATATTGCATCCTCAAGTTACCAATGGAGGGGTTATGTGTCGAAGTTGGATATGATAAGGGGCATGAGATTAGTTGCATCTTTGGATATGGATGGGAAGTTGAGAGTGTGTGTGGTGGAGGTATAAGGTATTTAACAATATATATGGAGAATAAGTTGGATGCACTTCCCAAGTTGGTCATGTTCATGTTGGCCAACATAGTGGCCCTGAACAACACTAGCTATCGATTCCCATGGAACTTGATCAGGTTGGTGTATTATATGATCGATATACCTCGAGTGTATGCTTGGGAACCTACTTTGTTGAGACAACTATACCAAGAGTTGTACGAGGTGAAGAGGTGGGGGTGAAAAGGTTTTGCTTGCAACTTGCTATTGTAGTATTTGGACTAGGAGCACTTCAGTGTGGCTCAGTTTGTAGGGTTACCCATTGAGTCATGGTATAGGGAGTAACCCTATGCTATGAGATGGCATGTGGTAGAGGAGGTGAAACTGAGTTATCTGGTTTGAACTAGCCAGTGGTATGGGATTTATGAGATAGACTAACATCGACTTAGGTGATTTGGAGGCCATGTGAGGTGTCATTTGGGCTAGTGATGGGGAGCAGTTGCAAAGGATTTAGTATGCTAGGTGGGTGGTTGGGAGGTATAGGAGTATGATGGAGTACATCTAGTTTTTATAGGTGCTAAGTTAGTTTTGGCTGAGGTAGAGGGTTCTTGAGGCACCAATTCTCTATAAGCATCATTGGGATGAGATGAGTCTTCCTTGTGATAAGGCATGAAGTATGACCTATGTGGATGACGAGGAGATGGACCTCCCCATGTGGATGATGTGAGGACTACTACAGAGTATGATGCATGGTTCACTATATAGCCATCGTGAGTACCAAGTATAGTAGTGGATGAGAAAAATGGTGATGAGACAGATGCTGAGGTGGAGGAGGTAGATGCGACTCCTAAAAACCAAAGACACCTTTGATATAGCAGTCAAAGGAGGCAGATGAGGGATACAGTAGAGCAGGATCTAGGGCTTGAAGGTAATGGAGATGGAATAGATTATGATATGGAGGAGGCTCCTGAGGGACCTCTAGGCTAAAGCAAGGAGGATTGGATGAGGCTTAAGAAGTTGGTGGCATAGCGGGATGTAATGATAGTGACTTAGGTTGCGGATGTAGCAGCTTGAGATGTGGATATAGCTCAACTACAGGTGGAGCTAGAGGTATGGATGACTTTAGGTGGAGGTAAGGATAGGATCATGAGGCTCCAAGCAGAGCTACTTGAGAGGGATTATTTTTAGAGATATGATATACTATGCCTTCAAGATCATGATGGATATATCCAATTATTGGAGGATTGATTTATGGAACACCATATTGGGCTTCTAGATCCACCCTCGTCATCCATATCCAGGTCTATTAGGTATAACAAATATAGGCATAGCTCTAGGTCTAGGATTCCTTTAGGGTCACGGGGGTCCTCTTATAGGCGTTAGCTATTGCTTAGATGCACTTTTTGTATATAATCCTTGGTGCTCCATTGTATATAGTCTTTGGGCATTCATTGTACATGCAATATTTATACATATATATACATGGCTTTTACTTTTATGTTATGGTTTTGTGTGGATGCATATTTATATGGATGATTAATGCAATGATAATGTGTTATGAATGCAAATGAACTAATTCTCTAATGATCATTCATAGTTTAGATTTTACTTGGCCATGTTTAGCATTATTGTTTAATCAGGGGCATCAAATTTGTGGCATTTGAGATGAAAGACTCATGTAATGTTATGGATTTTGACATGGAAGAAGACATGGATGTTGACATGGAAGAAGATATGGATTTTGATATGGAAGAAGATATGGATGTTGATATGGAAGACTAATTTTTTTCAGAGACTCAAAAATACTAGTGGTATCAAACATACTTACTAAATACTGCCTAATTTCTCTAAGACCAAATGTGTGTGCAATGAATTCATTTACCAAATCATGAGCATGGTAATGACTTGTGGTAATCAAGAACTAGTCTGTTTGCAAGTGAGTTCATTAACCCATCTTGAGCAAATTGATATGAAAACATGTTATGGATGAAACCAAGAAGCTAGATTGTCCTTATGTGTGATCAAAGATATCTTTAAAAGAGATGTGTCACCATGCATGAGTGTACTCCACTGCCAGTCAAGCATCTATAGCCCCGATGAAGATTGGCTCCATAGTCCAATAATTTGATCTCTAAGATTTAGGGATTCATACTACCTAACCGTCTGATTGGAAATGTAGTTCTATCCTTACAACTTGAGGATCAATGGTGTGTGATGTGTAAAATATTTGGAGTTTTGGGGGATTTTCCCCTACTCTTTCTTTTATTTTGAATTTGTGATAGTGGTGAAAACCACTATTTTTGTGGACTATGTGCATAATGAGACAAGAAAGGAATATCCTATTCACTTTGAGGTACAACCCAAGTATGGTGTTATCCCTCTTTGACACACGATATTTTTTTAAGATGTGTAATTATGTTTGGTTCAAGAATATTTAGAGAATTCCCAGAACTCAAGATTTTCTTAGTGAAAATGTGTCTTGGTCCTAAAGAAAACTCGACATGCATCGGAGGTTGCTTAAAATACTAGGAGTTGTTGAGTGACCAAAACACCTAGGAATTATAGCAATGTAGTTTGGAAATAACAACTTGAATTTATGGAATAGTGCAACGGATGATGCTTTGAAGGTGCGCTTGATTAAGACAACATGATTTTATTGTATCAATTATTATCTAAACTAAATAAATGATCCCTAATATGAAATCTAAAATGTGTGAATGTTGTTGTGAATGCAATGTATGAAATGCAATTTGTGAAATGAAATATGTGTAAAATGCAAAGTGTAAAATGTAATGCATAAAATGCAATGTGTAAAATGTAATGTCTGAAATGTGATGTGTGAAATGAAATGTGTACAATGCAATATTATTTTTGTGTAATAACCATGTATATGTACATATATATAAATCACATTATGCATAGAATGCTCTCAATTGTATAACATTAAGTGGTTCGAGTTCTTCAAATCCCTCTAGACTGGCAAGCCTATAAGTTCTTTTACCCACTTTTTGAGTAATAATATATGGACCTAACCAATTAGCCATGAATTTATCACAAAGATGCAGCAAAACATTGGTCTTTTGTTGATTCTCTTTAAGAACAAGATCTCCTACTTGTAATTCATGTAGATGAACATTAGCATTGTAAGTATGCTTTAGGCGGTCTTGATAAGTGTGAGTTGGTCAAAACGTGCTTTCTAGCAATGTCGCCATCTATGAATTCCTAAAAAGAAATTTGTGAGGGGATCTCAAGCTCAAGAGGTATGATTGCTTCAGCTACATAGACAAATGAAAATGGTGTTGCCCCCGTAGGCATGTAGATGCTTGTTTGATAATCCCATAATGCCAAAGGAATTTGTGTATGTCAATATCTATGATTTTATTTGACAAGTTTCTTAAGAATAGCAATTAAGGTCTTGTTGGTAGCCTCAACTTGTCCATTGTTTTGTGGGTAATAAGGAGTCAAGAAACTGTGTTCAATATTATATTTCTAGCAAAGTGCTTGAACATCCTTGTTCTTGAAATACTTACCGTTGTCAGAGATGATTTTCTAGGGAATACCAAAATGATAAATGATATGATGAAGTTTAAACTCCACAATTCTTGGTCTTGTCGTACTAGTTAGACGAATTGCCTCAACCCACTTTGTGAAGTATTTAGTGGTTGTGATGATGAATGTATGTTTTCCCAAGGAAGGAGGTGATATTTTTCCAATTAAATCAAGATACCATTGTGAAAAGGGCCAAAGGATTTGAAAATGTTGTAATGCTTGTGATGGCACATGAGTTAAATTAGCATGCTCTTGACATTGCTTACAATGTTTGAGATATGTGAAGCAGTCACGTTCCATGATGGGCCAATAGTAATCTATGCATAAAATATGCTTTGCAATAGACATTACACTAAAATGACCACCACAAGTACCATCATGAGCTTCAAATATGGATCTTTGTGCCTCTGTAGGCTTGAGACAATGAAGGAGGATTCCATCATAACCATTTCTATACAACACATCCTCCAAGAGAGTAAAATGAACTACCTTTTACTTGAAAGTGCATTTAGCAATTTGTGACATGTTTGATGGGAGTGTTCCAAACTTGAGAAAGGCTATTATTTGGTTTGACCAAGGCTCATATGGCTCCGAATGGATAAAGCAAACATCCTTTTCATCCTTATATTCAACACAAACAATTACAAATTTAGAGATCATTATGACAATTAATGGCTATACCTATCCTTCTAAGTTCTTTGGAATCAATGATCCAAGATAGGCCATCATATCTACAAATTGTTGGACATTTTGAGTAATTGAGTTGTCATTGATGTCAAGAGTCAATTTTAGTGAGCAATACAAGAAGAAGCGGTTTTGAAATCAGTGCAAAGGAAAGTCCACATCTGATTCCAGGTGGTCAGATGAGGTTCAAAGAGCAATAAAGAGACCCAAGCAAAATAATATTATAATATTAAAAGGGTAGATTTAAATTAATTATAAATTAATTTAAATAATTTCATTATAAATTAATTTATTAATTAATTTAATTAACTTCTAAAGTTATTAAGTTAATTATAGATTAATTATAATTTAATTATAAAATTAATTTATGTTAATTAAAATAATCCTAAAGTTAGGATTATAAAGTTTATTTTATAATTTGAATTATCCATCGATTTTTTCAAAGCTTGGTCTATGCATATAAAAGGGGGGCAAGACTTTGTCTAAACCCCATCCATGTAATTTGCATGTGCTATGCTCTCGACTATCGTGTGCAAGGGAAGATAATATTTCACGTTTCAAAGGTTTTTGGTGGTAGAGGATAAGACAAAGAGGAGCAGAGCTCCTTCTTCATCGCACAGCGCTGTGTAGCGTAGTTGGCAATCGAGGGAGGCGCTAAGTTTGGTAGGCTCATGGTGCAAGGTTTGAAACCTGTCAACTTCGGTTTTGCAAAGAGGAAGTGTCTATTTTTTTGTGTGCTACATCGCCGGGGAAGGCACAAAGGGAAGGCATTAGCTTTCCTCTTTGTGGGAAGGCACATAGCCCACATGGTGGGCTAGCGCCTTGCTAAGGCGCTCGGCTAGGAGAGGTTCCATGTTCAAAACCCGTCGAGGCCCTTTTGCATAGTAAGAGGTATGCGCTCATGATTTTCCAAGGTTAATTGCTATTTTCGGATTTGCTAAAGGTTGAATAAAAATAAATATTTTTGAGGGTTATAAAGTTTATTTTTAAAATTTGATTATTGAGTATTTGAGGGAGATAAAAGGATAGGAAGCATTATTTTTGAGGGTTTGATTTTTGGAGGTTGTTAATTAAAGATTGGAGATTATAAGGAGTAATTGAGTAATTAATTTTTGTATGCTTTGATGATTGCTAATTTCAAAGGAGTAATAAGGTGTATTTGAGTTTGATTATTTTTGTGATTGAGAAATATTTCTGAGAGAGATTTAGTGTGATATTTTGTCATCTAACCATTGAAATTGGCAAAGAAGAAAATTGTGTTTAAGATAGGTTTTTAAGGGCACTTCTACATCAAACAAAAAGGTATGGGCACATCTTCCTATAGAGTGATTGTTGGATGTTGTGAATGCTAAGTTGGAGTGAAAAGGGTTGTTTGATAAGCATTGTTGAGTTTGGTTTTTTTGAAATGAAAGTTGATTCTAGAAACCTTGTTTGATAAGCATTGTTGGAAATATTGAATAAAGCTTTCATATGCTTGAACTAGGGTTTGTGCAAAGAACATGAGTATCATTGTTATGTGAAGTTGTGAACTATCTTGAACTAGGGTTTGTGAAAGAACATGAGTATCATTGTTATGTGAGATTGGTTAATAAGCATTGTTGGAAACAATTGAGTGAGTTGTCATATGCTTGGACTAGGGTTTGTAAGCAAGGAGTGTTTTATTGAGTGATTGATTAAGTGAAGTTGATTAAGCCTAGTCAAGTGGAAGTATTGAAGTGATAGTTCTAATTCTATGAAACAAATTGTTCTATATTCTAAATTGATTTGAGAAATAGATTGAGAGTGATTGAGTGTGAAACATATTGAGTCTCTAACAATTCTCTATATGTTTCTATGGTAAAAGAAAGAGAGAAAGAAAGTGATTGAGTATTATTGTGAGTGTGAAGCATATTGAGTCTCTAACAATTCTCTATATGTTTCTATGAGATTGGACAAGTTCTAGTGAGGACTTGTTGAGCAGATTTGAGACAAGTCTTGGTGAAGACTTGTTGAGCAGATTGGACAAGTTCTAGTGAGGACTTGTTGAGCAGATTTGAGACAAGTTCTAGAGAGGACTTGTGGACAGATTAGTGTGAGCTTTTGTGGAAGCTTACAAGGCAGATTTGAGATAAGTATTTGAGAAGACTTGTGAGCAGAGTTGATTGATTTGTTCAAACCTTAGGTTAAGATTTGGGGCAGATCTAGCAGAGTTGATTTGTGATTGAGTCAAGCTTTGTGTTAAGGCTTGAGGATAGATTTTGGTGTATATTTGAGGAAAGGTTTGTGCCATACTAGAAATAGAGATTGAGCATATTTGTGCTAAATTAAAGGAATGTGTTTAGAGCAGATTTGAGGATAGATATTTTGTAGATTTGTGCTAGATCGAAGGACTGTGTTTAGTACATATTTGAGGATAGAGATTGATTATATTTGTGCTAGATCGAAGGATTATGTTTAGTGTATATTTGAGGATAGAGATTGAGCAGATTTGTGCTAGACCAAAGGACTGTGTTTAGTATAGATTTGAGATAGAGTTGAGTGCAAGCTTTGGAGGTGACAGAGTATAGAGGATGATAGTCTCTAGTGGATAGAGATCCATTAGCCAGGGTAGTGAGGATAGGTCTTTTGAGTGAGGATAGGAGTCTTTAGTGGATAGAGATCCATTAGCTAGTGCAGTGGAGGTAATAATTCTTCTAGAAGATCACCAACCAGAGTAGAGGAGAAAGGAGTTCTCCTGTGGATAGATATCCATGAACTTGATTAGGGGATTGGTGTCTCCTTTGGATAGAGGTCCATAAACATTGTAATAGGGAAAGGTTTCCTAAGAGATTTGTTGAGAAAATTTTAGTGAAATATTTTCTTCATGGAGTAGCCCACATTGGGTGAACCACGTTAAATTGGTGTCTCTATTATGTGTGGTGATTTGTGCATTGCTTTGATTATTATTGTTGATATTGCTATTGATACATTGCATAATATTGATTGGGAAAAAAAAAGTAAAAAGTGGTCTTATACTGTTCACCCTCCCTCTCAATATAAGCTTGTGTTCTTCAATTGGTATCAGAGTGGGTTCCTTCGGAAGAGTTTAACATCTTGAAGGAAAAGCTTAAAAGAACACAGATGGATTCTCAGAGTAGATCCTCAAAAAATTTAGCACCATTGTTCGATGGGAACAATTACACACTATGGAGCTCAAGGATGAAGTTTCATCTAATGGCACTTGGAAATGAAGTATGGGAAGCAGTTGAAAATGGATACACACCACCAACAACTCCACCTACAGATAAATATGGTAAGCTTCTACATCATTATAATTCAAGAGAAATGAATGCAATTCAAAAGGGTTTACGTGAAATATATTTTATAAAGATTATGCATTGCAAATCAGCAAAGGATATGTGGGATAAGTTGCAAGGCATATATGAAGGAGATAAAAAGGTCAAAAGGGTAAAGTTGCAAAATTTCAAGAGAGCATTTGAAGACCTAAAAATGAAGGATGAGGAAAATATTGCAGGATATCTACTTCATGTGGATGAGGTTGTTAGCTCCATGCAAGGACTTGGACTTGAAGTTTCAGAACCTGATGTGTGTGATAAGATTCTAAGGTCACTCCCAAAAAGGTTTAGTGAAAATATTTCAGCTATAGAAGAGTCAAATGATATTGATAATTTGACAAGAGATGAATTACATGGCATTCTCACAACATTTGAGATAAGAATAAAAGAGGAACCTATTCCTAGAAAGGAAGTAGCCTTCAAAGCTACTAAGAAGACAAAGGGTAAGAAGTCAAATTCAAGCAATGAGTCATCCAGTGATGAGGAAGAAAATTATGGCAGAAGGAACAAGGATCCAAGAAGATTTAAAGATGCAAAATCAGTTAGATGTTTCAATTGTGGAAAGTATGGTCACTATGCAACTGATTGTCAAGAAGCTAGAAATAGCAATGATGAAGAAAAATAGGATCATAAGAATAGGGAATCAAAAAAATACAGGTACCAAAAGAAAGGTAAGGATGGACAAGGCAAACAAGGAAAGAAGTTCTTTCAAAGACAAAAGAAGAGTTACTATGCAGATAAGGCAAGTAAGTACTCAAGTGATAGTGATAATAGTTCCTCAGATAATGATAAAGATGAAGTTCTATTTCTGACAGAAGAAAAAGAAGTTAAGAAAAGGTCACCAATAATTCTCAAGTGTTTTAGATGTGGTAACTTTGGACATCTTGAAGATAGTTGTACAAAGAGTGGTTTCAGTTTCAGTGATGATGAATATGAAGATACACTTGAAGGACCAGAAGAGAATATTCTAATGGCACTAGAAGAAGAAGGAGGTGATCCTATAGAAGACAAGTCAAAAAAGAATGAAGATGTTTTCAAAGGTAAACAAATAGAGGAAGAATTAGAGAAAGGAGAAGTTGATCTTGAGGGAGAGCTTATTTATGCTCTTAACACATTAAAGAAGGTAAGAAAGCAAAATTCCCAACTTAAGCTTCAGTTTCAAGAATGTGATGAAGAGAAAGGAAAGCTTATAGAGGATCTAAATAAGTCAATGGCTAAGACAAAGAAGTTCAAGGATAAGTTAGATGCAAAGATATTAGAATGTGAAAGGTTAGAACATGAAGTGGCTCTACTAAGGGAAGAAATAAAAGAGTCTAAGGATAGGTTACACAGGTTTGGAAAGAGCTCAAATATTGTAGATAAGATGATCAAGGTACAAAGACGGTCAACAAACAAAACATGTCTTGGTTTTGAACAGGTACAAAAGAAATAAGAAGAGGAGTCAACCTCAAGTTTTGAAGAAGAAGAAACTTTAGAAGAAGATAGTGTAAGAGATAGTGAGACTTCTGAGGATGAGTTGGACAACAGAAAGTTCAACAAGGAAAGGAACAATGCACAAATGAGAAACAGATGGAACATGAATCAACACAGGGTAAAAGAGACTAAGAGACCAATGAGGTCAAGACAAGGAAATTTCAATGGATGATGTTTCTCATGTCATAGATTTGGGCACAAGGCTTCATAGTGCAGGACACATGAAAGATAGGAATATGGAAATTTTAGAAACAGATAACTTTTTCATGGGTATTGCTACTCATGTAATCAGTTTGGTCACAAGGCAATGAATTGCAGGGTTCATGATAGGAATAGATATGGCTTCACCAAGAGAAATCCCAAGATATTTGCACCTCCAAGGAATAACAATATCAAGTGTTATAAGTGCAATAATGATGGACATACAACAAAGTGGTGTAGAGCAAAAATTCTAGAGACAAGCAGGAAAAACAGTTAGAGGAATTAGAAGGATCATATGAGAAGAAAAGTGGACAAAGGTAAATATCAGTGCATGCTTGAAGTAGAAATACTCCCACCCTAGAATTAACCACCTCAAAAGGAGGTGGAGGAGGGGCTAAGCTAAGAGTCTCATTCTTAGCCCCGAGCCCCAAAGGTGACCCTTTGCCATTGATGTCAAAGGGGGAGAGATTTGAGTAAGGGGGAGAGATTTGATTTAAGGGGAGAGCATTGAGTCAGGGGGAGCAGTTTCCAAAGGGGAGTAGAACATAAAAGGTTAAGGAAATGGTAAAAGGTAATTGGGTTGCCATCAATGACAAAGGGGGAGATTGTTGGACATTTTGAGTAATTGAGTTGTCATTGATGTCAAGAGTCAGTTTTAGTGAGCAATGCAAGAAGAAGCGGTTCCAAAATCAGTGCAAAGGAAAGTCCACGTCCAGTTGGTCAGATCCGGTTCTAGGTGGTCATATGAGGTTCAAAGAGCAATGAAGAGGCCCAAGCAAAATAATATTATAATATTAAAAGGGGAGATTTAAATTAATTATAAATTAATTTAAATAATTTCATTATAAATTAATTTATTAATTAATTTAATTAACTTCTAAAGTTATTAAGTTAATTATAGATTAATTATAATTTAATTATAAAATTAATTTATGTTAATTAAAATAATCCTAAAGTTAGGATTATAAAGTTTATTTTATAATTTGAATTCAAAAAATTCTTCGCCAACATTTTCAAAGCTTGGTCTATGCATATAAAAAGGGGGCAAGACTTTGTCTAAATCCCATCCATGTAATTCACATGTGCTATGCTCTCGACTATCGTGTGCAAGGGAAGAGAATATTTCATGTTTCAAAGGTTTTAGGTGGTAGAGGATAAGACAAAGAGGAGCAAAGATCCTTCTTCATCGCACAGTGCTATGTAGCACAACTGGCAATCGAGGGAGGTGCTAAGTTTGGTAGGCTCGTGGTGCAAGGTTCGAAACCCATTGGCTTCGATTTTGCAAAGAGGAAGTGTTTGTTTTTTTATGTGTCGCACCGTCAGGGAAGGCACAAAGGGAAGGTGTTAGCTTTCCTCTTTGTGGGAAGGCATGTAGCCCACGTGGTGGGCTAGCACCTTGCTAAGGCACTCGGCTGGGAGAGGTTCCATGTTCGAAACCTGTCGAGGCCCTTTTGCATAGTAAGAGGTATGCGCTCATGATTTTCCAAGGTTAATTGCTATTTTCGGATTTGCTAAAGGTTGAATAAAAATAAATATTTTTTAGGGTTATAAAGTTTATTTTTAAAATTTGATTATTGAGTATTTGAGGGAGATAAAAGGATAGGAAGCATTATTTTTGAGGGTTTGATTTTTGGAGGTTGTTAATTAAATATTGGAGATTATAAGGAGTAATTGAGTAATTAATTTTTGTATGCTTTGATGATTGCTAATTTCAAAGGAGTAATAAGGTGTATTTGAGTTTGATTATTTTTGTGATTGAGAAATATTTCTGAGAGAGATTTAGTGTGATATTTTGTCATCTAACCATTGAAATTGGCAAAGAAGAAAATTGTGTTTAAGACAGGTTTTTAAGAGCACTTCTACATCAAACAAAAAGGTATGGGCACATCTTCCTATAGAGTGATTGTTGGATGTTGTGAATGCTAAGTTGGAGTGAAAAGGGTTGTTTGATAAGCATTGTTGAGTTTGGTTTTTCTAGAATGAAAGTTGATTCTAGAAACCTTGTTTGATAAGCATTGTTGGAAATATTGAATAAATCTTTCATATGCTTGAACTAGGGTTTGTGCAAAGAACATGAGTATCATTGTTATGTGAAGTGGTGAACTATCTTGAACTAGGGTTTGTGAAAGAACATGAGTATCATTGTTATGTGATATTGGTTAACAAAAAAAGGGTTTTTGATGATGAAAAATGACATGATTGTGTCTGTTATTTACCCTTAATAGATAAAGGGATTTTTTTTATGATGTAAGTGTCCTTATGGTAATCTATCCATCCTATTGGATTGCATGGATAACCAGTCACTGCAACCACTAGGTTTCTAGGATAAACCACTAAATACGAGCTTCACTTATGCATGTTTCATAATGCTAAATGAATAGATGATGTTGAATGCAAGGCAAAGGGTGCAACATTTGACAAAATAATATAGTATTTTGAACCTAGCCAGTGATGTGGATGATTTGAATTCAAGTCAAAGGGCACAACCTTTGACAAAATAACACAGTATTTTGAACCTAGCAATTGACTTGTTGATGATGTGATGTGAGCACATGATTGAATTGTTTATTGCATTGGTGGGGCAAGTGTGGAACCTTGAGCACCTTCCAAGTTGTGTCGATGTTCAATTAGGGGAAAGGTGTAAAACCTTGAACACCCCCAAGTTGTGTTGTTGTTTATTTTATTGGGGGAAAGGTGTGAATACTTGAGCACCCCCTAGTTATGATGATGTTTGATTAGGGGAAAGGTGTGAAACATTGAGCGCCCCCTAGCTATGATGATGTTTGATTAGGGAAAATGTGTGAAACCTTGAGCACCCCGTAGCTATGATGATGTTTTATTAGGGGAAAGGTGTGAAACCTTGAGCACCCCCTAGATATTATGATGTTTGATTAGGGGAAAGGTGTGAAACCTTGAGCACCCCCTAGCTATGATGATGTTTTCTAGTGATATTTGCATATGCAAGTTTGATATATATATATACATGGCTTTTACTTTTGTGTTGTATTTTTGTATAAATTAATTTGTGAAATGCATGTTTAAAACAATATTTTTATGCATGTCTTATTGATGATTAATGCACACTAATCATGATGTGTATGCATAATGCTTATATGGATGATTAATGCAGGCGAAATGAAATGTATATGAATGGTGTTTGTATGGATTATTATGCAAGTAAATGTATAATGAATCTAAACTATTTTAGAGGAAAGCATGGTGTTCAAATGATCTTTTATAGTTCAAAAATTTTATTGGCCATTTTTATTGTCCATTGTTTAGAAATCGGGAGTACCGAATCTGGTGGTGTTCTGCAACTTGAATTACTATGAAGACATGGATGTTGATATGAAAGAATATATGGATGTTTATATGGAAGAAGATATGGATGTTGATATGGAATACTAAAATATTTTCAAAGACTCAAACATACTAGTGTCCTCAACCAAACTCACTAAGGTTGTCTAACTTTCTTTAGGACCAAATGTGTGTGCAAGTGAGGTTCAATTACCAAATCTTGAGTATGTCAATAACCCTATCCAATCAAGCACCAGTGTGTGTGCATGTGAAGTTCATTAACCCATTATGAGTAAATTAGGCATGACCTATTATGGAGATGACCTAGAGGCTAGTCTATCCTTATGTGCAGTCAGAGGTATCTCTTTTTGCGAGAGACATATCGCCTCACATGAGTTTACTCCATTGCCAGTCAAGCATCTATAGTCCCGATGGAGATTCACTCCATAGTACAATGGGATTGATATTTTAGACCTTGGGGATGACTACCCATCCTTGTCAAGGACGTGTAGTATGATCCTTACAACTTTAGGGATTAGAGGTGTTTTGGATTCAATTTGGTAATTTTGTATAAAGCTTTGTGGAATCGTATTCTCAACCGAAGTGTGATGATAATATTAACCCTATCCTTACTACTCTATGTTTTTATGTTTATGTTTGGAGAAAAAATTGTGGTAGTGGTGACTATGTTACATGATGTTACAAGCGAGGGATATTTCCTTTGCCTCAAGGTGCTACCCAAGTATGGTACTAACCATCCTTAACTCAAAATGTTCTTAAGAGGTGAGGAAATGTGGTTGGTTCAAGATTGTATTCAGAATCAATCGGTAATCCTCAAGACTTTCTTAGTGTGTAAAGTGTGTTTTTGGTCCTAAAGAAAATCGGACATCCGCTTGGAGGTTGCTTGCTACACTAGTAATGGTTGAGTGACTAAAAATCTAGGCTTTGTGATTTTGACATATGGTATTGTTGGCTTGTGTCTTTTGTGAAAGTTGCATGATTGCTTTAAACTAGTACCCCCAATTGTTATAACTTAACTTTTTTGTTTATGTCCATATCATCATTACTATGTAATATCATTGAACATGGGATAGGATGAATGCAATTTGTAGAATTAATTAATATAGTGGAATGCATGTGAAATGTAATGAATGCAAGTATGTATGTAAAAATGTCTATATTTATGAATGCCAACATGAAAAATGCATGTAAATATTCCTATATAAAAGCATGCTTATGTAAATGCAATTTGTTTTTTATTTTTATTTTTATTATTATTATTATTATTTTTTAGCCATATATATATATATATATATATAGTAATCACAGTAAGCATTGAACGCTTTCAAGTATATGATGTTCATTGGCTCAGGTTTTTCTAATCCCCCTAACCTAGTAAGCTTATGACCAAAGGGCTTAAGTGCCTTTGGGGATTTTTGAAATTGAAATTTGATGTGACCAAAGGGATTGAGTGCCTTTGGGGATTTTTAAAATTGAATGTGACCAAAGGGATTAGGAACCTTTGGGGATTTTTGAAATTGAATGTGACCAAAGAGGTTAAGACCTTTGGGGCTTTTTGAAAATTGAATGTGACCAAAGGGGTTAAGACCTTTAGAGATTTTTGAAATTGAATGTGACCAAAGGGATTACGACCTTTGGGGATTTATGAAATTGAATGTGACAAAAGGGGTTAAGACCTTTGGGGCTTTTTGAAATTGAATGTGACCAAAGGGGTTAGGACCTTTGGGAATTTTTGAAATTAAATGTGACCAAAGGGGTTAAGACCTTTGGGGCTTTTTGAAATTGAATGTGACCAAAGGGGTTAAGACCTTTGGGGCTTTTTGAAATTGAATGTGACCAAAGGGGTTAAGACCTTTGGGGATTTTTGAAAATTGAATGTGACCAAAGGGGTTAAGACCTTTTTTGAGGATAGAGGCAGAATGAAGTGGAAACAAATAAGGATTTAGGGATTTCAAGTGGAATCAAATGATATTTGTAACATTATTGGGCAACAGTTTATCCCCATGATACCCAAGGAAGATCAAGTGACCTAGGCTCCTACGAAAAATGGGCAGTTCACTATTAAATCAGCTTACAAGCTTCTGCTTGATGACAAGGATTTTATCCTCCAAAAGGACTTAGTTTGGATAAAAAATTTAATTCCAAAAATTACAGTCTTTTCATGGTTGGTTATCCAAGGAAGAATTCTAACCATTGATAATATGATGCATAAATGTATTTGTATCACTAATCACTGTTATCTGTGTAGGGCTAATTGGGAGACCATTTATCACATTTTCCTTGAGTGCCCCTTTTCTTTGACTGTCCTAAGTGGGGTTTTTTAGGCCTTCAATATTTCTTGGGTTAAACCAACCATCGTACTTGATTTGTTCATCTAGTGACCTTATCGCTTTTCAAGCCAAAGACTTAGATACATGTGGAAAATTTGTCTCAATCACTATCTTTGGTAGGTGTGGTTAGAAAGGAACCATAGAGTATTTAATGAGTATATCCATGATCATCAAACTATCATTGCCAGGATCCTATCCTTTGCCAATGAGAATGTGAACCTTATCCCTTTTGATAGCCGTAAACCTCATCTGTAGGAGACCACGATTGCTCAATATTTAAGCTTAACCTTTTTAGATGAGTTTGTGCCTAGGGTAGTCAACACCAGAGCCAATGTTAAGTGGTCCCCAGCTCCTATTGGTTGGTTTAAACTTAATTTTTGTGGAGTGGCTAAGGACAATTATGGTAGAGCAAGAACTGACAGTATTGTGCGAGATAATAATGGGTATATGATGCTTGCATTTTTTGAATATTTGGGAACAAGGATGAACAACTAAGTTGAAGCTAGAGATATATGGAGAGGCCTTCAAATGACTCAAGACTTAGAAGGCAATTTGATCATATAAGGAGACTCTATGCATGTTATAAATCTCCTCAATAATTGGAAAATACCTCCTTGGAGGATTAAAATAATTGTTGAAGAGGCTAGGATCCTTTTCCAGGGAAGACAGGACAGAAAAGCCCAACATGTATTTCGGGAAGCTAACAAAGTTGTTGATAGGATGGCCAATTTGGGTGTCGATGGTGATAAAATTTTCAAATGGGAACATGGTGTCCCAAAAAAAGTATAGGAGCTTATTCAACAAGAATGCAAAGAATGATAGTCAAATTTACCAACAATGAAGGCACTATAATTTCGAAGGCTATGAGTATTCTCGTCTATTTTTTGAAATGGACTCACAATAAAAATTATCCGAGTTATCAGTCTTGGTGGATGCTGCTTGGAAATACCACAAAGACTAATGGGGATAGTCACATGTCAGATAACATGTCTCCTAGTCATATTAGTAATTTGAGGTTGTTTTATAATCACAGGGCAAGAAAGAAACGACAATATAAGACTTCAAACTAGAGACACATGGACCACCAGATAGCCAATCCATAAATCTAGCTAGCATGTTCACTTCTCCAAGGCTGATTGGCCAAGACAAGATGTGGTCCCAAAGCATGCCATATACGAAAGAAAGCAATTACCAAAGAATTATTAAGAGTAACTATCAATACAAAGCTTGTGGGAATTTTTTTTAGTACTATGTTATGTGTGTCTGCAACTTTTTGTTTCTCCACTATTTTAAGGAAGGGATCTTTGTCTATTTATTTTTTTGTAATTATGATGCAGGTGTGTTTTCTTGGGGTATACCCAAAATCTTGTATGGGAAGTTTCTTTTTTATAACAGGCTATGTGCCTTATTGGATGTAATGGCTTTGGTGGCATGTAGATTTTACATATATAGGATCCTTAGTAAGGACATGTTCATCAACAGTACCCTGGGCTGATTTTTGTAAAAGGTTTTGGGTCAAAATGTAAAACCTGGTATTTAATGCTATAGTATCTTATCTACCAAAAAAAAATACCTTTGGGGATTTTTGAAATTGAATGTGACCAAAGGGGTTAAGACCTTTGGGGATTTTTGAAATTGGATGTGACCAAAGGGGTTAAGACCTTTGGGGCTTTTTGAAAATTGAATGTGACCAAAGGGGTTAAGACCTTTGGGGATTTTTTAAAATTGAATGCGACCAAAGGGGTTAAGACCTTTGGAGCTTTTTGAAAATTGAAACTTGATGTGACCAAAGGGATTGAGTCCCTTTGGGGATTTTGAAATTGAAATGATATGTGACCAAAGGGCTTAAGTGCCTTTGGAGATTTTTGAAAATTGAAATTTGATGTGACCAAAGGGATTGAGTCCCCTTTGGGACTTTTGAAATTGAAATGATATGTGACCAAAGGGCTTAAGTCCCTTTGGATCTTTTTGAAATTGACATGTGTGACCAAAGGGGTTAGGACCTTTGGGGATTTTTGAAATTTTAATGTGACCAAAGGGGTTAAGACCTTTGGGTTTTTTTTTGAAATTGAATGTGACCAAAGGGGTTAAGACCTTTGGAGCTTTTTGAAAATTGAAATTTTATGTGACCAAAGGGATTGAGTACCTTTGGGGCTTTTTGAAATTGAATGTGACCAAAGGGGTTAATACCTTTGGGGCTTTTTGAAAATAGAAATTTGATGTGACCAAAGGGATTAAGTCCCTTTGGGGATTTTGAAATTGAAATGATATGTGACCAAAGGGCTTAAGAAATTTGGGGCTTTTTGAAATTGAATGTGACCAAAGGGGTTAGGACCTTTGGGGCTTTTTGAAATTGAATGTGACCAAAGGGGTTAAGACCTTTGGGGCTTTTTGAAAATTGAAATTTGATGTGACCAAAGGGATTGAGTCCCTTTGGGGCTTTTGAAATTGAAATGATATGTGACCAAAGGGCTTAAGTGAATTTGGATCTTTTTAAAATTGGAATGATGTGGATGACTAGGAGGATGTGATATCCTGAGAGTCCTCACTTTTCTTGGTGATTGAGTTGGTATCGATGTACTGATCATATGAGTTAGTTGGACCATTTGGGGTGAAGACTTTTAGATCAATAAGGTCTTGGACAATATTTTTGAATACTTTATAGTTATTTATGTCATGGTCTGCCTGTTGATAATAAGGATAATACAAGTGCTTCTTATAATTCTTTGCATATTGCTTGTTAGGATCACTTGATTTTATTTTTGGAAGTACAATCTCTTGTGCTTGATAAAGTCTTTGAAATATGGTTGCATAAGATTCTAAAAGTCTTGTGTAGTTGTGATGAGGATTTTTGGGGCACTTGGTGCTTGTGTCCAATTGTGTTGTACTTTGAATTTGTGGTACAGGTGTAAAAACCTGAGATGTGGATTGTGAACATATTTCAACTATTGTGGTTGTTGACCTTGAATATGACTCAACTATAACTCAATGTTATTGAGTCAAGTTAAAATTTGTTGTAGAATTTTTGGGTGTTGACAATCTGAATGTAAGCCTTGGTTGGCTTTTTGAGTGACATGATATTTGATGAATGGATGATATTGAGAGCGTTTTTGGAGGTGTGATGAATTGGGGGTCATGGAATGAATTTTATGATGATGGGGTTGGTGAGGAAATGGTTTTGAATGAAGAAAATGATATGATGTATGAGGACTATGGATGGGTGGACTCATAGGAATGGAATGGGTTGATGGAGGTATGGAAATGGACACCACCAAATATTGGGGTATCCAATTTGGGTTTTGGTTGGTTACTATGGGTTGGGTTGGAACAACATGGAGCATAGGGTCTTCATGAACTTGTTGCTTAGCCTTTGTATGTTGTAAGAGCAATATGTTCACAAGACCTAATGTGTCTTAAAGTTCTTGATATGACTAGGTGTCAAGGGATGTGGTTGTGGCTAGGTTAGATGATGGAGGGATTGATGAAGAAGGATGGGAATACATGGGCATGGATCAAGTTGCATTTGATGTGACAACTTGGGGGTTGGGTACTTGTGAGGCAGCATTGACATACTCCTCATACAAGGGGTTGGTATAGGTGGATGAAGGGTTTGGATTTTGATATGATGGGCTTGGGGAAGAAGGTATACCATATTCATAAGAAAAATTATGATGTCCTTGGGTTGGGCAGGATGTAGCCAGTTCAGGTTGTTCAAAACCCTCTTGGCTAAGGGGCTCTAAGACATAGTTAGAATACTTGTAGATGGCCTTCACTTTGTCCATGTCTATGTGGGTGGTGGTTGTCTCCACATTGTGTGGAAGGGATCCTACTTGAGGTAGGGATGTAAATGGTGATCCAAACAAAGTTGTTTGAACCATACTGGAGAGGTTGGATATCGAAGTAGCGGGAGAACGGGAAATATTTTCCATTAAACAATTTCGGTTTATTACTTTCTTTTGTTGTCTTGTTAGTACCATAAAGTATTTAAACCATAACTTTAAAGCTTATCAAAATTACACAAACTAATTTTTTTTTTTAAATTTAAAGTAAAGATAATAATCAATCCTAGGTTTTATCGTGTGTGGCTTACCTTGTTCATTAATTATTTTATTTTTTTAATGTGATATTCTTTTTATAATTTTAGGTTTGTGTGTTTTTATGTAACTTAATATTGTTTAAAGAAAACAAAGGTAAAAAGCTATGGTTGGTTGGGGCAATGATATTCTTGTTGGTAATGACCTACAACAATTTTTCTTAGGGGTAATCCTATGGTTTCTAGGGCAGATATTGGTGGATGAAAATCACTACCACCATCACCAAATATCAAGCAATTGCTGGTGATGAAATCCAACCACTACTGTTAAAAAGTGAATCGTGCAAGTGTGTGTGATTAATTTTATTAAATATCCTATTCTCTAGGTGTTCAAAAAATATTAAATATGACTAAATTTACTAATATAAATAATAAGCCAACACAAAGATTCAAATTTCACCTAAAGAGAGTGGAGTACACCGCTCAAGACCCCCTGCCTACAAGTGATACCAAATGATATCACAAGAGCAACCGGAGGGTTCGTCCACCTCTTTGCCAAAGGGGTCAGCCTAGGGTAGGATTAATTTATGTGTAAATATGTTGTTCCTATTTAGATATGCAAAATTTAAGTGATCTTTAACTCCTAAATGCAAAATCTAGAATGCTTTTCTGTTTCACATGCACTCAAAAATGCAAACAATCACCTAGATCTACAATTTTAGAACAAGAAATGAAATTTGTGTAAATAAATGCACACAAACCCTAAATGTAATTTGCTAAGGATTCTTTCCCAGATTACTTAGTGTTAAGTTCCTTCTATAATCCAAAAACAATAAAAAGCTGTAGAAAATATAAAATACGTAAATCGTGAAATGAAAAACTAGGGTTATGGGACTTACTTGAAAGCCTTAGCTATGATCCAAATAACTGCCATACATGGTTGGGAACCTATGTAGGAATAGTAGGGCACCTATTTAGGCACATAAGGGTGCCTATGGTCATCTATAGTTGCTTCCAAACACCTACGTAGCCTTTGAAAGTGCTATAGAATTCTACAAAAATCCTAGCGGTGATATCAACAACTTCTGCACTTTTGAAAATCCCTACAAAAGCTAGAAATAAAAGCAAGTTAGAAAAGTAAATCAATTTAAATAATGAAACCCTTGTGGGGTCCCACTATTATCACCATTTGTAGAGCTAAAAGCACAACACTAAATAACAACATAAAATGAACAGATCTAATAAGACAAATGTAATTGCACAAGAAATATTTTTATTAAATAATAGGGGGGAGCTGAAAAACTCCTTTGTACAATTAATTTTGCCTTGATAGAAATGTTGTGATACAATGAATACAGATTTCTAGGGTTATCTAAAACCCTAGCTACAATGAAAAGAGTGTCTTCAACATGCTTCACTCCCAACAAAATGAGTGGATTTCAGGTATCTAATTTTGGACCACTCTAGCTTCAGTAGCTATCCAAAATAGATAAAACCTATAGATCTACATATACACAAACAAAAAAATATATTAATAATACCTTTGAGGGCTCCACAGTGTGAGACTCTCAGATATCAATAAATCCTAGCTATCAATAAATCAAATGGCATATGAAAATATATGGATCACACAATAAAATAACAACTAATATGATTTACCTTGCTTACAATGATGATGCTTCATTGTAGATCCATAGATGTGATGTATTGACCGTAGTAGTAGATGTGATGCAACAAGTCAGTGGGGCGTTGATGATGACAACAGGTTCTGGCAGGACTTCACAAGCTTTGGGGTGAGCTTGGCAGGCTTTGGGGTGAGCCTACAGAATATGATAGGATCTAGTGTGTGTGTGGTAGGCTCTACAGTGAGCTTGGCAGGCTCTATAGTGAGCTTGGAAAGCTCTGGAGAGCACCTACGGGTGGGGGTTAAATCTACAAAATTAGATCGTAGGGATGTGAAGGATATGGTAGATGGGGAATAATGGTGGTGACATGAAATGGCTGAGGATGGATGTGGAGGTGGATGGAATGGAGAAGTCCTATGGCAAGCTAGGGTTTTGGATCTTCAGGGCTCTATAACCTCATGCTTCACAGGGGCTTCTTCACTGATTTCTCTATGTGTGAATATCTTCCAGGGCATTCCAGGGTTTGAGCATTTACAAATTCCCTTACTTATAATCCAACCTAGGGTTTTCTTAGGGTTTTAGCATTACACTTTTAATCGTGTGGCTAAGATTAAATCAAATCCTAAGGCTAAGATTACACTTTAGATATGGCATGTATTAATGAATATGGACAGTGGAGATTAGATTGGATCGGATGATTGAGGTAAATGGGGTTTATAAATATATATTTTATAATAAATATATTATAATATAATATAAAATATTATATTAAATATAAAATAATATAAAATTATATTAAAATAAGCCCAATTGGGTCAGGAAATGGTGGGAAAGGGCTAAAGTGGGCCTTTTGAAGGTGAGAAGGACTAAAAGTGGCTAAATGGATGGTGTAAAAGGTGTATGGTGGAGCAGTGGGTGGTGGGATGGTTAGGATGAAGGATTAATGGCCATAATTTGGTGTCTACACAACATTATCCCAAATTAAATGTACCTTCATTCATTAAAGAACAATAGAGAAATATTGCAGACAATAATTTTAATATCTAAACAATGATAATCCAAATAACATAATTCACCAATATCTATATTTTATAGAAATGCACTCCCTAACAATAAAGATCAAATTTAGAAGCAGATTTCAATTACCCTAGCAGTTAGTAATCCATTAATTTGGCACAAACTAACCATTCAAGTATTCATAGAAATGCAACTAAAGAATTCGAACCTCTGATATCAAAGTATGAAGAAACAAAATTTGAGGTGAAGATCAATGTAATGCTCATTACATTATCCCTTGGGAATATTTATAGTAGCACAGGCAAACACACTAGAGTCGACCCTTAAAAATGAGGGTTTGACCTCTATTTATAGTTTTGCAAAATTAAAATAACAAGGAAAATTGCAAAGATAAAATATTGATAGCTTAGTAGAGAGTTCTTGCTGGAATTCTCTTACTTGTTCAACCTCTAGGAAATCTGTTGCAAGTGGACCACCATGGCATCTTGAAAACTCTACAACTTGTTGGTTGTTCGACACTAACTAGAGTTCTGGCCATTGGATATTGCATATACATCATTGATATTTCTTGGAAGCCCTCTACCACTATCAATCTACAACCGTATCTAGTTTTCATCTTCTTGAAACCCTTGACACTTCAACTTCCTCCTCCAAATTACTATTATAACTATGGTGATAAATTGCTTTTATATGCTTCAGATTTCTTAGCAAAATATCCATCGCTAATATCCCCCATCGTATGGCTATAATTAAATCTAAAATAATATTTATGTAATGGTGGGGGAGAACACATCACCATTCTGCTTTAAAAAATGATGACCTCACCTTCCATGCCTCAGAAATAGCTAAACGTTGCTCTGACATCAAAATGCCTCTTCATTATCTTCTTCTTCTTCTTCATTTTCTTCTTCTGGAGAAGGTTGTTTTTGATGCCTTCCTCCAGAATGATAACCAAAAAATTGAATCATCAATTTCAACTATTGTAAAGCCTATTTACAGGTTTCTTCAAAGGGTTTTTATGTTTCTTTGAGTTGCTTATAAACATATTGTAATCCTCCAATATCCTCATAATTAGCAGCATTCCTCCTGCTTACTAGATATTCCATAAGATCTCTTAATTTGGTAAAATTAACAATTTATTTGGTAGCTTGCTCTTGGGGTACTGGTTGTTTAAGAGAATCAATTCCAAACTCATCCAGTAGATTATCATAAATGATCTTATAGATATCTTCCATAGATATTAAGCTATGATCCTCGATCCATTGGTATTTGAAGCCAACTTGAATCATTTCTTTATTCACATCCATAACATCCCGAATCACTCCTTTAGTCCTATAAAAAAAAACTAGGCTCTTTGAAGTACCTTGTGCTTCTTGACCATGATTTTGGTAGAAACTCTAGTGAGATTCTATTCTTTATTGAGAATTGGTTTAGCAAAATCATTGAGTCTGCTATCAACCAACTTGTACATCTGTTCTTCTAAAATCACCATAGGCTACTTCTCATCGGTGATCTGATCTAGATCTCTCTGAACATTGGGGAGTAAGCGACTAGCATCATCAAGATAGTCAATCATAAGCTGAAGCTTGGAACATTTCTCTTAGACCTCATATAGTAACTCTTTTCTAATATTCTTCAAACCGGACTTGGAAAAACCAAAAGATTTAGCTCTCTCAAGTTGAAGCTATTGTCTCAAAAATTGAATTTATTTTGCTTGTTCTTCATTCAACTTATTTTGCTCTCCTAATAAAGAACACAAGCTTATACTGAGAGGGGGTGAACAGTATAAGACCACTTTTTACTTTTCTTTCCCAAACAATATTATGCAATGTATAGATAGCAATTTCAATAGCAGTAATCAAAGCAATGCACAAATCACCACACAAAATAGAGACACCACAATTTACGTGGTTCACCCAATGTGGGCTACTCCACGGAGAAAATATTTCACTAAAATTTCCTCAATCAATCTCTTGGGAATCCTTTCCCTATTACAATGTTTATGGACCTCTGTCCAAAGGAGACACCAATCCCCTAAATCAAGTTCATGGATCTCTATCCATAGGAGAACTCCTCCTCTGCTCTAGCTGGTGATCCTCTAGAAGACTACTGCCTCCACTACACTAGGCTTGTGGATCTCTCTCCATTGAAGACTCTTGTCCCCACTAGAAGACCTACCCACTACCCGCCTAGCTAATGGATCTCTATCCACTGGAGACTACTATCCTCTCTACTCTATCACCTCCAAAGCTCTATCTCAAATCTGCACTAAACATAGTCCTTCGATCTAGCACAAATCTACTCTATCTCTATCTCTAGTCTGGCACAAACCTATCCTCAAATCTGCACCAAAATCTACTCTCAAATCTATACTAAACATAGTCCTTCGGTCTAGCACAAATCTTCTCAACAAGTCCACACATAACTTATCCAAATATGCTCTACAAGTCCTCTCTAGAACTTGCTCAAATCTGCTCAACAAGTCCACATAGAACTTGCTCAAATCTGCTCAACAAGTCCACAAAAAAATTGCTCAAATCTGCTCAACAAGTCCACACAGAACTTGTCCAAATATGCTCTACAAGTCCTCTCTAGAACTTGCTCAAATCTTCTCAACAAGTCCACACAGAACTTGTCCAAATCTTCTCAATAAGTCCACATAGAACTTATCCAAATCTGCTCAATATCTGTATTGTAAGCTTCCACAAAAGCTCACACCAAATCTGTCCACAAGTCTTCTCAAAGACTTACCTCAAATCAGCTCAACAAGTCCACATATAACTTGTCCAATCTCATAGAAACATAAAGAGAATTGTTAGAGACTCAATATGCTCTATACTAATCACAATGCTCAATTTATTTCAATCACTCTCTTAGAAACATAAGGAGAATTGTTAGAGACTCAATATGCTTCAAATTCAACTCAATGCTCAATCACTTTCTCAACTCAATTCAGAATATAGAATAGTTTGTTTTATGGAACTTGAACAATCACTTCACATACCCACTTGACTAGGTTCAACCAACTTTACTCAACCAAACACTCAATGAAACAACCCTTGCTCACAAACCCTAGTCCAAGCATATGATCACTCAACTCAAAATATTTCCAATAATGCTCAACATCAAATCTCACATAACAATGATACTCATGTTCTTTTCAAACTCTAGTTCAAGTTCTTTTCTCAACAACTCACTTCAACAACAATGCTTATAAAACAATCTTCACATAGCAATGATACTCAATCCTTAGTTCAAGTTCTTCACACTACCAATGACTTCAAAAAAATGCTTATAAAACAATCTTCTCATAGCAATGATACTCAATCCTTAGTTCAAGTTCTTCACACTACCAATGACTTCAACAACAATGCTTATAAAACAAGGTTTTAACAACTCTTTATTCCAGAAAACCTTGAAGCATTAACTCAACTCATTCAATAGGAAACCCTAATCAAGTCCTTTTCACTCCAAACTTATTTTCTAGAAAACCAACCAATCAATTTAACTATGGAAGAATGTGCTCATACCTTTTTCTTGATGATGAAGGAATCTCATAAATCTTCCACAACCATAAACACTCTTTTGCCAAGCTCAAAGAAATTATTAGATAATAATCTTCCTCAAAATACAATGTAAATATCAAGACAAATATACACCTTATCACTCCACCTTTAAGAAATCATTCATCAACATTTACAAAAATTAATATACCACTTACACCTTATGATCTCCCCAACTAAAATAATATTCAATGCACTCTTCTTTAAAAATAACTCAATGCTTAGAAGTTCCCTCTATCCTCTTGAAACTTAAAACAATTTGATGTGACACAACCACTTTATTAAAATAAACTAACACCTTATTCCTCCAACTTATCAAAATTTAATTTCCAACTAACAATCCTTTAAGCAACCCTTTTAACTCCAAACTTTAGGCAACTCACAAAATATTAAACAAAAAATTATTACCTTGCCTTGGATGGGATTCGAACTCATAGCGCAGCCTCAACCAGTGCCCTAGCCATGGCTCCAACCACCATGCGAGCTAGGCGCTCGCTTGGGGACTAACGAGCACCGCGTGCTCCAAAAGTCTCCCCACTTGCCTAGCACAACAAAAACATGTGCCTTCCTTTGGCGCTTTCAATTACCAATGCAACCACCAAAATGCTGCCATCAAGTTTCGAACGTAGGTCTCCTAGCGCCCAACACTTTAACTGTCATCCTCTTGCCACTAGGCCACGCTACCCAGTTGGCGCTTGGTCTTGTTCATTGCTCCTCTTTAAACCCTATTCGCTGGCACTAATCACAAAAATCACTTTCTCTTTTTCGCACGAGTATCAACACAATTGCACGCTTTATTTTTCTGAGCAAAAGGATAAATTAAAATACCTCTTAGGCATTGGTATATATATCGATTTCCCTCCTTCATGCATGACATCGGCGCTCGAATTTCCTTCAACGAATTTAGACGTCGGCGCTCAAATTTCCTTTGGAGCTTATTAATTTATAAAATATTTAAATTCATTTGAATTTAAATTTTATAAATTAATTCTTTAAAACCCTTTGGTTTTATTAAGACCATCTTCCATTGTACACCTTGGTATAAATAATATTTATTAATAAAATTTAAATTCACTTTGAATTTAAATATTTTATTAAATAAATATTAAACCTTCCTTTAGCTTTGCAATAGTCTTCCTTGGGTTTTTATGAAAAACCTTTTAACTTATGCTTCCACATAATATTAAAAATATTATGGAGCCCTTTTGCCTTTAACCTCTGCTTTATTCCTCTTGACCTTTGACATCATCAGTGGCTTATTTTTGGAGATCAATAACAACTCTTGACAACTTTGTTTCTTGACAATTTCCTTGACATTAATGATGACTTCATTTCTTGACATCAATGACAACTTGACTTAATGACTCAAAATGTCCAACAATCTCCCCCTTTGTCATTGATGGCAACCCAAATTATTTTTACTAAAAACTTGGCTTTTTCTTTGTTCTGCTCCCCTTGGAATATTGCTCCCCCTGGCTCAATGCTCTCTCAAATACCAAATCTCTCCCCCTTTGACATCAATGGCAAAGGGTCACCTTTGGGGCTCGGGGCTAAGAATGAGCCTCTTAGCTTAGCCCCTCCCCCACCTTCTCTTGAGGTGGTTAATTCTAGGGTGGGAGTATTTCTACTCCTAGAAAGCATTGTTCTTTACCTTTATCCTCTTTCCTTCTTATCTGATCCTTCTGATTCCTCTGACTGTTTCTTTCCATGTCCATGTTCCTGTCCATGTCTACATTCCTATCCCTGTTCCTATTCATATCCAAGTTCCTATTCATATCCATGTTCTTGTTCCTATTCCTATTCATATCCATGTTCCTGTTCCTATTCCTATTCATATCCATGTTCTGTTCTGTTCCTGTTCATATCCATGTTCCTATTCCTATTCTTGTTCCTGTTCATGCTTGATTCTGGAATGTCTGCTCTACACCACTTTGTTGTGTGACCATCATTATTGCACTTGTAACACTTAATGTTATTATTCCTTGGAGGTGCAAATATCTTAGGATTTCTCCTAGTGAAGCCATACCTTCTTCTATCATGAACCCTGCAATTCATTGCCTTGTGACCAAACTGATTACATGAGTAGCAATACCCATGGAAAAGTTAT
Source organism: Wollemia nobilis (assembly GCA_028583015.1). Lineage (NCBI taxonomy): Eukaryota > Viridiplantae > Streptophyta > Pinopsida > Araucariales > Araucariaceae > Wollemia > Wollemia nobilis. Next base: position 5,247,486 of record JAQPPZ010016059.1, on the reverse strand, counting down.
TTGTTCCCATATTCCTATCTTTCCTATGTCCTGCACTGTGAAGCCATGTGCCCAAACCTGTGACATGAAAAGCATCTTCCATTGAAGCCTCCTTGCCTTGACCTCATTGGTCTCCTAGTCTCTCTTGACCTATTCTGATTGTTGTTCCATCTATATCTTCTTTGTGCATTGTTCCTGTTCTTGTTGAACTCTCTATTGTCCAACTCATCCTCAGATGTCTCACTTTATTTTACACTTTCTTCTTCTGAAGTATCTTCATCTGAAGTTTCTTCTCCTCCAAAACTTGAGGTTGACTCTCCTTCCCATTCCTTTTGATCCTGTCCAAATCCAAGACCTGTTTTGCTTGATGTAGGCTTTTGTATCTTGATGAACTTATCTAAGTTCTTTGAGCTATTTTTGAACCCTTTTAGCTTGACTTTGGAGTCTTCTAAATCTTCTCTTAGTAGTGCCACTTCTTGTGTTAACTTTTCACATTCTAAGATCTTTGCTTCTAACTTATCCTTGAACCTTTTTGCCTTAGCCTTTGATTTTTCTAAATCCTCTATAAGCAATCTTCTCTCTTCATCACATTCTTGAAACTGAATTTCAAGTTTAGAGTGTTGCTTTCTTACCTTATTTACTATGTCAAGGGCATAAATAAGTTCTCCTTTGAGATCATATCCATCCTTTTCTTAATATTCCTCTATTTGTTTACCTTTGTCCACATCTTTATTTTCTATTGGCTTGTCTTCTATAGGATCACCTACTTCTTCTTCTAATGCCATTAGAAGGTTTTCATCTGGTCCTTCAAATGCATCCTCATATTCATCATCACTGAAACTATAGCCATCCCTTGTACAATCATCTTCAAGATGTCCAAAGTTACCACATCTAAAACACTTGAGAATTACTTGAGTCCTTTTCTTAACTTGTTCTTTTTCTTCAATCATAAATAGGACTTCATCTCTATCATTATCTAAAAAACTAGCATCACTATCACTTGAGTACTTACTTGCATTATCCGCATAGTAGCTCCTCTTTTGCCTTTGGAAGAACTTCTTTCCTTGTCTATTTTGTCCATCCTTGCTTTTCTTTTGGTGCCTATGTCTTTCTGATTCCCTGTTCTTGTGATCCTGTTTCTCTTCATCATTGTTATTCTTAGCTTCTTGACAGTCAATTGCATAATGACCATACTTTCCACAATTGAAATATTTAATATATCTTGTATCTCTAGATCTTCTTGAATCCTTATTCCTTCTACCATAATTTGCTTCTTCATCACTGGATGACTCATTGCTTGATTCTGACTTCTTACCCTTAGTCTTCTTGATTGCTTTGAATGTTGCTTCCTTCTGGGGAATAGGATCTTTTGTTCTTATCTCATGTGTTGTAAGAATACCAAGCAACATATCTCTTGTCAAAGTATCACCATCCATTGACACTTCTATAGCAGAAACCTTTTCACTGAATCTTTTTGGAAGAGTTCTCAAAACTTTATCACAAACATCTGATTCATCAATCTTCATTCCAAGTCCTTGCATAGCATTAACAACCTCATCAATTCAAAGTAGATAAGTACTAATGTTTTCCTCATCCTTCATTCTTAACTCTTCAAATTGTCCTTTGAGATTTCACATCTTTGCTTTCTTGACACATTTATCTCCTTCATATATATTTTGCAATTTATCCCACATGTCTTTAGCAGTTTGACAATGCATAACTTTCATAGACTCTGTTCTATGCAAACCTCTCAAAAGTGCATTCATTGCTTTTGAATTGTAATGTTGTAGGAGCTTACCTTCCTTATCTGTAGGAGGATTAATTAAGGGATCATATCCAAATTCAACTGCTTCCCAAATTTCATTGCCAAGTGCCATCAGGTAGATCTTCATTCTCATACTCCAATACATATAGTCACTTCCATCAAATACTGGTGCTGAATTATCTGAGGACACATTCTTAGAATCCATTGTGTTCTTGTTAGCTTTTCCTTCAAGTTGTTAAACTCTTCTGAAGGAACCCACTCTGATACCAATTGAAGAACACAAGCTTATACTGAGAGGGGGGTGAATAGTATAAGACCACTTTTTACTTTTCTTTCCCAAATAATATTATGCAATGTATAGATAGCAATTTCAATAGCAGTAATCAAAGCAATGCATAAATCACCACATAAAATAGAGACACCATAATTTACGTGGTTCACCCAATGTGGGCTACTCCATGGAGAAAATATTTCACTAAAATTTCCTCAATCAATCTCTTGGGAATCCTTTCCCTATTACAATGTTTATGGACCTCTGTCCAAAGGAGACACCAATCCCCTAAATCAAGTTCATGGATCTCTATCCATAGGAGAACTCCTTCTCCTCTGCTCTGGTTGGTGATCCTCTAGAAGACTACTACCTCCACTACATCTGGCTTGTGGATCTCTCTCCACTGAAGACTCTTGTCCCCACTCAGAAGACCTATCCTCACTACCCTAGCTAATGGATCTCTATCCATTGGAGACTACTATCCTCTCTGCTCTATCACCTCCAAATATCTATCTCAAATCTATACTAAACATAGTCCTTCGATCTAGCACAAATCTGCTCTATCTCTATCTCTGGTCTGGCATAAACCTATCCTCAAATATGCACCAAAATCTACTCTCAAATCTATACTAAACATAGTCCTTCGGTCTAGCACAAATCTGCTCAACAAGTCCACATAAAACTTATTCAAATATTCTCTACAAGTCCTCTCTAGAACTTGCTCAAATCTTCTCAACAAGTCCACATAGAACTTGTTCAAATATGCTCAACAAGTCCACATAGAACTTGTTCAAATCTTCTCTACAAGTCCTCTCTAGAACTTGCTCAAATATGCTCAACAAGTCCACATAGAACTTGTTCAAATCTTCTCAATAAGTCCACATAGAACTTATCCAAATCTGCTCAATATCTGTATTGTAAGCTTCCACAAAATCTCACACTAAATCTATCCACAAGTCTTCTCAAAGACTTACCTCAAATCAGCTCAACAAGTCCACACAGAACTTGTCCAATCTCATAGAAACATAAAGAGAATTGTTAGAGACTCAATATGCTCTATACTAATCACAATGCTCAATTTATTTCAATCACTCTCTTAGAAACATAAGGAGAATTGTTAGAGACTCAATATACTTCAAATTCAACTCAATGCTCAATCACTTTCTCAACTCAATTCAGAATATAGAATAGTTTGTTTTATGGAACTTGAACAATCACTTCACATACCCACTTGACTAGGTTCAACCAACTTTACTCAACCAAACACTCAATGAAACAACCCTTGCTCACAAACCCTAGTCCAAGCATATGATCACTCAACTCAAAATATTTCCAACAATGCTCAACATCAAATCTCACATAACAATGATACTCATGTTCTTTTCAAACTCTAGTTCAAGTTCTTTGCTCAACAACTCACTTCAACAACAATGCTTATAAAACAATCTTCACATAGCAATGATACTCAATCCTTAGTTCAAGTTCTTCACACAATTAATGACTTCAACAACAATGCTTATAAAACAATCTTCTCATAGCAATGATACTCAATCCTTAGTTCAAGTTCTTCACACAACCAATGACTTCAACAACAATGCTTATAAAACAAGGTTTTAACAACAACTCTTTATTCCAGAAAACCTTGAAGCATTAACTCAACTCATTCAATAGGAAACCCTAATCAAGTCCTTTTCACTCCAAACTTATTTTCTAGAAAACCAACCAATCAATTTAACTATGGAAGAATGTGCTCATACCTTTTTCTTGATGATGAAGGAATCTCATAAATCTGCCACAACCATAAACACTCTTTTGCCAAGCTCAAAGAAATTATTAGATAATAATCTTCCTCAAAATACAATGTAAATATCAAGACAAATATACACCTTATCACTCCACCTTTAAGAAATCATTCATCAACATTTACAAAAATTAATATACCACTTACACCTTATGATCTCCCCAACTAAAATAATATTCAATGCACTCTTCTTTAAAAATAACTCAATGCTTAGAAGTTCCCTCTATCCTCTTGAAACTTAAAATAATTTGATGTGACACAACCACTTTATTAAAATAAACTAACACCTTATTCCTCCAACTTATCAAAAATTAATTTCCAACTAACAATCCTTTAAGCAACCCTTTTAACTCCAAACTTTAGGCAACTCACAAAATATTAAACAAAAATTATTACCTTGCCTTGGATGGGATTCGAACTCACAACGCAGCCTCAACCAGTGCCCTAGCCGTGGCTCCAACCACCGTGCGAGCTAGGCGCTCGCTTGGGGACTAACGAGCACCGCGTGCTCCAAAAGTCTCCCCACTTGCCTAGCACAACAAAAATGTGCGCCTTCCTTTGGCGCTTTCAATTACCAATGCAACCACCAAAATGTTGCCACCGAGTTTCGAACGTAGGTCTCCTAGCACCCAACACTTTAACCGTCATCCTCTTGCCACTAGGCCACGCTGCCCAGTTGGCGCTTGGTCTTGTTCACTGCTCCTCTTTAAACCCTATTCGCTGGTGCTAAACACAAAAATCACTTTCTCTTTTTTGCACGAGTATCAACACAATTGCACGCTTTATTTTTCCGAGCAAAAGGATAAATTAAAATGCCTCTTAGGCATTGGTATATATATCGATTTCCCTCCTTCATGCATGACGTCGACGCTCGAATTTCCTTCAACGAATTTAGACGTCGACGCTCGAATTTCCTTTGGAGCTTATTAATTTATAAAATATTTAAATTCATTTGAATTTAAATTTTATAAATTAATTCTTTAAAACCCTTTGGTTTTATTAAGACCATCTTCCATTGTACACCTTGGTATAAATAATATTTATTAATAAAATTTAAATTCACTTTGAATTTAAATATTTTATTAAATAAATATTAAACCTTCCTTTAGCTTTGCAATAGTCTTCCTTGGGTTTTTATGAAAAACCTTTTAACTTATGCTTCCACATAATATTAAAAATATTATGGAGCCCTTTGGCCTTTAACCTCTGCTTTATTCCTCTTGACCTTTGACATCATCAGTGGCTTATTTTTGGAGATCAATAACAACTCTTGACAACTTTGTTTCTTGACAATTTCCTTGACATTAATGATGACTTCATTTCTTGACATCAATGACAACTTGACTTAATGACTCAAAATGTCCAAAACCTATATGATCTTTGAGTTTATTGGTTTCTTGGTACTTTTCCTACCAGCCCTTAGTATCCTTCTTCAAAGCCTTTTCTACTTCCTTTTGATTGCTCAGAGTCTTCTGAAGCTTTTCAATCTACTTCTTCAGTTTGCTCACATTTTCTCTGAATATATCATTTTTCACATAGAAGGTGTCAGAGTGGACTCTGGATATAATCAGCTCATCTTCTTCATGAAGCTTGTCAATATCCTCTATGACCTCTTCCACTCGATAATATTGGACAATCATCTGAGTTTCAGGTTTACTTACAAGTGGATTCATACATCTAGATACCCTCTTTCTAGAAACTGGATCAACATACATGTTTCTTCTTATGGCAACCATCCTGTTGGAAGGCTTAGAAAGCTTCTTTGCCCAGAAATCATTCACTTTCTATGTGGTTGCCTACTCTTTTATCAAAGTTATAGGACTTGAAAAACTAGCATCCATAGGAGATGAAGATACGAGAAATGCAAGGGAGGACTAAACTATTGAAAATGGATACGTGGAAGTAATTAGCAATCTCTATAACAATAATGGACTCTGTAACTACTATTGCGGTTGATGTTGGTAAACTCATAGTAATTGATGTAAGACTAATAATTGGGTGAATGGTGGCACTTGGAACAATTTATTCCTTTGATGGGGATGGTGGTAATAGTGAAGATGAAGTTATGGGTGATGATGAAGTGGGAACCTCAGATGATGAAAGTGGGATTTGGGGTGACTCTGGGGGAGATTAGGTGACTTGTACTTCAAATGCGACCAATAAAACATGGGGTGGACCATGAGAGGGAGAAGGTAACTTTGACACATTCTCTTGAATAGAAAGGTAGGGAGACTTCCTTGGGGATTCAGGAGGATGAAGAGAAGAATAGGTATTAGAAACCATACTTTCACCTACATATGTAGGGTGCTCTTGTTCCACCTCTATTTCCTATTACTGCTCTTGATGAGTCAATTATTTTGTAGCTAAAATAGCTACATTTTTGGCAATCTCCTCCATATCTAATATTTATTTCTTTGAAACTTATATTTCCCTTATTTCTAGAGCTCTTTTAGTTCTTATATGAATAAACTAAAATGAATACATCTCACTCTCTGAATCTTCCTCTGTTTCATCTCCTTGTACTACTCCAGTAAGTAAGACTTGCTCAAAAATGGGATGCAATTCTATAGATACTATAGTGGTGAAATAAAGGGGGGTGAACCTGAAACTCTCATCCTTATATATCTAATCAATGTTTGTTTCTGGAGGCTATCCTCCCAGAGCTAAGCATTTAGGCCTAGAAACTGCTTCGATGAATGGAGTGCTAACAACTTTTTCATAAGAATATTACATTTTGCCTAGAAGTTGAGCTCCCTTAGGAAACGTATTCACTTGTTTAGTGGTAGTATAATTTTTTTTCCAGAATTCAACTATTTTTAAAGGATTTTAATGATCCGTGGGTGGAGAGAGAGATTCAGAACTAGCTTTGGAATTTTCAACTATCAACACTATGTTTTCGATGTCCTACTTCTAGGTTATGATATTTTCATCATATTTCTTGGAAAACTCATTATCAATATTCATGCCGAATCTGGACTTAGGTTTTCCAATTTCAACTCTCATTCTCCACTAATTTATAATTTTCACTATGTTCCACAGTTCTACTTTTTCCTCATCTTCAGCAGGATCCTCATCAGGTTGATGGTCCTTTTTCTTTCTAGATTTCTCTTCAATATTATGAATGATGGCTTCTGTTAATTGATGAATTTTCTTTTTGTCTAGATCATAATTCATAATTTGTTCATATAAATCTAACCATGGAGGTAGTTGACCCATTTTTGACACATTCCACTCCAAAAGAGCAGTCTCATCATTGTTTCTACCTTGTTTAAAATGAGCCCTAGGCCTCTTTTCAAATTTGTAAGCCTTTTCTCCATTTAGGGCTACATTCCTTGTAGTGAAAATACCATCAGTGTCATAACTTCATCTTTGGGGAATGTAAAATAGACCTAAAATGTTAAGGTATTGGTCAATATTATCACTCTACCCCTTATTTGTGATGATAATGTCCTCCACGCTGTGGTGTGTAAGAAAAGAATTTTGCTTTCTTCCATAACCATAATTCAAATTGATGTACTCTTCTTGCCTCAAATATTCCAAGGCAAAGAGCCTTTCTATTACAAAATGGATAAGGAGAAAAGGTTTACCCATGAAACCATATAGTTTTATAACTGTGCCCTCAATCAAAAAGTATCAATATCCTTCCTCAACACCCTATGTTCTAAGAATTTTCTTAGCCAAGGGTGGCAATCTAGGGTACTCTCCATACATTATTCTCAATGTGAGTCCAAGCAATTCTAAAATTGAATCTCTAAAAAGACTTACCACTTCTCAAGTGGCTTATCCAATAGTAAACAGGCAAGGGTTCCCCATAATTGGTTTTATCCCTAACTTAAATCCAAGGCATCTTGTCCTTAATGGTAGCATAGAACATCCATACTAGAATTGAGCAATGCTTGAAACTAGGATCATCAAAGCCCCTTTTCATTCTTACCAACTATTCATGTATCATCTATGCAAGAAAGTTTGGCGAATCAAAATAAATCACCCTAGTCCCTCTTTCCTCCATGACTTCCTCATACATACTTTCATTAGAAATACAATAGGCCACGACAATTTGCCAACCATACACCATTCTATCAAAATATAAATGCTCCATACAGGTCAACATAGAGAACAGTTCGGGGTTTGCAAATTCATCAATATGAATAGGAACTTCAGGTATTTCATCTTCCTTTCTTATCATTTTGAAATTGAGATGAAGCCATTTTTCTATAGCTTTCTTCTTTTCTGAAGTTACCAATATGGTATAAGCCCTTGCTAGCAGTGCTATGATAAATGGTCTGGGTTTTGAAGGTGGTCCTACTATGACAAATAATTCACAGTAAAATTATTTGGTAATTGAGAATAGGGTAATGCCTTCAAAGTTTTTTATCATTATATTTTTAGAATCATAGAGCTGACTCATAGTAGAGACCAACTCAGGATAATTATGTGTAGAATCACAGATATAAGATAACAAGAAATATTTTATAGCTATGGTACCTTGTCATCGCATCGACTTTCCTCCAAAGTATCAAAATTCGAAACTCGTCCTTAGAAGGGTCCTCCTTACTCTTTTCATTACTGCATCTGTAAATCATCTAGTTTGACACACATGGGCTTGCAATTATACTTCTATATTTTGTTCTTTTGTGAGAACTTTCTTCAGAGCCATCTTGATAGTAATAATATCAAGTTTTTTTTTGGAATTCATAGTGAATCTTCTGAGTACCGTCTCACTCTTTTCTGCTCTGTGAATGAAATTTGTTACTGAATGAACATTTCTTGAGCATTTTAGTTATTTAATATCTTGGTGCACGTATCTTTCACCATTAATGTGGTTGTTGTGCTATCTACCTGCTGGCACACTTTCCAACTTCCACTCATTTATTTTGATGGCTCAACGATGGCATTCTAAATTTTCATTGATAGAAAATTTAAACTACACTACCACCTCACTATGTCTCTTTGGCTACTCTTTGGTTTGATTGCAAGTTCATTAGCATTGAATGCAGGATTTTATTTCCTCTCCACGTGGTACAGTCATGAAATCATTGCTTGGCTCCACCTTTACTTTGAAATTGGTGAATTGAAGGCACCTTTGATTCCGCTGACACTTAGATCATTTCAAGCATAGATTGTTTACATTGGTTCCATTTCGCTTTACTTTAGCTTCAAAAATCCTTGGATTGGAGACACTTTCACTTATTTTGAGACTTATATTTTTCATCATACGAAAAACAATGCTTACCTCATTTTTCTGAAATTTTAATGCATTTTGATGCAGATTAAAAAATCTCACCGTTCTACCACACTTTACGTGTATTTGAGTGTGAAATGGAACCTCACTGAATACTTTGTCAACACTTAGCCATTTTTTGCAAATATTTTTTTTAATGGGCTTTGTACAAAGTGAATAAAGAAAGGTAAATATAATACAAGGTATATACATATGTTACAATGAGCTCATATTTCAAACATAGTAGAGTTTGAGGTGAAAACCATTTACTGGAATCGGTTGTTTTTTACCTTCTTGATCTTATAGCTGGAACACATTGGACTCCTTGGCCTCCACTATTTTGAAAGGACCATCCTAAAAAGAATCAAAATTTTCATGTTTTCCTGGTTTTGCTCTGTCAACATTCCACCTGAGAACTATATCTCCAACCTGGAATTTTTTGAATTTGGCCTTCTTGTCAAACCATGCCTTAACATCTAAGGAATACTTTTGAAAATTATCATATACCTGAGCTCTATTCTCTTCCAGTTGTAGCAAGTGGATCAACATGGTCTTTACCAAATTTTCCTCTGACTCTCCCTCTATATTGATAAGTTTAAGTGCTGGAATTTCCAAATGAATAGATAGCACTGCCTCTTTTCCATACACTAGAGCATAAGGGGAAGTCTATATAGACTTATTTATAGTAATATTGTCTACCCACAAAGCTTGGTATAGTAATAGGTGCCAACTTCTCTTGTTACCTTCTAGTGATATTCTCAAAATCCTCAATAGGTTCTTATTAGTAGATTCAACAAGTCCATTCCCTTGAGGGTAATAGTTAGAAGTATTCTTAAGCATGATGTCATACTTGCTAGAAAAATAAATATACTTGGCTCCTATGAATGTTGGGCCATTATCACTCACCAAGTCTTCTGGAACTCCAAACCTTGAAACCAAAATTTCCATAAAATTGATCACAACTTCCTGATCTGATTTCTTAGTAGGAATAGCCTCTATCCATATGGTAATATAATATGTGGTGGTCAGGATATATTTGTGCTTTGTTGATGAATTAGGGTTGATGACCCCTATGAAGTTCAATCCCCATTGTTGAAAAGCCTCTTCAACATGTATCGGCCAGAGGGAGAATGAAGCATTCCTTGTCCTTCCAACATATCTCTGGCATTTGTCACAGGCCCTAGTAACTCTGTAAGTATCAAAAAATATAGTAGGCCAATAATAGCCAGCTCTTATAATTTTTAAATATGTAGCTCTACTTGAGCTATGTACTCCAAGTGGTCCTCCATGAAATTCTTCAATGATCCTCTTTTGTTGATCATAGTTTAAGCACTTCAGAAGAACTCCATCCAAGTTTCTTTTGTATAGGCCTTCTGGTAGTAGTACATATTTCAAAGCATAAAGCTTGTATCTCCTCATTTGGGATGCATTTAAATTTAGAGGGCATACTCCAGTTTGAAAGCAATTGGTCATTTGATCGACCCAATCAGAGTCTACTATCCGTACTCCTTCAACCTGATCCTCTTCTGCTATCTAGTAAGTTGTCACTTCTGCTAAAGTTGCAGCCTCTATATGATTTTAGCATAGGTCTCTACCTCTCACAAAATTGGTGGGATGTATTTCTACATCATAATCATGGATTTTGGTAATCCAAGAAGCTCTTTTATCTCCTAATTCACCCTGAAGGATAAAAATTATTACATCTAGATGAACCACATATACCAAGGTTTTACTCTACACCAAGTACTGCTTGAACTTCTTTAGTGACTTCATCACAACAAATACTTGTCTTTCAATAAAGTTCTATTTGACATGGTAATCATGGAGTTTCTGGCTCCAAAAGAATACATGATGCTCTTCACCTTGATCATCTTTTTGAGTAAGCATTGAGCCATAACTTTCTTCAGCTCCATAAGCATAAAGGATAAAATATTTGTTGAAATCCATATTTACCAGTACTGGGCTTGTTGCGATGGACTGCTTGATAATATTGAAATCTTATTTTATGACTTCTATCCATTTAAACTTGGCATTTTTCTTGAGTAACTCAGATATTGGCCTTACTTTCTATGCAAAGTTAGAAATGAATTTCCTAATAAAATTGATCTGACCCAAAAAATTTTGCAAGGTTTTATTGTTAGTATGCAATGGAAGAGCGAGAATGGATCTTATTCTATCTATATCTATGGCCATACCTTCTTCTGAGACCACATGACCTAGCATATTTCCTTCATGGACTACAAAGAATGACTTCTTAGGATTGAGTGAAATACCAAATTCTCTGCATTTTTGAAAAACTTGCTCTAGTTGTGATAGGTTATCTCAGCTATCATGGGAAAACTTAGTCATGTCATCCAAATAAATTAGAATAAATTTGTTGATCAGTGCTCCAAAGGCATAATCCATGACTCTCTAAAATGTGGCTCCTGTGTTGGACAACCCAAAAGGCATTCTCTGGTAGGTAAATGTGCCCCACTTTGTGGTGAATGTTGTTTTATACTGATCTTCATATTTCACCCAAATCTAATTGTATCCAGACTAACCATATAGTAATGAGAACCTCTCCACCCCTGCTACTATATGTAATATTTGATCAATCTATTAGAGGTGATAATGATCCTTAAGGGATGCTTTGTTAAGAATTTTGAAATCTACACACAAACGAATGTCCCCTTTCTTTTTTCTCACAAGTACCAAATTGGCTACCCAGGTTGAATATTTTATTGGGTATATGATATTAGCCTTTAATAACTTTAAGAGCTCCTCTATCATAATGGCTTCGATCCTTGTATTTACAGGCCTTTGCTTTTGCCTAAAATATTTTGCATCAAGCTCTAGCTTAATAGTATGTTGGATAACCTTTTTGTCATATAACTTGAGGTCTTCAAATGACCAAGCCAAAATATCTTGGTATTTTAAGCATAGGGATTTGATATCTTTGGCTTCCTCTAGTGAAAATCAAACTCCAACATTGAGCTTCTTTTCAGTACTGAATTCAACTTATTTATAGATTTTCACTGACTTTCATAGCTTTGGTATTTTTTCTGTCCTCATTATCAAACAGGCTCTCTAGGGTGACCAATCCCCTAGGAATGTGATTTTTTCTTAGTTGAATAATTGTTGATAAATTTCCTCTAAATTTTCTTCTTGGATAGTGGATATACATGCTTCTATTACTAGAAAGTCAACTATTTGTTCATCACTTTCAAAAACCTGCCAGAAAATCTTCTTGTCTGGTACTACAAGTCTAAAAATCATTTTGATTCCTTTGTCCTTATTGATTCCATAGTCTACGAAAGGGTTGTTGTTAGCTCCATTTGCTGCTAAGAAATATGCCTGAGTATTCTTTTCTTTGGGAACACAATTTAAATTCAAGGTATAAAAAGACTCCATCAAATCCCATACCCCATTTTTGTAAGCTTTTAGGTAATGGTGCTTACTGCTACACTTGTTTCTTACTTGATGGACTATTAACTCAGAATCGCCATATATGTTCAAAATTTTTATGCCCATGCTTTCTTCCTGCATCAATCCAAGACACAGGACCTCATATTCTACAACATTATTTGTACATGACCATGTTAGTCTGTAGGAAAATTTCTTTATCCCCTCTGATTGGGACTGTAAAACCATACCAGCTCCTACACCATTTATGCATTTAGCACCATCAAAGTGCATGATACATGTTTCTTTTTCTCTCAAAGACCGATTGGATATAGTAGGTATTTTCTTCTCTGATTTAGCTAAGATACTATATGTTCCCATACCAATTCTAAACTAACTGTAATCCTCTCTGAAGGGCAACTCATCCTCAATATCCAACTCAATATTTTCAACCAGCTCAAATTCTCCGAGGGGGTAATATTGCACATGTCTTTCTCAATATTTTCAATGTGATAAGCTACTGGATTTTTAGGTGTTATCCTTATTCTCTTTCCTTTGAAAGGAATTATCATACTAGAATAATCCATGTACATACATCCACCCAGTTTTATAGTAAATTACCTTGAAAGGCATAATCCAAAATAGGGTTCTAGGTCAACCACAACTATTTATTGTACTATTTTCACCTCAGGGGCTCTATGTAGCCCCATTAAAACATCCTTAATGACTCCAAATATCTTAATAGGTGTTCCATCCAATTGTAACACTCTAGGACAAGATAGGGTATACTCCATACCCATTTCTTCACAAACTGCTTTAGGCATAACTGTAGTTGATGCTCTTGAATATATCATACAATTTTAGACTATCCAACCTTCCATCCTTAGAGAGATATAGAAAGGAGGAGGTTTATTATTTAAAAAAATAGGGGACATCTCTTTATTTTCTAATGGAATACTAAGGATTATAGTGGACTGCTTATCTTATAGATGCTTGTTGAGAGAATCCTTAAGCAGATCTATCTGACTAGGAATGAACAGAGTGTCATACAGGCTGGATTTTAATGGAATATTTTTCATCTCTTCAACAATACTATACTCAAATTTAGTTAGGGCAGGTATTTCTAGCCTTCTTTTTGGCTCACCATATTTTATTTTATACTATGAGTGGCCTCTATTATTTATCTCTTGGTAATTAAGGGGAATCTACGCATTTATTGAGCCTCATATTTAGATCACATCCGATCTCCTTCGGTTTCCTTTTATGATATCTTAGGAAGACTATCTGTCTTCTCTTTCCCTTTAGCTTGAGGGATGGGAAAAGTATCACTACTCCAAGGAAGGGGATTAGTTATTTTTTGATAAGAGGCTTGGAATTACCCCATATTTTGAGGATCTGCTTACAAGGCTTTCTTTCTAGACCTTGTCATAATAGCAATTGAGTTGTCTTCATCCAAATCTTTCCCAACCATGATTTGATAAGTCTACCATAACATGTTTACTCTCCCTTTTTGATTTCTTTTAGCTTGATCCATAGCTTGCTGGACATGGTGCTGGTACATAACACAAGACTATGAGTCATGACGGTCATTACATACCAGACACCAGACATTTACAAAAGTAATATCTAAAGAACACTCATGATCCTCATATGCTGCATTCACTTCGACCCTAGTACTATTACTAGGACTAGGTATCTGATATTTATTTACATATGGGAATATCCTTTGTTGTGACATTTTTAGGTCTCTCTTTTCCATTAAATTTATTCTATTGCTCAGAGTTTTTAGAGTATTTTGTATATCAAGGATAGCAAAAAACTCTTGAGATGGTTGAGAAGGAAGGGGAGAGAAAGAAACTATAGAGGATGTTGGTTTTGGTTGAGGAATGTCATTCATTTGTGAATATGGGGATGATAAAGAAAGGGGATCCATGTAAGGTGGGTTTGCATTTTAGCTTTGGCCATTAGTGGCTTCTAAGTTATAAGGTAGAACAGTCTTGGCGAGTAGTCTTCCCACATTAATTAGGATATTCTCAACATGAACTACTACATTGTAAACTTGGGAGAAGGTTTCTACTCCAGATTATTGCATCTATAGGCCTAAATATGATCCAAAATCTTTGATATAATACATATAAGCCAAACATGCAACTGGTATAGCTATAGAAGGTATTCTCTTCCATGTTCTACTAAATTTGAAATTGAAATTAGAGACAGTTTCTTGCTGAGACTTTTGCATGGATGTAAACTGGTTAAGTAGGGAAAATGGATCTAAAGATTCATTAAACTCTTCCACAAAAGGCTCAGCCAATGCTTTCCATGAAGTATTAGTGTTATTATCTAGATTTCTAAACTAATGCAATATCTTTCCTCTGAAGGACGAGGCTAGGATTCTTACAATAATATCCTCCTCTTTTATGTTGTGAATTGATGCTAGATTTAAAATATCCTTATAGTGCTCATAAGCTATCTTCCTCGATCCATCATAAGTGGGGATAGCTTTAGATACAACCTAGGGGATGACATTCATTTGGGCTAATATCATGGGACCATGTGTGTTCCAGCCAGGGTACTTTTGTAATGGCTGATTAGGAGCCATATTTTACGCTATGTTTTCAAGTGTAGGTCTTATAGGAAGGATTTTGGATTAACAGTAGGATTTTCTTCAGGAAGTTTTTCTTTCGAGAGGAAACCTTGATCCAAACTTCTGACAACAGTTGAACCTCTATAAGGTAATTCACAATAGAAATAGGAGTTAAGGTTATTCCTTTTGAAATACCTAGTATACATGAAAGGACACTGGTCTATAGGGGTAATTCTTTTTATAGGTTTAAGGAAAAGGGAGTCGCCAGGTGAATTTACTGTTATTCGCTTATAAGGTCAAGACAATTCACCAAATCTTGATTCCTTCGGATTGAGATAAACAATAACTCATATGATGGGTTTTCATATTCCTTGTGAAATGGTCCCATCGGGCATGCCAAAAAATATTGAGCACTGAATTTTATCAAGTTTTACTCAATACTGTGGTTGTATATCTTCCTACTTTCTGTATAGGATTACACCCGATAGCCACAAGTCAACACTCAATATTGGATGGACCAAAATAGGAGTATTCAATCCAACCTCTAGAGTAGGCTGGTTCCTTATCAACTCAAAAGGGTGTTGACATAATTATGTTCACTTAGGGTTTTAGATATTAGGATAAGAAAATGATTAGGGTTAGAAAATATGAACAATGGACGGATAGGCTAAAAACATTGCACTACCAAAAAAAAGCTTGAATAAACCAAATTAAAGACACATTACTCAGATCAACATTATCCCAAATTAAATATACTTTCATTCATTAAAGAACAATAGAGAAATATTGCAGACAATAATTTCAATATCTAAACAATGATAATCCAAATAATAGAATTCACCAATATCTAGATTTTATAGAAATGCACTCCCTAACAATAAATATCAAATTTAGAAGCAATTTTGAATTACCCTAGTAGTTAGGAATCCATTAATTTGGCACAAACTAACCATTCAAGTATTCACAAAAATGCAACTAAAGAATTCAAACCTCTGATATCAAAATATGAAGACATAAAATTTTAGGTGAAGATCAATGTAATGATCCTTCCATTAGCCCTTGGGATAGCATAGGAAAACACACTAGAGCTGAGCCTTAAAATGAGGGTTTGACCTATATTTATAGTTTTGCAAAATTAAAATAACAAGGAACATTACAAAGATGAAATCTTGACAGCTCAGTAGAGAGTTCTTGCTGGCATTATCTTACTGGTTCAACCTTCGAGAAATCTGCTGCAAGTGGACCACCATGGCAGCTTGAAAACTTTGCAACTTGCTAGTTGTTCAATGCTAACTGGAGTTTTGGCCATTGAATATTGTATATACATAGTCGATCTTTCTTAGACGCCCTCTATCACCATCGATCTGCAACCTTTTCTAGTTTTCATCTTCTTGAAACCCTTGAATCTTTGGCTTCCTCCTCCAACTGACTATTATAACTCCAATGAGAAATTGCTTTTATATACTTCATATTTCTTAGCAAAATCTCCATCGTTGATCTCCCCATCGTATGGCTACGATTAAATCTGAAATAAGCTTGATGTAATGACAGGCGAGAACATAGTGTCATTCTGCTTTAAAAAATGATGACACCACCTTCCATACCTTAGAAACAATTGAATACTACTCTGGCATCAAAATGTTTAGAAATTGAAGTGGGATGAAATCCGCTCCTTATCCTTCATTTCTCTTTATTGGCGATGAAGCATTCACTAATCTGCACAAAAAAGTCAATGACATCATATCTCTTTCAAAACTTCTACGGATTCCATTCTAGACCTAAACAAGTGCATTGTCTTGTGAACATCATTTCGGACCTGTTATAGTGCAAAGTGAATTCTCCTCCATTTTGCATTGGATTTAGAGTAAAATGTTGCTTGTCACCATTCCAAAAGAAAGTCAAAACAAACATTCATCACGAATCGTATTTCTTATACTTAGCATTATGCCTTATGTTACCATTTCGAACAAAAATGTTCAATGCGCTCTCTGAAATCAGGCGTTCCAACACTTAGCCACTCATAAGGTATTCAAAATATCAAGCGGTCATCAATCCACACTTATTTTACACTGATGTCATCCTTCTTCAAAAAAATTTATGGATTCAGGATGCGACGCTAGTCCAGAGCCAAAAACATAAGAAACTATGTGGAAATGCTCCAAGTACAAAAATTCACTAAGTATTGGGTGGGTTTGTGGCCTTTGTTATGGATCCAATCCAAAATACACTACAAAGTGTGCGGAATGAGAACTTCATACTTAGGCAATATTTTCAAAATTTTCCTAAGTATGTGGCAATTTTGGGCCTACAACTACTAGGACCATGTCTTGAATTTTGTCCTTATTTTTTCCTTCATCTAATTGATACATCAGAGAACATTTTATTTTAGTTATATTTATTATTTTTATTATGTTGATAGCTCATAGGTTTTGGGCACAAAGTAAGTTGTTGAATTTTTATTTAAGTAGGTGATGTTAGCTATAAACCCTATCAACTTTTCCCTTGTCTTTGGATGAATGTGTTCAATGATACTAGATGAGTTTTTTCCCATGCCTCCTCTTGTGTAACCCATTTTTTGAATGAGATCCACCCATATCATGTATCTTTGTTGAATATAAAATCTCTACTACAATGAAGGGTATTAGTCTTTTGGCTCCTTAGTCATGACATTTTGTGATTGTTGCTATTTATTTGGTCTTTCAACTTGTTGAGTGCTAGTTGAACATTTTTTGGTACCCCAATCATATTTTTAGTCTTCTTGTTATGGGATTTGATTACCATGTTCTGATCATGTTCCTTCTTTCTCCAACAAATCATATTTCTCATCATTTTGTTCAAGAAGCCTAATGCTTCCTTCATTGTCATCATTTATCCATTTTTCATAATTTCTATCATATAATTTTTAAAACTTATGGTCTAACCCAAGGCAAAAATATTTTTCTACAAACCACTCACACCTAAAAATCCACCATTCCTAAATTTTCTTTTCATCATGTTCTTGTTTATTCTTCATAGTATTTTTCCTTTCTTTGGTTAAAATATGACTTTTATTATTTGCATGATCATATTGTTTTGCTATATTGTAGAAATCCTTGCAAGGAGATATTTTTTGTCTACTCATATTTATATCAACAAACTCTACCATTGTCCCTTTTGATATGCTTGAAGGTGGGAGGCTCAGTATTCATATTTTTAATTTTAGTCTCAAAAATATCATTTGAATCATATCTCCATCTATCTAGGACTACATTTATCTTGAAGGTTTCCTAAAATTTAGCTTTTAGATCTTCTTTTTCCAATAAATACCTCAAGTTAATTGGCTCATAGATTAAGAGAAAGGTTGTATGTAGAAAGTTTCATTTTTATTCCAAAATATTCATCTGATTAATCCACTTGTCGATAAAATTCTATTCCAAAAATCCAGTTAGTCTTAAGGAAGTACCAAAATTTGATTTCATGCTGAGGGATGCAAAGATAGGCCACTACTCCATTAGTTAGCCAAGGAACTGATTTGTATATACATTCTAAGGAAAGACCTAGGATTTTTTTTATTAAATTTCATATAAAATTTTGAAGTCTTGAGTATTGAGGTCTAATATACTATTTATAAGGCCTTCTATTCTAGGGTTTAGTTTTTTATTTTTAATTTTGGGAAAGCATTTGCTTTGTGCTACAAAAACAACCAAGCTAGGTATGAAGGGTACCTAAACACCCCATATTGGTTTATCTTAATATTTGTGAGTTAGGAATGTATGGTTGAGCTGAGGTATCGACCCAATCAAAATAAATGGGATTTCGAGGATTATTCATAGTATATGCAATAGTTATCTGGTAATAATATACAAAATTATCACTTTCTAGACTAAAAATTATTATGAGCATATAAAACATCTCTTACATGTACTTGAAACTAGCAATCTCTAACGGGTCTTTGGGAAGTTTAGGTATGCACTTTCATAGTTGCTTGTTGAGCCAATGGAATAGCTTGCTATTGTAATATAACTTTTGATTTTCACTTTTGAAATCCTTGGTATGGTGTTTAGGAATAATTCTTATTGCAAATACAACTATGAAATTTTCAAGCTTAAGGGAAAAAAGTACTTGGCCTTTGATATCATATATCGTTCTAGTTTTGGGATCATAGTAGTCTGCTAGTACTTTGACAAATTATAGAAAAGGATGCACATGTCAGGGTATGTATAGTGTTAATAAAGAGTGCCATGTAGCTATATATGGATTCTTCCTCAAGAGTTTTATGGTGTTTTTCTCAACTACATCCCAAAAGATTTTTGTTTTAATAGTGATCTCAGGGTCATGGATATCTACCATGTAGACTTCGAGCTTATTCTATTGCACAATCATTTCTATTGATCTAGTTTTTGGGAAGGGGGTTATGGATTCCCATAAAACGTTATTGTTTTGTGTGTCAATTATAACATAAGGGGTACCTTTATAGATGGAGTCTTCTGGAACTGTTAGTGCTTGCTCAACTTTATTGTCTTCAAACTATCAACATGTGCATGCACCTTAAAATGCATTTTTAATCTTGACAACATTCTCCTATCCAATCACCTCTTGAAATCTCAAAAAGTTTCATGTAATCTAAAATACCATGTGTAATACTTCTTACTTTATTCTAAGGTCTGTTAGTACATATTATTCTATTTACATTATAATACAACTTGAGGTTTTCTTTTCTATGCAAAATGCTTCAAAATTTTATCATTTATGGATAATGGAAAAATTTGACCATTGGCCACAATTATCTCAAATAAATTGTTATGTTTCTTATTACTCTAAGGTATGAGCCCTAGTGAATTGAGACTTTTATGTTTTTTGGACCTAGCTTTTTTCTCATCCTAGTGCAATAGGTTACCTTTTAGAAATTCTTATGACCAAATTTCCATGTTAGATCAACATTTCGTAGAGTCCTATTATTATCACGAGATGTCAAAAGCCTTCTTTGTGGGTTCCTTATGTAATAGCAATCCATTCACTCTCATTTCATAGAACCCTTGTCTTTGAGTGGTTGACAAATTATAACTTTCTATCCTTGCATTATCATAAAATCTTGGTCCATATTTATACATAGCATTAAAATCCTTCATAGAAATTGTAGCTTCCATCTAAAAGTCTCTGCTCACCTCTTTAAGATAGTTATTGATCTCAATATAATATTCTCTAGCCACTTCCTAAATGCACTCCCAATCTTCTTCAACCAAGTTGACCTCTACACAGTCCAAATTATCCTCCAGTTAGTTAACCCTTTCTTCTTCAATTTTCTCAATGTGGAAGAGAGATGGACTTTCCAAATAGATCTTGAAATGTTGACCTTTATAAGGGATGATCATATGAGAATAATCTAGGGATAAATATCCTCCAAGATTGGTAGTGAAATCTTTGGATAGGCATAGACCAAAGTAGGTCAGAATATCCACCATCACCACTTCTTGAATGATCATAAAAGACAACAGCCTTTGAAGCACCATTTGTATGTCTTTGACCACCCCAACTATCCAAACAGGGGTACCATCCAACTATAGAAATCTAGGGATTGATCAAGTGTATTCCATTTGCATTGCCTTTGGCATGATAGTAGTGGTTGCTCTTGAGTAGATCATGTAGTTTTTTACTATATAACCTTTCATTTGTAAATATTTGTAGAAAAGGGGTGGTTAAATATTACACATGTTGGGGCTTGGTTGGTCTTGAAGCAAATTTAATTTTGATAGCTTTTATTATTTAGAATAGATGTTGCTTAACATCAATATGAATAGGAATTTGTTCCTCATCGAAATGAAAAAAAACGTGTTTTTTGAGCTCTGGCGATTTGGCGGGAATCCTTCTGCACTGTCGACGGCCGTGGCTCTAGGGTTTCAGTTCGGAAACCTCCTCCAGCGTGTTTGGGGTCTGTTGCAGGCCTCTGGTCTAGGATCTTTCGGTGTCCCGGGAGGGCCCAATGGGGTCTCTTCCTGGTTCTCGCGAGGGAAAAAAGACCTCTTATGCGGAGATTCTTCGAGAAAATCCTGCGTCTTCCTCTCCGCTGAAGCTCAACGCAAGTGCCTTCCATCTCGCTAGCCAAGAATGCGGGCAAGGGCTCTCCCGGGCACGTAATCAATGGATGTCTCCCGCAATCTGCATCAAGACCGAAAATAGTCATCGAACCGTAGCCGGTTGAAGACACGATAAACTACCGGACCACTCATGATCTGATTTGCAAGTTCATGGGCATTCGACCCACCCCCGCACTTTTTGCATTCCCCGGGTGAGACAAAACCTGGAGCCAATCGGTGAGTACTCCTTATGGCCCATTAGCAATGGGTATTTCATTATTAGTTTTTCTTCCCTAATGGATAGAAACAGAGCATTTGAATCAGAGAAGAGGAGCCATGGCCCGACAGGGTTATTTGTCCAGTCGTGGAGAGCGGGTTTCGACCCTCGCATTGAACCCACGGCTGTCCCGGTTTGGATCCGGTTGTATGCTCTCCCGATGGAGTTTTGGGGTGAGCGGATTCTTGAATTGATAGGCAACTCTCTAGGTAGATTTTTGGGAGTTTCTAAGGATACCATTGAAGGAAATACTACCGTTTATGCAAGAATCTATGTAGAATTGGATATTAGTCAACCGCTACCAGCTGAGATGGAATTGGAGCTAGCAGGACAATCTTGGGTACAGCAGTTAGACTATGAAGCCCTACCTTTCCGTTGTAGAGTCTGTCATTTGCATGGCCATTTGGCAAGGTTCTGTCCAAATATCTTGAGCACCAATGCGGATGCTACACAGGGAATGTCAAATCGCTCCCGAGGAGGTAAGTCCACTTCGGCCAAGGAACCACCTGTCATTCCCACTGGGTCTGAGGGCCAGAATGATGGCTTTGAACAGCAGAAGAGGAGAAGAAACAAAAAGAGAAATGGTAAGGAGCAAGCTCTCCCCAAGCCAACAAATCGGTATGAAATCTTCAAATCTCTTGTGGATCAAGAAGACCAACCTATGGAAGGAGCAGATGGGATCCTTGAGGATAATATTATCCTTACTCATGCTCCTCCTTCCTCAACCCCTGTCCTTGAACAGGCGATTGACTCCTCTGAGACTTTGCACCATGAAAACCTTGGGACTCTGGTTATCCACTCCCCAGCCCAGCCCGTTATTAAAGATGTTTCCATGGGAATTGCAGAAAAGCTCAGAGAAAGACCAGCTCTTGGAATTTCCCAGGTGGAGAAGAGGTCGAAAAATAGTAATTCCCAAGGGGTGGGCAGGAAATCCAATAAGGATCTAATTGCAAGTGCAAGGGGATAAGCTAATCAATGGAGGATTGGCAAGAACAATTGATTCGTATTGCTCCCAAGGTTTCCAATGATTATACAATCTTGGAATGTGAGGGGTTTAAACAATAGAACCCATCAATCTGCTGTTCAAAGACTTTTAGAAAGAAGTAAAACAGACTTTCTGCTCATTCAAGAAACAAAAATGTCATTAGACCTCATGAGTAAAACTGTCGTCCGAATCTGGAGGGGTGCTGGCCATATGGCAGTGGCTGCTCTTGGTGCCTCGGGAGGGATTGCTACTCTTTGGAATCCTTTGGCGTGGATAGCAGTAGATCATATAGCCTGGAGAGGGGTCCTAACATCTCTTTTCAAGAATATAGTTACAGCTGAACAAGTCTTAATTACAAATTTCTATGGGGCTCAGAATACCGAAGGTCAGCGGTTTCAATGGAAAGCTGTTCAAAACATGAGGTCCTCCCGGGAAGATCTTGATTGGATTTTAGCTGGGGACTTCAATGCTAAATTATCCGCTAGAGATCAGGAAGGTGGCATCCCTGTTCTGGATACAGGGGATAGGTCGTTTATTGCCCACGTCCAGGCCTTTAACCTTGTTGACATCAAAGGCCCTGGTACAAACTTTACCCGGACTAATAAGAGAAGAGAGCCATACAAGAGGAGGGTTAAGCTTGACAGGTTTTTGGTCTCGGAGGAAGCTTATGTTAGATGGAATATCAAATTCCGCATCTTGGAGGGCCCAGCTTTTGATCACTCTCCCATTTTGCTGGAGGGAGGGACTATGTCAGGAAAGTATTACAAACCTTTTAAATTTGAAAATTTTTGGTTGCAAAAAGAGGACCTACGAAGGAAAATTCCACAGTGGTGGGAAGAAGGCCGTCCCCCTTTTGGAACAGCTATGTTCAAAATTCACAAACAGCTTCTCTATGTTAAGAGTAAACTGAAACAGTGGAAGCAAACTAACAAATCTGATTTCCAGCTCCAACGGGCCCCCTTGTCGGACAGATGGAATGAGGTGCAAAAACAATTCAGAGAAGGAATTATTTCTGAGCATCTTAAATTTGAGGATGACGCCTTACGCAAAGCAGTTGAGGACATTGATAATCAAGAAGAGATCTACTGGAGACAGAGAGCTAGAAATACTTGGCTATTAGAAGGAGACAGAAATACTAAATTTTTCCATCGCTCTGCCTGTGCTAGAAGGCAATTGAATAACATGGAGTTCCTCCAAGATGAGTTTGGAAACTCTTTTGACACTCTTCCTGATATGCATTCCCTATCTATGGAGTACTTCTCAAACCTCTTCAAGGAAAGTATGCAGCATGATGTGGAAGCTCAAAATGAAGTCATTGAGGGAATTCCCTCTATTATTTCTCATGAAGAGAATCAGTCCCTTCTTAAGCCCATTGATCGTGATGAACTCAAGAAGGTGGTCTTTGGGATGTGCACAGGAAAGTCGCCTGGTCCGGACGGTTTCCCTATTGAGTTCTTTCAGGCCTTCTGGGACATCTTGGAGGAGGACGTGTTGGCTGTCATTGAGGAATCCCGAATTAACAAAAGAATGCTCAAGGCTCTAAATCACACCTTTATCACTTTAATTCCGAAAGGAGAGGGGGGGGCTCACATTTCTGATTTCAGACCTATTGCTTTATGTAATGTGATCTACAAAATTATTTCTAAACTTATGGCTGAAAGACTAAAACCCCTTCTTCAAAATTTAATTTCCCCTGAGCAAGGGGGTTTTGTTGAAGGAAGACAGATCTTGGATGGAGTGATCTTGGCTCAGGAGGCTATCCATTCTATGCATAATTCAGGTAACAAGGGAATGTTCATCAAATTGGATATGTCTAAGGCTTATGACAGAGTAGAGTGGGGTTTCTTGGTCAAGATGTTGGCAGCCTTTGGTTTTTCTCAGACTCGGATTGCCCGGGTCATGAGCCGTATCTCTACGCCTTCATACTCTTTTTTAATTAAGGGGCTTCCCTCGCCACCTTTTGGAGCCTCTCGGGGTCTCCGTCAAGGAGATCCCCGCTCTCCTTATCTCTTTCTTATCTTGGTCGAAGGTCTAGGCGGACTCCTCCCGAGAAGAAGACGTCAAGGACAGACTACGAGAATTAAAATCGGAGCCGAAGTTTTGACTCATTTACGCTTTGTGGATGATACGGGCTTGGTGGGGGTTGCCAGCCTCAGAGAAGCAAGAGGAATCAAAGATACTCTTAACGTCTACCTTCGGGCTTCTAATCAAGCCATCAATGATTCAAAATCAAAAGTGGTCTTCTTCAACCTTGATCAAAGGTCGCAAGAGAGAGTTATGGAGATTCTGGGTTTCACTCGGACCTCCCTTCCTGTTGTTTATTTGGGGGTTCCTCTGCATTTCAAAAAACTGACAACTGATTTTTGGAAGGACCTGCTAGATGGCATCAAAGAGAGAATGAATCATTGGTCTCATAGATGGTTAAGCTATGGGGGCCGACTAACTTTTCTGAAGTCTGTTATTCAAGCTATGCCTATTTACAAATTCTCAATTCTGGCCGCCCCTCCCTCAATCTGGAAAGAGTTGGACAAAGCGGCTAGAAGTTTTCTTTGGGAAGGTGCCAATGGAGAGAGGAAATGGGCCTTGGTTGGTTGGGATAAGGTCACCCAGCCCAAGGAAAAAGGTGGGCTGGGCTTGAGAAGTTCCAAGTTTAACAATCGGGCCCTGGCTGGGAAACTGTATTGGAGGTGGATTTCCCAGCCTTCGTCCCTCTGCAGCAGAATCCTTTCTAGCAAATACTTGGGTCTTGTTCCTCCCAACGACTTGGGCCGCTATCCTCTGGAAGGTAATGGTTCTCTTGTGTGGCAAGCGCTCAAGCTTGGATCTTGCATTATCAAAGATCAATTGTTCTGGAAAGTTGGGAGAGGGGAGAAGGCCCGGTTCTGGACTGACTCTTGGGATCAGCATCCTCCTATCCTTGCAGTGTTTCCTGATCTGCTTCCGCTAAAAATAGCTCTTGAAGACAAAGGTTGGATTCATATTCAGACCTACTTCACTACCAGCCATTTGGGGGAGTATAAGGTTAAAAAATTTAAGCGGCTGGGTGAATGGCCTATTCCAATCCCTCCGGAGCAGGCCCCAACTCTGGAAAAACTTTTGGCTGAAAGGTTTCTATCTGGGAGAGATGAGGAGGATGAGCTTGCTTGGGGCTTCGGGAACCTTGGGGTTTATTCTGTGAAGGAGGGCTATGCTTCGATCCTACCTGAGCCCCCCCCACACTCTTTTCCTGTTCATGAATGGAGGAAGATTTGGCATCCCAAGGGCTGGCCGAAAGTGAACTTCTTTGCTTGGCAACTGATGCATAATGGTATCTTGACCTTTGACAACCTTAGAATTAGAGGCATCATTGGTCCTTCCTAGTGTGTTTTATGTTATAGGAATGAGGAAACTGTGAACCATCTTCTTTTTGATTGCTCTTTCACACAACAGATTTGGCACCGTTGGTTTTCCCACTTTAAACTTCGAGTGCTTGGAGATTTGTCCCGGACCAATTTATGGGAAAGCTGGAAGAGAGGTAGATTTATTTCTAAAGCTCTTCGTACTGGGTGGGAGCTCGGTTTCCTTTTTATTTGGTGGCAGGTTTGGTTGGAAAGAAATGCTCGTATTTTTCGTGAAACCTTCTCTTCGGTGGAGGGGATTTGGCAGGTCATCTGGAGCAAAGTTGTGGAAACCGTTGCCATCTATGCTGAGAAGGAAAACCAATCAGCTTCTAAGCCTTTGAGTGGGAGAGGTGCTGATCTTGAGAGACAGGTAAGAAGTTGTTGGAAACCTCCCCGTAAGGTCGGGTCAAAATCAATACTGATGGAGCTGCTAAAGGCAATCCGGGAAATGCCGGGCAAGTGGTGTTATTTGCCGCGATCATGCTGGGACTGTGCTATATTGGGAATTGCAAGGTCTGGGATATGCCACAAACAATGAAGCTGAGGCCTTTGCTATTAAATCTGCTTCCATCTGGGCCGTCAAGCATGGTCACAGAAAGATAATCATTGAGTCTGATTCCCAAATCTTGGTTGGTGCTCTTGATTGCCTGAGGAACTTTGCCTTAAAAGCTTGGAGGCTCCGGATTTTGGTTGCCCAAATTTTAGAGCTTTGGAAGGAAATTGAGGATGTGATTCCTGTTTATGCTAGTAGATCTCTCAATAAAGCGGCCGATTTCCTTGCTAAGTTGGGTGCTGAGAGAGAGGTTGGGATTCATCTGCATAGCAATTTGTCTGTGGAGAATGCCGAGATCAGACAAGGCCTTGAACAATTTCTGAAATAATGTGCAAAGTTTTTTTTTTTTTTTTGCTAAGGGTCCTTTTTGTCGCGATTTCGCGACATGTTGTCCTGTCGCGGCCGTTGGCTGGTTACTGTCGCGATATCGCGACAGGTTGAGCCTCTGCAGTCTCCGGCTGGTTTCTGTCGCGATATCGCGACATGTCGCGTTATCGCGGGTCGCGATTCCGCGACATGTTGCGATATCGCGACATGTCGCGTTATCGCGTGACGCGATCCCGCGTCTTGTCGCGATATCGCGACATGTCACGTTTTCGCGCCTCGCGATTCCGCGACACGTTGCGATATCGCGACAGGTCCCGCTTTCCAGGTTCGATTGGTGTTTTTACCGCGCTCTCATTCCCTTCTTGAAGTTGAATAGCAATGTAAATATTTCGTCGTGTTTTCGTGACAAGTTTGAGTTTTGGAAGCTGCATGGTTCTTCTGTCGCGATTTCGCGACACTTTTGGCACTTAGGCGGCTGGGTGGAAAATTGTCGCGATATCGCGACCTGTAGTGATGATGCGACATCGAGCTGGTTTTTGTCGCGATTTCGCGACAGGTTGTGCCCTCCTGGTCTCTGGCGTATTTCTTGCGCGATTTCGCGGCATGTTTGGCTCCTTTGCGATCGGGTGGTTTTCCGTCGCGATATCGCGACCTTCATGAGGCTTGAATGTTGTTTTCTGTTTCTGTCGCGCTGTCGCGACGCTTTCTGCGGGTGGCTGTCGAGGGCCCTTCCTGTCGCGATTTCGCGACATGTCGCGTTATCGCGCCTGTTGGTGCCAAAGTGGCCGTGACGGGTTTTCCTGTCGCGATTTCGTGACATGTCGCGTTTTCGCGACTTGTTGCTGTTTCGTGCCTTCCGTTCTCTGTGCCTTGCGGTTCCTAGCGTTGCCTTTGTGCGCCTTCCTTGCTGTTTTGCTTGTGGCTCTGGCTCGGGATGTGTTCTCTCCCGCTTGTATCTGGTTCTTGTATTAATACAAGTTTTCATTTTTTCAAAAAAAAAAAACATCAATATGAATAGATCTATCTAGACGTAAATTAGAAATGCACTATACATGCTTACCTTAGAAGGAGTTCTTTTGAGTTCTTCAACAATACTATACCCAATCACTCTTGGTAGCTTTTGATCCTTCTAGTAAGGCTCCTTGAACATTCTATGATATTTCTTAGTGTCTTCCAACCTTTTGTTTTTGGTCATAGAGGGATACCTTAGCCTTTTTAGTGCTTGTTCATTAGGATCCTCCTATATTACCTTCACTTTTGTTAGTTTTTACCTTGCTAGTCTTTTTTCTTGCTCTTTGTAAGGTTGAGCAATGACTTTGAATGGCTACAAATTTTGTGGTTCCACTTGTACAGTCCTCTTTTTGGATCTGGTCAAGACATGAGTAAATTATTCTTCCTTGTATTGTTCAACTTCCATGACATGTTCTAGATTTGTTAGAATATTGATTACCTCTTTTTGTGCATTTTTTGCCCTTTCTATTTTCTTTGTTGTTGCTAACTCAGCTTAGTGCTAATAGATCATACATGTGTTTGCATTGTGGGTATCATTATAGGCCAAGCACTAGTAACTTTTATGAGACGCGAAAGTAAACATCATCTCCTCTAGTTCATTATATGTAGCATTTGTTTGTTTGGTGATGTAGGGAAACTGCTTAGGATGATAGACCTCATATATTTTTTCGTATTATACCTCTATAGCACAATGATTTTATTGTTCAAATTTTTTAATGTTGCCCTTAACTCTAACAATTTTGTATTTTCTCTAGATTTTGGAGTTGGTAAGATAGGGATAGATGGTGTAGTAGGCTTAGGTAAAGCTCTAGGTGTCAATATAGGAGCATATTGTGGCACATCAGTGGCTAGGGCTTGTTATGTAGGTTGTGACAAATTTGGAAAATATGGCATAATAAACTTGGGGGAGTTCTTTAAAAATGATATTAGTGAATTTTTTGTAGCAATTGCAACTCAAAATATTTGAGGGAATCTCATCTCTTTGTTTAGAAAGATCTGGAGGCCTAGATTTGGGTCAAAGGATCTAATGCAATAGATATATGCTTGAGGCTGGGAAGGTTTGATGTCTTGAGGAATCTGCTTTTTCATATTGGTGAATTTGATGTTAAAATCAATGATATTTTCTTGTGGATGCCTCTAAATGGAGATGAACATGGTAAGCAATAAAAATGAATCTCCTACCTAGTTGAATTCTAAGATGGATGGTTTGGAAAGTTGAGCCTATGAAGTACTAATGTTATAATCAAGGGATATATACCATGTGAGCACTTTCCTCTAAAATATATGACTAGTAGCCTTACCATACCATATTCATGTTGGATATTGTGAATAGCAGCTAAGGTGGTCATATCTTGGTAGTGCTCATAGAAATGTTTTTAGTTCCATCAAAAGCTGGTAAAGCTTTAAGATAATATTGAGGGATTTCATGGATATCTATAAGGAAGAGGGGACCATTGCTATTCCACCTTGGGTAGATTTTTTTGACCATATTTTTGGATGGGGACTATTAGGATATTGACTAGGAAAGGATTGTTGAGAAACATCACTTTGAATGAAAGGAACTCTAACTAGAGAGTGGAATTTCCTTGATATTATATGAGCTCTTTGGTTAGCTAATTCAACAAATTTCATGGGTTCTTTAACCTTTATGACCTCCAATCTTGTTAACATGTTATTCTAGAACTTATCCCAAGAGCTTGTTCCTTTAGAAGAGTCACTAATCTCAAGTTCTTTCGATAGTGGAATCACTAGGTGACTGTGTATTCTCTGCTTGTGAGGTCAAGATATAAACTAGAATATTGGTTCCTCTAGGTAAATGATATAAATATTGAACAATTGATCACATTGATAATGCATTTGTGGAGACAAACCAGATAGGTTTGGTCCCACCAGACATGCCAAAACCTCTTGGTATATGATCTACCTAATGGATGGAAGTGCACCCTTGACTATAAGTCTAAGATTATATGGTTCAATATTGGTCCTTATCCAACATCTATAGTAAGTTGATTCGTTATTGCAAAATAAAAATAAAAATATGGTAGAAAATTAGAGTGAGAAATGGAGTGTTAGGGATAGAAATTATGGATTAGATGCAAATGGTATTTGGCTAATAACATTATCATATACTATGCAAAACACTCTACAACTAAACTACATACAAGGCCTAATAGACCAGTTACTACATAAAGTATCATTGAATATAAATTGAACCTAGGTCATGCTTTCTGCTACTCTAATAGCTCTTAACAACCTAAGCAAATTTTAAAAAAGAAAGCAAAACCATAGAATCAAACACTAAGCATCCTTAATTCCAATAGCCATGCCTAACATAATAGACTACTAGACCTCTCATAGAGCTTCTATCTAGGGCCTATGGAGTATATGCATATGAAAG
This sequence comes from Wollemia nobilis, assembly GCA_028583015.1. NCBI lineage: Eukaryota > Viridiplantae > Streptophyta > Pinopsida > Araucariales > Araucariaceae > Wollemia > Wollemia nobilis. The sequence goes on along the minus strand of JAQPPZ010016059.1, from coordinate 5,217,497 downwards.
AATTTAATAACACAATGCTAGCAAAGCTCAAACAACAAGATAATTCATTAAAATTGTAGAGTATAATTATATAATATACAACAAGCAAACACTCAAATTGTTGACCCTCATATTAAGGTAAATGCCATTATTTATAGATTTTTGTACTAGCCTAGCTTGTTATTTTAAGGATGAACTTCCATAAAATTGAAAATATAGGCACCACCTAGCTTGTTTTGGAGCTCATGCTTCATCAACATGCTAGGAATAAGAGGACATCACTTTTTACTCTATTTTTACCAATTACTTTTGATGAACATCGTCCACTATTTTTAGCATGCACATGTATTTAGTGTTTGTGCCACCTAAACATATTTGAAATTCTTCCATCGTGCCTTTTTGTTGTGCCAACTATTAGATTTGTAGGGAACTCTACTTATGATTATGGAGGTCAATGTTATTGCAGGTTTAAATAGACAGCTTATAACTTTCCTATAACTACTTTGCCCTAGATGACTAAGAAGTGTCCAAGTTACCCATGCCTCTAATGCATATGATCTCCACTGAAAGACATTTATTCGAGAGCTATCTTCCTTTGTTGTTATATAATGCAAGCCTCTACTAGTCATTGTGAGTTCAAGGACCTTGCTAAAGCTATTGTAAGGCTTCATAGCTTTTGACCACTAGAAAATGCCCGATCACCCATTCACTTGCACATTCATACATCTAGTTATTCTAAATTGGTTGAAATTCCCTACCTTGGTTATTTTTAGGTCCAAAAAGTTACTTTCTAGTTTTTGACCAAGTCCTATTCAAAGACAATAGGCGTAATAATAATTTCTTGTAATTAATTATCAAAATTTTACAAAAGTTATAGTCCAACGAAATCACTACATACTATCTATGTGGGAGCTCTCATGGACCTACAAATGGTAGTATTATGTATCTTATTGTTGCTAGACCTGACATCATGCATGTTGTAAGGTTGGTTTCAATATTTATGCAAGATCTAAGAAAGATTCATTTTTGTGTAGTAAAAATAATACTAAGGTATGTTTGTGGTACAAGCAATTTTGGTATTTTGTATAAATGAATTGATAACTTTAGATCGATTGGATATACAAACAATGATTGGGTAGGATCCATTGTTTATCAAATGAGTATTTCAGGATGTCTATTTAGCTTGGGATAGGGTGTAATTTCTTGTCTTCAAAAATAGAAGCAAAATATCCTACAATGACATCAAATTTATGTCAATCAATTTGGTTGAAGAGAACTGTAGTATATTTAATACATGAACAAAATATGTCAATAATTATTTATTGTCACAATAACTCCACAATTGTCATAGCAAAGAATCCAGTATTCCACAATCTTACTAAGCATATTGATATCAAACATCATTTTAGAAAATTTTATAAGGATGAGATAGATGTTAGGTGTTACTATATTAAGCACTAAAAGGAAGAATGATAAGGATGATTCTTAATGTCCAATATTTTATTGCATGCCCAAGATTTCACCGCTTGAATGTAAGACAAGTGTCGAATATCATGTAGAATACCATAAACAAAAACTGCTAGCCATAGAAGTTCCAAAATAAAGAGAGAAATCTTTGTTTCTTAAAGACTTTATTAAAATGCGATATCGCGACATGTTGCGTCGGCACGGCCGCCGAGGAAAAGTTGTCACGATTTCACGACATGTTGCTTCGTCGCGGCCAAGGGAGGAAAGTTGTCGCGATATCGCAACATGTTGTGTCGTCGCGGCCAAGGGAGGAAAGTTGTCGCGATATCGTGACATGTTGTGCCGTCATTGCCACCGAGGGAAAGTTGTCGCGATTTCACGACATGTTGCGTCGTCGCGGCCAAGGGAGGAAAGTTGTCGCGATTTCGTGACATGTTGCGCCGTCGTTGCCGCCGAGGGAAAGTTGTCACGATATCGCAACATGTTGCACCGGCACGGCCAAGGGAGGAAAATTGTCACGATATCGCGACATGTTGCGTCGTCGCGGCCAAGGGAGGAAAGTTGTCGTGATATCACGACATGTTACGCCATTGCGGCCGCTGGAGGAAAGTTGTCGCGATTTCGCGACGTGTTGCGTCGTTGTGGCTGTTGGTGGATTTTTGTCACGATATCGCGACATGTTGCTCCGTCGCAGCCAAGGATGGATTTTTGTCATGATTTCACGATAGGTTGAATTTTTTGCGGTTAGAGGAGTCTTGTGTCGCGATTTCATGACTTGTAGCTTTTTCGTGGACAGAGGTGAAGTTGGTGTTTGCTGCGTGTTTTCGCGATAAGTTGTTGTAACAGACCTATCAGCTCTCTCAGCTAGCTTGGTATTGGTTCAAGATATTTGGATCCAGTGCAAATCTTCCTCTTCTCTTGTAATCATGTGCTTTCATTATTTTTGGCTGGGATGTGTCTTATCCCAATTGTAACTGATCAATGTTTTAATACAAGTTTTTTCAATTTTTTCAACAAAAAAAGAAAGACTTTATTAAAATATTATTTTTTCTTTTGTTGAAGTAATGCAAAGTATAATAAATGGCACAACTAGCGGTCACACTTGCCTGACGCACAACAATAGAGGACCTCCCTCCCTCTGATTCGAACTAAGGTCATTGAAATGAAATGCCAACGACATACCATTAGGGGGCCTCCCTCCCTCTGATTTGAACTAAGGACATCGAAATAAAATGCCAACGACATATCATTAAGAACCTTTATCGAAATAATTAAAATACTAATAATCTTAAATAAACAAGATTACATGCAAAGATATCTAAAATTAGATGACATCAAGTTTTGGAAACCTATAAATAATTTTTTTTTGTCTCATATTGAAAGAAATTATTTTTGTATCATATTGAAAGAAATTGATAAATAAAATTGCAATATGTAAGTGCTTCTTTCAAATCTTGATAACTTCATTTTTAGAGTTCCAAAACCTTTACTATATAACTATTAAAATTATTTCTAAACATTAATTTTTTTATGAAGAAATTTTTCAAAAAGTAATTTTTATGAGACATTATAATAATAAAACTTTACTTTACACTCTTATTTAAAAGACCCATATTCAAACCTTCTTTACTATTCCTCATGCTGGCAAGTCTGGACAAGCTGATCCGGTAGCAAAGCAAACAAACCATTTTTATTTGTGATTACTTCTATCTGGCTCGATTCTCATTTCAGCCATTAGATACAGCAAACGCAAATGTTTAAATCGAAGCAAGCAAACCATTTTTATTTGTGATTACCTCTATCTGGTTCGATTCTCATTTCAGCCATTAGATACAGCAAACGCAAATGTTTAAATCGACATTAGAGTAACATCCAATCATAAATGGATGCTTCCCCGACCGTGGGAATCTAGTATGTTGTATATTCGAGAGAGACAAGGAGAACAGTGCTGGTATTAACGTGGGTCACGGATGACGAAAGAAAAATCTGATAGCTTTTCTTCCCTAGATGTTCAAACCTGTTTTTTTTTAAACACAACTAGTTGTAACATTTTAACATTTACAGTCATTTTCTATTATTAAATAGGGTTCGAATCTTGGGCTGTTCTTTATGACTCCTACGGCCTTTGATTAACGTTAACTCGCGTGAGATGAGGACCGACTGCCATCGTTGTGGATCTGGCGCACACTAAGACTACTTCCTTTGCTAACTAACACCACCAAAATTTAAACCTAAATCTCTTCTTGATAAATATCCATACAAACTAATACTATTCAAACCAAAGTTGTAGAGTGCCACGTGTCGAGATCTTGTACCTATGTCGTGGTGGCTCAACATATTTAGATATATATTTTTATGTTACGCACGTTTACGGAGACTTTAGATTAAGAAAAGTATTACTGGGCGTGAACGACTCATTAACTTAAAAAAAAAAAAAAATCTTCACTTGTTACTCCGTCCACTCTTGGAGTGAAGAAAACACAAATTATTATTGCAAAAAAAAAAAAAATGATTGTTGTAATTATTATTGAAAAAAAATATAAATGATTGTTATATATTCTATTTAAATATTTTATAGACGGTGTTGCATCTCATTCCACTTATTTTACTTTATACATTGTAATTTAATTATGTATAGGTTGTTGATCCAATGAATTTATAGTTAATTGAAAGATGATCTAATGGATTTAGATTTAATTGAAAGAAAAAAAACATTAATATATAAAATTAATACAATGCTTACTCATGTATGCAGCATGTATATTATATTACTTTGAAAAGACAATTAACAATATATTCCAAACCATTGAATGAAGGTTCTACTGGCTAAAATTTTGAGTTAAAAATAAGGGTTTTTTGAGAGGGGTTTTGGTCCCTTTGTACTAGGTTTAAATTTGGGTCTTATGAATGAAAATAAAAAAAACATACCATTATGGTAGATTCAAACCTTAGAAGTTCTATTTAAAGTTTCAAAGTCTTATAACTAAATTCATTTAAATTGTACAATAATATTTTCTTAATATTGACTATCTTATTTTGGAGAGTTGTCACTCTTATCCAAGAATCTAAACTGTTCATCTACATCCATGATAACATCATCAATCAACATATTTACAGGGAAGGCAACCGTGTTGCTGATCTGATGGCCAATCCCGGTCTTCGTTTGGAGTCTCCAAGTTTGACGAGCGAAATTTCCTCAATCTCTCATTGGTGTGCCCTCTAATGATTGGCCCTCAACAATTTAATTTGCTTTCATGGCCCCATTAATAATCGTCCACTGTGTCTTTAGTGACGTCATTCCCATCATCCCTGACCCCTTTCATCCCATTACCACCTATCATCTCCATCATGGACCCCCTACCCATCCCAACCCTACCACCTATCATATCCATCCTTGCTCCCCTACCCATCCCAACCCTTCCACCTGTCATCTCCATCCCTGCTCCCCTATCCATCCAAACCCTACCACCTATCACCTCCATCCCTACCCCTCTGCCCACCCTAACCCAGAAACCTGCCACCTCCATCCACATCACTCCTCAAGCCCACCCCTAACCCTTCGCCACTTGTATTTCCTCCACTTTTGCTTTGTTTTTGGTTAACCTTTATACCAAACCCCTCCTTGCCTTGATGGGTTTTACCGCCACCTTAGGCTCCTTGTATGTTAATAATTCCCAAAACGTCTTATTCACTAACCTATGAGTTACTCATTTCCAATATTATTATTCCACCAATAGCAATTCTAACCCGATTCAACTTTGGGTGTACCTTTCCCATGCCTTGAGCCCCTTACACAATAAAGCTAATCATTCCCAAGATGCCCCTTACACAATAAAGCTAATCATTCCCAATATGCTCATGTCTCTTAAGGTAATCTTGGTTTGAACCAACCATGGGTGTTCCTTCCCCATACCACGATATTCTTGCATGACAGGGCTCACGCCTCCAAGATCAATAGCATCGTTAACCATCAACGGTCCTCGAATAAATTCACCTCCAAAAGCTTCAGCATGCATCCCGTGCAAGCTACTTGAGGCATATTAATCTCACAACACTATATAGAGGCCTCTAGGAAATCCTAATGCCATCACTACCCAAATTCCCTGGCCTCCCATTGCTTCATAAGTAATTCTATCTTCAAAGATTTACCATGTTGGTTGAGAATGACTGCCTTGGAGCCTAAAATCCTTCAACTTGACCCAACTGTTGAGTACATCCTCGACAGTCATGGGTTCCTCCATTTCATGAAGAAATTCAACGATAATGATGCTGAGGTTTTTGAGGAGTTTGTGAAAACCTAAAATCATGGACGTGTTACTGTTTGAGGTCTACAATTTAAGGTGAGCATCTGGCTTCTTGTAGAGATTATAGAATTAACAAATGATGGTCGAGTCATCAATCGAGATAGGCATTCCATGGTTGAGGAGACCAACCCTTTCATTGATAAGGGTAAAAAGCTTGTCTAGGAGAATGGTGGAGTCATTAGGAAATCCCTCCCTAGCCCTTGGGACAAAGTCATGATACCGATGATGCAATATTTCACTATGGATAATATTGGTTCAGCCCTCTTTAGCTTCCACCTAGCCTTCTTGAACCACCTACAGGATGTGAAACTCATCAACATTCCTAACTACCTTTACCATTCCATAAATATTGAACCACCTACGGGATGTGAAGCTCATCAACATTCCTAACTACCTTTACCATTCCATAAATATTTCCATCGACAGTGTTAGGAAAAAAATTCTTCCCAACCCATCCAAAAAGGCCTTCACTTAATTCTTTACCATGATGCCCTCCACAAAAAAGCCCAAAATGCTATAATCATTATAATCTCATCTGAGAAATATCCTATCCTCAAGTTAAGCCAAGAAAACCTAGATGTTGTAATTTCCAATGATAATGATGACCTGAGAATGAGTTCCCTATTTCTTCCAAATAGGGCAAAAAGTCTCCCATTGGGCTATCGCTTGGATCCACTTTGTAGTATGCCATTCGGCATCGGTCCACTCGAAGCAAAGTAGATGGGACTAAGTGCAAGGAGAGCCCTGATGTCATGCAAAATTCTCCTTGGCTCAAGCAAATCAAGATGGAATTTTCATCCATGAAAGTGACAATTGAGGATGGCCTCCCTAGCATGAGGTTCTTCGAGATCTTAAGTTAGTTGGCCATGAATTTGTTCTAAAATATTGTCCTTAACCCGCTTGCAGGGACTGTGGTTACCCTATTTGCTGCTGCGAATGCAGCCAAATATGCATGGATGTTGTACGATCAGGATGCTAAGGTCCTGGATGAATTTTATTGTCATCTCAAAGACCTTCAAAAGAATGAGGATGCGAAGCCTACTGACATTGTTGATGTTGAATGAATGATTTGGTACCCTTCCTCCGCCATATTGGGATCATATTTGCGGCCTCCATTTTCATCCTTTAGGTCAATTTTTTTGATCTACCTATTTTTGCTGAGGTGGACCCGCATGTGGTTTTTGTTGTCTAAGGTCTTAATGACCTATTTTTTATTTTTGTTTGCTATCTTGTTGACATCTCCAAATGTCGTTGTTGTAATTAGTCTTTTTGACTTTCTCGGCCTTGTCTTCTCTTTGTAATAATATTTTGGGGTCCTTTCAAAACCCACTCCATCAATAAAAAAAAAAGATGAGTGTCTTTGGTTTCACAACAATAAACCTTATATTTCAACTAAAACAAATTAAGCAAGGTTTTGAAAGGATTTCCCTTTTCCTTTTACACCAACTTAGTCACATTGAGCTATATAGCCTATTTGGTGCTATAGATAATTGAACCTTGATGTGGGCTACATCATCTATTTGTTCTAACCATTGAACCAAGGTCCCATTGGCTAACAAATTTGAGTTAAAAATATGATTTTTTGAAAAGATTCATGGTCCCCTCATACTGAGATTTGAACTTAGGCCTCGTGAATGAAAACCTAAAAACATACCACTATGATAACCCTTAAGAGATAGGTTTTTGAATGGGGTTTTGATCCCCCTTGTACCAAGGTTTGAACCGGGTCTCCTAAATAAAAATCCAAAAACATACCACTAGGTTATCCCCCTCTCTCTATATATAACTTTTATTAATATAATAAAAATAATAATTTTAAACTATATAGTAATTTAAAAGGAAAACATGACCGGATTTTCTAATAACCATGTATATTGAAGGACTTTAACGTCTTTAGTTGCAGCTCAAAAAAATTTCCACCACCTTTCTATGAAAAATATCTAGCATTTATCAATATTGAAGTATTATTAGGAGATAGATATCTTATGCTACTCATTGAAAAAGCTTAAAGGTTTGATTCTACTCCACAAATTTTACAACTTTTTTAATCTCAAATTTTTGTATATGCAAAAATAAAAAATTTAAGTACACTTCAGATTACTCCTGGTAATTTGATATCCTTTTACTTTTAAAATAAAATCAAGCTTTTGATGGGGATGTACTACATTCATGTAATACCAGTTACTTTAGATATCCTCAAATCAAATGTCTTAAATACTTAGGTGTTCCAATTAATCTAGGTACTAAAAAAAAAGAGCATTGGATTTGGTTGTTACAGAAAGTGATGAACAAAATTTAGTGGACCAACATATGGCTTTCATCAAGAGGTCGAAAAACTCTTATCGAATCAGTTCTTCAGTCTATTCCTATATTTTTTCAGCAGTTTTGAACATCCCCAAGTCAATGCTCAATGAACTAGGAAAAATTAGTCACATATTTCTCTGGAGAGGTTCAAAGGTTCAAAATGGAGAAAAAATGGGCCCTAATAAGGTGGAAGACTCTATGTTTCCTACTCATTAAGGGAATTTAGGTCTTAGATCAGTAGTCAATAATAATAAGGCTTTGGTAGAAAAATTATATTGGAGATGGATTAGCCACCCCAATGCCTTATGGGGCAAAAAACATAGAGCTAAGTATGCAAAAAATAAAGGATCACCTAACTTAATTCGTCATCAACTACCTTCTAAAGGGTCCTCAATCTTAAAGGTCCTAAAAATTGGAGAGGAGTTGATAAAGAAAAAACTCTTTTGGATAGTAATTTTTTTTTTAAATAGACTCTTGGGATGGACACCTTCTGTTGTCAATCCAACATCCATAAATGAGGCCTATAATGAAGAAAATGCATAGGATGAATTGAATAGAAGTTGTAAAACATTATACAGATCAAACAAGAAATGTAAAGGTGGGAAGATGTTGGATCCCTATAGAAGGTTGGCCAATAAAATTTTTTGAAGCTCAAAAATTTTTTATTCATAGAATCCTTCAAATGAGATCGCCTTCATGGTAAAAATTTGAGGATTGTATTGGTTGGAATAGTTCAAGGTACAGTGAGTACACTATTGCTCAAGGTTACTTAGCCTTAAGATCTATTAATCCCCATCAAAGTTAAGATATTTTCGAGCAGTTATGGGCTCAAAAGTTATGGCCAAAAGTTATATTTTTCAGCTAGTTGTTGCTCCATAAAAGGGTTCTCATAGGAAGCAACTTATGAATAAAGGCTTTAATGGACCCTTTCAATGTGTAATGTGATGGGATAACAATGAAATTTTTAACCATTTGTTCGTAGAATTCCCTATAGCTACAACATTGTGGAAGAATATGGCTTCCCTTCTAAATTTAATATGGTCCAATGAATAATCCATAGAACAACTATGGAGATATTGGATCAAACAAGAAGGAAAAATATTAGTATGTGAACCAGATAGTTTGGAAAGGTATGACTATTCTTCTGTGGAACATATAGAAGGAGCAAAACAAGCAAATATTTCATCATGAAAGTAGGGACTTCCACTATGTCTAGCTAAATACCATAAAAAATATTAGAGAGACTATCCAGTATTTATTAACTCATCCACACAATTCAAATCAACTATGGGAACAAATGATGATTCGATTAAAGTTAAGAAATAGATTAGCCCAAAACAAAAGGAATAAAGGGACTAGTCAAATTATGGATAAAACTCAACAATGGTATCCTCCCCCAAAGAACTTCATAAAAATCAATACTGATGGAGCATATAGAGGAAATATTGAAAGAGCTAGTATAGGAGGGATAGGTAATTGGAGGATGGTACTCTAATTTTTACTTTTGTAAAAAAGTTAGGAATTTTATCCAATAACTTAGCTGAAGGGTAGGGTATTTTGAGAGGTTTGTAGGAGGCTCTGAAGGCAGGGTGGAAAAGGGTGATTGCTGACTCAGACTCTTAAGTTATGATCAATTATCTAAAATCAATTTCATGGTCTAAGAAGGTGGATTGGAGAATCCAAAAAATTATAGATAAGATTAGGTTAATCATAAATAATTTTTAGGAGGTTGTTTTCAATCATGTGCCTAGAGAACAGAACAAAGTGGCAGATGCTATGGCAAACTAGGCTCTTGACAAAGGATATTTTAAGTGCTATGGTTATCCTCCTAGGTGATGGCCAAAAAAAATTAGAACTAATCTTCTCCTTGTTCAGTCTCTTGATGGTAATGCAGGAAGCTATGTTTAAAATGATAAGCAGTGCAAAGATTTTTTTCATGACAGGATTCCAAAATTTCAAAAAATATATATTTCTTCAATAATATTCATGATATACGATGTTAGAGGGTTTTGTCTCAATAGTTAAAGCTTCAATGGTAGGATTGATGGATGGCAACTCCCTTTCGGTGTGATATTTCAGATCTCTGCTATGGTTATGCAATTTATTTTGATCTTTTATGTTTTGGTGTATTTCTTCATTACTATCATTGATAGATATTGTCAGGGGGTTTTGTCTAAATAGTCAATAGCTCCAATGGCTTAGTTTGTTTTGGGTGTTTTCGTGTTTGTTAGTGTTTATTTTATTATTGTTGTTGTTTTTGTATGTTTGTGTTTTTTGTGTTTTAATGTGTGTATGTTTTTCGTGTTTTTGTTGTTGTTTGTTTTTTTAGTTTTTTTTTTTGTGTCTTTGTATCGTTATGTTATTTTTATGGTTTTTTTTTGTGTGTTTTGTATTTTATTGTTGTTTATATTTTTTGTTTGTTTTGTTGTTTTTGGTTGTCTTTTATTGTTTGGGTGCATGTGTATTTTTGGTTGTGTTTATTTGAGCCCATGTGCTTTTGTGCTTTTGTGTTCTTGTTTTTTTGTTGTAGGCATGCTCCTTGAGTGTGTTTAAGGTGGTAGAACAAGTGCGATCCTTGGGCGATTTTGGTGGAAGAGATACCCCTACCTCCTTGGGTCTTACCCGAGGTATCCCTTCTGGTATGTTTTCCACACAAAAAAATAATATATTCCTTTAGGCACTGCAACCAAAAAAAATTAAAATATTAAATACTATGATTTTTTTTTGAGATTTGGTTATTGTGAGAAACCCCCTATAATCGACGTACAGGGCTGAGCAGTCTCCTCACAACCATAACCCCTCCTAAATTCAAGAGCTATACTTATCAATAGGGAATTTAACACAAATCCACCACACACCCACCCCTTACTCACTCGCCCACGCTGCGGTTTGAACCTTGGACCTCCTAAAGAAAAGTCAGTTTGAACCTTGGATCTCCCGAAGAAAAGTCAAAGCCCGAATCATTGCACTGCACCCCCAGGTGCCTAATACTATGAAATTTATGAATAATAAAAAATCTAAACATGTGCTAATTTTAATTTATCTATTATCATACAAACATTAAGCATTAACTTCTTCACAAACTTTTCAATCTAAATTTTATTACTTCAATTAATGTTTAATTTCTTATCAATAAAATATGTAGAAATTTTTTGGTAACAGAATAACTCTGATCAATCCATAGGAAATCAATTACATCCTTAGTCCTTTTCTACTATGAAATAGATTCAAATCTTGGAGTTTTCCCCTATAAAACTTATGCCACCTAATTATTGTTAACCCAACATAAAACTAGACCACTGGATTACTCAAGGTTGATACTATCATTGTCGATGAGGATACGTATGCTTTGAGGATACCTATGTCAATCCTTTTTAATCTAGAAGACATTTGGTTTAAGGATACCTAAAGTAACCGGTATTAGTGAATGTAGTACGTCCCCATAAAAATCTTGTTTTTCTTTTAAAAGTAAAAGGATATTAGATTACCAGGAGTAATCTAAAATGATTTAAATTTTTCAATTTTGCATATACAAAAATTTGAAAAAAAGTTGTGAAATTTGTGGAGTAGATTTAAAACTTTAAGTTTTTCATTGGGTAGCATAAGACATCTATCTACTAATAATACTTCAATATTGATAAATGTTAGATCTTTATCGTAGAAAGGTGGTGGTTTATTTTTTGAGCTGCAACTACATAAGTTAAAGTCCTTCAATATACATGGCTATTAAGAAATCCCATCATTTTTTTCTTTTTAATAGTATTTATATTTAGATTATTATTTTTATTATATTAATAAAAGTTATATATATATATAGAGGATAACTGGTATATTTTTGGGTTTTTATTTAGGATACCTAGTTCAAACCTCGATACAAGGAGACCAAGACCCCTTTTAAAAACCTATGTTTTTAATTCAAAATTTTGGTCTCTTAAGTGTTATCATAGTGGTATGTTTTTGGGTTTTCATTCATGAGGCCTAAGTTTAAACCTCAGTATGGACCATGACCCTTTTCAAAAAACCATATTTTTAACTCAAATGTTTTAGCCAATGGGACCTTGGTTCAATGGTTGGAATAAATAGGTGATGCAGCTCATCAAGGTTTAAATCTCTATAGTACCAAATAGGCTATATAGCTCAATGTGACTAAGTTGGTGTAAAGGAAAAGGGAAACCCTTTCAAAATCCTACTTAATTTTTTTTAGTTGACATATAATTTTTATTGTTGTGAAACTAAAGGCACTCATATTTTATTAAGAAAATATCATTGTACAATTTAAATGAGTTTAGTTATACGACTTTGAAACTCTAAATAGGAGGTCTAAGATTTGAATCTACCATAATGGTATATTTTTAGGTTTTCATTCATGAGACCCAAGTCTAAACCACAGTACAAGGGGACCTAAAACCCTCTCAAAAACCCTCATTTTTAACTCAAAATTTTAGCCAGTGAGTGGGACCTTGTTAGGATCCTACTATAACATAAACTCAAATAAACACACTCTCACACAATTGCTTGGAAATAAATTCACATAAACATCATCTTAATATTTAGAACAAAATATACATTATAACATAAATTTGCATAAAGGAACAATCTCACAATAAGATAGAATCGCAGGCCTCTTCGATGGGGCAACCTCCTTCAACACTTCATTAATTTGCAAAAAAAAGATGAATACATTAGTGCCTTCTCGGGTATTTAAAGAGTTCCCTTCCATGGTTGGCTTACATGCAAAATGCCACTTGGATTACATGCATAATGCCATTCGAATTACATGCATAGTGCCACTCGAATTACATGCACAATGCCACTCGAATTACATTCACAAGGCCACATTACATAACCTATCTACCATGTGTTACATAAAAAGGGTGTCATTTGTCATAGGCACTATATAAGCTAAAACTTATAATATTACAAAATATTAATCATGGGTACTACCCACGTTATTTAGGAATTATTACATCATGGAAGTTATTACATTAAGGGTTAGGATGGGATCCTAACATGTCCTTCCCCTTGAAGAATCTTTGTCCTCAAAGCTGAAATGAGGAAACTGTTGCTGGAGTTGGTGGAGAGATTCCCATGTAGCATCTTTAGGTTGAAGCCCACACCACTGAACCAGGATCTCTGTAATTGTACGGTTGTGAATAGTGTGAGTCCGATGATCCAAAAACTACTCAGGTTCAAGTAATATGGAGCCTTCATCTAATTTAGGAAGTGTGGATTGAACCTGTACCTGTGTGCCCACAAATTTCTTGAGAGCGAAAACATGAAAAATTGGATGAAGCTTGGAAGTAGGTGGGAGCACCAATTTGTAAGTTGTGGGGCCAATCCTTTGTAGAACCTGGTAAGGGCCATAGAATTTTGTAGCAAGCTTCTGGCACCTATGAAGTTTTAGGGATGATTGTTTGTACGGCTGCAAGCGAAGGAAGACCATATCACCTACATCAAAACTACGCTTAGAACGATGTTGATCAGCCTTTTGGTGCATCTGATTCTGGGCCATGTTCAAATTTTGCTTAATTTAGTGAAGGACCTCGGTGTGTTGACTCAGAGTGTTGTCGACGGCCTAGACCTTGGAACTACCAAGAATGTAAGAGGAAGGTGTAGGTGGAAGGCACCCATAGACTGCTTCAAATGGTGTGAGTTTGGTTGCGGTATGATAGGAAGTGTTGTACCACCATTCGGCCAAGGATAGCCATTTGGCCCACTGAGTTGGATGATCTGAGACAAATTAGCGAAGGTAGGTTTCCAAGCATTTATTAACAACTTTTGTTTGACCATCCTTTTGTAGATGGTAGGCTGAACTCATTTTGAGCTGAGTCCCCTGCAACTTAAACAACTCTTGCTAGAAATGACTAGTGAAGGTGGGATCACGATCAGATACAATGGAGGTGGGCATGCCATGAAGGCGAAATATGGAGTCAAGAAAAATTTGTGCAACAATGGATGTTGTATAAGGATGGGCAAGGGCACAAAAGTGAGCATATTTTGAAAGGTGGTCCACTACCACAAAAATAACTGACTTGACTCCAGATTTAGGAAGCCCTTCTATAAAGTCCATGGAAATGTCGGTCCAAACCTGATCCGGGATAGGCAATGGTTGAAGAGTGCTTGAAGAGCGCATTGTTTCACCTTTCGTCCTTTGACATGTGTCATAGGCAGAAACAAAAGAGTGGATGCCCCATTTCATACCTTTCCAAAAGAAGGTGTGCTTGAGTCACTCATATGTTTTAAGGAACCTTGAATGGCCTGCAGAGGGAGTGGCATGCAATTCCTTCATGAGGAGCTCTCAAAGTGGGGACTTATGAGGTAGAACCAGGCGTTGATGGTAGCACAGATCATGGCCATTCCAATTATATCCTGGTGCAAAATCTGGATCATCCATTAGTGAGGCTATCAAAGCTTGCAAATCTGCATCCTGATGTGCTTCTTGACACAAGGAATCAATCCATTGGGGAAGTGGTGCTGAGATGGCACACAACATACTTACGGTATCCATTTGGTGAGAAAGAGCATCAACCACAATATTCTCCTTTCCCTTTTTGTAGGTGATATCATAATCATAGCCCATGAGTTTAGACACCCACTTTTTTTGGTCAGGTGTGGCAACTCTTTGTTCCAAAAAATATTTGAGACTTTGATGGTCGGTTTTGATGGAGAAGTGATGCCCAATGAGGTAAGGTCACCAATGTGTGACTGCATGCAATATGGCTAACATTTCCTTAGCATATGTGTATTTCCCCAAATTACGATCAGAGAGTTCCTTGCTAGTAAAAGCCACAGGTCATCCTTCTTGCATCAATACTACCCCAATACCATGACCAAAAGCATCACTTTTAATGACAAATGTTTTAGAGAAATTTGGCATGGCTAAGACAGGAGTGGTGGTCATAGCATGCTTGAGTTCAATGAAGGCTTGGTCAGTAGGCCCTGTCCTAGTGAAGGAATATTTTTTCAACATGGAGGTGAGGGGGGCAATTGTCTTCCCATAATTTTAGACAAATTTGTGATAATAGCCCGTAAGCCCTAAAAATCCTCGAAGTCCCTTGAGGGTGCGAGGTTTCGGCCACTCTTGAATTGCTTGGATCTTTTTAGGGTCAACCTTGACGCCATCCTATGAGACAATGTGTCCTAGATACTCTACTTAAATGTTATGGGTGACCAACAAATATAAAGTTTGATCCACATGATTGAGGTGCTCTTCCAATGTGCGACTGTAAATCAAGATGTCATCGAAGAACACAAGGATGAACTTCTACAGAAAGGGCCGAAATATGTTGTTCATAAGACTTTGGAATGTAGAAGGAGCATTTGTGAGACCAAATGGCATTACCAAGAATTCATAATGACCTTCATGAGTGCAAAAGGCAGTTTTGGGGATGTCCTCATCCTTGAGCCAGATTTGATGGTAGCCAGAGCGGAGATCAAGCTTGGTGAAATACATGGTCTCGTGTAGTTCATCGAGTAATTCATCAACCACTAGAATAGGAAATTTATCCTTGACTGTAGTATTTTTGAGTTCCTGGTAGTCAATACATAGGTTCCATGAGCCATCTTTCTTGGGAACAAGTAGGATAGGCGAGGAGTAGGAGCTAGTACTAGGCCGGATGACACTAGCCTTGAGTAATTCCTATACCAAATTTTCTAGTTCTGATTTCATGGCATGAGGGTACCTGTATGGCCTGATATTTGGTGGTGCACTACCCAGGAGCAATGGGATAGCATGGTCATGAGAGCGACGCGATGGTAGTGTAGTTGGTTCTGCAAAGACAACATCATGTTTGTGTAGAACTAGTTGCAGGTCTGATGGAATTTCAGCCATTAGTGAAGTGGTTGGTTGGATGGAGAAGAGTTGTGCAATGACCCCACATTTTGATTTCTTTAGCACTTTATCCATACGATTGGAACTAATGAGGTGAGGTGTTCCTATAGGGGAGCCCTTGAGTAAGTGTGTTTGTCCATTTTGGGAGAATTGCATCTAGAGTTCTACAAAGTTCCAACTGATAGTGCCCAATGTACTCAACCATTGAGATCCCAAAACCATATCACATCCTCCAAAATGGAGGGTAAACATGTCTTGCTTGAGTTCATAGTCCCCTATCATGATCTTGACATTGCAAAATTTTCCTTTACAAGGTAATGTTCCCCCATTGACTACCATGACCTCAAATTAATTACATGTGTGGATATAGCAATTTGTCTGCTTAGAAAATCTAGGATCAATGAAGTTGTGTATTTTTCCTAAATCAATAAGGATGGCAAGACGTTGGCCCTTGAAAAATCCCACAACTTTCATGGTTTGTGGAGTGGTAATACCTACAAGAGCATGGACTGAAATCTCTACCTCAGACCCCTGTGTATTTTCTTCCTGTGGAGCAGGTGTTTCAAGAGGGTCGTCATCCTCATCACTCTGGTTAGTGTTAGCAGGTTCCTCAACATCTATCAAGAACAATTTTTTGTTTGCACACTTATGTCCTTTAAAAAAAAATTCATCACAATTATAACATAAGCCTTGGGCACAACGGGAATCCATCTCCTCTGTATTCAGTCGCTTGGGTGTAGTAGGTTTACTATCCACTGAATTTTGGGTTTGAAAAGGAAATGAAGGTCGGTTTGGAGGAAACCGCGAGCGACACCTTTAGTTTGAGAGTTTAGACTCGGCCAAAAGGGCCAAACTGATAGCTTCCATCATGGAATGTGGTTTCAAAATATTTACTTCAACTTGGAGATCCCCTTTTAACCCACTGATAAAACAACTCGTGAAGAACCCCTCCATCAATCCTCTTGTCTTATTGGCCAATTTTTCAAATTGAGTTTGGTAATCACGGACTGAGGATGTTTGTTGTAGTTTTTTCAAGGCCCCTATGAAGTCCTCATACTCACTAGGCCCAAAGAGGGTCAGTAGTTGGGACTCAAATTCCTCCCAAGAGAGATTTGGGTTGGAATTACGTAACCACTGGAACCAGTGTAGAGCCTTAAATTCCAAATTGAAGGAAGCCATCTGAACTCGATGATATATGGGAAAATTATGAAGTCTAAATAATTGATCAACCCTACATAACCACCCTTCAACATCCTTCCCATTAAATTGAGGGAAGTCCAATTTTGGCATTTTAAAGTATGGTTCATGGTCATTCCTTGCAAAGTTTTTAGCCTGGTGTTCTATTTTGAGTGGTCCCTTATGTAACCTGCTACCCATATTTATCAATGTTTCTTCTAAGCGAGCGCTAGTGGCCTCATGATATAGACGAAGACCTTGGACCTCTTCCCTTATGGAGAAAATTTCCAAGTTCAAATTCTCAATGGCTTTGGTTAAGGAGTCCATTTGTTCTAGCTCTTTTTGATGTCCATGGGTACCTTGGGCCATTTTGGAACCTTTTGTGACTAGTTACTAAAATTAGAATTGGGTTTCAAGACTTACTATTTTTAGTAAGTGTCCAAAAAGTGTTTGGGTGCTATATATCAAAATGATCAGTTTGAAGATGTGGTCACAATGAGCTATATCCCACAACACTACTTTTGGGCACCTCAATTTTTTTTTATCTCCTGTTTTGCCGAGTCTAACGGTGTTTACAGTTTTTGATTTTGAGCTACAGTGCAAAAGTTGGGTACTGGAGCACTATCTATAATTGGTATCTGGTCACTCGCTCACTATTTTTCTAAGCTTGGACAGTCTCTCTGACACTGCTTACTTCACTAGTCTAAAGATTCTCTGTATTTTGTAGGTTATTGTTATGATAGTTTTGTTATGAAAACTGTAGTCTCTAACCTGACTGTGTTGATCTGACTGACCTCACTGTTACTGCCTTTGTAAACTTGACTGTTATTCTCCAGACTGTAAACTTAATTGTCACCCTCATATTTTATCCCGAATCCATGCAATGTATGTTATTTTTTTGGTAGAGGATTCCTTTCTTATATGCTCACTTTTGGGAATTTGGAATGCAGGTTTACAAAGAGGGAGTTTTAATTTGTGATTTTGTTGCAGGTTGAAGTTTTAATAGAACCAAGGTATGCTAAGTAAAGGAGTATGTAACACCCATATGCCCTTTTTTATACCGCAGTGACGAACAATAGTGCTCGGACCAATATTTTAGGCCACTACCCAAGGAGGATTCCACACATACCCTTGAGCACACTATCTGCCTCTCTGACAGTATGGGAGGGTAATCGTCTGGGATGCTGTGTCCCGTGGACTATGTATGATACAAGGCTGAGAAGATTCTTACTGGATAAATTTTTTTTAACCCTAGAATGGTCTCCCGATACACCCGAAGATGCGTGGGAGCTCAAGTCCGTGCATGAGTTCTGTTTGAGGCCTGGGTATTGGAGCCTGATCACCCCTCACTTCACTAGATGTTGTATGGGCTATCTAGCTTATCCAATAACGATATATCCTTCGTGATATTTTAAAACCCCCAACACAGGGTTTCTACCTACTCAACTAAAAAGGACTATTTTTTTTTTTACTGGTATTTGTCTTTTTTTTTTATAATAGTAAAAAAAAAATTACATGAAAATAACAGAGGATTATACCTAACAGGCAAGAATCGTTACTGTTGCAATAGAACTTGGCCCTGGAAAGTGCTTTGATACCACTTGTTAGGATCCTACTATAAAATAAAATCAAATAAACACACTCTCACACAATTGCTTGGAAATAAACTCACATAAACATCATATTAATATTCAGAACAAAATACACATTATAACATAAATTTGCATAAAGGAACAATCTCACAATAATATAGAATCGCAGGCCTCTCAAGGGGGCAACCTCCTTCAACACTTCATTAATTTGCAAAAAAAATATGAATACATTGGGGCCTTCTTGGGTATTTAAAGAGTTCCCTTCCATGGTTGGCTTACATGCAAAATTCCACCTGGATTACATGCATAATTCCACCCGAATTACATGCATAGTGCCACTCGAATTATATGCACAATGCCACTCAAATTACATGCACAAGGCCACCTTACATATCCTATCTACCATGTGTTACATAAAAAGGGTGCCATTTGTCATAGGCACTATATAAGCTAAAACTTAGAACATTACAAATTATTAATCATGGGTACTACCCATATTATTTAGGAATTATTACATCATGGAAGTTATTACATTAAGGGTTAGGATAGGATCCTAACAGACCTTCAGTCAATGGTTGGGACAAATAGATGATGTAGCCCACATCAAGGTTCAAATATGGACAAAACCAAACAGGTTATATAGCTCAATGTGACTAAGTTGATGTGAAAGGGAAAAGATAACCCTTTCAAAACCATACTTTATTTTTTTAATTGAAATATAAGGTTTATTTTTTTGGAATAAAAAACACTCATATTTTATTAATAAAATATTATTGTACAATTTAAATGAGTTTAATTATAGCACTTTGAAACTCCAAATAATAGGTCTAATATTTGAATATATCATAGTAGTATATTTTTGGGTTTTTATTCATGAGACCCAAGTTCAAACCCTAGTACGAGGGAACTAAGACCTCTCTCAAAAACCCATATTTTTAACTTGAAATTTGAGCCAATGAGACCTTCATTCAGTGGTTGAGACAAATATATGATATAGCCCACACCAAGGTTCAAACCTCAACAATACCAAATAGGTTATATAGCTCAATCTGACTAAGTTGATGTAAAAGGAAAAAGACAATTCTTTCAAAACCTTATTTTATTTTTTTAGTTGAAATATAAGGTTTATTGTTGTGAAACAAAAAACACTCATATTTTATTAAGAAAATATCATTGTACAATTTAAATGAGTTTAATTATAATACTTTGAAACTCCAAACAGGAGGTCTAAGGTTTGAATCTGTTCCTATAGGATTAAACATCATGTATAGTAAACAAAGTCTATTTGGATACATGTATTGGATAAACAACATTCTCCATTCTATATGAGGAAACATTGATTAAGTAGATGTTAAAATCTATTTAATTTTATAAACATACAAAAATAATTAAAGTTACTTTGTTGTTTCATTTTTAAAAAATAATTAGATTATAAAAAAAGAAAAACAAATTAAAAATTAAATAACATTTATATTGGTATTATAAAATTCCATTTACTCATTTGAATCCATAACAACTTGAGCTTATCATATTATTTAAAAAATTTTAAAAGTAATTTTCAACCCAATTACAAATATCTTCCTTGAAATTATATATATTTTTTATATAGTTTCTATTATATAGCATAATTGAAAGAAAATCTACTAGACCATTGTGCATATGAAAGATATATATGAAAGTAACAAGTTAAACCCTTCTTCTATAGGACAATATCTTATTTTTTAGTAACTAGATGGTTGGATACACATATATTGGAAATATATATTGGATACAAATCAAAAAGTATTTTACTTTATAAGCATATAAAAATATACGAAGTTAGTTCTTTGTTTCATTTTAAGAAATTAATGAATTATATCAAAAAAAACTTATTAACAAATTGAGAACAAATAAATTTTATATTCAAATTATAAAATGCCATTGATTTTATAGATTATCAAATCCTATTACATCCACTTTAAAGTAAATTTTTATCTTAATTATAAATCTCTTCCTCAAAATTATAGATTTTCAATTACTTTTTCTTATATTACTTGATCGACTATAAAATCTAATAAACAATTGCACTTAGAAAAGATATGATAGAAACAATGCATACCCAAGTTTTTCTATAGGAGAATAACTTCCTCTAAACACATCTTCAATATATAATCTTGGAAATTTGATCCCTCGTTCCATCAATAGCAAACATGAAGTATCCCTCCTCAATAACATTATGTACTTCTTTCCTAACAAATGTTAGGAACCCATACTAACAATATTTTGTAATTCTTATATTATTATGTAATGATCCCTTTTCAATGTGGGGACCCCTTTATAATGATATTTTATAATATTTTGTAATGGTCTATGGTAATTGAAGCACCTAGACAAATGCGGCCATTTAATGTAACCATTATCAAGAATGTAATTGATGTTTGGTAGAATATTCTAGCTTGAGTGACACTTTGCATGTAAGCTAAATATTGAACATTAGGTTAGGTTTGCATGAAGCATATCTTTAAAGGAAAAGGACCCATAAACGAATGTATCTTTCTGCACATTTGAACGAAAGTATTGAAGGAGGTTTCCCCTTGAAGAGGCTTATGTTCTATGTTGTGATTTTTGATATTTATATGTTTTTGCATTTACATTTCATATTGCAATATTGCATACTTTAATGAATTTCTACTTTAATTGCAATATCTATGTGAATGTGTTTTTTTTTTAGAATATTCTTAACAAGTGGTATCAAAGCACTTTTTAGGGTCATGTTTTGCTACGATTGTGATAATTCTTGCCCTACCATTTTGATTTCTAGGTATACATTTCTCATGTTTTCATTTTTCTACATGTTTCCTTAAAAACACAACCCTTGTTTTTTTGCATAAGTTTATTAGGTTAGAAACCATGTGTTGAGGGTTTTAAAATATCACAAAGGAGCTATCACTATTGGATAAACTAGATTGCTCGTAAAGTTTATAGTGAAGTGAGTGGCGATCAAGATTTAATACCCAAGCCTTAGACAACACCCATATTATTCAATGTATCTTTGGGTATATTGAGAGACCCCATAGGATTAGGAGAAACCTTCAACCCTAGGAATATTTTTGGCCTTGTATTCTCCATAGTACACTAGACATAGAATCCAAAAATATCACCCTCATACTATCAAAGATGCAGGTAGTGTGCTTAAGGGTATGCATGTAATCCTTCTTGAATAGTCTAAAATATTGGTTTGAGTACTATCATTTTTTACTACAGTATAACAAAGGGCCTATGGGCAATACATACACCTTGGCTTAGAGTACCCTATTTTTGCTGAATGTTAAAATTATAACCAAAAATCTCACCATAAAAATTGAGTATACTAAGGAGACTTCACTATGCCATAATTACTGCATTAAAAAAACAAAAAAAATTGTGATGAACATAACAATCAAGATAGGTTATGTCAATAATAGTTAATAACAATCAAGTATGAATTCAATTAGTGATAGTAGTGATCAATATAGAGTCTACTAGCATTAGTAATAATTTCCTACGACATTCAAAAATCATAATAGACAAGGAGTTTGTCAATGATAGAAGAAGAAAATGTATTAAAGTGGAATGAAATTCCAACATAGGAATATGCCACTAGAAATAAACAACTTGTAATGAGAACAAAATTACATGAACCGGTTAGAAAGCAAGATGGCCAACTACCCCCCACACACTTGCTACAACTATATGTTAATAAGGGTGAGGATTACCACATAAGTGGGACCAAGAGCTTCCACCATTAAGCCTGCTACCCCATTGGCAAATATTTTGGCAAGTATTGGGGCTCATAAACCACTCAAGTCCCAAAACCAAGTCAATGTGGGATTATTAACACATGCAAACTACATTAAGTAGAAGAGGTATTAAAGTGGAACAAAATTCCAACATAGGAATATGCCACTGGAAATAAACAACTTGTAATGGGAACAACATCACATGAATCGGTTAGAAAGCAAGAGGGTCAACTATCCCCCACACACATGTCGTGACTCGATGTTAATAAGGGTGAGGAGTCCCACATAAGTGAGACCAAGGGCTTCCACATTTAAGCTTGTTATACCATTGGCAAAGAGTTTGGAAATTTATGGGGATCATAAACCACTCAAGTCCCACAACCGGGTTAATGTAGGATTATACACACACACACACACACTACATAGAACAAGTAGAAGAGGTATTAAAGTGGGATGAAATTTCAACATAGGAATATGCCACTAGAAATAAACATCTTGTAATGGGAACATCACATAAACCCGTTAGAAATAAAGAGGGCCAACTACCCCCAACACACATGTTGTGACTCAATGTTAATAAAGGTGAGGAGTCCCACATAAGTGAGACCAAGGGCTTCAATATTTAAGCCCGCTACCCCATTGGTAAATATTTTGGCAAGTGTTGGGGCTCATAAACCACTCAAGTCCCACAACTGGGTCAATGTAGGATTATTAACACACACACATTACATGGACTAAGTAGAAGAGGTCTTAAAGTGGAATGGAATTCTAACGTAGGAATATGCCACTGGAAATAAATAGCTTGTAATGGGAACATCACATGAACCCGTTAGAAAGCAAGAGGGCCAACTACCCACCACACACATGTTGTGACTCAATGTTAATAAGGGTGAGAATTCCCACATAAGTGGGACCAAGGGCTTCCACCTTTAAGCCTACTACCCCATTGGCAAAGATATTGGCAAGTGTTGGGGCTCATAAACCACGCAAGTTCCATAACTGGGTCAATGTGAGATTATTAACAGATGCACACTACACAAACTAAGTAGAAAAAGTATTAAAGTGGAATAAAATTCCAACATAGGAATATGCCACTAGAAATAAACAACTTGTAATGGGAACAACATCACATGAGCTATTTAGAAAGTAAGAGGGCCAACTACCCCCCACACACATATCGTGACTTTATGTTAATAAGGGTGAGGAGTCCCACATAAATAGGACCAAGTACTTCCACATTTAAGCATTCTACCCCATTGGCAAATATTTTAGCAAGTATTAGGGCTCATAAACCACTCAAGTCCCACAACCGGTTCAATGTGGGATTATTAACACACGTACACTACACAAACTAAGTAGAAGAGGTATTAAAATGGAATGAAATTCCAACATAGGAATATGCCATTGGAAATAAATAGCTTATAATGAGAAAAAAATCACATGAATCGGTTAGAAAGCAAGAGGGCCAACTACCCCCCCACGCACATGCCGCAACTCATTTTTAATAAGGGTTAGGAGTCCCACATAAGCAGGACCAAGGGCTTTCACTTTTAAGCCTGCTACCCCATTGGCAAAGAGTTTGTCAAGTGTTGGGGCTCATAAACCACTCAAGTTCCACAACTGGGTCAATGTGGGATTATTAGCACAGGCACACTACATAGAATAAGTAGAAGAGGTATTAAAGTGGAAGGAAATTCCAACATAGGAATATACCATTGGAAATAAATAGTTGTTGGACATTTTGAGTGATAAGTTGTCATTGATGTCAAAAGTAAGTGGTAATTGATGTCGAACTAACAACACCAGTCAATGGCAGTTTTAGTTGGCATCATCCGTTTTGGTTTCAGTTTTAATACTCGGTTCCAAAAAAGTCAGATGAGGTCCAAAGTGCAAGAAAAAGACCAAATAAATAATATTATACAAAGGAAGTTTAAAATTAATTATAAATTAATTTATTAGTTAATTTATTTAAGTTAATTATTAATTAATTTAATTATCAATTATAAATTAATTTAAGCTAAGTTTAAAAAGGTGGGATATTGAAAATAAAATTTGAAATTAGATTTCTAATTAATAATGCTGGCGTGAGGAAAATTTTAAAAAACGTGTATAAAAGGAGGAATTCTCACACCACCAAAAATTACCATGCCTTGAAATATATTGCGAGCTTTGTAATTTACGTTGCGTCCAAGGAAGAGAGAAAGTGTGCAAAATTCATGAAAAACAAGATGACGACGGAGGCATAAGAGGAAGGACCTTATCCTTCCTTCACATGGGCCTTAGTAGCCCACACGGTGGGCTCCCAAGCACTAAGGCACTTAGGATAGAGGAGACAACAGATCGAATCTCGCCAAATCCTCTTATGGGGAAGAAAGAGGTGTGTTTTGATAATTGGTTGCCAGAAATTTGGGAATATAGTTTGGGCATTTAAAAATTAATTTTTTCATATTTTTATTTGGTTCTAAGGTTGCAAGGGAGTTATAAGGGTTTTGCAAAATTAAATTTTTAATGTTATTTTCTCAAAGGTTTTGAAAGATTTGTAAGGTGTTTGGTTGATATTTTATGGTGTTGGATATTATCTTGAGTTGGAGTTTATAAAGTGTATCAAAGAAATTATTTTTTATGTATGTTATGATGAGTGTTATTTTTAAAGGGAGAAATAAGGCATAAATTGAGTTGTGATTATTGTGTCTAAGGGAATATTTTTGAGAAAGTATTGAAGTGATATTGTTGTGTTTAACCATTGAAATTGGAAAGAAGGAAATTGTGATTAAGATAGATTTTTCCAAAGGCACTTTGACATCCAACAAAAGGTATGGGCATATTCTTCCTAGTGAGTGATTGTTGAAAATTGTGAATGGAAAGTTGGAGTGAAAAGGATTGTTTGGTTAGCATTATTGAGTGTTTTTATTTATTGCTTCAAAGTTTTCTAGAATTAAGAGTTGTTGATAAAAGCTTGTTTATAAGCATTTTTGTTGAAGTGGGTTTTTGAGTGAAGAACTTGAACTAGGGTTTGGAAAGAATATGAGTATCATTGTTATGTGAGATTGGTTGATAAAGCATTGTTGGAAATATTTGAGTGAGTATTCATATGCTTGGAATAAGGTTTGTGAGTAAGGATCATTTCATTGAGTAATTGATTGAGTATTGAGGTGAATGTGAAGCATATTGAGTCTCTAATAATTCTCTATATGTTTCTAAGAAAGTGATTGTAAGTGATTGAGTATTGAGGTGAATGTGAAGCATATTGAGTCTCTAACAATTCTCTATATGTTTCTAAAAGAGTGATTGAAAGTTATTGAGTATTGTGATGAGTATAGAGCATATTGAGTCTCTAACAATTCTCTTTATCAATCTATGAGATTGGACAAGTTCTAGTGTGGACTTGTTGAGTAGATTTGAGGTAAGTATTTGAGAATACTTGTGGATAGATTTGGATAAGCTTTTGTGGAATCTTACAATTCAGATTGAGAGCATATTTGGATAAGTTCTTGAGATGACTTATTGAGTAAATTGAACAAGTTCTAGAGAGGACTTTAGGATAGATTGGTGTGAGCTTTTTTGAAATCTTACAAGGTAGATTTGAGATAAGTCTTCAAAAAGACTTGTGAGCAGATTTGATTGATTGATTTATTCAAACCTTGAGTTAAGGTTTGGGGCAGATCCAGTAAAGTTGATTTGAGATTGAGTCAAGCTTTGAGTTAAGGCTTGAGGATAGATATTGAGGACAAATTTGTGCTAGACTGAAGTATTGTGTTTAGTACAGATTTGAGGATAGGTTTGTGCTATACCAGAGATATATATTGAGGATAGATTTGTGCTAGACTAAATGACTATATTTAGTGTAAATTTTAGATAGAGCTTTGGAGGTGACAGATTTGAGGACAGAGGTCTCTAGCCAAAGCATGGAGGATAGGTGTCCTTTGTAGATAGAGTTCCATTTTCTAAGGGTAGTGGAGGCAGAGGTCTTCTAGAGGATCACTAGCCATAGCAGAGTTAGGAGATTGGTGTCTCTTGTGGATAAATATCCATAAAATTTAGTAGGGGATTGGTGTCTCCTTTGTACAAAGGTCCATAAAAATTGTAATAGCGAAAGGATTCCCAAGAGATTGATTGAGAAAATTTTAG
This sequence comes from Wollemia nobilis, assembly GCA_028583015.1. Taxonomy (NCBI): domain Eukaryota; kingdom Viridiplantae; phylum Streptophyta; class Pinopsida; order Araucariales; family Araucariaceae; genus Wollemia; species Wollemia nobilis. The sequence goes on along the minus strand of JAQPPZ010016059.1, from coordinate 5,190,958 downwards.
TGAAATATTTTGTCCATGGAGTAGCCCACATTGGGTGAACCATGTAAATTTGGTGTCTCTATTATGTGTGGTGATTTGTGCATTTATTTGACTACTGCTATTGATATTACTATCTATACATTGCATAATATTGATTGGTAAATAAAAGTAAAAAGTGATCTTATAATGTTCACCCCCCTCTCAATATAAGCTTTTGTTCTTCAATTGGTATCAGAATGGGTTCCTTCGAAAGAGTTTAACAACTTGAAGTAAAAGCTTTCAAGAACACAATAGATTATAAGAATGTGTCCTCAAATAATCCTACACCAATATTTGATGGAAGTGATTATATATATTGGAGTATGAGAACGAAGATTCACTTTATGGCACTTGACAATGAAATTTGAGATGCAGTGGAAAATGGATACATTTCCCTAGTTGATCCACCTTTAGATAAGGAAGGTAAGCTTCTACAACATTACAATTCAAAATAAATGAATGCAATTTTGAGAGGTTTGCATAGAACAAAGTCCATAAAAGTTATGCACTATCAATATGCAAAAGTAATTTGGGATAAGTTGCAAAGTATATATGAAGGAGATAAAGGTTTCAAGAAAGCAAAGATACAAAATCTCAAAGGAAAATTTGATGAGTTAAGAATTAAGGATGAGGAAAACATTAATAATTATCTACTTCGAGTTGATGAAGTTGTTAATGATATGCAAGGACTTGGACTTAAGATAGAAGAATCAAATGTTTGTGATAAGGTCTTAATATATCTTCCAAAAATATTTAGTGAAAATATTTCTACTATAGAAGAATGAAAGGATGATGATTCTTTGACAAGAGATATGTTGTTTGGTAATATTATAGCTTTTGAGTTAAGAACAAAAGAACCTAATCCCCAGAAGGAAGCAAAATTCAAAGCTACTAAGAAGACAAAGGGTAAAAAGTCAAAATCAAGCAATGAGTCATCCAGTGATGAAGAAGCTAATTATGGTAGAAGGAATAAGGATTCAAGAATATTTAAAGATACAAAATTTGTTAGATGTTTCAATTGTGGAAAGTATGGTCACTATGCAATTGATTGTCAAGAAGCTAAAACTAATAATGATGAAGAAAATATGATCACGAGAATAGGGAATTAGAAAGATACAGGTACCAAAAGAAAGGTAAGGATGTACAAAGTAGACAAGGGAAGAAGTTCTTCCAAAGATAAAAGAGGAACTACTATGCAGACAAGGAAAGTAAGTACTCAAGTGATAGTGATGCTAGTTTTTCAGATAATGATAGAGATGAAGTCCTATTTATGATTGAATAAAAGGAAGAAGTCAAGAAAAGGTCACCAATAATTCTCAAGTATTTTAGATGTGGTAACTTTGGACATCTTGAAGATAGTTGTACAAGGAATGGTTATAGTTTTAGTGATGATGAATATGAGGATGCACTTGAAGGACCAAAATAAAATCTTCTAATGGCACTAGAAGAAGAATAAGGTGATACTATAGAAGACAAATAAAAATAAAATGAATATGTAGACAAAGGTAAGCTAATAGAGGAGGAATCATATAAAGATTAATATGATCTTGAGGCAAAACTTATTTATGCTCTTGACACAGTAAAGAAGGTAAGAAAGCAAAACTCTAAACTTGATTTTTAGTTTCAAGAATATGATGAAGAGAGAAGAAAGCTTATAGAGGATCTAAACAAGTCAATATCTAAGACAAATAAGTTCAAGGATAAGTTAGAAGCAAAGGTCTTAGAATGTGAAAGGTTAGAACAAGAAGTAGCTCTACTAAGGGAAGATTTAGAAAAATCCAAGAGTAAGCTACACAAGTTTGGAAAGAGTTCAAAGATTGTGGATAAGATGATCAAGGTACAAAGAAGGTCAACAAAAAAAATAGGTCTTGGTTTTGAATAGGCTCAAAAGAAACAAGAAGAAGAGTCAACCTCAAGTTTTGAATAAGAAGAAACTTTAGAGGAAGACAGTGTAAGAGAAAGTGAGACATCTAAGGATGAGTTGGACAACAGTAAATTCAACAAGGAAAGGAACAATGCACAAAGAAGAAACAAATGGAACTGTAGACACCAAAATCCAGCCACTTGCAAGTCATCTATACCTTCCTGTCAGCCACGTGTCGGTCATCCACCTTCCCACCATTATTTGGCCCAATTTCACCTTTTCCCGCCATTATTTGGCCCAATTTCACCTTTCCCGCCATTTTTCATCCCCAAATTTATTTAAATTAATATTTATATATATATTTTAATATTTTAATATATATTTAAATAATAGTTTAAGTGATTTAATCTAAGCCGTCCATCCTTCATTTAATCTCATCCGTCCATCCATCTTAATCCATTTCACAACCCAAATTTATTCTCTACCCTTAGATCCACTTTAATCTTAGCCACACATTCAAAGTGTCGTTAAAACCCTAAAGTGTGCCCTAAGAGTGGATGATAAATTGAGTCACTTTGATGGCTCAAACCCTATGTCTTTTGCTACTTCTATCTCTGATTCTAATTCTTCTACGGCTATCTCCTTTCTTCTGCTACCCTTTTCGCCGCATCTATCGTCGTTTCCGTCGCCGCTTTCGCCGCCATTCCTTCTGCAGCACTCTGCAAAATCTCCCATTCCTGTCGCAAGTGCCCATGGGCGTTTACCCCTTCACCAAGTGCCCACGAGCATTTACCAAGTTCCCACGGGCGTTTAACAAGTGCCCACGGGCGTTTACCTTCAACCACAGACTCAGACCGGCGTCTGTAATCCAGATCCAGAAGCACGCGGGCATTCGGCGAGTGCACCAGGGTGCCTTCCGTAGCCTATTCTGACAACAAAATTACTTCCAGGTGTCGCCTGGTCTAGCTACGTTAACAGAGAACGGTATAAATTAGTTTAAAGAAAGTAGCCGTATTTTATGTATTAATCATTATTGATTTCCTGCATTCCATTTTTATAAGGTTTTAGATTGTTTCGAGGGCTCACGCGATGGGAGCCCTCTCATTAATTTCTAACTCCTTGATAGTGTTAATGTGTGCAGGTTTTTGATGACAGATCCAGTTTATTGATGGCAACTGATTAAGCTGGAGTGGTCCAAGCAAGGGATACGACAAAGCCCACTCACTCTGTTGGGATTGAAGATACGTTCTTCGAAAGCACCACCATTCGTGTCAGCTAGGGTTTTGGAGAACCCTAGCATAATTTGTAACTGTGTATCACAAATAAAGGGTTACAGGCCCAGTTGTATTCAAAAAAGAGTTTTTAAACTCCATCGATTAATATAAATCGTTTGTTTTGTGCAACTATTCTGTACTCCGTTATTGTGGTTTTATCTTTTGTTTGGCATGGTATTTTTAATCTACAGGAACAACAATCAGAATAGGTTAAGAGAGACTAAGAGACCAAGGTCAAGACAAGGAAATTTAAATGGAATATTTTTCTCATGTCACAGGTTTGGACACATGGCCTCACAATGCAGGACCCATGAAAGAAAAGAAAATAGGAATTTCAGAAACAGGTAGCTTTTCCATGGGTATTGCTACTCATGTAATCAGTTTGGTCACAAGGCAATGAATTGTAGGGTTCATAATAGAAAAGGATATGGCTTCACTAAGAAAAATCATAAAATATTTGCACCTCCAAGTAATAATGACATTAAGTGTTATAAGTGCAATAATTATGGACATACAACAAAATGGTGTAGAGCAGACATTCCAGAATCAAGCATGAACAGGAACATGAATATGGGCATGGATAGGAATAGGAACATGAATGTGGACATTTATAGGAATAGTAAAAAGAACAGTCAAAGAAATTAGAAGGATCATATGAGAAGGAAAGAAGATAAAGGTAAATACCAGTGCTTTCTAGGAGTAGAAATACTCCCACCCCAGAATTAACCACCTTAAGAGGAGGTGGGGGAGGTGCTAAGCTAAGATAATCATTCTTAGCCCTGAGCCCCAAAGGTAACCCTTTGCCATTTATGTCAAAGGGGGAGATATTTTATTAAGGGGGATAGATCTGGTTTAAGGAGAGAGCATTGATTTTGAGTCAGGGGGAGCAATTTCCTAGGGGGAGCAGGACAAGAAAAAGGTCAAGATTTGGTAAAAATAATTTGGGTTGCCATCAATGATAAAGAGGGAGATTGTTGGACATTTTGAGTGAGAATTTTTCATTAATGTCAAAATTAAGTGGTCATTTATGTTGAAATAACAACTTAGTCAGTGGCAGTTTCAGTTGGCAGCATCCGTTTCGATTTTAGTTTCAAGACCCAATTCCAAGAAGTCATATGAGGTCCAAAGTGCAAGAAAAATGCCAAATAAATAATATTATAATATTATACAAAGGAAGTTTAAAATTAATTATAAATTAATTTTATTAGTTGATTGATTTAACTTATAAAGTTATTTAAGTTAATTATTAATTAATTCAATTATTAACTATAAATTAATTTAACCTATGGTTAAAAACCCTAAGGTGGGTTATTGAAAATAAAATTCGAAATTAGATTTCAAATGAAATAGCATCGACATGAGGAAAATTTTAAAAACATGTATAAAAGGAGGAATTATCACACCACCAAAAATTACCATACCTTGAAATATATTGCGAGCTTTGTAATTTGTGCTGCATCCAAGGAAGAGAGAAAGCATGCAAAATTCATGAAAAACAAGACGACGACAGAGGCATAAGAGGAAGGACCTTATCCTTCCTTCATGTGGGCCTTAGTAGCCCATGCGATGGGCTCCCAAGCGCTAAGGCACTTAGGATAGAGGAGATGGCAGATCGAATCTCGCCAAATCCCCTTATGGGGAAGAAAGAGGTGTGCTTTGATAATTGGTCATCCAAAAATTCAGAATATAATTTGGGCATTTAAAATTTAATTTTTGCATATTTTTATTTGGTTCTAAGGTTGCAACGGAGTTATAAGGGTTTTGCAAAATTAAATTTTTAATGTTATTTTCTCAAAGGTTTTGAAAGAGTTGTAAGGTATTTGGTTGATATTTTATGGTGTTGGATATTATTTTGAGTTGGATTTTATAAGGTGTATCAAAGAAATTATTTTTTTATGTATTTTATGATGAGTGTTATTTTTAAATGGAGAAATATGGCATAAATTGAGTTGTGATTATTTTGTGTCTAAGGGAATATTTTTGAGAAAGTATTGAAGCGATATTGTTGTGTTTAACCATTGAAATTGGAAATAAGGAAATTGTGATTAAGACAGGTTTTTCCAAAGGCACTTTGACATCAAACAGTATTGGCATATTCTTCCTAGTGAGTGATTGTTGAAAATTTGGAGTGAAAAGGATTGTTTGGTTAGCATTGTTGAGAGTGTTTTGATTTATTGCTTCAAGGTTTTTTGGAATTAAGAGTTGTTGATAAAACCTTGTTTATAAGCATTGTTGTTGAAGTGAGTTGTTGAGTGAAGAACTTGAACTAGGGTTTGAAAAGAACATGAGTATCATTATTATGTGAGATTGGTCGATAAAGCATTTTTAGAAATAATTGAGTGAGTATTCATATGCTTGGACTAGGATTTGTGAGCAAGGATCATTTCATTGAGTAATTGATTGAATATTGAGGTGAATGTGAATCATATTGAGTCTCTAAAAATTCTCTATATGTTTCTAAGAGAGTGATTGTAAGTGATTAAGTATTGAGGTGAATGTGAAGCATATTGAGTCTCTAACAATTCTCTATATGTTTCTAAAAGAGTGATTGAAAGTGATTGAGCATTGTGATGAGTATAGAGCATATTGAGTCTCTAAAAATTCTCTTTATGTTTCTATGAGATTGGACAAGTTATAGTGTGGACTTGTTGAGCAAATTTGAGGTAAGTATTTGAGAAGACTTGTGGAAAAATTTGGGTAAGCTTTTGTGGAATATTACAATACATATTGAGAGAAGATTTGGATAAGTTCTTGAGAGGACTTATTGAGCATATTGGACAAGTTCTAGAGAGGACTTGAAGATAAATTGGTGTGAGCTTTTGTGAAATCTTAAAAGGTATATTTGAGACAAGTCTTCGAGAAGAATTGTGAGCAGAGTTGATTGATTGATTTGTTCAAAACTTGAGTTAAGGTTTGGGTTAGATCCAATAGAGTTGATTTGAGATTGAGTCAATCTTTGATTTAAGGCTTGAGGACACATATCGAGGATAGATTTGTGCTAGACTACAGGATTATGTTTAGTATAGATTTGAGAACAAAGTTTGGTGTAGATTTGAGGACAGGTTTATGCCAGACCAGAGACAGATATTAAGGATATATTTGTGCTAGACCAAAGGACTGTGCTTAGTGTAGATTTGAGATAGAGCTTTGGAGGTAACAAATTTGAGGATAGAGGTCTCTAGCTAGAGCAGGGAGGACAAGTGTCTTCTATGGATATATTTCCATTTACTAAGGGTAGTGGAGGTAGAGGTATTCTATAGGATCACCAGTTAGAGCAGAGTTAGAATATTCGTATCTCCTGTGGATAAAGATCCATTTTATTGATTAGGGGATTGGTGTCTCTTTTGGACAAAGGTCCATAAACATTGTAATAGGGAAAGGATTCCCAAGAGATTGATTGAGAAAATTTTAGTGAAATATTTTCTCCATGGAGTAGCCCACATTGGGTGAACCACATAAATTTGGTGTCTCTATTGTGTGTGGTGATTTATGCATTGCTTTGATTACTGCTATTGATATTGCTATCTATATATTGCATAATATTGACTGGGAAAGAAAAGTAAAAAGTGGTTTTATACTGTTCACCCCCTCTTAGTATAATCTTGTGTTCTTCAATAGCTTATAATGGGAAAAACTTCACATTAATCAGTTAGAAAGAAAGAGGTCCAACTATCCCCCACACACATACCACGACTCGATGTTAATAAGGGTTAGGAGTCCCACATAAGCATGACCAATGGCTTCCACCTTTAAGCCTGCTATCCCATTGACAAAGAGTTTGACAAGTGTTGGGGCTCATAAACCACTCAAGTCCCACAACCGGGTCAATGTGGAATTATTAACACCTACACACTACATGGACTAAGTAGAAGAGGTATTAAAGTGAAATGAAATTCCAACATAGGAATATGCCACTGGAAATAAATAGCTTGTAATGGGAACAACATCACATGAACCAGTTAGAAAGTAAGAGAGCCAACTACCCCCTACACACATGTCATAACTTGATGTTAATAAGGGTGAGGAGTCCCACATAAGTGGGGCCAAGGGATTCCACCTTTAAGCCTGCTACCTCATTGTCAAAGAGTTCAACAACTTTTGGGGCTCATAAACTACTCAAGTCCCACAAACGGTTCAATGTGGTGTTATTAACACATGCACACTACACATACTAAGTAGAAGAGGTATTAAAATGGAATGAAATTAGAACATAGGATTATGCCACTAGAAATAAATAGCTTGTAATAGGAACAACATCACCTAAACTAGTTAGAAGGCAATAGAGAAAAATACCCCCCACACACATGCCACGAATCATTGTTAATAAAGGTGAGGAGTCCCACATAAGCAAGACCAAGGGCTTCCAACTTTAAGCCTACTACCCCATTGGCAAATATTTTGGCAAGTTTTGGGGCTCATAAACCATTCAATTCCCACAACCAGGTCAATATGGGATTATTAACACACACACTACACTAAGTAGAAGAGGTATTAAAGTGGAATGAAATTCCAACATAGGAATATGCCACTGGAAATAAATAGCTTGTAACAGGAACAACATCACATAAACTGGTTAGAAAGCAAGAGGGTCAACTATCCGCAACACACATGCCACGACTCGATGTTAATAAGGGTAAGGAGTACCACATAAGTGTGACAAAGGGCTTCCACCTTTAATCCTGCTACAACATTGGCAAAAATTTTGGCAAGTGTTAGGGATCATAAACCACTCAAGTCCCACAATAGGGTTAATGTAGGATTATTAACACATGCACACTACATAAACTAAGTAGAAGAGGTACTAAAGTGGAATGAAATTCCAACATAGGACTATGCCACTAGAAATAAACAACTTGTAATGGGAACATCACATGAATTGATTAGAAATCAAGAGGGCCAACTACCCCCCACACACATGTTGCGACTCGATGTTAATAAGGTTTAGGACTCCCACATAAGGAGGACCAACGGATTCCATAATTAATTTTGCTACCCCATTGGAAAAGAGTTCAGAAATTGTTAGGACTCATAAAACACTCAATTTCCACAACTAGGTCAATGTGGGATTATTAACACATGCACACTACATAGACTAAGTAGAATAGGTATTCAAGTGGAACAAAATTCCAACGTAGGAATATACCACTGGAACATAACATGAACTAGTTAGAAAGAAAGAGGGCCAACTATCCCCCACACACATGTTATGACTTGATGTTAATAAGGTTGAGGAGTCCCACATAAATGGGACCAAGGGATTCCACCTTTAATCCTGCTACCCCATTGGTAAAGATTTTGGCAAGTGTTGAGGCTCATAAACCACTTAAGTCCCACAATAGGGTCAATGTGGGATTATTAACACACGCACACTACATGGACTAAGTAGAAGAGGTATTAAAGTGGAATGAAATTCCAACATAGGAATATGCCACTAGAAATAAACAACTTGTAATATGAACATCACATGAACTGGTTATAACGAAAGAGGGCCAAATACCCCCCAAACACATATCGTGACTCGATTTTAATCAGGGTGAGGATTCCCACATAACCTGGACCAAGGGCTTACATGTTGGCAATTTTGGGTTTGAGATCCTAGCTTCTTGTCTATGAGTTATCATTGATGTCAAAAGGAAATGGCATTAATGTTAAGAGGATGTGTTGGCTTCAAAGGTGGAAGATTCCAAGAGAATATTTTTAAGAGAATCCGGAGAGATTCCATTGGCAAGGGTTTTTCATTAAAACCAAGTTGGATAGGGTTTTTATTAAAACCAAGTTAAATGGTTTTTATTAAAACCAATGGAGGTTCTCTTTATTATTTATTTAATTATTATTTAAAACCCTTCAAGGTTTTAATTAATTAAGGGAGAAATTATTTTTAATTTATTAAAAATACTTAAAGGTTTTTAAACCTTTTTTTATTCTTAATTTATTAAAATTATTTAAGGGTTTTTAAACCCTTTTTGAAAAGACTTTTGATTAATTTCGAAATGGTCTTTATTTCTGTCGACGTCAAGGTGTCTTCGAAGAGACTATTTATTCTCCAACTCCTAAGGTTGGAAGGCGAATGAATTCAAAATTCCTCGAATGCAATTTGTGGTGTTTGTGCTCTGTATTCGTTGCGATCGAAGGAAGACTTAGAAGCACGTGCGGTTGAAAAGTCTTCGAGAGTTTTTTCGAGGGTGAAGTGGAGGGAAGTTCACTTGTGAACTTCGTAGCCCATGTGGGCTAGTGGCAGCGAAGGCTGTTGTTGGGCACTGCATTGGTGGAGGTCACCGTTTTGAGTCTCGCGGGGGTGCTTTGCTAGAGTAACACACGTTTTTATTAAAATGTCTTTATGCCGCGAAATTCGGAGTTTCTTGGACAACGATTTATAAGGTGTGATTAAATTTTATGAGTTTTGGCTTTTGTGATTAACATTGAATAAAAGCTTAGGAGAAATAAGGGCATATTTCTTTGGATGTATTTTTAAGATTATTCTTTGCTATGCTAAAATTAAAAATGGAGGTATAAGGTGTGAGTCTGTGATTGTTGATTTATTGGCATGTTATGGTGGTTGTGTTTAAAGAAGTGGAGCTAAAAGGTGTAATAAAGGAAGTTTATATTATTTCTCATTTCTTTTTATTCTAACCCTAACTTGGTTGGAAGTTTGAGATTTGTGTGTGGTGACAGCTTGAAGGTTCAATTATCTTCTACTCCAATAAGGTATGGGCACATTCTTCTTATAAGTATGATTGGTGTATGTTTTCTGAAATATGGTTGGAGTGAAAAGGTATTCTACTAGGTATCGTTTGGCTAGGTGTAAATCCTATTTTCTAGTTTGTTGAAGACTACTTATGCATTGTTATCCTTAAGGAGAGTTTTTGATGAATGCATAATTTCTGGTTTGAGATAGTGGAAGCTTTGTGCACTAGGGTTTATATTTGTGAGTCTAGCTACTTGCATTGAGTTGGTGGAACCCTTGGTTGGCTATTTTGAGTTTGATGGTTGAGTTGCTTCCATAGAGGTTGTTTGATCAAGTTATTGCTTTACTTGATTCATGATATTGGGCTTACTCCATTGAGTTGATTTGAGCAAGTTATTCTTTGCATTTGGTGATATTGTGTTGGTTTCTGTTTTGTTCAAATATCTTTGGAGGGAAAAGGATTTTTACTTGTTTCCTTTTCTTGTGATGATTGGTTGAATGCTTCAAGGTTGATGTTGAGTTAAATGGTGTTGGTTGACTAAACCTTGTTTGATGAGCATTGTTGTTGAAACCCTAATTGATGGTGAAAATAACAAGAGTATTATTGTTATGTGATTCTTTGTATAGTTGGAAATTGTTGGGGTTTCATGTTCTTGAAAGAAAACATTCTATCCTATCCATTTCAGATATTGAGTTGAGTTTTCAGATTTGAGATTGAGATTGAGCTGAGTTGATTTGAGTTGAGTTTTGAGATTGGGATTTGAGTATAGAACATATTGAGTCTCTAACAATTCTCTTTATGCTTCTATGAGTTTGACAAATCACATTGGGTCTCTAACAATTCACTTTGTGATTTCCTATTAAGAAAGTTTTTCTTTGTGAGCTTGTTGAGTTTTTTGATAGGTTCCAATGGGGACTTGTGAGCAGTTTTTGGATAGGTTCCAGTGGGGACTTGTGAGCAGTTCTTGGATAGGTTCCAGTGGGGACTTGTGAGCATTTTTTGGACAGGTTTCGGTGGGAACTTGTGAGCAGTTTTGGACAGGTTTCGGTGGGGACTTGTGAGCAGATTTGGACAAGTCCTAATAGAGGACTTGTGAGCTGAGTTTGATAGTTCTAGCAGAGAACTTGAGGATAGAGGTGCATTGGTTCTATGAGAAGAACCTGAGGACAGTTGGTAAGTCTTTGAGAAGGCTTGTATGCAGAGGATTGATTTGTTCAAGAGTTGGACAGATTTGACAGATAGAGGAAGGTATCTCCTTTGGGCTGAGGCTCATAAACATTGTAATTGGGAAGGATTCCCAAAGAACTTTGAGATAACTTTTAGAGAAAAGTTTTGTGGACGTAGCCCAACCATTCTGGGTGAACCACGTTAAAATTGGTGTCACTTTGTGGATGATATTGTGCATTGCTTTGATATTGCTTTGGGTATATTGCTTTATTGTTTTGAAGTATAAAGGAAAAAGTAAAAAGGGGACTTATACTATTCACCCCCCCTCTCAGTATAAGATTGTGTTCTTCATTACAACTTTAAGCCTACTACCCCATTGGCAAAGAGTTTGGAAATTTTTGGGGCTCATAAACCACTCAAGTCCCATAACTGTTTCAATGTGGTATTATTAAAATACACACACTACATGGACTAAGTAGAAGGGATATTAAAGTGGAAAAAAATTCCAAAATAAGAATATACCACTGGAAATAAATAGCTTGTAATAGGAACAACATCACATGAACCTATTAGAAAGCAATAGGGCCAACTACCCCCCACACACATACTGCAACTCGTTGTTAATAAGGGTGAGGATTCCCACATAAATGGGACCAAGGGCTTCCACCTTTAAGCCTACTACCCCACTGGCAAATATTTTGGCAAGTTTTGGGGCTCATAAACCACTCAAGTCCCACAACTGGGTCAATGTGGGATTATTAAAATAGACACACTACATGGACTAAGTAGAAGAGGTATTAAAGTGGAATAAAATTCCAACATAGAAATATGCCACTGGAAATAAATAGCTTGTAATAGTAACATCACATTAATCGATTAGAAAGCAAGAGGGCCAAATACCCCCACACACATACCATAACTCAATGTTAATAAGGGTGAGAAGTCCCACATAATTAGGACCAAGGGCTTCCAAATTTAAGCCTGCTATCCCATTGGCAAAGAGTTTGGCAAGTGTTGGGGCTCATAAACCACTCAAGTACCACAACCATGTCAATGTGGAATTATTAACACATGCACACTACATGGACTAAGTAGAAGAGATATTAAAGTGGAATGCAATTCCAACATAGGAATATGCCATTGGAAATAAATATCTTGTAATGGGAACAACATCACATGAACTAGTTAGAAAGCAAGAGGGCAAACTACCCCCCACACACATGTCATGAATCAATGTTAATAAGGGTGAGGAGTCCCACATAAGTGGAACCAAGGGCTTCCACCTTTAAACCTTCTATCCCATTGGTAAAGAGTTTGGCAAGTGTTGGGGCTCATAAACCACTCAAGTCCCACAACTATGTCAATGTGGGATTATTAACACACACACACTACATGGACTAAGTATAAGAGGTATTAAAGTGGAACAAAATTCTAACATAGGAATATGCCACTGGAAATAAATATCTTGTAATGGGAACAACATCACATGAACTGGTTAGAAAGCAAGAGGACCAACTACCCTACAGACACATGTCATGACTCGATGTTAATAAGGGTGAGGAGTCACACATAAGTGATACCAAGGGCTTCCACATTTAAGCCTGCTATTTGATTAACAAATAATTTGGCAAGTGTTGGGGCTCATAAACCACTCAAGTCCCACAATCGGGTCAATGTGGGATTATTAACACACACACACACACACACACACTAAATGGACTAAGTATAAGAGGTATTAAAGTGGAACAAAATTCCAACATAGGAATATGTCACTAGAAATAAACACCTTGTAATGGGAGCAACATCACATGAATCGGTTAAAAGCAAGAGGGCCAACTATCCACCACACACATGCTATGACTCGATGTTAATAAGGGTGAATCGGTCTACACAGTCATCAGAACAATGATCTATAGTGTTTGTGATAGAATTATGTTAATAATAGATAATGTAGAGTTTCATAAGGGTTTTCCAATAAAAATCAAATTTTTGACTAAACCAAGACTCTAGGAGAAAAATCAACAACACTTGAAGAAAACACTCCTATAGAAAAAAGTTTGGGGTGCCAAAAAATAGTGTTATGGTATATATCTCATTATGACTGTCTTGTCAAGATTATCAGTTTGGTATATAGCCTCCATGCACCTTTTTAGGGGTGTCAAAAAATGTCATTGTTGGGCCTAGTCCATTACAATTACCTTTTTGAGCTAATAATTTTGATATATAGCACCCAAACACTTTTTTTGGATCATTAATAAAAAGAGTAACTCCTAGAACAATAATTATTTTTTTAGTAAGTTAGTGGTAGTGGTTGAACTTGTTCTTCAATGGCTGGAGGAACTAGAGGACACCAAAAGGAGATAAAATAAAACACCCATCTAGAGCAAATAAATACCACAATTTCTAATCTTACTAGTGACTTTAAACAGGTGAGGGATGAAGTATCACTTTTGAGAGGTGAACACATGAGATCCAAAGCTTTATTTGAAGAAAAATTCTTAGAGGTTGAGAAAAAATTTAGGGATGATCCAAAGGTGTTTAAGCATATTAACATTGATAAACCAGGTGAAAATGTAGATAATAAAAAGAAAGGAATCCATGAGGTAAAGGAAGGTTGTCATTCTCTTTTTGACATAGGTACTCCATTTAAGATGCCTAAATTAGACTTTCCTAAGTTCAACAAGAATGATGTTGATGGGTGGTTATATCGAGTATATCAATTCTTTAAACTTTATAATGTCTCTAAATATTTGTGGTCCACTATGAAATCTTTAAAATTTGAATTTGTAGCTTTACAATGGTACCAATGGTTACAAAAAACAACTCTTGACCCTTCTTGGGAAGATTTTGAGTCATATTTACTCATTCATTTTGGCCCTAGTGAGTATGAGAACTTTATAGGAGCATTAACGAAATTGAAACTGTAGACACATAAAACATGTCATGTGTAGGGGACTACTCATATGGGTATGCTAACAAACCATATGAAGGATCTTGGGCAACTCCAAGGTGAATTAGTGGTTTTAACCATTCATGCTAGGCAAATTTGACCTAATCAGTCATGGCCGCAGTTGACACCCATGGCTAACAGAGCTAGCTACACCTCAGACCTATGACTAGCATTAAAACTATTTTGAATCTTGGGTTGAGCCAAATTCAGTTACAACGATATGGGTAATGAAGTTCAAATAGTTTGGGTGAGGAAGCTATGAGAATTTTCCTCTCAACTGATCCAACCTCTTGGATCTTGATCTTGGCTTCCCAAGCAAGTCAATATTAGGTATTAGGAGTGCTATAATACCCCCTTCAAATTGGAAAGATGTTTAGAATGATCTTGAGTTGGAATGCAATGAAGCTCTACAAAAATGGATAGTGAAGTGACAACCCCTTGAGGAGATTCAAAGTGCTGGCCAATTGTGGAGTGACAAGCATGAATCCATCAATGAAGCTTCCAAAGGACTAAGAAGCATCAATCACAAATTCAAGCCAATCGAACATGAATCTTATCAAATTCAACCACCAATCTATCTTGGGACATGGAGGTGACCCTTGATCATAAATTCCATAGAGGAAACTAAATATACAAGCCTTGATTACAAGAGCAAGAATACTTTTCGCTCAACCATGGCTAACAGTGCCAGCTATGCCTCAAACCTGTGGTGAGGGTTTAATATTTAATTTCATTTGTTTTAGTAGTAGATTTCCATTTCTAGTTATGCAAATAGTTTAATATAGCATAGATTAACATTGTAGCAGATATTTGATCGATTAATTTAGGAATTAGAGGTATATTTACTTCCATTTCCTTGTATTTGTCAATCTAGACTAGTTTCATTAAGTTTCATACTTTTCAAGTTCTAATGGCTAATTAGGATGCATAATAGTTATATTTCATGATTTCTTTACATGCTTTATAGTAATTTGGTTATTTCTTGCATATCTTCATAGATTTACATGATTTCTTGCTTTCATTATCATCAATTTATGCAATTATCTCAAAAGCCTCATCAAGAGAGATCTCCTTTGTTATTAACCCCTTTCATGTTGTTTCTTGAATGCAGGGTTTACAGGACATAATCATTTTCAAGGCATTCAAGGAAGCATATACCTCCAAACAAAGGAGAAAAAGGTAATATTTGGCCTTGAGCAGTTCATGTCCATTCTAAAAAAAGTCTGTGGATTACACCACCCCCTTGTTTAGAGGGTCTTCAAAATTGTATCAATTGTATCAAGGATTTGGGTATCCCTAAGAGGGATGTATATGTAATCAATATTTGGTAAAGTTTCAATTAAAAAACCTTACTTTCTTGTTAAATTCTTGTTGTCATATTTTTATGCTTTAATACTCGATGTTAATTGATGCACTAGTTAGGTGTATGCTTTTTATATTGGTACAAATGGTGATCATGATGGGAACCCCACAAAATTCATGAGAATTGATGGATTTTTAAAAGTTTCTTGTTGCAAGTGTCAGTCACGCTTGACAACCATGATGCACAGTATCAGCCATGTCTGAAATCCATGACTAGTAGCATATTAGAAAAGAAGGCAGGATGTGAACTATCTCTCCATCACATGAGGAATCCAGGTAATTTTGATCCTCTTCATTTTTTAGTTTGCTACTTTTACTGCATTAGGTAATCATAAAACATAGAAAAACATTAAGTGTAAATGAACTTCAACAAATTTTTCATGCTATCTGTCAGCTTCTCTTAACAACTGTAGCTAGATATGTTAGCTACACCTATCAAAAGTGGCTAATTTCTTGGCCTATGACTCTATCCCATGGCCAACACTGTTACCTATAGTTCTATCCCATGGCTAATAGTCAGAGTCTATTTGTAGATATTACCTATTGTGTCCAAATCAGAGGTTGAATTGCATCATTTAACTGCATTCTCTAAAATTCATTTCAATAATTAGATGCATATTTATGAATATTAAAACACTTTTATCATTAGGTATGTAGGAAAGAGCATTGTATGCTTGGTGATGCATTTTACCTTTTTCACAAAGATAAAATAAACACAAACACACCAAGAAACATCTAAATGCTAGTGAGTTGGAAGTCATATCCAACCACTAGTAGGGTTCAATGACAATGGTATTCATTTCCATCCATTGGCACAAATCCCTCGAACCTTATATTATTATCTAATACCGACTCCAAGATCTATCCTAACCATGCAAAATAGTATGCATTCCTATTTTAATGGGTGTATCACTGTGCATGGGGTACTGGGTGAGGATTGGAAGGACTTGTTCTCCCTACCCAGGTGTGGATTTCATCTCCACATTTCTGGGGGTTTACGTGATTGTGACTTTAATTTTTAGTTGTTGAGCTACGAGCATACAGGTGAAAATTTTAAACTATTTGAGCATTACATCAACAATTTTAAACATGATGAGAGCAGTTTAAGTTTTTAATAAATTTCAAACACATCAAACTAGTGTAGGACTCATCAAAAAATTTTAAAAGAGATAATCATTCTTGTTTGCTTTAAAATCTATATACAAGATAATACACATCATGGTTAGAACACAAAGAGGCCAATATCGGCATAGAATCGAGGTCGAATCTAAATCTCCACCCAATGCACAACACAATGCATTGAACCCTCAATCACAAGATCCTCTTGAATGACGTTCGATGAGCATTAGAGGGGATAACTCTACACACAAAGGTTCTCATCAGAATACCCCACCTAGAGGAGGCAATGTACATGCCTCACAAGATAGATCCGAGTATGGAAGATCCCAACATGGGGCCTTCAAGCATAGGAGCATATATCATGATCGTACACCTTGTGGATCCACTGGATCCACTAAAGAGTACATCATAGAGGAAAGAACTATAATCAAGTTGGTTCCCATCCATACTCGATCTAAGGGTGGCTTAAGGCTCCCACCAATTCAAAATAGACAACTAGAAAATCTGCCCATTCAAGGGTAGGAAGAGAGGGTTGCTTCAAAGCATAGTCCCACACAGACTCCAAGCAATAATGAACTGGATAAGTTCATATTTGATGTCTAAAGTGGGAGTCAATGGTATACCACCGCATGAGCTGTGGTGCACTAGACAATTGGATGGTCTTGATAGATTTCTAGGGCATCTAGGGTATAAAACCTTAGTTGCTCACTCTCATTCTATGAGTTCTCATAGTGAGAGAACACATACAACCATCAAAGAACCACGAGAATGCTCTAAGCATTGTGATGGTATACTTGCCCCATCGATCCACATGGGTATAGATCATAGACAACACCAGAATGAAAATATCATCTACACAGACAAAGACAAGAGCATGTTAAACAAGTCTATTGGAGGTCATACCAAAAAATATACTTGCATAAAATGAATCCACCAGAGACTACATACGGTCGATCTTATAGATCGATTGCAAAAACTAGTATCAGAATAATGATAGTAGATCTTCCAAGACCAATTGGAAGATGTATGTGTAGAGTGTGAGCACCTCAAAAATTAGGATACTCAAAGACAAAGGTTTCTAAGGTAATGTCCTTTTCCATGCAGATTGTGAGCACCTCAAAAATAAGGATACTCAGAGATAAAGGTTGCTAAGGCAATGTATTTTTTAGCAACGCATGTGTAAGCAACACATCCTTGATCAAAAGGAGCATGTTGAGAGAGAGGATCGATTGGCTTGTACCAATTTACCCCCTCATAGTGAATACAGGGAGCACATTCAAATATGAGCTACTTCATAGCCCGATTTGCACCCTGAGCACATTGAAACTCACACTCGCCACATGGATTAAAATATGATGCAATTCCAAGTGCTAGAACATCATGGGCATGCACAGTATAAATAAGTAGTAGAAGACAAACAAGAATAGGAATATCTTGAGATATCCTTAGTGGACATGGAGAATGAGCCTAGTCCTCCACCTAAATTGAAGAAGATTTTACCTCCAAAGGCTCCTCAATGACCTCTCATATAAGAGAAAATTCTATCTTCGATGTCCTATAAGGCCTTGGTAGACAAGGTTAGAGCTATAGAAACATGAGGGATGTATTATCAAAAGCCAACCTTGAATGAAATACACAATGATATTTTATGCCCTTCAGTGCCCATTCTAGCGTATCCTGATCACTTCGAGATGTCGAAGCTAGAGAAATTTTAAGGAGAGGAAGACGCTCAGGAACATATCATGAGCTTTATGGATGTGCTTTCAGATAGAAATCAATGATGCTCTATTGCTGAGAACCTTCATTACAACCCTTTTAGGCCCTACCCGAGAGTGGTTCAATCAACTTAAGAGGCACAACATAACTAGCTTTGAACAATTGGCTAATGCATTTTTTGAAATATTCTCCTTCGATGTGAAGAAGAAGGTAAACCTATCTAATCTAGCTGATTTAATACAACATGATGATGAGCTGATCATGTATTATAGAAAAATATGGAGAAATATAATGGTAAATTTGCCATTTTCCATTCTGACCATAGAACTAACTTAGATATTGTTCCAGAGTTGTGTGAAGAACATATCATTATTTCTATAGTTGCAACAGTATCAAACATTCGAGGAGGCCTTGGCACAAGACAAGGTAATTGAAGACATCAAGTTATATAAGGGTAACATGAAGCTCTGGAACAAGGAGTGGAAAAAGAAGAACACCCACAATCAGAATAACCTAGCCAAACCGACCCACATGAACTAAGTGGTGTTAAGCCTTTAGAAATGGGATAAGAGGCAACAATAGAATTATCAAGCCCAATATCATCCTACGTGATACGATCAGTATAATAATAACAATAAGGGTAAGAATAAATAACAACACCCACCTTGCCAATTCACACCTTTGTTGAAGTCGATGACATTGATATTCCATCAATTATGTGAGGCCAAGGCCCTTAAATTACCAAATATCAAATTAATAGACCCTAATCAACCCAAACCAAAAGGGTATAGGGATGATCTATATTGCGCTTTCCATAGGATGAAGGGACATGACATCGAAGGATGTTATAGTTTCAAACACATAGTGCAAAACATGATAAAAAAAGGTGAGCTAATTGTATAAAACCCTTAGGCTCTAGACAACCAAAATATGGGTATCTTCAATAACCCCTTACCGAATCATGATATGTTGAGGAATAATGATAGTCATGTTAATCCAGTGTGGGTCGAACTGCCAACTCAAGAATTCATAGGCATGGTCAATGTTATCATAAGACAATGGAGGTATGAGTGACCAAATCCACCTCCAACTCCAATTAGGGTTCAAGCTACACCCCCTCAAATGCCAGTGCAAAATATACCAGGACCACCAACTAGATCAGTGGTGACCATTAGGATTAGGCTAGTTCAAAGCCTATAGACAACTCCAGTGAAGTTGTCTATCTATGAACTGATTCAGCAGCCTCCTAAGCATAGGGATATGCTCATGGAAATCCTAAGGTCTATTGAAGTTCAATCTCAAGACCCTGAAGCATTTAAAAAACTCATGGGACATGTGCAGTAGTGCAGTGACTCAGTGATTCAATTTAATGATCACAATATTAATATGGTATCTACTGCTATAGTGGACTCATTGGTACATATAATTGAGTGTGTTAATCACATGCCATTTAAATAGGTTTTGATTCATAAATCAACATTATTACTACCAAGGCATTGACACATATGAAGTTGCCAAAGTCACACATTGTACCTTCTACCTTCACCTTGAGAGCATTTAATGATGCATTATGCTCAATGATAGGTACTATAGTTCTTTCGATTCAGGTTGGACTGAAGACCATCCCTATGATGTGGCATGTGATAGAAGGTGCCATGTAATATAATATCCTCTTAGGGAGACCTTGGATTAGAGAAATGTGTTGCATTCCCTTGATTTTACATTAATGTATTAAATATATACATGAGGTATAACTTCACATGGTTTCTTCTGATAAGGAGCCATTCAAATATGTGAACTTGGCAGATTTACCTAGAGATTTCATTCTACCCTCAACACATTTGGATATACAACCAATATAACCTATTAAACATAAAGAAGGTAAATTAAAAGGAGTGTGTGCAGGACCTTCCATGGTAGTTCCACAACTATCAGAGCACATACAAGATTCTTAGAAATGATAAGAATATTAAGATAGTTATGGGCAAAAAAGAGCCAAAGCAATCACCCAAAGTAGCAACTATCGAGGTTCCTAGTCCCATGGATGAAGGGGATGCTCAAAATAAAGTTTAGAAGCACCTCAACTTACCTTGTATGCTTCTTTAGTAGGGTCATCTGCATTGCAAGTGACCATACATTTGGTTAATCCTGAGCTAGTAGAATATATAGTGTAGAATGTGACATTCACACCATTTATAGAGACTACATAGGATATGGGATGACCTCAAGCCCATAACTTTCTCATGGGAATGGTGGTACCACTAGGGGTGCCACCCAATCAAACAAACTTCATTTATGGATGGTTGGATCAACTTACAAATCACATGCCCGTAGATGAGGATGATTATGAACCATTCATGGTGAATGTTCATTATTTGTCTAACCTTGAGTTTGCTTTGCACTACTTCAAACATTACCATTGGCATGGTTACTATTTAGGCTTATTCGAGCAAGGGCACCAAACTAATTATGAACCATAGTATCAACTACCAACTGATAGGTTCAAGTTAGGCTACCATATAAGAGGATAAGACAAGCTTTTAGCAGTATCACTCGATCATCTGAACCTCATTTTGGGGGATGATGTGGATTGGAATCCTTATCACCTTGATCCTTCTAACATATAAAGGGATATGGTAACCTACGTATCTACTAAACAACCTGAGATATATCACACCAACATCATGGTAGAGGTCAATCCAGTAGACAATTTAAGATCTGAATTGGATACTTAAAGTTGTGAAGCTACCAAAAACAATGGTATGTAGATCCAAAATCTGGGTATAACAATAGCTACTGAATTTGAAGTTACTTCTAAAGAAGTTCAAGTAGAGTCCATTTTAAAAAGTGATGGACCCATTTGTGATTCTAGAATAGATTATGATGATCATTCCTCAAGAAATGAATGATGTGAGAAAAAAACTGAGTTGACCTACTTAGGCCCTCTACATTTACATCATTTGCTACCTATGGAGACAGTGGGCAAGAATTAAAGATCCATCATGGATTATAGTGGCTATGAATAGCAGGCCCACCTTGGGCCTTATCTTGTTAATCACCAAATTCTAGTCGATCAGGGTGAAGGACTCATATATGATAGCAGTGATGAGTATGATACCAAGAGAGCCTATCTCGAGCCTCACTACTTACGCCATCATCATGAACTGATTGACATTGATGATATGTATCAGTGAGTCTATCTTGGCCCATTCCTTAGAGGTAGGTCACCTAATTTGAATATGATTTATCATATAGTCTTCCCTGATCCATTGACATACATACAATTCCTTGAGCCAAGCGATCCCACTTTCCAGTCTATTCATAGACCAAATATAGATATCCCATACCCCTAGAGACACATCTTGGGTATGTGAATAGCACAAATAATGTAGAATTGCACACATGTAGTATTGGAGATCTAATACATTCCATCAATATGATATCCATTTATTTTACCACTCTACTTCACAATCCAATCAATCCTTCCAAACCATTATGTCTTAATGTAGATGCTATTGATTGGGATCATGCTGATTCACCACTAGAACCTGAAGATTTATTTCCTAACGAAGAAATGATGCAAAATTTCCATTTTACACTAGGCTATGAACATGATATTTATCATGCTAAGGGAAATTCTAATGTAGGACCTTTAAACCCAGCTGATGACATCCACTTGATTCCTACACCTCACCAACTTGAGGAGGATCACATATGTTAGTAGAGGAAACCTTCATTGTGGATATTAGTGATGATCCTACTAATCCTAAGAAGGTTAAATTTTTAGAGAGCCTATATACTAATGAGCATGCCAACCTCATACTTATACTGAAAGAGAGACATGATCTCTTTGCTTGGACATACAAGGATATGTCGGGACTAGATCCAAAAATGGTTACTCATAACCTTTCGCTAGACCCCTCTAAAAGGCCTATCAAGTAGAAGCTCAGGAAGATACATACAATAGTTTCTTTAATGGTTAAATATGAGTTGCATAAGTTTTTGGATGTAGATTTCATTATCTCCATTGACTATTCGGAATGGGTATCAAACATGGTACTTGTAGGAAAACTTGATGGAAGGATCTGTATTTGTACGGATTTCAGAGACCTCAACAAGGCAACACCAAAGGATTCATTCTTGTTGCCCAACATAGATGCTCTTGTAGATGCAATTGTAGGTCATGATATGCTCTTCCTTATGGATGGTTTTTATGGTTACAATAAAATTTGGATTAAAGTTGAAGACCAGGATAAAACTGCATTCACAACAACATGGGGAATATTTTGTTATAAAGTTATGCCATTTGGCCTTAAAAATATTGGTGCCACATATTAGTGAGCTATGACATATATCTTTCATGACTACATGCATAGAATATTAGAAGATTATATCGATGACTTATTGGCAAAGTCATTGCTGCATCCTGAGCATGCAGAGTTCCTAAGGAAAGTCTTCAATCACCTAATAGAGCATAATGTTAGGTTGAATACCAAGAAGTGTGTATATGGCATAACTTTAGGAAAACTCTTGGGGTTCATCATTTCAAAATGAGGGATCGAAGTCGACCCAGTGAAGTTTAAGGCCATACTAGAAATGCATCCTCCCATAAATATCAAAGAACTAAGGAGCCTATAGGGAAAAGTAGCATCCATAAAGTGATTTATTGCATAATTATCATACAAATTCTAACCCATGAATCAAATGCTACACAAGGGGGTCCCATTTAATTGGGATGAGGACTGTCAAGTGACTTTCACTGAAATCAAGCAATACCTGACAACACTTCCAGTGCTAGCTCCACCAATACCGGTTGTACCTTTTTTACTATATATATATCATAGATAGTTCAAGTTGCTACTATGGATAAGATACAAAATCCTCTTGAGAACTAGAAGACTCAACATGCACAACACAAGGGACTGACCCATAAAAGAAGAAGTTATTTTGGAGGACATCCTCATGATCCATGTCACAAAGAGTATTTTCTTTAGAATACTCCCTTGGGTCACAACTAACTCAAGATGCACCAAATTTTCCACATTCCAAAATAGAATATCAGTGGGATAAGGCAGTCCCTCATCCTCATAACTCCACTCCAAGAATTGATGATCCAATTATTTGACATAAGTAATGAGGTGATCATCATCATCATTAAATTGAAGAAAAGGATTGACTTGATGTTATGATGACACATTGATTAGTGATTCCTCACTCACATTATAATTTTCAAGTTACTTAGTGATGTGAGATGAAGAAATTTATGGACATAAATTGAGACTAGATTGAGCTTGTTCAACCATTGAACAATATTGAAATATATAAGGGTTACTGAAATGTTAGCAAGTTGATATTTGAATTTGAACTTCAAATATTGGTGAAGATAAGAAGGGAAAACCCTCATTACATGAATCTTAAGATATGTGAGGCAAGGTACCACATAAAACAAGGTACCACATAAAATAATGTATCTAAGATCTTAGGTCCAACCCTAAGGGGGAGGTATACAATATCACAACCCTCTTGGGACTCATTGTTGAAAGCTTTGATGATGACACCAGATTTAGTTAGATCTTCCTATTTTAATCCAAAATTTTGGAAAATTTGATAAGTGCATAGATTGAGGGAGGAACCATTATCTATCAATATTTGCTTTATAAATATTTTCCAAATAATTGTAGTGATGTAAAGGAAATAATCCCCTTGCAAGTCTGAGGAATGAATATCATCATCCAAAAATGTGATATGATGTATCCCAAGGGAACCTACAACATCAGCTATAGTTCTAAGGAAAATGTCCTAAGGGATAGATTGTTGAATTAGAAGCTTCAATAGGGATTCCCTATGGATAGGATAAGTTTTCAAAAGCCTTAAGATGGAGATATTTTTTGAGGTACTAGATAACTATTTTTGGATGTCAAAGGAGACTTTAGGTTGAGATTTCAACACTAAGGGTAGGTTTTCTACTATCATGCTCATTTTTTGGATACTCTTCAAAACTAAGGGAGATTTTGAAGGTTGGTTGGGTGTAGAACTCATCTCCTATCAATATTGTTGAGTTATTTCAGCTTGAGCTTGTTGTATTTTGGTTTTTTCTATCATACCCATAATGTTATTATAAGGATGTGGCGCATTACGATATGACACTTGGTTAGCTGCTTATTTCCCATGCTTAGGTAGAGGATCTTAGAATATTGCCATGTCTTAATAGTTGTGGATGCTTGTTGAGTAGGAGGTTGATTTTTTATTGGAATATTAGGTTGAGGATCCTCTATAACAAAGCAAACTACATCAATTAAGTCTTGAACCACATGTTTCAACCGCTTACATAAAGTTTTCATGTGCTATTCCACTCTATGATATTTGTAATGTTGACAAAGCTTAAAATAATTATTCATGGTATAAAGTTGCCTTATGGGAGGTAACTCAATAATATTAGCTTCCAAAATATTCTTTAGAACCACCATCATAGGCATGTTGAGTCTTGTAAAACTACTTGTTGGGGGTTTTTGAGGTTGGCTAAGCACCATATTTTGTAGGGTGTTAACAACACTATTGATAGACCTACTATCCATTACCCCATCACCAAATACATGCTTGTTCTTATACTAATTTTTCATGGTCCTATATTTCTATTTATTTGGTTTGACCTCTTTGAATAAGGGTTTGCTCTACCCTTATTGCTAGATATATTGCTTGGTCAAAAGAGGTAATGATTGTTGTTTTCAATTCATAAGATATTTGCTCTTGTAAATTTCCAATGAAAATTTCTAGCATGCCTTAAGTGAAGAACACAAGCTTATACTGAGAGGGGGGTGAACAATATAAGATACAACTTTTTACTTTTATTTCCAAAGCAGTATTATCCAATATTATCAATTGCAATAATGAAACAATGCACAAATCATCACACACATAAGAGACACAGATTTAACATGGTTCACCCAATGTGGGCTACATCCATGAAGAAAATATTTCTTAAATTTTTTTTCAACAATTCTCTTAGGAACCAATTCCCTATTACAATGTTTATGGGCACCAACCCAAAGGAGACACCAATCCCCTATGCTCAATTTTTTGGACCTCTATCCACAGGAGACACCAATCCCCTTTGCTTTAGTTCATGGACCTCTATCCATAGGAGACACCAATACCCTCTCTATGTTTGTGGACCTCTATCCATAGGAGACACCAATCCCCTTTGCTCTGGTTTGTGGACCTCTATCCATAGGAGACACCAATCCCTTTACTATGGTTCATGGACCTCTATCCACAAGAGACACCAATCCCCTTTGCTCTAGTTTGTGGACCTCTATCCACATGAGACACCAATCCCCTTTTCTTTGGTTCATGGACCTCTATCCATAGGAGACACCAATCCCCTTTGCTTTGGTTCATGGACCTCTATCCATAAGAGACACCAATCCCCTTTGCTCTAGTTCGTGGACCTCTATCCATAGGAGACACCAACCCCTCTTGCTCTAGTTCTTGGACCTCTATCCACAACTATACTTAAATCTCCTCACATAAACCTGCTCAAAAATCTGCCCAATTTTGCTTCAAGCCTATATACAAGGCTTGCTCAAATCTATTCACCAAAATTTTCTAAACCTACTCAAAGCCTACTCACAAGGCTTGCTCAAATTTACTCCAAGCCTCCTCACAAGGCTTGCTCAAATATTCTCTAAGCCTACTCACAAGGCTTACTCAAATCTTCTCCAAGCCTACTCACAAGGCTTGCTCAAATCTGCTCCAAGCCTACTCACAAGGCTTGCTCAAATTTTCTCCAAGCCTACTCACAAGGCTTGCTCAAATTTGCTCCAAGCCTACTCACAAGGCTTGCTCAAATCTGCTCCAAACCTGCTCACACAACCTGCTCAATCCAGCTCACAAAACCTGCTCAAACATTCCCAATTCTTGCATAGAAACCATTGCATATATCTTTCCCAAAAGTGCTTTCTTTGACTAAAGTAATTCAAACATATTCTACCCAAAATTATTTTTCTTCATGAACATATAGAGAATGATATGCAATACAATTACCCAATATGTTCTTTCACATTCATTAAGTCTATCGCTTTCACATGTCCCACTTTTATTGCTTTCAAAAGATATTTCTAGTATAGCACTTGATAATTGACCTTCTTATGCACTTCCCAAAATCAATCAAAGCTAATGCACAAATTTTCTTCACAAAACTGATCTATAAATCTTGCGTTTTCATTCCCAATGTCAATCAAACCAATGCACAAATTTTCTTCACAAAACTGATCTATAACTCTTGCACTTTCATTCCCAATGTCACTCAAAACCAATGCACAAATTACTTCACAAAACTACTCTATAACCCTTGCAAATTTATTCCCAATATCAATCAAAGTTAATGCACAAACTTGCTCTCAAACCCTTGCTCTTATATTTTCAATTTATTTCAACAATAATGCACAACTTTGTTCTCATACCCTAGCACATATGTTTCAACAATAATGCACAACTTTGTTCTCAAACCCTAGCACATATATTTCCAACAATGCACATAAACTTAATCCTTATATCTCCAACTCTATGACATCAAAATATTTTCTTCAAACAAACATCACCCTTTAGAAAGGAATCAAAAACACCATACCTCTAAAACTACCTTGATGATGATGTGCCTTCAAAATCTGTCTCAAAGTAATTTTCTTTTTTATCCTTCAAAATTTTGGTTAGTGATTTTCAAATTCTAGCACAAATAGAAAAATCATCCACTCAAATCTTTCCAAAATGTCCACAATAAATCTAGAAAATAATACCTTGTTTATCCTCTTTAATATTTCAAAAAATAAGCTTTTAAAACCCTAAAATTTCAACTCACAATACACAAAATATAATAATCATTAAGTACACCTTATAACTCCTAACTTTAGAATATAATAAAAAATTTGTTTTCCTTACCTTGCTCAAGGTATTGGTGCACTTCAAATCTCATTAACTGCCATCAACACCAAGAAACCTTAGTGTGTTTCCCAAAAATCATCAACTGTCATCAAAAGCCAAGCAAAACACACCCGACAGGTTTTGACCCATGAACCTCTCCAACACAATGCTATCATGAGCGCCCTGACCAACTGCGCTACCATGGTGGTTGGAACCAAAGGGAGCACCCATCGAATATATCTCTGTCCTCAGTGTGCAATCCAAAAAACTCAACACACAAAATGACGTCCAAGGGTTTCGACCCTACGACCTTACTCCCGTCAGTGCTCATGCAAGCCACATAGCCATATGGGCTACCCTAGCAGGTGGAACAACCCAGGCACATGCAAAAGTTTGATCTTCAATTACTTCGCACACCCTTTTTAAAATTTGCTGAAACCTTTTCCACTGTCATTCGCAATAATCACCACGAAATATATCAAAATAAAGCTTGCATTTCATAACATTGCCAATATGGAAATAAAACAAGGTGTATATATATATATTCTTCACATGGTCTTCAAACGTCGACACAACTTTAACCCTTTTATTTGAAATGAAATATTTTGCGCCTTTGGGTTGGGTTATAATATTTAAAATAAATATTATAACATAAACCTTTTTGAAACCTTTATTATAATATTAAAGAATATTATAATATTATCCTTTGGCCTTCCCTTTTAAACCTTTGCCTTCTCATTAACATTTAAACCTTACTTTATTTTAAACCTTTGTCCACTTTTAGAACTCTGTCCCATTCTTAAACCTCTTTGTCCTTCTTTATAATATTTAAAATAAATATTATAAACCTTTGCTTTTTACCAATTTTCTTTGCTTTGAGATATTCCTTGCCTTGCATAACTGTCCAACCTTAGAAGAATATTTCTACCTTGAATTCCATGCTCTCTTTGACATCAACCCTTTGACATCAATGACAACTTAATATGCTCAATATTTCCAAAAATCTTCCCCTTTGTCATTGATGGCAACCCTTTAAAAAAAATTATTTTACTGCAACTGGATTCCCAAACTGCTCCCCCTGACAAGCTTCTCCCCTTGACAGGTTGCTCCCCCTCACTGAATTCTCTCCCCCTTTGACATCAATGGCAAAGGGCTCCTTGGGGCTAAAAATAAGACACTTAGTGCAGCCCCTCACCACCTCCTTTTCTTGAGGTGATTAATTATGGGATGGGAGTGAAACTCCCAAATTACTATGCTCTTCTTCTTTTTCAATATTTTTCCAAAATTTTGAAGTCATACCTCTTTGAACATTTTGAGCATCCTTTTTCTTGCTTGTCTTTGGAAGTTCCAGAAAATTTTTTCTACACCACTTTGCTTTATGCCCAAAATTATTGCAATTGTAACACCTGATGTTGTAGTCCTTGAAAGATACAAATGAATTCTTGGTGAAGCTATAATCATTCTTATCATAAACCCTGCAATGTATCGCTTTATGACCAAAATTATTGCAATTGAAACACATGATGTTGTAGTCCTTGGAAAGTGTAAGTGACTTGAAATTTCTTTTGTTGAAGCCATAATCATTTTTATCATGAACCCTACAATGTATAGCTTTATGACCAAAATGATTACATGAGAAACAATAACCTTGGAAGAAATATTCATCTTGCCTTGATCTCATGGTTCTTTCTTTGCTTTTCTTGTGATGGTCCCTATTCCTTGATGATTCTTTGTTTGCTTCCTCTTTGATACTACCACTTCTCAACTTATCAGTATAGGTCTTAGGCTCTTCTTCAAATACCTTCTTTGATGCTTCTATTTCTTTTGAGCTTGACTCTTCTTCTTGTACCTCTTGATCTTCCTCATAACCAAGTCCAGTATTCATAAATGGAGATCTCTGTGTTTTGATAATATCATCCAAATATTTTGAGCTTTTCCTAAACTAATATATCTTATTATTGAATTTCTCAAGTCCCTTCCTTAGAATGTCAGCTTCATGTTCTAGTATTTCACATTCTAGTTCTTTTACCTTTAACTATTCAGCCATACCTTCTTCAAATTTATTTACCTCTTCAACCTTCACTTTTAAGTCTATGAGATCTTGTAGGAGCTTTGTCTTTGTTTCCTCATCCTCTTGAACTTGAGCCTTCAATTCTGAATTCTTCTTTCTAACCCTTTTCAATTCTCCAAGAGCAACAATAAGTTCCTCTTCTATGTTAACCATGGTTTCTTCTTCATTTTTTGAATCTTTCTCTTTTTCTAGGTCTTTGATAATAGGAGCATCTTCATTCTCTTCTTCTTGGTTTTCATTCTCTTCTATGGCCAAAAATAGGATTTCTTCCTTTTCACTATTGGAGAAGCTTTCATCACTTTCACTAGAAGTACTACTTTCTTCTTCAACATAAAAACTCTTCTTGTGCCTTTGAAAAATCTTCTTCTCATGCTTTCCTTGACCATGCCTGTTTTTATTTTCATAATAAAACTTTCTTTCCTTCTTTTTATTGTAATCATTTTCTTCTTCACTACTGCTACCTCTATTTTGTGGACAATTAGCTGCATAGTGACCAATGTTACCACAACTAAAATATTTCACAGTCTGCATACTTTTGTATTTTCTTGGACCCTTTTTATTTCTTCTCACAAAGTTAGCCTCTTCTTCACTACTTGATTCATCACTTGATTCTTGTTCTTTATTCTTTTCCTTCTTTGAAGCTTTGAATGTTGCCTCTCTTTTTTATGTTTGTTCTTTTTTTGTCCTCATCTCATAGGTTGTGAGAATTCCATGTAGCTCATCCATGCTTAAAGTTTTGAGATCCTTCATCTCTTCTATTGCTGAAACCTTTGCATCATACCTCATAGGGAGTGACCTTAATATTTTCTGAACAATAGTAGATTCCTCAATATTTTCTCCAAGTCCATGAATAGTGTTGACAACCTCATCAACACGAAGTAGATACATAGCAATATCTTCATCATATTTCATCTTCAAGTCTTCAAACTTCCTTCTATGTGTTTGAAGTTTTGCCATTTTGACCTTGTCATCTCCTTCATATGTTCTCTATAACTTATCCCACATTTATTTTGCTGAAGTACATTGCATGACCTTTACAAACTCTGATTCACATAACCCACTCAAAATTACATTCATTGCCTTGGCATTATCTTCATATGGTTTCTTACCACTTGCATCTGTAGGAGGAGTTGTAGATGGTGTGAATCCATTTTCAACAGATTGCCATGTATCATATCCATGTGCCATCAAATAAGTCTTCATCCTTACACTCTAGAAAGCATAGTTAGTCCCATCAAACAATGGAGCCTTATTTTATGAAAACCCTTCCTTATGAGCCATGTGTGTTCTTGTAAGATCTTCCTTCAAGTTGTTAGGCTTTCATGAAGGAACCCACTCTTATACCAATTGAAGAACACAAGCTTATACTGAGAGGGGGAGTGAACAATATAAGATAAAACTTTTTACTTTTCTTTCCAAAGTAGTATTATCCAATATTATCAATTGCAATAATGAAACAATGCACAAATCATCACACACATAAGAGACATATATTTAATATGGTTCACCCAATGTGGGCTACATCCACGGAGAAAATATTTCTTATAAATTTTCTCAACAAGTCTCTTGGGAACCAATTCCCTATTACAATGTTTATGGGCACCAACCCAAAGGAGACACTAATCCCCTATGCTCAAGTTCATGGACCTCTATCCATAGGAGACACCAATCCCCTTTGCTCTAGTTCATGGACCTCTATCCATAAGAGACACCAATCCCCTCTGCTCTGGTTCATGGACCTCTATCCATAGGAGACACCAATCCCCTTTGCTCTGGTTTATGGACCTCTATCCATAGGAGACACCAATCCCCTTTGCTCTGGTTCATGGACCTCTATCCATAAGAGACACCAATCCCCTTTGATCTAGTTTATGGACCTCTATCCATAGGAGACACCAATCCCCTTTGCTCTAGTTCATGGACCTCTATCCACAAGAGACACCAATCCCCTTTGCTCTAGTTCATGGACCTCTATCCATAGGAGACACCAATCCCCTTTGCTCTGGTTCATGGACCTCTATCCATAGGAGACACCAATCCCATTTCTCTAGTTTGTGGACCTCTATCCATAGGATACACCAATACCCTTTGCTCTAGTTCATGGACCTCTATCCATAACTCTACTCAAATATCCTCACATAAACCTACTCAAAAATTTGCTCAATTTTTCTTCAAGCCTACATACAAGGCTTGCTCAAATATACTCACCAAAATCTACTCAACCTACTCCAAGCCTACTCACAAGGCTTGCTCAAATATACTCCAAGCCTACTCACAAGGCTTGCTCAAATCTACTCCAAGCCTACTCACAAGGCTTGCTCAAATCTACTCCAAGCCTACTCACAAGGCTTGCTCAAATATACTCCAAGCCTACTCACAAGGCTTGCTCAAATCTACTCACAAGCCTACTCACAAGGCTTTCTCAAATATTCTCCAAACCTACTCACACAACCTCCTCAATCCTGCTCATAAAACTTGCTCAAACATTCCCAATTATTGCATAGAAACAATTGCATATATCTTTCCCAAAAGTGCTTTCTTTGACTAAAGTAATTCAGAAATATTCTACCCATAATTCTTTTTCTTCATGAACATATAGAGAATGATATGCAATACAATTACTCAATATGTTCTTTCACATTCATTAATTCTATCACTTTCACATGTCCCACTTTTATTGCTTTCAAAAGATATTTCTAGTATAGCACTTGATAATTGACCTTCTTATGCACTTCCCAAAATCAATCAAAGCCAATGCACAAATTTACTTCACAAAATTGATCTATAACTCTTGCAATTTCATTCCCAATGTCACTTAAAACTAATGCATAAATTACTTCACAAAACTGCTCTATAACCTTTGCAAATTTATTTCCAATATCAATCAAATTTAATGCACAAACTTGCTCTCAAACCCTTGCTCTTATATTTTCAATTTCTTTCAATAATAATGCACAACTTTGTTCTCATACCCTAGCACATATGTTTCAACAATAATGCACAACTTTGTTCTCAAACCCTAGCACATATATTTCCAACAATGCACATAAACTTAATCCTTATATCTCCAACTCTATGACATCAAAATATTTTCTTCAAACAAACATCACCCTTTAGAAAGGAATAAAAAACACCATACCTCTAAAACTACCTTGATGATGATGTGCCTTCAAAACCTATCTCAAAATAATTTTCTTTTTGATCCTTCAAAATTCTGGTTAGTGATTTTC
Source organism: Wollemia nobilis (assembly GCA_028583015.1). Taxonomy (NCBI): domain Eukaryota; kingdom Viridiplantae; phylum Streptophyta; class Pinopsida; order Araucariales; family Araucariaceae; genus Wollemia; species Wollemia nobilis. The sequence goes on along the minus strand of JAQPPZ010016059.1, from coordinate 5,158,582 downwards.
AAATTCTAGCATAGATAGAAAAATCATCCACTCAAATATTTCCAAAATATCCACAATAAATCTAGAAAATAATACCTTATTTCTCCTCTTTAATATTTCAAAAATAAGCTTTTAAAACCCTAAAATTTCAACTCACAATACACAAAATATAATAACCATTAAGTACACCTTATAACTCCTAACTTATAATCATTCAATAATACACCCTAATTTTCAACTCACAATACACAAAATATAATAATCATTAAGTACACCTTATAACTCCTAACTTTAGAATATAATCAAAAAATTATTTTCCTTACCTTGCTCAAGGTATTGGTGCACTTCAAATCTCATTAACTATCGTCAACACCAAGCAACCTTAGTGCATTTCCCAAAAATCATCAACTACCATCAAAATCCAAGCAAAACACACCCAATGGGTTTCGACCCATAGACCTCTCCAACACAACGCTATCATGAGTGCCCTGACCAACTACGCTACCATGGCGGTTGGAACCAAAGGGAGCACCCACCAAATATATCTCTGTCCTCAATGCACAATCCAAAAAACTCAACACACAAAATGATGTCCAAGGGTTTTGACCCTACGACCTTACTCCCGTCAGTGCTCACGCAAGCCACATAGCCAGCTGGGCTACCCCAATAGGTGGAACAACCTAGGCGCACACAAAATTTTGATCTTCAATTACTTCGCACACCCTTTTTAAAATTTATTGAAATATTTTCCACTGTCGTTCGCAATAATCACCACGAAATATATCAAAATAAAGCTTGCATTTCATAACATTGCCAATATGGAAATAAAACAAGGTGTATATATATATATATATATGCTTCATGTGGTCTTCGAACGTCGGCACAACTTTAACCCTTTTATTTGAAATGAAACGTTTGGCGCCTTTGGGTTGGGTTATAATATTTAAAATAAATATTATAACATAAACCTTTTTGAAACCTTTATTATAATATTAAAGAATATTATAATATTATCCTTTGGCCTTCCCTTTTAAACCTTTGCCTTCTCATTAACATTTAAACCTTGCTTTATTTTAAACCTTTGTCCACTTTTAGAACTCTGTCCCATTCTTAAACCTCTTTGTCCTTCTTTATAATATTTAAAATAAATATTATAAACCTTTGCTTTTTACCAATTTTCTTTGCTTTGAGATATTCCTTGCCTTGCATAATTGTCCAACCTTAGAAGAATATTTTTGCCTTGAATTCCATGCTCTCTTTGACATCAACCCTTTGACATCAATGACAACTTAATATGCCCAATATTTCCAACATAAAGGAGGTTAAGTATTTCTCAACCACCCAACTAAACTTCTCCAATGAGATAAGAATTCTGACAAACGTTCATCTTTACCTTGTTTCAACATATAAACATATTTCATAGTCACATTTTTCTCAATATAAGCTCCGAATTGTTGAACAAACAATTTTATTTTCTCTTCAAAATTCCTCAAATAATTATGAGGTAGTTGATAATACCATTCCAATGTCATATCGCCAAGGCTCTTAGGAAATATCTTTAGCAACAACATGTCATCATATATAATGTCATGGCATGTTGTCCTAAACAACATTAAATGTTCAATTGGGTCCTCTATTTCCTTATATATAGGTAAAATCAGCATTAGAAAATGCTTAGGTTAGGGCCTAGAAGCGCCAATAGGATCTAAGGGCAAATTACATATTTCTTTATAACTGTAGGTAAAACTTGGAGGTTGAGTCATATCCACTCTTGAGACCAATTCTTTCACCATATTCGTCAAGCTTTGCACATCAGAATTATTGTTGTGCAACACCCATAGGCTCCCTAAGGGAGGGTTATATGTAGGTTGCTAAAAGGTAACTTGGCCAATATTGGAGGTATTGAAATTGTTATGGTATGGGTTATGATATGTGGTATCTTTGTGTGTAGGATAACTTATATTTGGTGGAAAAAAAGCATGAATATTGAGAGGAGTAGAATTAGGAGGAAATTGAGCAAAATATTGAGATGCACTGCTAGTTGAGGGAACTTGTGGAACTCTTCCAATGTTGGTGGTCACAGTAGTAGCATATGTTGATTTATAAAAAGGATTAACATGATTTAAAGATTTAAACAATGGATTATTATGAACATTTTGAGGGGAAATTATTGGAAGATGAGATATCCCAATCCTTTCAAGGTGGTATTCTTCATTCATAGCATTAACTAAAACTTATTATTGAGTTTCTTGAAACCCTAGATGTGATCATATGATTGAAAGATGAGGTCTCCATTAGGCCCCTCAAGAGGATCAATTTCAGCCTTAGTTTCTACATGTTCTTACTCTTTTACATCTAGATTAGGATTCTCTCTATCAAGCTAATCATCTTCTTGAGGAATCTGATTAGATTCTGAAATCTTTCACTTACTCCTAAGGTTGGTATCCATTCAAGGAAATAGAGAAGAAATATAACAAAGCACACATACATGCAAGAATATTTCTTAAGATATTTTTACTATTTTCTAACTCTAAGAAAACATAATTAGTGGTCTTCCTTAATTTTTTTAAAGGAAAAACAAAGGAAGAGGCTTCCTATCTTTGCCACTAAGATGTGTCTTCACATCAGGTTCACCAAATATGTAGAGGAGTAAAAATACCCTTGGGGGCCTAGGGATCAAGGGATCCACCAAGAATGGTTTAAGGACTAACTCCAACTCTAGGTATGGAATGTTTGATGTGTATATTGAGCAAACACCTATGTTTGGCTTTTCTAAAATCTAATATATGGGAAATGAAAGAACGATGTAGGACAAACACTGATAAAAGAAGACAAGAAGTTAATTCTTAGGATTATTCTTGATTTTTAATGATGACTAAACCCTAAATTGTAATAAAATAAATATTTTTATTTTTTAGCAAGGGTTTAAGATAATGCACAAACAAAGTTAACCCTAGAATGCAAACTATATGCTTTTTCTCTTTTGAATGCCTAGAAATAAAATCAAAATATTTTTCTTTTTATTATATTTAAATCTAAAATAGATAGAAAGAAATTAGCAAGTAGTCTAGTTCAAATGCACTTTTTAGGTCCTAAAACAAAAAAAAAATGTGATGTAAAACAAAAAAAACAACCTTGATAACTAATATTGCAAGTAAATAACCTAGTTAGATGATAGAGGAAGAAATTAGCAATGATATCATGAAGTAATAAATCCAAGATGGTAGACCTCTACATTCATCAAGAATCCTTCACTTGATCCCCAAGTACAACCAACACCAAAGCAAAGAAACAACAAAACAACAATCCCACAACAGAAGAGCACATATGAGCATGAACAAATGAACAAGTCAAGATTAGGATTTTCAAGAAGATTCATTAGGAATATATATAGGAAAAATGGAAATCCAATACTCTATTTATAATATGTTTGAAGGGATAAAAGGGTAGGAAAATAAAATTTCATCATGGGCAAGGGCTAACACCAAAATGGGTCGACGAGGGGAGGGGTTTTTGAGAGAAAAACCCCTAGAACACAAAATTTGTGCCCATTCATTATAGGGTGTAAATTTGAAAAGGAAAATTTATGCCCCATATCAAAGGGCTATGACTTAAATTTTTCATGAAATGATGCATCATATTCTAGAGGACTATGTGGATGACCTTCTAGGTCATTCCATACATTGAAAGGATCATGTTCAAAATCTAGAACATCTTTGAAAGGATTCAATAGTTTAGGGTTCATATTAAGCCCTCCAAATGTGTGTTTGGAGTTACATCTAGCAAATTTCTAGGTTTCATCATGTCTAGGTAAGGAATTGAGATGAACCCTACTAAGATAGTGGCTATCATTGACATACCTTATCCCCATAACTTAACCAAGTTGCATAGATTACACAATAAACTTCAAGCTATTTTTGGATTCATAGCTTAGTTAGTCGATATGTATCATCCCTTTAGTAAGCTCCTTAAGAAAGATACCATGTTTTAGTGGTATTTTGAGTGTTAGTAATCTTTTAATGAACTCAAAAGGTATCTCAATTCCTCATATATTCTAATTCCTCCTAGATTGGATAAGCATTCGATGCTTTACATAGTAGCCACAACTCACACTTTAGGAGCCATTATGGCTCAACATGATGATCAAAACAAGGAGTGAGTTGTCTACTATATAAGTAGAACCTTGGTTAGCTATGAAACTTAATACACTCACTTAGATAAGCTTTTTCTTGTTGTAGTGTTTGCTTCTCAGAATTTGAGACACTACATGCTTAGCCATAATACATTTGTTGTTGCAAAGTTTGATATTTTTTGCTACTTAATATTTAAGCCCCACCTTTTAGGTTTAGTCGTTAAGTGGGTTTTATCCCTTATTTATTTTGACTTAACCTTCATAGGTCATAATGCTATCAAGGGGCAGGTGATTATTGATCAACCAACCTTCATTCCATTAGAGTTAGCCCATACTTCATTCATCGAGTTTCCTAATGAGTACTTTAGTTTATAATCTAAGGATCCAAAGTCTTGGAGTTTATTTTTTGATGGAGCCTAATTCTTAAAGGGTGTTGGTGTTGGAAGTGTTCTAGTTACCCCCAAAAAATAGTTTATCCCCCTTTCCTTCGAGCTTCATTTCTCTTGCATGAATAATATTTCCAATATTAAGCATTGATCTCTTTAGCATTGAAGGTTAGAGTTCTTTTGGTTTTTGGTGACTCTCAACTTGTGGTTAATGAGATAAATGATATTTATTAGACTCGTGATGATAAGCTAAAATATTACAAAGAGATTTTCACTAATATTTTATCTATGTTTGATTGAATGACCATATATTCTATCCCTAGATCCTCCAACTGCCATGTGGATGCCATGGCCACTATTGCATCCTTGTTTCCTTTTGAGTTGTTTTATATTTTTATGCCACATACAATGGGAGATATCAATCACAATATGTAGAAATAAATAAATTAAATCTACGATATAATTGAAATATGCTATAAATAGAAATGACAAAAAATATTATAATAGTACCTATGGAGAAAATAGACACTCCATGATATAAGCTACTACTCCATGAATGAGATCAAAGCTTATAGCTCAGACACACACTACCATAATGCTTATCTACCACACACTAAATTTGATACAATGACTTTGATATCTATCTTCTACATCTATGGCCTTTATTTAGGAAGATAATTTCCTTGACCAACACTCTACCTAGTTGTGCAAGTGGACACCTTGCACATTACATCTTGCACATTGACACTTGTGCATTTATTACATTGCATGAAGTAACTAGATAATTTACCCTTAAAGTAACCTAATGTCCTAATTATGTACCAAGGAAGCTACATTTACATGACCCAAATAATGTAATATACTCTATTTATAACACCCCCTTGTATTACAATATTTGGGTATTGAAGACTTTAGTCTTTAATGTGGATCTTATTCCATATGATGGCTTTGAATTGGATCTTCTTCTTTAAAATGATATTTGGCTTCTTCAGTAGTTTCTTCAGTCTTCATATGATGCAAAAAATAGGCTAAAGTTGTAGGACCTTATTTTAGCTGACCTAGCATTGTATTTCTCCTTCATTGGGTTCATCTCCTTCTTCTTCCTTAAATTTTCCTCTCTACCTTTTCATAGGTGGTTGTACTGCTACTTGGTTCTTGCATGTATAATTATCCTTTATTGTCTTTAGTCTGTACATATGCTTATGAACAACCATGGAGGGCATCATGATAAGATTTTGAGTTAGTAGAACTTGAACTATCAATTTTGCATGAGGATTGAAAAACTTTTCTAGATATGAATCATTTAGTTTTTCCTTCTTTTTGAATAGTTCTGTCAATCCCTTTTGTTCTACATTTTCATTCTTGAAGTGCATATATGTGAGTAAAGCCATATATAATATGTTCACGAGATCTAAGGAAAATGTCACAATATTTTCTATGTTGTCAATAGCTTCATTGAGACAAGTTTGAAGATAGCATTCCATAGTATCAAAGTTGACTTCTAAGGCTTCACTATGGATTATTTTAGAATTTATATCTATTATTATTTTCTATTTCAAGAGTATATTCATGATCCCAAGCTTTATGGCACTAAATTTTTCCTTATTGATATTTGTAGTATTTTGGAAGGTAGACATCCTTATGGCTCCCTATTAGGATATATGATCTCTGATAGAAGTATATAAGCTTGATTTGATAAAACCTATATTAATCCTTAATTATTTTAGGCTTCCATATGTCTCCCTAGTAATGAGAATGAGTACTCTTAAGGATTTTTAGCTTTTGTAGATAGCTTATATATTGCTAATAAATTTGCAACTTGATAAATAATAGATTCTAATATTACCAAGTTTTGTAGAATGCCTTATGACTCCCTAGTATGTTTTGAACAAGATATAAAGTGCTTTTGTAAGTTATAATTCAATATTGGTTGATTTTGTAAATTTTTGTAAATGCTAAAATAAACTTCTATTGTCGTTATTGCTCCTATTTTTTTGGTAGATAAGATACTATAGCATTAATATCGGGTTTTACAGGTTGACCCAAAAACTTTTACAAAAATCAACCGAGGGTTGTTGATGAACATGTCCTTACTAAGGATCCTATATATGTAAAATTTACATGCCACCAAAGCCATTACATCTGGTAAGACATATAGCCTGATATCAAAAATAAACTTCCCATACAACATTTTGGGTATACCCCGAGAAAATACACCTGCATCATAATTACAAAAAAAGAAACAAACACAGAACCCTTCCTTGAAACAGTGGAGAAATAAAAATATGCAGACACACATAGCAGAGTACTAAAAAAAATCCCACAAGATCTGTATTGATAGTTACTCTTAATAATTCTTTGGTAATTGCTTTCTTTCATATCTAACATGCTTTGGGACCACATCCTATCTTGGCCAATCAGCCTTGGAGAAGTAAACCTGGTGGCTATATTTATGGCGGTGGCTATCTTGTGGTCCACGTGGCTCTGGTTCAAAGTCTTATATTGTCATTTCTTTCCTACCCTATGATTATCAACCAACCTCAAATTACTAAGATGACTAGGAGCCATGTTATCTGACATGTGACTATCCCCATTAGTCTTTGTGGTATTTCCAAGCAGCATCCACCAAGACTGATAGCTCGAATAATTTTTATTGTGAGTCCATTTCAAAAAGAGACGTGAATACTCATACCCTTCGAACTTACAATGCCTTACATGTTGGTAAATTTGACTATCATTCTTGGAATTCTTGTTGAATAAGCCCCTCTACTTCGCTCGGTACACCATGTTCCCATTTGAAAATTTCATCACCATCAACACCCAAATTGGCCAACTTATCAAAAATTTTGTTAGCTTCCCGAAAGACATGTTAGGATTTTTTGTCCTATCTTCCCTAGAAAAGGATCCTAGCCTCTTAAAAAATTGTTTTAATCATCCAAGGAGGTGTTTTTCAATTATTGAGGAGATTTATAACATGCATAGATTCTCCTTCTATGATCAAATTGCCTTCTAAGTCTTGAGTCATTTGAAGGCCTCTCCACATAGCTCTAGCTTCAGCTTCATTGTTCGTCCTTATTCCCAAATATTTGGAAAATACAAGCATCATATTCTTATTATGATCTCGCATAATATTGCCAGCACCTGCTCTACCAGGATTGTCCTTAGATGCTCCATAAAAATTAAGCTTAAACCAACCCATATAATGTGGGGACCACTTAACATTGGCTTTGGGTTAACTACCCTAGGCACAGACTCATCTAACAAGATTAAGCTTAAATATTGAGCAATTGTGATCTCCTGTAGATGAGGTTTACGACTATAAAAAGGGATAAGGTTCACATTCTCGTTGGCAAAGGATAGGATCCTGGCAATGATAGTTTGATGATCATGGATAGACTCATTAAAGACTCTATGGTTCCTTTCTAACCACACCTACCAAATATAGTGATTGAGACAAATTTTCCACATGTATCTAAGTCTTTGGCTTGAAAAGGGGTAAGGCCACTAGATGAACAAATCAAGTATGATGGCTGGTTTAACCCAAGAAATATTGAAGGCCTGAAAAACCCCACTTAGGATAGTCAAGTAAAAATGACAATAAAGGAAAATGTGATAAATGGTCTCCCAATTAGCCCTACACAGATAACAACAATTAGTGATACAAATACCTTTACGCATCATATTATCAATGGTTAGAATTCTTCCTTGGATAACCAACCATGAAAAGACTACAATTTTTGGAATTAAATTTTTTATCCAAACTAAGTCCTTTTGGAGGATAAAATCTTTATCATCAAGTAGAAGCTTGTAAGCTAATTTAACAGTGAACTGTCTATTTTTCGTAGGAGCCCAAGTCACTTGATCTTCCTTGGGTCTCATGGGGATAAATTGTTTCCTAAGAATGTTACAAAGATCATTTGATTCCACTTGAAATCCCTAAATCCTTATTTGTTTCCACTTCATTCTACCTCTATCCTCAACCATATAATCGAAAACTTTTCTACCAATGAGTTCTTTCATGATATATCTGATTCCTGCTAAGTTGGGATATTGTGTCAGTGGTTCATCCTTATCCCACCTGTCATTCCAATAATTTATCCTCTCACCATTGCCTAAAACCCATATTAAACCTTTTTTTATGATTTATTTACAATTGAGAATTGCTTTCCAAAAAGCAAAACATCTCATTGGAACTGAGTCACTTAGAAATTCCATATTTTTAAGATACTTTCATTTGACGATAACTGTCCATTCATTTTATTCACCAGAAATGAGGTGCCACGCCTGCTTAGATAGTAAATATAAATTCATATGAGTGATTATCCTCAGACCTAAGCTTGCATTTTCCCTGTGTCTGCACACTTTGGTCCATCCTACAAGGTGTATCATTTTTTTCTCCTCTGATCCAGTCCATAAAAATTATTTTTGGATTTTCTCAATTTTTTGGAAAACCTTCACAAGGGCTTTGAAAATGGAGATAAAATATACTAGAATGCTATGAAGAGAGGCCTTAGTGAGGGTCAGCTTTCCTACTTGATATAGAAGATGAAATTTCCATCCAGCAAGTTTTTTTTGAATTTTTTCAATAATCCTGTCCCACATTGACACTCTCGGAGAACCAATGAAAAGAGGGAGACCAAGATACGAAGTGGGGAGGTTTGCTATATCACACTAAAATTTTTGCAATCCTTCCTTGCCTCTGAATGGGGGTGTTCAAGAAATATAACTTGATTTTACTGAAATTAACTTTCTGACTAGCAACGTCCTTGTAGAGTTACAGGATGTATTTAATTATTTTGGCCTCAACCACCAATGCCTTAGTCAATAGAAGGGTATCATCGATGAATTGTTGGTGAGAAACAACCCTAGTGAGAGATGTTTCCTTGATTCCCGATATTAGCCTTGAATTGTAAGCATTTTTTATGGTTCTGCCTAAAGCTTCTACCATAATGATGAATAACATGGGGCTAATAGGGTCCCCCTGCCAAATTTCTCTATGACTTTGAAAGTAACCAGCAGTTGCTCCATTAACCAGAATCAAGAACCATGCTTTAGAAATACATAATTTGATCAAATTAACCCATTTGTGGTTAAAAACAAACTTAAGGAGCACAAAAATCATAAATTCCCAATTTAGCCTATCAAATGCTTTGTTCATATCAAGCTTGAGGGAAAAAAAATACCTGTTAGTCTTATGAGCAGAGTGCAGAGCTTCATAAATTGTGATGACTCCTTCTAATATTGACCTATCCTAGGTAGAGCTTCCCTGGCATGGATCTATAATGTGGTGTAGAACATCTCATTCTATTTGCAATGGATTTAGTTAGGATCTTGAAAGAAATATTGCATAGACTGATTGTCCTAAAGTCAACCATAGATTTAGGGGTTTGTTTATTAGGAATTAGAGAAATAAAAGTAGAGTTAAGACCTTTTAGGATATGATTGCTTGCTTGGAATTCTATGACAGTAAAAATTACATCCTCAATTACGATGTCCCAAAAAGCTTTATAGAAATGAGGGGGAAAGCCATCGGGTCCCGGGGCTTTGTCTGGCTCCATGCTAAACAAGAATTCCTTAATTTTGTCATCAGAAAAGGGAGCTAGAATATTAAGGTTTATATCTTCATTTATTATGCTAGGAATGAATTGCAAGAGAATATCGTTGGCCTCCTCATTGCACTGTGATTCCTGATCAAGGATAGAATTGAAATAACATACTGCCTCCTTTCTAATTTCTGTTAAGTCTTGAGTAATAGAACCATTTGTTTTTTTTTTTTTAATTATCTTGTTATTGCTTCTGTTTCTAAGAATGGTGACGTGAAAAAACTTGGAATTTGAATCTCCATATTTCAACCAAATAGCCCTTGATTTTTACTTCCAATATATTTCCTCATAGGCCAAAAGGTTATGAAACTCTGCTAGTTTTGTATGTTCCTCCTGCCTAGTAGTTTCATCAGCATCACCATGTTGAATCCTATGATCAATTATATTCAAACTTTCAACAACCTATTTTTTATTTTCAAAGAGGTTACCAAAGACCTCTTTGTTCCAAGTTCAAAGCTTTTCCTTAACAAACTTTAATTTGCTAGTAAGTTTAAAAGTTGCACTACCCCTAACAGGCTGCTGCCACCACTAAATTAAGTTATCTCTAAAATGGAATGTTTGATCCACATAGATTGAAATCTGAAAGGTTTTTTGAAGGACAAAGAGTTAGGGATCTCCAAAAAAATGTGATTATGATCAGAGGTAATTTTAGGAAGGGCTTGCATGGTAGAATCATCGAACAGAGTTGTAGCCTCCTTTGATAGAAAAAACCTGTCAAGTATTTCTTGAATGAGATGACACCCTATCCACTGATTGCTCCAAGTATAATTTGCTCCTCTAAGTTTTATATCCATAAACATGTTGGAGTTCAAAAAGTCATTGAACTCATCCATGCTCCTAATAGGTGGTCCATTTCCACCCATTTTGTTTGAAGGGTAAATAGGAGTGTTAAAATCCCCAGCCAAAATCCAAGGGACATTATGGAAGATTTCACTCAAATTGCCTAAGTACTCCCACAGTAGAGCTCTCCCTTGAATTGAAGTTGGGGCATAAATATTTGAAATGATCCACGACCCGTTTTTGTTTATTTCCTTAAATAAAACACTAAGAACCCTATCTTATTTTTGAATAATTATGCCTTCTACTATCCAAGGATCCCACAAAGTCATAAGGCCTCCAAACGCTCCTCTGGATGATTTGCAAACCATCTCCCCTTGATTCCAGATTTTTTTTCTACTTTTTTTGACTGAATCTCATCATTTTTTGTTTCTTGCAACATGATAATAGTTGGATTCACTTGATTTTTTATTGCACTGACTTCCCTGTGTTTGGGTAGGCCATTGAGGCCTCTCATGTTCCACGAGAGGAACTTCATTTAGATTTTTTGTGATTTCTTCCTCCTCCCCTCCCTTGAGGGGGTTTTCCTAATTTGTTGTCTTCAGAACTCGGAATAACCTGTTGAAACAAGGTTATGTATTTTCCATTGGCAATTTCATTATCAGTTTTAATTTTTTGATTCTCAACATTTGATATTCTCCCTCTTATTTTTTCACTACAAAAATATATAGGAGACTTGACAGTGCTCCTGGTTTGTTTAGGACTAAACTGGGGGGAGGCAATTTGTTGCAGAACCAAACTATCATATTCCTCAATCTAAAGAGTTTCACATATCTCCACCCCTACATACAAATCTTCTCTTTTTTTCTTGTATTCCCCTGGTCTATGGGACAACCCCTCAGTAGGATTAACCTGGATCTTAGTGATGATGTTAGGGAGATGATATTGTTTATTTTACAATGCCTCAACTTTATTCCTAAGTTATTCAACATTAGGGTTTGGCTTTGGGATGTCCACTAGGATTGAAGTATTTTGAGCATTGGGGTTTAAAGATACTAACTTGGATAAGGATTCTAGAGATCGAGCATTAGGGTTTGGCTTTGTGATGCCCATGGGGCTTACAATAATTTCAACATTAGGGTTTGAGGATCTTGACTTTGATGGGGATTCTAGACAGTCAAAAAGGTTAGCCTGAAGGTTATAGGCTTCCATGTCTTTCGATAATCCTCCTACTCCAATATTGGATAGAATTGAAAATTTATTTGAAACTAGAGGATTAGAACTTGCCTGAGTATTTTGGTTGCCAACAACCTATTGTTTTCCTTTGTCTTGTTGGGACCCCGCACCCTCTCTTTTATTTTTTTGGTAGACATAGTTTGCCTGATTGAAATCACCTCTTCTAGGGAAACTCCTCAAATTTCCTCTGTCTAGAATTCCCTGCTTTTTCTTTTCTCTATTCATTTCCAGGTTAGGGCACTAATTGCATATATGTACTTTAGTTTTGCATTCTACACAAAATTTCGATCTGTTCTCATATTCTACCATGTATTTTCGATAGTATTCTCCATACTCTAGCTCCACAAACCTTGGCAATTTATTATCCAAATTAGCATTTACATAGATTCGTGCATGAGTCATCCCTATCCTGGCCAAGGTCGCATGGTCAATAGAGATCAGGTCCCCTATAGTTATGGCTATGCCCTGTAGCCAATATTCATTGAAGAACTAGGTAGGTAGACTTGGGAGATGAACCCAAATAGGGGCAATGTTAATATATTAATTTTTAGGGTTGAAATATTCACCCCATCATCTGATAAAAAGGCTCCTTTTGCCCAAAAACCAAGGACCTCCTATTAAAATGTGATTAGCATCCTCCATATTGTTAAAACGGATAATGAATAACCCTCAAGTTAGACCTACCAACTCCAAGCTACCTACCAGTCACCATTTACCAGTCATCCAAGCCCTAATAGTCTCAATGGTCGGCCTTCCTCCCAAAAACTTGCCTACTAGGGAGAATTCTTCCATTGAAATAAAAGGGATCATGGAACTTGTCGGGGCCAAAATTTTATTATTTACTGGAACTAGGGGCGGAAGAGAGAGAACCTCATTTATTTTTCCTCTAAGAGTCTCAACAAAAGACAACCACTTCTTGGGCCCCGCATTATCCTTCGTATATTTTTTGTCGAGGCATTTTTGAGTAGGGTTGGGCCCCCGTGTGATGCCCGCCTCTAAATATGCCACAGCCTGACCACCTTCCTATGGATCCTCGCATGATCCATTCTCGAGGTTCCCACTCACCCATTACATACCTGCTCTACCTCTACTGCCTTGGCTGAGATTCTTGCCCAAAAAAATTCAAACTCTCACTCCCACCACACCCACTTAACCTCAGCTCACTCATTCTTGATGATGCACGAGTTTTTTTTCAATCCCCCTTATTGCTCCTTTTGAACTAAGCATTTTTTCTAGATTTCAAGGGGTTTTAATGGTGGATATTTTGTCTCAATTTGAGAATATTTGAGAGGAGTAAATATTATAATTTCCAACCTTTATATATTTTTTATAAACCTCTTATAATGGCCCTTTGAGACTTGATTTTAATTTTTCTAATTTCTAATAAATAAATTTGTAGTAGTAGACCTTATGACTCCCAAATATGGAAAATTAGAAAAGATAATAATATTTTCAAAGTATTAAATAGTTCAACCTAAGTAGAAGGCCTTATATCTCCGAGGTTAGTATGCAAAAAATATTTTGATTTTTGGTAAGTTATCTCATATATATTTTTCTTTCTCAAATTTTGAGTTTATCCTTGAAATTATAACCTTATATATCCTATGTTTGAAAGCAATATTAATGAGATAGTTGTCTTACCTTATACCCTTGACTTCACACTTGAATGGCACTGGTTTTGACTAAAATATAATAGTCCTTTATGTACCCTTTCTATAGTTATTAACTTGATGAATTTGAATGACCAAGTGTGGTATGGTTTCTAGGATTGCTCTTCGATGCTTGGAGAGTATATGTTGACCTTCTTCAATGGAGCCTTAAATGCTCCTATGCTCTCCTTCTTCCACACTATGCTTAGAAATAGATTAATTGCACTATTCATCCTATCCTTTGACTGTACTTTGTTCTCCACTTCATACTGTGGACTTCGAATGTAAATTTTATCCTTTCACTCTCTCTATGCTACATTTAAGGACAGTCAATGATGGATAGGTGACACATGTGTTTCTTGAGAGTGTTGACACTTCTTCTTGTAACGTTGTTGCACCAATCGTTACTCCTTTGTAATATATTAAACTTGCTATGAGTGCTTGAAACTCATCAATGTTTATCTCTTGAGCATTAGAGATATGACAACCATTAGGGAATATTATAACAAGTGGTTTTTAGTCCTCTTGCATGGCATTTTTGATGTAATGCATCCAAGAAGAAGATTATAAATCCTTCGATTATCTTCCTTCTTAGCTTGCTTTGATTTCTTGAGCAATAAATAATGTATTCTCTTCTATGAGTAATTCATGAGATACCTTGGAGCTTTGAATGAGGATGAGGTAGCTCTTTTGCTACCTTCTATTGATGCTATTCCCAATGTAGCATATACTCTTCTTATTTGTTCTTATACCTTCACTATACTCCATTTCCATATTGATAGAGGTGAAGCTTGATGCATATGAATATTAGATGTGCTCTATCCCATTTTATACGTAAATATCCTATTATCCTTTCTATGGTTTACATAAATGTTTGTGATAGATTTATTTTCGCTTACTTAAATAACCTTAGTAGGCTTGTTGTCATTTATGTAAAAGCTTCCTTTGTCTTGTAGATCCTTTCTTGTAGAGAATGCCCTTTCATTATTGAAGAAGACTCGATCCTTTGGTCCTTCCTTTTTCCCTTATTTTGGCTACCTTTTTCCCTATACCTGTTGTACCTCTTGTGGTACCTTTAAATATTTCCCATTCCCTGTGTTTGATGTATTATAGAAGTGAAATACCATGTAACCTTTACATGTATATAGAACCTTTTTATTTCACCTTTTTCTTGCACTCTTTTGCAAGTATAAGATTCTTATTTTTGTAGCAGATTAATGAGTGCAAAATGAGGGTTTTAAGGATGTCTCTTTGGCTAGACTCCTTACCATTTTTTCTTGGATGATTTATGGTGAATCCAAGCCTTGTAAATGTTGTCGAACATAATATTATCTTTTAGTTTCAATAAACCTAAGTGCTTTGGATTTGATACTCACTAAGTCTCAATATTTGAAGCTTATTGGTTAGTTTTTATTTTCTTGTACTAACCAAATTTGGTGGCTTCTATTGGCCACTATGAGTTGTAATTTTATGTTATTTAAGAGTGTCTTTAGACACTTTATCCAAACTATATTTTGTAGATTTTATTTCAAAGAACAAAACTAATTTCTTTTGAGAGTAATAATAGTGCAAATGAATCTAAAAAATTATACTTTTAATGCACTAACATATTACACCCTATCACTCCAATATACTCTCAATAAAATGCACTTAATCAATTCACTGCAACTAATCAAGAATAATATGAAATGAACCTTTAGTCTTCTTTTGCTTTCCAAAGTAGATAATAGGCTAGTTGATAGATTATTGAAATTCTAAAATCTAATCAACTCCTAATTTGCAAATGAACCTTAAAAATAACCTTTCTTTTTGCACACTTGAAGACTGTAATACAAAACTCCTTTTTACAAATTTAATCAGGATGAAGGTGTTTTAATAAATCTGATAAGTAATCCAACTAATGAATCTACTTGCACCAATAGTTGCTTACCTTTTTTTGAATGATTTTGTAGCTCATTTTTATCTTCTATAGAGGATGTATATCTTGGTTCTTAAGATCACCAATTTGCTACCTTAAGTAGGATCTTGCAGCTCTTTGTAGACTATTTTGAATAGCTCATTCTTCACCAAATTTATGGTATTGAACTTTATTTCATGAGCCTAGGATTTGGTTATTATGATCTCCTTTTGTAATCCCCTCATTCTGCTATAGATTTGGAGAATTTTGTATCTCTAAAGTAGTGACCTCTTACCGTAGGAGGTAATCTTCAAATATCCTAGATTTTATAAGCTTCTTCTACCTTCAAGTCTTCTAGTCAAATTCTAACTTCAAGCAGGATCTTCTTCTCAAGATTTTGAATATCTTGAGGTCTTCACTGGATTATTATTCTGCTCGAATTTGGCACTTCTTACCAAATTCTCCTACTCTTGGGCTTGTTGTCGGATGGCGATAATTTTCCCAATTCCTTCACTATCAGGGGCTTCTCCTTTGATGATTTATTCAACAAGACTCTCCTAGCCTTTTATTGGATGCTCGTCGAGACCTTATCAAGATATTTGATCTTCCAACTTATTCTAGTCTTCCTTGAGATATTATCTTCAACCTTCTTCTTATGGAAGTGTTGGCATTGAGATATTCTCGTGGATCTCTGATTCTACTGCTTTTGTATTTGAGCAAGACTCTCCTAGTCCTTCTTCTTCCTAGTCTAGAATTTCTTCAATGAGATATTCTCCTGATATATTTTGCTCTAGGTACTGGATTGAGTCTAAAGAGGCTTTTCTTCCTAACTTTCTTGGAGGAAGCTTTCTCGACTTTTTAGATCTCCTTTACCTGGAACAAAAATATCAGTACTAAAATCTGCTTCTAAATTGGATACTCTATTCTATAATCTTCTTCAGGATAAAGATATTTATGGCATGTTTCAGTATCAGGACTTTTGTGGCCTTTTCTTCTATATCAAGGCTTCTATGGTCTTTTGTTCTAGATCAAGGCTTCTATGACCTTTTATTCTAGATCAAGGCTTATATGGTCTTTTATTCTATATCAAGGATTTTATGGTATTTTATTCTATATCAAGGCTTCTATGGCATTTTATTCTTGTGAAGTTATTCAATCTATCTATGGATATCTCATTTCTCCAGACTTCACTATGATTCTTTTCCAAAGGTTTCTTCTAAAGTATTCTCCTCTTTACAACAACTAATATCTACACTATGAAGGCACTTTGACCTTTGAGCAACGAAGTTGAGGTCTCCTAGATTTCTATTGTAGAAGGTGTCCCAATCATCTAATTATCAATTCCCCACAATAAAAAACTTTTAGGTAATTATTTCCAGATCTCTGAGCTTCACTATTTGATTCATCAACCTAGTGGATCAAATGTTGAATCTTATTCTTCACGAGTTTTCCTTCAACTCTGTGGAAATACTCTAGCCCTATGTAATCTTAGTATTTCTAAAACTAATATTTTAGTTCCCACTTGTAACTCTCCCTGATTCTATCACCTAGACTCTTCTGAGAAATTTTTACAGTGATTGGTCTAATGGCACATCAGGTTCTCAAAAAACTTAGGATCAATAATAATGGTGTTTTCTCTATAGAGCTACTATGGCTTGATCTATTGTTGCTCTGATAAAACTGTTAGCTTTTGATACCACATACAATGGGAGATAGCAATCACAATATGTAGAAAGAAATAAAGTAAATCTATGAGATGACTGAAATATGCTATAAATAGAAATTATGAAAAAGATTACAATAGTAGCTATGGAGGAAATGGACACTCCATGATATAAGCTACTACTCCATGAATGAGATCTGAGCTTATATCTTAGAC
Organism: Wollemia nobilis; assembly: GCA_028583015.1. NCBI lineage: Eukaryota > Viridiplantae > Streptophyta > Pinopsida > Araucariales > Araucariaceae > Wollemia > Wollemia nobilis. Next base: position 5,141,044 of record JAQPPZ010016059.1, on the reverse strand, counting down.
ACACACTACCCTACTACCTATCTACCATACACTAAATTTGATACAATGACTTCAATATCTATCTTCTACATCTATGGCCTTTATATAGGAAGATAAGTTCCTTGGCCAACACTCTACCTAGTTGTACAAGTGGACACCTTGCACATTGACACTTGTGAATTTATTACATTGCATGAAGTAACTAGATAACTTCCCCCTAAAGTAACCTAATGTCCTAAGTATGTACCAAGGAATATATATTTACATGATCCAAATAATGTAATATACTCTATTTCTAACAAGTTGGACGATGATCAAGCATTGATTATCATTAGAAAACTCTAGGAGCTTGTGTCACTTAGTTTTAGTCTTATTTTGTTAGATGTTATGATCATCCAAGCTTCCCAACATTATCATGATGGTCACAAGTTTATCATCATATAAATGGGGTACTTTACTAAATGGGTCAAATCCATACCCCTAGCTACGATGACTAGAGCTTACGTCTTCAAGTTCATATTCAAACAGATCCTTTGTAGGTTTGGTATTCCTTAAATTATTCTTTCTGACAAGGACACTCATTTCAATAACAAGGATATCCATAAGCTTTTAACTAAGTACAAGATCCAACACAAGTGGTCAACACCATATTATAATCATGGTAATTATCAATTTGAAGCATCTAATAAGTATTTAGTCAAGATCCTTAATAAGTTGGGTTAGTAAGACTAGTTGAGACTAGCATATCTAGCTTTATTTTGCCTTGTGGGCCTATCACACTAGTGTGCAAACTCCTATAAGTGCTTCTCTGTATATATTCATCTATAGGACTGATGTGGTCTTTCCATTTGATTTAAAGGTCCTTTCATTGCACATATTGCTGCAATATGCCTGATCGATAATGAGTATCATTTACATCATTTGAACCACTTGGAACTACCAGATGAAAATTGCATTCATGTCTTAGAGCATCTTAAAACCTATCAAAATAGGCTAAAGTGATCTTATTCCAAGGGAGTTTGAAATTTTTCTTTTGAGGTTGGGGATCTTGTCATCAGGTAAAACCAAAAGAACACCAATGCTCATTTAGATCTTAAAGGCAATTTTTAGCCCAATTGGGTAGGCCCCTTTATCATAGTGGCCAAGTTTATCTTAGGAGCTTATCATTTAGTATCGTTATATGGTGAAGAACTTAAAGAACTAATGAACATAATGCATCTAAAAATATAGTATGCATGATCCTACATATCATTAAACATCTTGCATTTTTGTTTTCTTACTCATATTGCATGATTGCCTATAATATTTTGCATAGTTTTTCTAACATTATTTTCCACGTGCATTTTTGCTTGATCATATTTTAATGACTACTTGATCATATAGAGTTTTGGGTATTTCATGAGGATGGAAAGTGATGATACCTAGTTAGATTCTAGCTCACATACATTGCACTCATACTAGGGCTTTGATGCTTAGTGAATCCCCAACCTAGGGCATATCTTCATGCATTTTTCATCATTGCATTTTCTCATGTCTTCTCTTATTTCTCTTTTCTTGTATTCCTTGACCTTGCAAGGTCTAATTAATTTCTAGTTTCTCCAAGTCAAGGGATATAGTTATTCATCTCTTGTATGTCCTTTTCCCTTTGAATTTTTTAATAATTTTCCTTTTTCTCTAAGAAAAATTATATATGTTCCTTATTATATCTACTCATTTTTGTTTTTCTCATACTTCTTCCTTTTTTATGTTTTAGCTATTAAGAGATCCTCATGGGATAGGGTAGATACTACATGAATATTTTTTAAGTTGTTCTTACAACCACTGACTATATTATACACATCTCTTAGCTATAATTTTTTTACTAAGGATGCACACACACACACACACACACTATTATTTACATTATGCCTCTTCCATTCTTCTCTCTTCTTCCTATCTAACACATGCACACACACATTGTTCTATTGTTATTCACTTTGCTAATTTATCTATTGCACGTACCACACCCCTATTATGTAGTACTTGTTCTAGTGAATAAATCAAATATTTCACCACAAACATGATAGCTTCATGGTCATGAGAGAGGGGTATCCTCCATTTGACCATTTGTGAGCATACATCCTAGTAGGTATCTCTTCATCTCTAGACATCAAAAAGCACTACATCCATAGCAGGTATCCCTCCACACTTCACAATTTTTTTTATGAGAATAACACTCTTACGAGATAGCTTGATGATCACAAGTGAGGGGTAGTCTCCATTTTGTCATTTTCAAGCACACATCCCTCTACGGTTTTTCTCCACTCTTTTTTTTTTGCTTAGTCTATATTTGTTTGGTCACACTAATATTTTGTGGTATATGTTGATTCAAATATCATATTCTAAGCACCTCTTTCTTTGTTGACCTTCTCCTTCTTCTACTTATTTTTTTCCTTTTCTTTTATCTTTAACCAAATTCATACCCTATCCATATGGGGAACAAATTCACTCTACGTTGAATTTGTGCTCTGCTCTTATGAAGCATGAATTTGCTCTACACCAAATTCATCCATCTCTTCCATCCATGCATATCATTTATTAGTTAGTTTTAACCCATCATGCATTGCATTAGTTTAATTCATCATCCTTAGTTAAGCTCTTTTCACTCATTCATGCATAATCAAACATAAAAGCACATGAAAATCACAAACACACATCTATATACACATTTAATAATGCAACATGATATTACTCAAGAAAAAATATAGGGTACACATATTAGTTTGATCAATGTGTCATAGTCCAATCCTGACACACTCTACCCTCCTTAGGGATGCATGTCACACTTAAAATGGGCATGTCATCCTGATCCTAGACCTAGCTCTACGAGCCCCTCTCCTCTTCTCCACATATCAAAGGTGGTCCTAGTGGGGGTATGTTAATAGAACTACTTGAAATTATAGAGTTTGATAGAATTTCTCCCTCTACACATCCACCTCCAGCCTTTCCCTTGCCCTCTACAACTCTACTTGTAGTAGGCAGATTCCCTTTCCATGTTGGTTGTTAATCATTGTAGCCATACCCTCTGCCTAAGCTTGTTAATGATCTTGGTCTAGTGGATCACCTCTCCCCTAAGGTAGTCTACTTCATACCTCATAATATATCACTCCATGAGTGTCATATTCAAGGCACTCTACAACCCCTCTGTCCTCTTGGAGTAGGTCCATATCTCATTGCATGGTTACTATCTAAGCCTATAACACCTCTATATCCCTCACTGTGTGCTCCTACACAATGATACTACTTAGACCTATTACTACTAATGTGGAGGCATCTCCAACTACTATTCTCACCCTAGATCTAGCCATTATGAGGGTATCTCTTATTGCTCCACCTCTTTAGTCCTAGAGGTGATGGTAGTAATTGCCACCATCTCTACTCAAAATTATGCTTGTTTCTATCATGGAGTATCTTGGACCTACTACCATAACTTTATGGAGCATCAGGTCACCTCTCAAATTACTAGCTACACCTATCAACCCATAACCTAGTATCTCTATGTTGGTACTAGAGAGGATATCCTAAGAGGCACAATGCTTTTGTATTGTCTCCTATACCCGAGGGCCACCCTGATGTTGTCCACCCCTATATCCATGTATAGTGGATCTTATAGCTTCTCTTCTACTCATCTCCCCATATTAGGGTTCCCTTAAACCCCTAATATATCCCTTCATACCTTGTTTGTACTAGTAGTCACCTTGGTTTGGTATCTCTTGAAATATATTGAACTGTTGCTAGATTCAATTAAATCAAAAGAGCTATAGCTCACCTCTCTTTGTAGAGATCAACCTAACCCTAACTAGTTCCTATACATACTTTTTCTATATAGGGTGTAGGAACCATGGCTACCATGTGATAATATGGTCCCATAGCTCATCTATCACCTACCTCCCTAGTGGTAGAATCCCAACATACATCCTCTGGACCTGCTCAAAGCTCCTATATCACCTATTTACTACTCATCACTCTGGGTTGGACAATGGGCTTAGTAGTGCATATGGTCTCCTAAATATTTTTTGATTCGAGTACCACACTTGGGACAAGGTCGTACAAACCAACCATGTATGTTGCTTGTACACAACATTGTAAAATATCCTATACAGATGAGCTAGCACATATGCACCCAATGCAAACCACACCTACTAGTATTGCATGTATACCACTACTCCCACTAGTACCCATGGTAGGTTACTCCTAATTTTATGGCATACAAATAATATTTTTGCCATACCATAGAGCATGGTCATCAAAATATTAGCCCCATAGCACCCCATCAACTCATCAAAATGGATCCAAATATTTCAGACCTCATGGGCCTAGTTATATACTAATATTTGAAGTATGGCCTACTACCCACATTCCCTATACACTACCCTTATAATTATGGGAATGCACAAGATGTGCCACACATCCTCTAGTGTTACTTTTATCTCCTCCATCAATAAATATAAGGTACACAACTCTAGGTACCACCTCTTTGCTAGTATAATTATTAGTGCTCTATTTGCATCCACTTGGGGTATCTCGACCAAATGTAGTAGCCTCATAGCTCCTAGTGTGTACCTCTCTATTGGTTTGAACCCCTATAGCTCCTCCTCCAAGGATCTCAGTCACCACTCCAAACTCTCTAGTACATCATGCTACACCCAAAACATACCAAATTTTTAAGCAGTTCAACACAAAAATTACAAATTAAAATAGTAAGCATGTTTGTCTTGTTTCTATTTTTATCTTTCTATATTTTTATTTTTCTGGTTTGTTTTCCTCTTTGTTTTCTTCTTCTCTCTACTAAAATCATGCCCTATTCTATTTGGGTGCAATTTCGTACCCTCCTTTCCTCTATTGAATTCATTTCCCATACTTGCAAAGCATGAATTTGAAAAGTCACACCTTATAATTCGGGGGTGTAACTTCGACCGCCATGATGAACTAGCCAAAATCATGGTTGAACCTTGAAATCATGTTGGGATCGTGCACAGTGAATTCCTCTAAAAATACAAAATAAATATTACAAGTGCCAAAACCCTTATCTAGCCTAGTCTAGAAGAAGGATTTTAGTCCTTACCTATGCTCACTCCACTACTACAGTAGCCTCAACTCTCATAATTGTTAAATGATGTTTGGAAAATTCTATTTGGATTTTTCTCTAGAGCTCTTCTTCTTCTCACATGGTGAAAATGAATTCATTTTCACCCTCCCCTCTTCTTATACCCCTAATTTTTCTCTCTCTTGGTTGTATTTTTGCTTTCTCTCTTTGTTTGTTGTTTTTTTTTCTTCTATGTCAGTCTTTTTTCAAATTTTCTCACAAATTTTGCATTCCTCCCAAAACTCGAGGGGGCACCCCATATTGGGGTATTCAAGTTTCTTGCCTCATTTTACATGTAAATTTTTAAGTATCTGGTATGACACCATTTTTACACCACCCCCTTCTTCTAAACTAGCCACTCTTTATTTTTGTTTGTCGTTCTTCATCCATAGGTGTCTACATATTTCTTTGACATAATTATTAGGACTTAAATGCATCAAAAAGGGGGGGAAATGTAGACAAGGAAAATTGATCCACCCAAGTGATTCATTTTACCTAGAACCTCAAAGAGACCCTAAAACTTGTCAAAATACAATTTTAGGCCTCTCTCCCCACTTCCTTTTTCTTTTTCCCTAGTTTTGTTGAAATTGCAATCAACAAGTATGGGGCACAATTTTGGCAAGTTAGGATTTTCTCTTAGAAAACCCAATTTTTGGTCCAACTTCCAGGTCATCAGCCCTCACCTAGGTTTTCCTTTTTTTTTCCCACCCTTTTTCCCTCAAAACATCTTATAATAGAGGGTTTGGATCCTCTTTTACCTAGATAAAAATGTCTAAGTGGTTTTTTCTAAGTGTTGAAAAGCTAAGTGATGTTCAAGTGAATTTTGGCTAAGAGGATTTTGATGAATTCTCCTAGCAATATCAAGTGTTATTCTACTACTCTACTTTGATTTTGTTGTTCTTGGTGGATAAGTTTTGAATCCTTGAGGGGTATACCATTTCATGTAGGTATTCATCCTTTTGTTTTTTCTTTCAATACCACCATGTTTCTTCTTGCATTTTATTATTCCTAGATTACTAATTCTATATTTTATGTTTCATTTTGCATTTATATATTATTTTTTCCTTTTTGCTGCAAAATTATGCCCTATCCGTATAGGGCATGATTTCAATAGATCTAAAGTCACAACCATCCCTTACGAGGTATGATTTTGGATTCATTAGATTTTGGGGTAAATTTTTGCTCCCAAACCCTAGATCTATGTTTGTATGCTTCATCTAGGTCATAATACTATTGTTGGCATTCATTTTCTTACATTGATCCATTTCATTGCATCTTTGCTTGTCTATTTCCAAAAGGGTCAACAATAATTTTTTATTTTGAACAATCACCTAAAAGAACCAAGGGAGCTTGATTGGTGTGCCTCTAAGCTATGTCACACAATAGCCTAAGTAGACCTCCAAAATTTGATCAAATTTTATAGGTTTTTGTGAAGCTATTTTGTAGGTTGTGAAGTTGTTGGATACATCTGGATGTAAGTTAAAATCCAGGGACAACCACCTAGTCAAGCAAGTGCCCTATATAAAATCCTTAGGTTTTTTGTTATTTTATTTCTATTCATTTATGTTCAAAACCTAGATCATGAATAAAAAGAAAAATTTGGTTACATATCTTGCCATTTGAAAGAGAAAAAACATATAGTTTATATTTTAAGGTTAATTATATTGTGCATTCTCTCAAACCCTTGCTGAAAAGAAAAGATCTATTTTATTGCAAGTTAGGGTTTAGAAATCATTGAAAATCAAGAATCATACTAGGGTTAGATTCTTGTCTGCTTGCATCATTATTTATCATGCATTGGTATTTCATTTTCCATTGCTTATATTTTAGAAAATCTAAATAGAGGTGTTTGCTCAATATACACATCAAACATTCCATCCCTGGACTTGAAGTGAGTCCTTAAACTATTCTTGGTGAACCCTTTGATCCCCAAGTCCCTGAGTGTAGAGAATATAACACACCCCCGCAGTCACCTTAGCTCCCATGAATCTAGCCAAGAATCATACATGGTAGGGTAATTTCCCTCTCTACATTTACTAAATAAATAAAGAGAGTCTACTTTGCTAGAATGTGCATCTTAGTAGAATTTGATAGGAATTTACTAGATAAAGTATAATTGGCATCAAGTAAAGGAGTATGGACTCAAGAATTTGTATATGAAAACAACCCTTTTAGTTGTATATTTTTTATGAAAAATTGTCATATTACAAAGAAATATCTAGTTAGAAAAAACTTCGTTGAAAGGAAGGAAAAATAATATTGAAATATGAAGCATGTATGGAGAGTAACATAACAAGGATAAAGTAGTGATAATAAAGAGGCTAGGAAAGAGCAATAGTTAAACACGTAAGTGTATAGCCCATATGGGAGAGAAGAAAAAAAAAGAATGAATACATGAGGGAAGACACTAGAATACAAGTTTTACAATAAAAAAAATTAGGAATTTAAAGAGCCAATAAAGAGGATTGTAGAAAATGGTGCAATGAATGACCAATATATACAAGTTGATCTTGATACCCATACACAATAATTTATTCTATCTACATTCCTATATATCATGATTGCTAAGAAAATGAAGCATGATGATATAGGTTACAAGGCATGTCAACCTACAAAGGTAAAAGTAGGAATGAGAGAAAGACATGAAGATGAGGAGATAGTGCATCCCATGAAGAGTTGTGATATAGTAGAAATAAAATTCAAATATGGGAAGAAGGATACATCTAGTGAGGTAACATCAAAACCTAATGTACAATTCATTAGAAACTCCCAACAAGTTTCTAACTTGGGAAGAGAGATCTAGTAAAGTACAAATATTGTCATTGAAATAAAATAGGATCAAAGAAATAGAGAATGATAAAATAACAAACCCTAGATGAAATGTTTACAAGCAACACGTAGAAGCATATAACATGATGCAGATAAAAATTGGAATTTTAGGGTCATGAATACCCCTAACAAGCATAGGTTGGTTAAAAATCTATTTTAGAACCACCAACCAAATATTCTACTATTGCAAGAAATAAAACATAATAAAAAAAACTAGAGTAAGATACAATATGGGATATGGAAGAGTAGAGAAGGTTGTTAGGAATAAGTCCAAGGGGAATCAAGAGTAATAATTACAATGCGTAATTCTAAATAATATGAAGGTGAAATCTTAGAAAAAATGTGAACCAATAAAAAACTCTAATTATTGAAAAAATATCCAAGTTAGCTTTTTTTATCACCAATATCTATGCCCCTAACACTAATAGGGACTAGAAGGAATTATGGAGGGTTGTAGAGAAAATGGGACAACATAGAGTATTGAAATGGATAGTGGTAGGTGATTTTAACACCCCTCTCACACCTAAAAAATATGAGGAGGTACAAAAGAGTACACAAATAGTATGGGGGAGCTAGGTAATTTTATAGTTGAAGCATACATTTTTTATGTATATCTAAGTGACAATAATTTTCCATGTTCAAACAAAAGGATAGGAGATAAGTTAATTTAGGTATGATTATATAGGATTCTACCATTAGAGGTTTGGTTTCAAGGGAACCATGAGCATAAATTAATCTCCTTATCAAGAACAGGTTTGGACCATAATCCCCTTAAATTATGGTGAAACCTAGAAATTAATAGAAAAAATACCACATTTAAATTTGAATATATGTGGTTGCACCACCTATATTTTAAGGATATGGAAAAGTGGTTGGATATACTAGTATAGGGATATAAAATTTACATTGTGGTAAGTAAATTGAATACTATGAAGAAGGAGGTAAGGAGGTGGAATAAAAATATCTTTGTACATATATTTTTAAAAAAGGTACTTATTAGAAGAGAATAAATATGTTAGAAGAATATATCAATAGGAGTGGAAAAGATCAAGCTCAATTCTTAAAGTAAAATGAGCTAAATTCAAATTTACACACTATTTGGATGAGAGAGGAGGTTTATTGGTGATAAAAATTAAGAAACCAATGGCTATAAGGTGATTAGAACACAAATTTCTTCCATGTCTCAACTATAAAGCATAAGAGCTCATATAGAATAATGGAGATACAAAAATAAGATTCCCAAACCATAAGGGAAGGAATATGATTAAGATAAAATATAATAGATTTTTATAAATAATACTATAAAAAGATATGGTGAAATATCAATCAATATTTAAGAAGATAATTCAACATATATTAAGGTCGATCACAAGGGAAATAAATGAACAATTGACTAAGGAGACAAGTGAGGAAGAAGTGAGAAGCAATTTTATCCCTTGGTAAGGATAAAGCACCAATGCCTAAAGCTTTTCAAGCAAGTTTATTCCAATTTTTTGGGGAAATTATTAAGAAGGATGTTATTGAGGTAGTCATGGAATCACATCATATAGTAAAATTATTGAAGAATTGCAATAATACATTCTTAGCATTAATATTGAAAAATGAAGGGCCAAAATATTTTAAGAATTATAGGTCTATAAGCCTTTGTAATGCAATCCATAAAATAATATCAAAAGTCATAGCCTTAAGGCTTAGGTTTTTACTCCCAACTATTTTTCTCATAACAACAAGGGAGGCCTATTTTGGATAGAGTAATAACTCTCCATGAAACTTTACATTCTATAAAGGCTAGTGATAGGAAAGGAATTTTAGTTAAACTTGATATGAATAAAGCCTATGATATAATTTCATAGATTTTCCCAGATAGGTTATTATTCAAGTTTATATTTAACATGCAATGGATAATATGGATAGGTAGTTGTTACAAAGGATCTAAATTCTTAGTACTTGTAAATAATTCTTTACCTAACATTTTTGGTAATAGTAGGGGTTTAAGGCAAGGGGATCCCATATAATTATATATATTCATAATAATTGTTGAGTATTTGGAAATATGTATAAGAGAAGCAAAGGCTTTAGGAATATTCCATGGATTGAAACCAATATAGAACCTAGAAGTTATAACACACAAAAAATTTGTGGATGACACAATACTACAAGGGAAACCAACAATGACATAAACTAGAGAGTTTAGAAGGAGATTGGATTTGTATGAATGGACATCCCATTAAAAACTTAATATGGAAAAGAGTAAGATTTTTTTCATAAACACTATTATAGAAAAATAAAGAAGAGTGTTAGAAATAAAGTATATTACAACATTTGGGTCATGTGAATGTATCTTCCAAGGTACATACTTAGGACATTAGATTACTTTAGGGGGAAGTTAAATAGTTACTTCATGAAATATAATAAATGCACAAGTGTCAATGTGTCAGTTGTATATGTGCAAGTTATCCCTTGCATAGCTAGATAAAGTGTTGGCCAAGGAACCTATTTTTCTATATAAGAAATGTCTCATTGTAATACAAATATAGAGTCAGGGGATATAGTCAGATAGTGTAGCTTAGAGCATAGTACAGTTCTATGTAGATCACCATCCATTAAAGATGGGTGTAATGTAGTTCAATAGCTTTATTAATGGATTTCTCATTTACTCTATAGCTACATTGTATTCTTTTATGTTATTTCTATTTACAACATATTTAAGTCATATAGCATATTTACTTTCTTTCATATTATTCTGCATCTTGTGATTGCTATCTCCTAGTGCTCATTACATCAAAAGCTAACAAGTGGTATCAGAGCCATGGTAGATCTAGCCATAGTAGGTCAATAGTAAAACCACCATTATTAATGAGCTTAAGTTTTTTGTCAGCCTAACACGCTATTGGACCAACCACTATAAAAAAAATTTCAAAAGAATCTAGGTGGTAAAATTAGGGAGAGCCCAAGTGAGGACTAAAAGAAATATCCGTTCCAAAAATACTAAGATTACATTTGACTAGATTTTTTTCCATAGAGTTGCAATAAAAAATTATGAATACTAGGAGTCAACATTCAATCTACTAGATTGACAAATCATCTAGTGAATATCATCTAGGATATCTAGAATTTGCTAACTATTGCCTAAAATTTATTTTGTTGCAAAAAAATAATTCTTAGAGTATTGGGTCTCCTCCTACAATAGAAATATAGGAGACTCCAACTTCATTACCCTAATGTCAACATGCCTTCATAGTGTAGAGATTAGTTCCCTATGCAAGAGAAGAATGCTATAGAAGAATATTTTTGGTGAAGAGTCGTCGTGAAGTTAGGAGACTGGAGATCTCCATTAATGGACTAAAAAACTTCACAATTGAAGAACAGGCCATAGAAGCCTTGATACAAAAAGGCCATAGAAACCTTGAATAAAAGGCCATAGAAGCTTTTAATAAGAAGCCATAGAAGTCTTGGTACTAAAAAGGCCATAAAACCCTTGATACTAAAAATGCCATAGAAACCTTGTACTAAAAATGCCATAGAATCCTTGATACTAAAAATACCAGAAAAACCTAGATACTAAAAAAGGCTCCACATGCATTGATCCTTAAGAATAATTTGAAAAGACTATCTGATTCAAAAGCAAATTAATATTTCAATACTAATATTTTTGTTGTAGGGAAAGAAAATTCAGTGGGTTGGGAAACTTCATAAAAAAAATTAGGAAGAGTGTCTTCTTCAGAATCAACTCAACACTTGAAGAAAAAATGAATATATTAGGAGAAGATCTCATTAAATAACTTCTAGTCTTAGAAGAAGAAGAAGAAGCATGAGGAGAGTCCTGCTCGCATCCACAAGCTACAGAATCAGAGATCTAGAAGAAGATATAACCACCAACACTTTTAGAAGCAAAAGGTTGAAGAGAAGGTCTCAAGGAAGACCAATAGAAGATGAAAGATCAAAGACCTTGGGAAGGTCTCAACAAGCATCTAGTAAAATATTAGGAGAGCCTTACTAAAGAAATCATCAAAGGAGAACTCATTGGATAAATCCACTATTAAGGAGAAGCCCTTGATAGTGAAGGACTTGGTACAATTATTACCATCTAACAACAAGCCCAAGAGTAGGAGAATTTGGTGAGGAGTGCCAAATTCGAGAAGGAAAATTTGGCAAGGAGTGTCAAATACAAGAAGGATAATTTGGAAAGGAGTTCCAAATTTGAGAAAAATAATTTGGCAAGGAGTGCTAAATCCTAAAAGAAGAATCTGGTGAAGACCTCAAGATATTCAAAATCTTGAGAAGAAGATCTTTCTTGAAGTCAAAATTCGATAAGAAGAATTCAATACAGAAGAAGATCACCAAATATAGGATATTAGAAGATTACCTCTCATACCAAGAAGGCATTACTTTAGAGAGAAAGACTTCTCCAAATCTACAATAGAAGGAGGATACCACAAGAGGAGAAAAAACCACCAAAAATTAGGCTTGTGAAAGAAAGTTTGAGACCATCTTTTGGTGAAGGAGTTGTTTAGGATAGTCTACAAAAAGCTACAAAATCCTACTCGAAGTAGAAACTTGGTGATCTTAGACACCAAGATTAACATCCTCTATAAAAGTGGTAAAAAACTACAACTTTAAAAAAGGTAAGCAACTTTTGGTGCAAATAAACTTGTTAATTGGATTACTTATCAAATTTTTTATAGCACCTTAATTTAGATTGAAATTGCAAGAAGAAGAAAAATTGGATTACAGACTTCAAAAAGTGCAAAAAGAGAAAAGTTATTTTTAAGGTTCATTTGCACATAAATTAGGAGTTGATTAGATTTCAGTATTACATCTATCAACTACCTATCATCTACTTTGGAAAAAGAAAAAGAAGAAGAAGACTAAGTCCTACAATATTGATTGTAGTGAAATTGTAGAATAATTATTGAAGGTTCGTTTAAAATTATCCTTGATTAGTTGTAGTAAACTGATTAATTGCATTATATTGAGAGTTTATTGGAGTGATAAGGTGAAACTTTTAGTGCATTAAAAGTGAAATTTTATTAGATTCATTTTCACTATTCTATTACTCTCAAAAGGATTAGTTTTGTGTAATTGATAAGAGCACACAATTTGATTTGAATCAAGTGTCTAAAGACACTATTAAAGAAAAGAAATTTGCAACACATAGTGGCCAAGGGAACCAACCAAAATAGGTTAGTACAATCCAAATAGCAAATAACTAAAGGCAGAAATAAAAATTTAAAATATTGAGACTTGGTGAGTCTCAAATCCAAAGCATTATAAGGTTAATTTCATGGTACAAAGTGCAGAAAATTACAGCTACAAAGAAGATTCTATCTACATCATTAAGGTCCTATATTTATCATCAAAGTATCCAAGCAAAAATGGTGAGAGTCTAGCTAAACAGACATCCTCAAAACCCCCATATTTGCATTCAAAAATCTGCTACAAAATCAGAATTTCAGACTTGCAAAAGAGTGCAAGAAAAGATGCAATAAAGAAGGTTTTATATACATATAATGTTACATGGTATTGCACTTCTACAATACATTATACACATGAAAAGGGAAGATTTTAAAGTGCCTCAAAAGGTACAATATCTATAGGGTAAGCCATCCAAGGAAGACCAAATGTTAGCACTCTTTTTCCATAGCAAAAGGAGCCACTCAAAGGGCTCACTCTCCGAATATATTGGACTGACGAACCTGCAAAATCAAAGCCCACATAAGGCTATTATCAAGCTGCATTTATGTAGACAAAAAGAGTACTCATATTCAAAGAGAAGGCATCAAAATCTACATCTACCAATGTGGGATGGACAACATAATAAGAGGCTATCTACACTAAAAAGAAGCATAGGAATCAACACGTTGAAGACATAGAAGACAAGGAGAAAAGGTACTACATTCAAGGTCTTAAACTTGGATAATATCAAAGGAAGCACCAAAATAACCATTCAAAGCTCCATAGCACCTCATCAATTCACCTACAAAATAAAATATTGCTTGCTATCCAAGAAATAAAGCAAGCTAAGGAAAGGCATACAAAAGGAGTTATAATATTCTCCTTGGAAGCATTATAGCAAAGGAATTTATGCAGAGAGCTTGAAAGCCACTTGTCATAAACTTTCTAAGGTACCATTTCATCTCTCAACACTCAAGAAATCTTACGCAAAAGTTACAGGGAATATCAAGGAAGTGGTGACACTTGTTATATTCCACAAGCCTCACACAAGTGCCCACACAAGTGCTCATACGTTATAGAGTGACCAAGAAGCATTAAATAAGTAAATCAATACGTTAAGAAAGGTGGAGCATGGTAGGGTACCCAGGAATAGATATTTGGGGATATATTATTATATTGCATAAGGGTTGGCATGGGCCACACATAACCCAAGGTTGATTGTATTATAATATTATATTATATTTTAATATAATATAATATTAGTAGTAGGCTCTCCAAAGTAGAATAAGAATATGGATATATAAAGAAGAGATATTTGTCATTGTAAGGGCATTCATATCATTGAAGAAGAATCTTATGTAATCATCGTGCCCACGAAGTGGCCTCTCATCTTGGGAGATCTTATGGAGTTATTCCTTCCTTAAGGATTATTATTGGTGTTGCCCTACCTTAAGGGTATTATCTATCTCTCTCTCATTTGTGGATTGTTATTGTGGATGAATGATTTGATATTTTTGCATATTGGTGAATGGTTCATGTTTAATAATAAAAGTTATGTAACAAGTGGTATCAGAGCAACGATTTTGGCAAAGTGGGGATTTTTGTGTGAAACCCTAGAATTAGGGCAATTTTTTTGGAAAAACATCTCATCTTTCAGGAGCCATATCTCTGCGCAAGTTTATCTGATTCAGGCGATTCTTGGATCAAATTGTGCAGAATTTGAAGAGATTTAAAATGAGTGGTCATATGAAGGAATCCGAGTAGTATTGATGGAGATACGACATTTTGAAGTTAGTCATCCGATACAAGGATAGTGACGAATTTCGCAGATTTTTTTTGGAAAAACGTCTCATCTTTCAGAAGCCATATATTTGCAACAGCTAATCCGATTGAGGCGATTCTTGGATCAGATTGTGCAGAATTTGAAGAGCTTTAAAATGAGTGGTCATAGGAAGGAATATGAGCAGTATTGAGGGAGATACAACCTTTTGAATTCAGACATCTGGAACAAGGAAAGTGACGAATTTTCAAGTCGCGAATTTTTCAAAAGACAATTTGTTTAGTTCGGGTAAGCAAATCAGTTGCACTTTATTTTGTTTGGAAGAAAAATTGCAGATGTAGTTGTCTTTGGGATTTTTAGCTTCAACTTGGTGGGAAGATATTTTTTTTTTTCCATAAAACCCTAGTTTGCATTAGGGCATGATATTTATTATCAAAAAACCCTAGTTGCATTAGGGCATGAACAATGGAAATCCAACGTTTTTATGGAGAAGATGATATTGATGCCCGAGAATAGTGGAAAAATTTTAGATCTCGATGTTGTAATGTCTCATGGGGGAAATCCTTGCTTGGTATATGTCTTCAAGGGAAAGCTTTGTTTTGGTTGGATAAGTTTCGTAAAGAAAGGAATAATGAATACACTTGGGATGAAATAGAGCATGCATTCTTGAGTAAATGGGACCCATATTATGTAGATCGCCTAAGGGATTTGATCGACGACTATGAAAAAGAAATAAAATTACTCAAGAAGAAAGAGGAAAAGGTCAGGGAAGATAAAAAAGATGTCGATGATGCAGACAGAGGAAACCATACCTGTGGTGGAAGATAAATTAGAAAATGGACAAAGGAATTTGTTTAAAACTAAAAAGTCTATTTTGCAGGTTCATGGAAGCATTCAAAAAGAACAGGTTATTATTTCCATTGACCTTGGTAGCAGATATAATTTTATTAATATTGCTTTGGCTAAGAAGTTGCAAGTTCAAGCAACAAAAATTAAGGACATACAACTAGAGGGTGAGAATGTTCAGATTTTTAAAGATTTGAAGATCACCATGGATAAATATGTTTTACATTCAGATTTCTATGCTATTGAGATGGATGATGAGGATATTGTTCTTGGTTATCCTTGGTTAGATTCTTTGGGTACTCGTTAACATTAATGTGCAAAAGAAGTTTATGAAGTTATGGTACATAAAAAAGAAGATAACATTGCAAGATATGTCTCAACTTGAGGAGCAAGGATACAAGGAAAATCAAGAAGTGGTTGTAGAAGAACAAATTGAAGAACATGAAACAGAATCCAAGAAGGCGATAGTAGCAACAGAGTCCATGAAAGAAGTAGCAGTAACTAATTCAGTGGAAATAACATTGCAGGATATTTCTCAGCTTGAGGAGCAAGGAATGTAACAGAGCACTTATAGGTAATGTATGTGACCCTTGTAACAAATTTCAAGATCTTTCATCCATAAAAAGGTGCTTAGGTCTAAAGCAGTCAAGCATAGGAATGCATAGCCAAAGCATGGCAAAGTACACAGTGGAAGGAAGGAAGAGGAAGCATTAAAATATCCTAGTCTTGAAGGTCAAACCTCTCCATATTTGCAGCACCTATGTTCCAACATTAAGGATAAGGAATTCCAAAGCATAAGCATTATTTCTAGCACCAAAGGAGGACATTAAAGTGTTGTTATATTCATCTAAAAAATGTGGTGAACAGTGTAGTGATACAACATTCAAAGGTAAGGTTTAAATACCATTTATTATTGCTTTCACTTTAGAGAGATATAAATATTATAATCTAACGTCAAATATTAGATTTCGAAAGCAAAAAATATAAGGTACAACTTATCAAATTGAAATAATATTTGCAATTTAACCTAGCAAAAATAAGGAATACTACTTGGGATTAAATTCTTTAATATTTTGTAAATATTATTAATTTTCTAATTTTCCAAATTTTGGAGTGATAAGGATTACAACATCAAACTAGCTTATTAGAAATTAGAAACACTTGAATAAAATCCTAAGGGTTATAAAAGAGGTTATTAATATTTTTTGTTAAGGTTGGAAATTTATAATTTTATTGTCTCAAAATTTCTCAAAAGGGACAAAATAAATCCAACATTAAAACCTCTTCAAAATTTAAAAGTGCTTAGTTCAATAGGAGTAATAAGGTGTTAGAAAATTTGATTTTTGATCTTTACAAAAAATGTACAAAATCAACCAAAATTAAACTATACTTTACAAAAGCACTATATCATACTCCAAAAACATTAGGGAGTCATAAGGTATTCTACAAAACTTGATAATAATACTATCTATCAAATATTATCAAGTTGGAAGATATATGCTTTCTTCAAAATCTAAAATTAGGTTTTCATACTCTCATTACTAGGGAGACATAAGGAATCCTATAAACCTAAGGATTAATAAAGTTTTTATCAAATCAAGATTATATAATTCAATTAGGGATCAAATATCCTAATATAGGGAGCTATAAGAAATACTACAATTCTATCTCATTTGATCAAATTCAACCTCTTAAAATGGGTAAAGGAATGTCATACAATGAATGTAAAACTTACTCCTACATGAGCTAGTTCACAAAACATGAACACATGTGGTATATTGAATCAGGAGCCAGTCATCATATGACAGGAAATATATAATGGTTTTACTATCTTGAAGTTGCTAAAAGTTACAAACTAAGAATTGTAGATAGACAAACTTGTCCTATACATGGATATGGATGTGTAACACCCAATAAATATTTTCCAAATATTCTACTACAAAAAGTATTGTATGTTCTTGTAATAACATTCAATATCATCTCAGTAAGCAAGCTAGTATAAAATAACTATATAATTAACTTCGGATATATGGATGGTATCAATACATGTCTCATTATGAATCAAGATAAAATAAAAACAATAGGTTCAATCCATGAAAATACATACATCCTAGACTCAATTGTGGTGTTTCAAAATGATACTAACATATTTACAGAGAATTTTTGGAATATGATCAGTTCTGACTTGATTGATACTATCCAAGAATTTTGGAGATGCAATATCATGCCTAAAGATGTCAATTCCACATTCATAGCTCTTATTCCAAAGGCTCAATTTTTTAGTTCTATGTCTGACTACAGACCCATTAGCCTTTGTAACATTATTTATAAAATTATCACTAAGGTCATGACTAACAGAATGAAATGAATTCGCCCCCTTATCATTGATCATTAATAAGGCATCTCTATCAAATGCCGACTCATTATCGATAGTGTGATTACCATTCATGAGCTCATACACTCTCTTTAAAAAAGTAGAAGAGGAGAACTTCTCAAGCTCGACATGAACAAGGCTTTCAATAGGGTCTCTTGGGAATTTCTTTTTACTATTATCTCATGCTTTGGATTTTGCACTGTGTATTTCCATCATTCAAGAGTGTATTTCCTCTGTATGGTTCTCCATCCTCATCAATGGATATACTACTGGTTATTTTAGAAGTTTCAGAGGGCTTCACCTGAGAGACCCCCTCTCTCCCTTCCTCGTAATTATTATTTCTGAATATCTAGGTAGATATCTAAAGGCCAATTGCTCTATGGGAACCATTTCAGGCATTAAGGCTTCTTCCACCACTCAACCCATCATCCACCAGTAGTTTGTTGATGATACCATCCTCGTAACTTTATCCTCTATTCTTGAAGCTAAAATTATTAAAAAAAAATGAACTATTATGAGGAAGTTGTAGGTCAAAATTTCAACTTCCAAAAGATAAAAGTCTTGCTAGAAGATCAAGATAGCAAGAATCCTAGATTTCTCCATCTCATATTTACCCTCTACATACTTGGGCCTTCCCCTTGCTAGAAATCTTCCTGATAGCATATGGAATATTGTTATTGAAATAATCTCCAAGAAGTTAGCTAGGTGGAAAGGCTCCCTCCTCATTAAATCAGTAAAATCCATTCTTGTCCAAGCTTACCTCAAGAGCATTCCTATATACTTAATATCTATTCTCAAAGCTCTTATCTCCATCTGGAAAAATACTGAATAAATCCAAAAAATATTTCTATGGTTTGGAGCTGAAAATAGGAATAAAATTCCCCTTATGGATTGGAATTGTTTTTTTATCCTAAGAAACATGGGAGACTAGGCTTTATAAGGATTGGAAAAATAAATGTAACACTCATTGCCAAACAAGGCTGGTGAATCCTATCCAATGCTAAAACTTTATGGGTTGAAATTATCCAAGGCAAGTATCTTCAGAGAAATTTCTTCCTTGATGATAGTCCCCTACCTGAAGGCTCTTTGTTTTGGAAATATGTGAGTAATATCAGGGACATTCTCAAGAGAGTCTTAAGGTGAAGACTCGATGATGAGTGCTTAATTCCTTTTTGGGAAGATCATTGGCTGAAATCACCTTAATGTATTTTCCTTGCTTCTCTTCCATCAAAGAGGTTACTGATTGTATCTTCTAAAGGATAGTTTCAAACTTCATAGATGTTAGCCCTTCTCAGATGTGGAATTTTTTTCCCTTGGAAAAACTTTCTTATGCTCAAGCAACTATAGCTAGATCCCTGTATTTGACCCTTAGAATCATAATTATTCTTAGATATCCCTCCCTAGATTCTCATTTTTGGAATGCCACTAAAAATGGAGTCTTCTCTATTAAGTTCGGTTACTTCATTCAGGATTATTTAGACCCCCCGACTTCTCTATGAATCTTATCTAGCTTTTCCACCTTGTCCCTAAAATCATGTTCTTTTCTTGGATCATATTTCAGAGTCGGGTGTTGATAGTTGATAATATCATGTCTAGAGGTATGATCCTTTCCAATCATTGTGTCATGTGTTCCAATGCTTGGGAATCAACATCCCATCTCTTCCTTTGCTACTCCTTTTCTTCTATAATTCTATATTCCATATTCATATCCTTCAATGTGGCTTGGACCCAACCTAATTCCATCTGTAATCTCTTCACCAATTGTCCCAAGCCCTTTTTCATCCTCACTTGAGATCCCTTTGGGATTTATTTCATGCACATTTCTTATCGCACATCTGGATTTAGAGAAAAATAATAATTTTCAATGGATCATGTTTTGATTCTACTTCCATTCTTCTATGGATCCTTTGCCCTGTGGATGAGAATTTCCACCTTATCCCCTTCAAAGAATTTCTTGGAGGTGGTCTTGAATCTTCTCTTTTTTCTCACTTCAACCTTTCTAGAGAGGTTGTCCGTTGGCACGCTCCTTCCCTAGATCAATCATCCATGCATTGGATCCCTCTATTGGTTGGGTGGATAAAATTCAATTTTGATATAGCATCCAAAGGAAACCCAGGCAAAGCTAGTGGCAAAGTCATCTTGGTATTTTCTAAAAACATTGGTATTCAATTGAACCGCATGGTGGAAGCACTGGCTCATCATAAATATATATTCATTATTAGCCAACCTAAATTCACCAACATCATCATCGAGGGTGACTCCATCAATATCATAAATTCCATCGAGTCTACCACCAATCATAGCATCAAAAATTTTCAAAACATGGTCAAGGATTTCAAGATATTGTTGGGAAATTATAGAAACATGGTAATTCAATGAAATAAAGCTATGAACGCCATGGCAAACTTAGAAAATTCCAAGGACAATATTTGGTTTTGGTTCAACCACTTTCCCTTAAGCATTTTCATTAATCACAATAAAAATGAATCAACCTTCCTTTTATTGGACTGTATAGGTGGGTAGTTCTAGATGTCAAACCATGAGCAATACATATCATCGCCATATTATTAGACATGAAAATATAACTCATAAATCTCTTGTGATGATCACTCCTTGTAATAACCTCAATCATTGCCACCATTCAGAATGCTTTCATAAAAATCATTAGTGTAAGTTGACCTATATTCAAACCTACTTACTCACCCATGTCTAGCATTGCATCCTCCAAGGAAAAGGTATCACATGGTACGTGGTGTTTTGTGGGTTGTGGACTTCCAGATTGGGCTCTCTTCCTATTGGCATTTTTTGTGTGAATCATTCCCATAAGTGGTACAGTAAACCTTGTATAAGCAACATCTACATTGGCAATCGTAGTACCACACGGTGTAGTGCTTCCTTTGTGATGCAGTCTCATGGGAAATGTTTTTCTCCAGTATTCATTCCTAGGATGAATTATTTTCCAAGGTGGGACACATCTTCTCACGATAGGCCCTCCCTCATTTCATGACATTTTTTTGAGTGGCATTTAAATCCTATTTGCCACCTCAAGATCAACAAGATCGATATGATTAGTTTTATGCTCATATAAATCATGCATTTGGATCAATGGTCATAATTCATCGATGGCATGTGCGATGGGGAAAGTATTGGTTTTTAGTCCAAGGTGGCCATAAATTCTAATCTTACCAATGTTCCTTGGCTTCCTAAGTTAGGTTTCTATTGTAGTTACCTAGAGTGGTTCCATTCTATGTGGTGTATTTTGAGTGATTTTGACCAGGCAAATAATTCTTTCATGGCACTACTCAAGCCCACAGCCCTACACGTCGATGCTCTGGTCAAAGAGTTTCTAACTCTGTGCTAGCTGATGCTCTTCATCCAAAAATTTCAAGGTAACAACCCTATTATTTTTGATGATTTCATTATATCCTAGGATATAAGGTAGGTAGTTGTCAAAGGGCTTAAATTCAAGGTGAGTGTTCGCTTGATCATCAAAGTTTCTAAACTTCCCATCGACAACGATAATGTCCATAGGGACAAGCAATTTTTAGTAGGGAAGCTAATTCAAATTCAAGGTAAGGGTAAGCATATTGATAGAGATAAGGGTGACATTGTGTGGAAGGACATTCCTATTCCCTTTAATAGAACCATGGTATCGATAATGAATTGAATAACAATGGATGATATCAACACTCCTCTAAGGAGCTTTCGCATGACCTCCCTAAACCACATGCATTTAGTGAAGGACATTAATATACCTGAATACATGTACAAGTTAATTAAAATATAAATTGATAATGTTTGATAAGGGTCATCCACCCATTCTAAATATCAAGGTCTCCATATTATACTGTATCAATTTTTTGTTCAGAAGGAAGCGGACAAAGTTGCCCTCATGGTGATTCACACCTAGGAATCAGGTGCCCCTGGGGCATTGGCTCTCAATGATGACTCAAAGAATGATACTGATGTATAATTCAAATGTTATGAATCTCTGACCTACACCCATTCCCTTACAAAAAAATGTCTTTATAGGCACTCATCCTACAGGAGCACTTAAGGAACCAACATCAATATGGAAGTGGACCTATCAGATTCTATTATTGATATGACCCCTATGTCAATGAAGAAAATTAAATCTAAAGGGGTTTTTACTCACACTCACTCTATAGATATTGGAAAATAACTGAAGAAGAAGGAGCCCTAGTTTTGTATGGTTGAGCATCTTAGCTCTTCTTCCTCCATGCTCCTCCAACCAAGAAGATCATCGCCACCATGAATGATGACAACACCTAAGGAGCTGAACCTAAAACTACTATTGAGGCATCCAAATAGGATAATCCTAAATATTGAGATTCCTGAGGTGTCTATTTTTTGTCTAGTTACATGGGATTATCCGGTCTTTGTTTTCTCCTTTGTATTTCTATTTTTGGCTAGGTATTTGTTTGTCTAGTTTGTCCACTTGGTTTTATCTATCGAAGTCATCCATGGCTTGTCATTTGTTGGATGAATTTCTTTTGTTCTTATTTTTCTAGGATGGGTTCCTCTTTTGGTGGGATTTCCATCTTCTTATATTTTAAGATGTAAAATATTTAGGATCCTTTTAAGATGTAATAGGTTGAAGAAAATGAAGAACCAGTACACCAAAAATGTAAGCATAGAAGGATAAAAAAAAAAAATATGAGAGGACAATTGCACCATGCCCTACTCATTCATCAACAATCAGAAAATGAAGATACTTGCAAAGAGAACTATAAAAGTGGCTAGATAGAAGATAAGGAAGATGATTTTGAACAAGACAAAGACAAAGAAGAATCTTTAGCTTTAGCTACAACTTACTCTACAACATATGAAGACATAGATTACCTGCTGAACCTGAATACAAATAATGTAGAATAAGAGTACAAAGTTCAGGATGAAGAATAAGAAGATCCATATTGAAGACTAAAGTCTTAAATATCCAAATAATTTAATACAGGGGGTGTTATAAATAGAGTATATTACATCATTTGGGTCATGTAAATGTATCTTACAAGGTACATACTTAGGACATTAGATTAATTTTTGGGGAAGGTATCTAGTTACTTCATGCAATGTAATAAATGTACAACTGTCAATGTGCAAGTTGTATATGTGCAAGTTGTCCCTTGCACAACTAGATAGAGTGTTGGCCAAGGAACCTATTTTCCTATATAAGAAAGGCCTCATTGTAATACAAATATAGAATTGAGGGACATGGTCATATAATGTAGCTTAGAGCTTAGTACAGTTTTGTTGTGGCTGCTCCACAACGTACCCCAAAATTGGAAACCCACCTTTTTACTTTTTGTATTTGGGTGTTTGCATGTTGGTTTTGAGTGTCTAATGCTCGGCTTGTTTTGAATTTGCATTTATCATTAGTTTTTATCAATAATATTTTCTTGTCGATGATATTTTATTGTCGACAACTTTTTCTTGTCGACGATATTTTATTGTCGACGACCTTTTCTTGTCAATGATATTTTATTGTCGATGATTTTTTTTCTTGTCGATGATATTTTATTGTCGATGACCTTTTCTTGTCGACGATATTTTATTGTCGACGACTCTTCATCGTCAATTTTACTGTTAGCTTTTTGATATGGTTCCATTATTTTTATTTTCTTCATTTGAGTGTTTCAAGTAAGCTTTTTGTACATATAAATGTTGAAAATAAAAAGTGAAGTTCAATCCCACGACGGACATGTATATGTATAAGAAGTATTTACTCAATATTTTAAAAAATAAAAAAATATTGTTAAAGAAATCCATATTCTTATGTATATAATAATATACACAGAAAAAAAAAAGCAATAAAATAATAAAAAAATAAAATAATGACAAATAAAGGTAAAGGGCTTTTATGTTTACCTTTATTTATTAAACCTAATCGTGCTTCATATGTATTAAGGTTTATAGAAGGTTTAATGAAAATTCAATACTTCGTTAAATCATGTGCAGGAAGAGAATCTAGCGACCAAACCTCAACGATGATGGGAGATGTCCACATGGGCATGACTTGGGGATTTGGCCACGTGGCTGGACGCCAAGGCATTGGAATGAGAACTCGACGAGCGCCTACGTGGCCAAATCAATGGTAGACGATAGGGCGGAAGACATAGGCCACAGCGAAAGGTGAAAACGCAAGATTTTTAGGTGCCATTACCAGGTCTTCCAGCGTGTCGAGGACGACGTCGGACTGACAATGTGAACGGACTATTTAGACATGGAATGTGGTGGACAGATAAGCCAATGAGGTAGTGTCAAATGATGAAGATAGACAATGTTTTCGAGGAATCCCCTCCTGCGTGGTGCTTGATGGCATCAAAAAAGGGCCCACTTGGACCATGTGACAGTTGATGATACAGATTCGAACATGGCGATGGGACCTCAACTAAGAGTGAGATGACATGGAGCTAATAGATGTGTGAGAGTTCCATTACATGGCTCAGCAACGTGGACGTCCATTCGAGCATGACAAGTTGGACAACTGAATTGCACAGTAATGATAGTGAAGATTTGAGCAGTCTGCCAAGCTTACGGGACAGTATTCGAAGGAGTCATATGTTATAGGAGGTCACCAAATGGATGAGGTACTGATAGTTTCATTGAATGATGTCGGCACAGTGGAGATTTCCCACATCAACACTATGGCAGAACATAAGAATTTTGATAGTTATGAGGAGCATGCCTTATCGATGGGGAAATCGATTGTGAAACAACATGCAGTGGGGACGATCAGATCACTGGCATAAGGGGAGGCTCTATAGGTGGATGAAATGATAGGGAAGTGACACAGAGTGTTAGCAGCATGTTCTGGCATAGATGTGACAATATCAATAATCAAGGAGACACACAATGGGGATGAAAATCGAGTATGAATGGCGATGCATCCATATGGAGATTAACACAGGGGATGCATTGAAAAAATAAGATACCCTGATGTGAGCATCGAGACCAGCAGATTTGGCGGGCGCAAAGCACAATGAATAAATTGGTAATTTAGGCAAGCATGGAACAAATGTTTGGAGAGTGACTCGACAACGATGTAATAGGCAATGAAGAATATCCAAGGCAGTCCGACAACATCGATGCGGTATGAAAAGACTCGCAGCTTCGACGACTCAAAATAAGGCTACCTAGTGACGTGGCTAACAATGGAAGATTGCAGATGAATAGCCTCGGAGCTAGTATGACACGACAAATAGCTCAACATGAATAGCGATTTAGCGATGAAAACCAGGAATATCGAAGGTGGAGGCAGCAATGTGAAAATGTAGAGGGTGTTTGGAGAATACGACAGAAAGGTGAATACAAAAATGATCAGGATAGCAACAGTGTCGAAAGTTTTGGCTCGACAATAGGGTAATGGCGGACGCCACGGACGAAGCAAGGTATTATGTGGATGACTTGGTACTTCCGATGGACACCATGAATCTCGGCAATGTGATGTTGATCGATGGTGAAGACATCTCTCGAAGGAATTTCCAACGGTGAATGGTCAGAAGGTATTTTTGACATTGTCATAAATGCACAAATATTAAAGGTGAAAATGGTCGCCTATGTGGAAGATATGTCTCTCATGCAAAGATATTATGAAACGAATAAATTGTCCTAAACATAGCAAGTGCAGTTTAATATCATTTGGGACATTCTTTATGGAAGAGAAGGTGCATCATCATCATCACGCCAGTTGTCATAATGGGAATTAAAAAAAAAAAGGAAAAGTGTAATTAGTTGTAAAGGCCGTGAAAATTTTAAAGATTTAGGTGTACTAGGTAAAAATAGGCGAAATATTATTTTGAACCTATTTCTTAGTAAAGACAATGGAAATTGAACCAAACAAAAGGTTATGACTTCGAGATCTAAACAAAAACAGAGAAGTAAAACGAAGGCCCATGGAAGAAATGAAAGGTTGAGGGTTTTATTTTTGCTACGATTGTAAATACCTCATGAAACGAAGGCATAGGGGTTGGAAAATGGTTTTGGAAATGCAAGATTGCATATTTTTTTCTAGATTTGTTCCTTTTGGAGCTATTTTTCCTTCCACGGTTGAACCCTTTTGGAGGCCAAATTCTGCTATTGTAAAATGACACATTTTTAATGCAGGAGTTTTCATAAATTTGCATCTTGTGGGCAAGAAAGAAGGAGATTCTCTTTGCATGCTATGGATTTAATGTCTATTTTTTTTCCCTTTTTCAGATTTCGAGTTTGTAGATGGAGTTAATGCAAGTTTGCTTGGTTGCTTCATGTGAATGCTTGAACCTGAAATTTATTTTAAACCCTAGGAGCCAGCACTTAGTCTATGGGGATTGTGCTTGTTTTGCAAGTCCAATAGGTTAGGTTGCATGCATGGAAACCTCACATATTCGGTTTTGTCGAAATAGGATAGCATCACATTGAATGCATTTTATTTTCAGTTTTCTGCATTTTCTTTCAACTTTTTCTGCATTTTATTTTTCCATAGATTTTTATTTTTTTTTTTAAATTTTTAGGCATTAAAATAAACATTATAAATTTTTTAAAATCCAAAAACAATTTCACCATTGCGTAGGTTATACTTCATACTTCCAATACACACTTTGAAATTTCATTTTCGGAGTTGTTTAGTATTTTTAAAAATTCATCGAAGTTGTTGTTTTATTATAGATTTTGAAAAACCAAAAATAGAAAATTTCTATTTTTGGGCCGAATTTCATTTTTTTCAGTTTCATGCTTCATTCATGAGCCTATGATGACATTCCCTTCATGAAAATTCTAGTTTCAACGAAGGAGTTGTGTTTTATGGCTTTTTACAAATTACCATTTTGGGAGCAATCAAAGCACTAAATTATTCGTCTTGATGAAAATCTGATTTCATTTAAGAAGGGTAATTAAAGTGACATTTTGAAGCTACGTTTGAAGACCCTATTCATCATTGAGGATTTAATGCAAGATAAAATCTATTTTAAAACCCTCAAGATAAAAGGAATTAAGGCACTACATCGTGGTCATATGAGGGCCAACTCACATTTGCTTTATTTTGGTTCAATAAACAATCACTAAAGTTTCATGGTAAAATAAACCAACATTGCCCCTTGTTTACAGTTACTTGCAATCACTAAGGTGTTCCAAGCATTTAAATTGAATATCTTTATTTGAGATTACTAATACACATATGCAAAATGCTAATATAGCGAAGACCTTGGAGAAGTTGTTTGTTTAACTTCTTTGCAAGAGGGGATTTGGAACCCAAATCCTAAGGGAGAGTATACTTTCACAATTGGGTGAAAATACCACTCAACAGATTTGGCGCTAGAAGGAGGGCCTGAATTGGTTTATTTCAGTGTGATTTAAATGCTATAGGGATTTAAATTTTGAATATTTCATGCCCTATTGATTATTATCTTTAGCCCTCTTTTAACAATACAACCTTGTAGTGTTAAAAGGAGGACATGAATTGCTATGCATTGTTCTAACACTTTTGATTGTTCATATAGGAATAATGTGTTTTGATTTGATTTTGAAAATTTTTGGTCTTGACTAACGAGGTTGTCTCCATGCAATTACTTTCATTTGATTTTAATGGATACATCTCTTGGTTGATGCTAACATGATTATTCATAAGTTACATGTTTGATATTTACTAGTCATTTCATGCTTATTTGTAAGGAATTATTTTGTCTAAAATGTATTTGTTGTCGGTATTATGCTCTTCACTTGCGTGTAATGCGATCTTGTGGATCGAAAAGCCTACAACACGAGGACTATGCTCTTCACTTGCGCATATCCGATCCGGTGAATCAAAACTAATTTACATTTTTAGAATATTTCTTTGTCATGGTTCCTTCTTTTATTCATGACTAACAAATTGGTTTTGAAGTTATTCTTTGAGTTTCATAAATGGCTACAACTACAGGAACGTGGTATGGGATACATGTTAATCCTTTGAACATTAGTGGAGATTCTCATGATTTACCCAAGAACGTAGAAAAATGTTTGCCCAAATTTAAACATAATGGTCCAACATTAGCCAAGGAACATATTCAAGCCTATGTGGATATCCTAGTTAGATGGAATGTCGAACATGAGGATGTGGCATGTAGAATGTTTCCTGGAACCCTAGATGAGGTGGCATATGATTGGTACATCAATTTACCCACTGGTTCTATTACATCTTGGACTCAATTGAAAGATGATTTTATCAATCAATTTAGGTTGCTCATTGATCCTCTCACGATATATCAACAATTTACTTCTTGCAAAAGAGAACCTAATGAGCCAGTGAGAAGTTTCAACATGAGGTTTTGAAAGCTTTATGCAAGATTAATTTCTCCCTATACTATTGAGGAAAGTGGTGCTCTTCAAATATACTTTTGAGCATTGGATCCATTGTTTGCCATATTTGTTAGGATGAATCCCTTGGTTACTGATCTTGCATCGGCCTACACAAAAGCTATGATTATAGATCAACAATTGAGGCCACAAGGTTATGGAATGGAGCAATCAACTATGGTAGGACAACTAGGGGCTTGCAATCAAGCCTCGATGGTAAATCAAGCTTGGGCACAACAAAATTTGATATCAAATATTTTTCCCTACAATCAACTTTATCCTACCATACCAACTTATGCTCCCACATGTGCTTATACAAGTACTTCCATCCATCCAACTATGCCTCAATTAGAGAATCATGTGGTCACTCATGGAACCATTGCAACAAATTTTCAAGCTTTGTCCGTGGATATCAATCCAACTAATCCTACTACTTCTACCACTCAACCCAAAGAGTTCATATTGGAAGTAAAAGAGCAAGAGAAAGTGGTTAAGAAGGTATGTAGGCATGTTCCATCACAAAAACGAGCACATCAATGTATGCATCCAAATCATCCTAGGAAGAAAATTCATAATGCTGATCTTAATGATGTTTCATGTCATGCTTCTTCAAGTGATACAAGAGATTTTGAGGTGACTTACGTTGAATTAAATACCTATTCGAAATGTCTTGAAGAGCATGAAGATTTTGGAGAAGAAATTCTATGGATGGGTAACAAGAAGTTGGAATCAAATGATCACCATCTTGTTTTGGAAAATAAATATCCAGAATCATTACCCAAAAAGGAGGATTTGGATGAACAAACTTATGTGGATATGATTTGGTCAGATGTACTTGCAAAGGATTGGAGCAACTATATGACACGGAATTCAAAAATTGATCCCATTATAGAAGCTCCTAATCCATCACAAGTGGCTGAAAATGAATTTGAAAGAAAATCAACAAATGAAGTTGAAGACATAATCGAATTTCACGACTTGTTCTCGAAAGACACTTTGGATGACGTTCTCTAAAGTGATGACCAAGAGGATCCACACCTTCCAAATTGTGATAAAATTGAATCATGGGTCACAAATTTGGATTATGATAGCTTTACCAATTTGAATTCAAGAGATAACCCACTTTTGGAAATAATTGAACCATCTAAGGAAGGTGAAGATGAATTGGATGAGAAACATGTTGATGAATCAGAAGATGAAGAAGAAGTACTTGAGCGTCACAACTTGAACTTGGAGGATGATTACTATGATTCGTGGAAGAAATGGGAAGAATATTATCAATCTAAATCTTCTAATAAACTTGTTGTGTCAATTAATATGCAGGATAACTCAATTGTTTCCTCACATGAGGATACTATAAATTCTATACAATTTGAGAAAGTTTTGGAAGAGGAATTTGAATTTCATCAAATTTTGGAACATGATAAGGATTCTACAACCATGAATCAAGAAAGAGAGTCATTTGCTTTAGATTCCTTTGAAGGAAAAGAAATTAAAAATCTTGATCCACTTACTTGTGCTACAATGACTATGCCATTTCAAAATGAGAAAATTACAAAACCTAAATCATTTGGGTTTGATATCATTGATGATCCAATTGAAAATCTCATGTTACCCAAAACAACCCAAGTGATTGATCATGGAAATGTGTTAGTTAACCCACCCCTAGATAGACAAGACTTATGGTTTGAAAGGGATGGACATGTTTTCAATTGGGTACCTAAGTTTGGTGCCTTTGATAAACAAGTCATGGAGAAAGAACAAGTGCTACATGATGATGAATGTCATGAGAGAAAAGAGGAATTTTCAAATCCTTTTCAAGTAAGGTTAAATGAAAACATGCCAAAGGTAAAATCTCACCTTTTTGGTTTCACCATGCAAAATTCGAATGAAGGTTTGCCTAATGAATGGTTTGATTCAAATATTATTAATGTTATGGCTTTATTGAATGAAAATGAAAGCTTATTTCTACACCATGAATCAAAATGCAGAATGGACATCTTAAAGAATAGACATAAAAGAATTGAATATCAATCATTGTCTAATCAATTTGAAAACTTGAAACTCCACCATAGGATTATTAATGAAACTAAATCAAATTGGTATGGTGAGAGGGGCAAGTTGAAGTTTATTTCTTTGTTTGGTTTGATCTTGTTTTTGTTGGATTCCTACAAAACTTGGTATGCGTATCACGTCATATGTCTTTTAAATAATTCTAATCAAGTTTGGGATCCGGGAAAATGATAATCCAAACTTTGTACCATCTTGTATTATATTGTACATTTGTATATACTTTTGGTTTTCGTGTTTTGCTTTTGGATTGGATCTCATTTTGGTTTTAAGTTTTGTGTGTTGGTCCTTTGGACACTTTTGGTTTGTCTTGAAAAAAAAAAAAAGAGAAAAGGAAAGCGAGATGTCAACTTATGTCCTTATGAATGTTGACTAAGACTAAGAGAATATGAAACATCGGAATTGTATTGCATAAAGCTCCACGAGTATCGCAAACACATTAAAGAATATCGTTTGGAACTTGTGATGCATGAAGTTGTTAGTTTTACAAATTATGGTAAAGTAGGTGGTATACTCCATCCACATTTCAAAAAGAGCAATGCATTCATCTATATCTCATGTTACATTCCACATTTCATATACATTTCATCTCAGTTGCATCTACATGTCAAATACAATCATTGAAAAGGTGTCGAATCCTCTTAGGGTTATTACATAACATATATTAAAGGGATCCTAAGGTTGGGAACTGATGCCCAAACTATCTTGAACCAAACACGTTCTACACATATTAAAGAGGATCTTGAGCAAAATGGTCAAAACCATACTTGGAAGAAAAGGTGAGGCAAAAGGATTATTTCGTGTCTGTCCTATCATGCAACATAATCCTTAAAATAGTGGTTTTTACCACTCCCATAGTGCTTAAAGCCTAAATCTAGAGTAGTAAGGATAGGTTTAAATCCCCATCGAACTTAGGTTGAGGATCCAACTCCCCAAAGCTCTGATTTTACCTTCATGGAGTAGTAAGGATAGGGTCTAATTCTCATCTCGCTTAGGTTGAGAATCTGATTCCCCAAAGCTTCTATTTTACCTCCATCACGCTTTAAGAAATTAAAAGCATGATCTACACTCAAGAACTTGAAATTCCAAAGCAAATATTTTTCATTCTACTTTCATTTCATCATTAATATTGGATTGGAAGGATCGTACTACATGTCCCTTGCAAGGATGGGTAGTCATCCCCAAGGTTCAAGAAATCAAAAGTAAAGCCAAATCCTAGATTATGGGGTTAATCTCCACCAGGGCTATAGACACTTGATTTGCAGTGTAGTATGCTCATGTGTGGCAACATGTCTTGTCTAAAAGCAATACCACTGACTGCTCAAACGGATAGGCTAGCCTGATAGTTTCATCCATAACAAGTTAAATCATTTTGTTTAAGATGAGGTAATGAACTCCAGATCAGAGTAGTAAGGATAGGGTTAAATTCCCATCTCGCTTAGGTTGGGAATCCTATTCCCCAAAGCTATGATTTCACTTAAACTTGCACATGGGTTCAAGATGGTAGTTACACATAACCAAATTTGGGATCTAGTAAATTAATTCAGTATACACATATTTGGTCCTAAGAGGGTTTGACAGTTTTAATATGTTTTTTCATGGTACTAGAAAGTTTGAGCCTTTGCAAAGTAGGTTGTTATATCTCTAGCATCTTCACCATACATTAAATCCTACAAGAATCATCCATAACTTCTCATATGCATGAATCATAAGTGAAATAGATGATGGAATGTTGATCAATTTCAAACGATAAGGAATGAATCACACCGCACACATTGAGCTGACGCTGAATAATTCTAATGCTTCATGTATTTCTCATCTAGTTTCATTATTTGGATATTTGCTGATGCTTGTGTTTGAGTTTTTAAGGTTTTTAGGTTGGGTTCTCACCGAAATGCTCAGGAGCATTTCCCAGCAGAGTCGCCATTTGTTGTGGATGCTCCACAACATACCCCAAAATTAGGGACCCACCTTTTTATTTTTGGTATTTGGGTGTTTGCATGTTGGTTTCGAGTGTCTAATGTTTGGATTTTTTTGAATTTGCATTTATCATTAGTTTTTATAAATAATATTTTATTGTCGACAACTTTTTCTTGTCGATGATATTTTATTATCGACGACCTTTTCTTGTCGACGATATTTTATTGTCGATGATTTTTTTTCTTGTCGACGATCTTTTAATGTCGACGATATTTTATTGTCGACAACTTTTTCTGTCGATGACTCTTCGTCGTCAATTTTACTGTTAGCTTTTTGTTATGGTTGCCTTTTTTTTGTTTTCATCATTTGAGTGTTTCAAGTTAGCTTTTTGTACATATAAATGTTTAAAATAAAAAGTGAAGTTCAATTCCACGACAGACATGTATATGTATAAGAAGGATTTACTCAATATTTAAAAAATTAAAAAATAAAAAAATATTGTTAAAGAAATCCATATTCTTATGTATATAATAATATACATAGAAAAAATAAAATAAAATAATGACAAATAAAGGTGAAGGACTTTTATGTTTACCTTTTTTTATTAAACCTAATCGTGCTTCATATGTATTAAGGTTTATAGAAGGTTTAATGAAAATTCAATACTTCGTTATATCATGTGCAGGAAGAGAATCCAACGACCAAACCTCAACGACGATGGGAGATGTCCACATGGGCATGGCTTGAGGATTTGGCCACATGGCTGGATGCTAAGGCATTGGACTGGGAACTCGACGAGCGCCTACATGGCCAAATTAATGGTAGATGATAGGGCGAAAGACATAGGCAGCAACAAAAGGTGAAAATGCAAGATTTTTAGGTGCCATTACCAGGTTTTCTAGCATGTCGAGGATGATGTTAGACCGACAATGCGAATAGACTATTTATATGTGTAATGTGGTGGACAGATAAGCCATTGAGGCAATTTCAAATTATGAAGATAGGTAGTGTTTTCAAGGAATCCCCTCCCACGTGGTGCTTGATGGTATCAAAAAAGGGCCCACTTGGACCATGCGATGGTTGATGATACAGATTCGAACATGGTGATGGGACCTCAACTAAGAGTGAGATGACATGGAGCTAATAGATGTGTGAGAGTTCCATTACATGGATCAGCAATGTGGATGTCCATTTGAGCATGACAAGTTGGACGACTGAATTGCACGGTAATGATAGTGAAGAGCTAAGCAGTCTGCAAAGCTTACAGGATAGTATTCGAAGGAGTCATATGATATAGGAGGTCACCAAATGGATGAGGTACTGACAGTTTCATTGAATGATGCCGACACAGTGGAGATTTCTCGTGTCAACACTATGGCAGAACATAAGAATTTAGACAATGATGAGGAGCATGCCTTATCGATGGGGAAATCGATTGTGAAACATCATGCAGTGGGGACGATCAGATCACTGGCATAATGGGAGGCTCTATAGGTGGATGAAATGATAGGAAAGTGACACAGATGCGACAATATCAATAATCAAGGAGACACACAATGGGGATGAAAATCGAGTGTGAATGGCGATGCATCCATATGGAGATTAACATGGGGGATGCATTGAAACAACAAGATACCCCGATGCGAGCATTGAGACTAGTAGATTTGGTGGGCATAAAGCACAACGAATAAATCGGTAACTCAGGCAAGCATGGAACAAATGTTTGGAGAGTGACTCGACAACGATGTCATAGGCAACGAAGGATATCCAAGGCAGGCCGAGAGCATCGATGCGGTGCAAAAAGACTCGTGGCTTCGATGACTCAAAAGAAGGCTACCTAGTGACGTGGCTAACAACGAAAGATTACAAATGAATAGCCTCAGAGCTAGTATGACACGAAAAATAGCTCAACATGAATAGCGATTTAGCGATGAAAACTAGGAATATCGAAGGCAAAGGTAGCAATGTGAAAATGTAGAAGGTGTTTGGAGAATACGATAGAAAGGTGAATTCAAAAATGATCAGGATAGCAATAGTGTCAAAATTTTGGCTTGACAATAGGGTAATGGCGGACGCCATGGACGAAGCAAGGTATTATGTGGACGACTTGGTACTTTCGATGGACACCACGAATCTTGGCAATGTGATGTTGATCGATGGTGAAGACATCTCTCGAAGGAATTTCCAATGAAGAATGGTCATAAGTTATTTCTGACATTGTCATAAATGCACAAATATTAAAGGTGAAAATGGTCGCCTATGTGGAAGATATGTCTCTCATGCAAGATATTATGAAACGAATAAATTGTCCTAAACATAGCAAGTGCAGTTTAATATCAATTGGGACGTTACTTTATGGAAGAGAAGGTGCATCATCATCATCACGCCAGTTGTCATAATGGAAATTTAAAAAAAAGGAAAAGTGTAATTAGTTGTAAAGGCCATGAAAATTTTAAAGATTTGGGTGTACTAGGTAAAAATAGGCGAAATATTATTTTGAAGCTATTTCTTAGTAAAGACAATGGAAATTGAACCAAACAAAAGGTTATGACTTCGAGATCTAAACAAAAACAGAGAAGTAAAATGAAGGCCCATAGAAGAAATGAAAGGTCGAAGGTTTTATTTTTGCTGCAATTGTAAATACCTCATGAAACGAAGGCATAGGGGTTGGAAAATGGTTTTGGAAATGCAAGATTGCAGATTTTTTTCTGGATTTGTTCCTTTTGGAGCTATTTTTCCTTCCATGGTTGAACCCTTTTGGAGGCCAAATTCTGCTATTGTAAAATGACACATTTTTAATGTAGGAGTTTTCATAAATTTGCATCTTGTGGGCAAGAAATAAGGAGATTCTCTTTGCATGCTATGGATTTAATGTCTATTTTTTTTCTCTTTTTCAGATTTTGAGTTTGTAGATGGATTTAATGAAAGTTTGCTTGGTTGCTCCATGTGAATGCTTGAACCTGAAATTTATTTAAAACCCTATGAGCCATCACTTAGTCTATGGGGATTGTGCTTTTTTTGCAAGTCCAATAGGTTAGGTTGCATGCATGGAAACCTCACATCTTCGGTTTTGTCGAAATAGGATAGCATCACACTAAATGCATTTTATTTTCAGTTTTCTGCATTTTCTTTCAACTTTTTCTGCATTTTATTTTTTTGGAATCAGGCATTA
This sequence comes from Wollemia nobilis, assembly GCA_028583015.1. NCBI lineage: Eukaryota > Viridiplantae > Streptophyta > Pinopsida > Araucariales > Araucariaceae > Wollemia > Wollemia nobilis. Next base: position 5,105,445 of record JAQPPZ010016059.1, on the reverse strand, counting down.
AAATAAACATTAAAAAAAATCTAAAATCCAAAAACAATTTCATCATTGCGTAGGTTATACTTCATACTTCCAATACGCACTTTGAAATTTCATTTTCGGAGTTGTTTAGTATTTTTAAAAGTTCATCGAAGTTGCTGTTTTATTACAGATTTTGAAAATCTGAAAATAGAAAATTTCCATTTTTGGGCCGAATTTCATTTTTTTCAGTTTCATGCTTCATTCATGAGCCTATGATGACATTCCCTTCATTAAATTTCTAATTTCAATTAAGGATTTGTGTTTTATGGCATTTTGCAAATTACCATTTTGGGAGCAATCAAAGCACTAAATTATTCGTCTTGATAAAAATCTGATTTCATTTAAGAAGGGTAATTAAAGTGACATTTTTAAGCTATGTTTGAAGACCCTATTCATCATTGAGGATTTAATGCAAGATAAAATCTATTTTAAAACCCTCAAGATAAAAGGAATTAAGGCACTACATCGTGGTCATATGAGGGCCAACTCACATTTGCTTTATTTTGGTTCAATGAACAATCACTAAAGTTTCATGGTAAAATAAACCAACATTACCCCTTGTTTATAGTTACTTGCAATCACTAAGGTGTTCCAAGCATTTAAATTGAATATCTTTATTTGAGATTACTAATACACATATGCAAAATGCTAATATAGCGGAGACCTTGGAGAAGTTGTTTGTTTAACTTCTTTGCAAGAGGGGATTTGTAACCCAAATCCTAAGGGAGAGTGTATTTTCACAATTGGGTGAAAATACCACTCAACAAGTTCTATGTAGATCACCATCCATTGGTTATGGGTGCAATGTAGTTCAATAGCTTTATTAATGGAGTGTTCATTTTCTCCATAGCTACATTGTATTGTTTTATGTCATTTCTATTTACAACATATTTTAGTCATCTAGTAGATTTACTTTCTTTCATATTATTCCGCATCTTGTGATTAGTATCTCCTAGTGCTCGTTACATCAAAAGATAACAAAGAGTAGCTAAATATATTGGTTTCTTAATTTCAACCCTACCCTCTACATATTTGGGGATGTTGATGTTTACATGATACTTTAACGAGATATTATGGAATGGATTGATAGATAAATTGTAGAATAATATGGCATGCTAGAAAGGGATTTTACTTACCAAAGTTAAAAAATACAATTGATGAAGAGTACATTACAAGCCATTCAAGTATATCAACTATCAATTTTTAAAATACCTTTCGAAGTTGTTAATATTATGGAAGGAATCCAAAAATGATTTTTTTATATTGGTTCAAAAGAAAGGAGAAGATTACATATAATATCATAGGGTAAGGTATGTAATCCCAAGATACAAGGAGGATTGGTCCTTTAAATAATTAGAAAAAAAACCTAGCACTGGATGCAAAGGTAAGATGGAGAGTTATGGAGGGACAATCAATATGGACAAAAATATTTAAACAGTATGGAAGATCTTAGATTACTTACTATAAAGGATCCAGTTTGGGGGTCTTCATTATAAAATCACATTGTGAAAGTGATGAAGTTATTATGGAATAGAGTACAATGGAAATTAGGGAATGGTAGATCAATTAGATTCTAGGGGTATGCATGGTTAGACATTAAACCGCTAACCATGGCTGAGGATATGCATAGACTATAGGAGGATCTAGAAGCAAGATATGATAAGTGACTATATGGTGATGGTAGGAGGTGGTCCAAGATAGAAAAATATAAACACAAACTAGAATAATAGTGAAGGTTTGAGTAAGCTAAAGGAAAATCTTAGATCATATTAAATAATTTTATAGATGCAACATGATTCATTGATATGGGGAGCCATCCAAGATGATGAATTTAATTTAAAAATAACACATGACCTTATTGACCTAGCTATGGAATATGATTTTCCATAGAATATAATATGGGGGAAGAAATAAATTCTCAAACAAGATGTCTTCTTATACCTAGTTGCATATAATAATATACTGACTATAGATAATTTGTAGAAGAGATAAATTCATTACCCAAATAGATGCTTCCTCTATGAGAGGAGAGAGAAGTTAGTTAAACATATCTTCCTATAGTGTGACTACTCACTAAATATACTTCATGTACTAATAAATAAGATGGGGGTAGTGTGGGCTTTACTGAATTCCATACTATCTTTGTTAGAGCAATGGAAGAAGCCTTTCATCAGTCTTAGGCTCAATAGAATTTGGAATCTAATTCCTTTCAACTATGCTTGATAAATATGTCTAGAGAGGACTAGGGGAATATTTAATGAGGAAAATAAAACAATAGGGAGAAACACGTAGATTATTGTATGAGCAATTGAGAAAAATGTGAAGATAATAATTTTTTTGACCAAACTAAAATAAGAGATGAGGGTAGACTAAGCAAAATCTAAAATTTAGACCCACCAAGTAACTTGGATGGAACTCAAAACCAATCAAGGTATGAGACTAAATAGTTACCGTCTTGAGAAGTATGGATGGAGATGGCATTTGATGGGGCCTTAAAGGGGAACTCAAGGAAGGTAGGAGTAGGTGCTCTTATTTGATATGAATAAGGAAGAATAAAGGGTGCAACCTATTAATATTTGGAAATCACTATAAGCCACCAAGCATAAGAATGAGTTCTATCGATGGGGTAGAACTAGAAATAGACCTAGAAGTTAGAAAGTTAGTAGTGTAAGGATATTCACTAATTATTATTAACTATTTTAAGCAATAATCAATGATAAATTGACAAATAAGTAGTATTTTCAAGATATTTGGAATTCTCTCCAAGCTTTTGTTGAGGTGGAAGTAATCCATATATAGAGAAGAAAATATGGTAGTTGAAATGTTATCCAATAGGGGAGCACTATGAGAGGATGATAAAAAATAGATAACCTTGGGGGAGATCCACCCAAATATTTTTAAATTAGTTTAGAAAGAGAAAATTTGGATAATACATATTTATTATGTTGGGGACCTAAAATGATCCTTGCACCTTGGGCACCATGACACCCCATAGTTGTCGATCTCTTTGAGTGAGTGCATCAGTGCCCTATGCCTCATGTGGGATGTCATTCCTAGGAATTCCATGGAGTGTAGGACATGGATCCTTTGAATGACCTCTGGGATTTTTTACCAAGGTTGTCTCCTTGTTCTAATGCAATCTATTGGTGCTCGTTCCTTCTACTATAGCCTATCCTATTAAAGAAAAAAACAAAAAATATCTTGGAAATGTAAATTGTAGGAAATAGAACCTACCTAACCTATCTAACATAACTAAGGGTGGCAATGCATGAACAGAATGCAATTTCCATTCACAACTCAATGGTATGTGTGAACACATGAACCAAGCAATATAGTAAAATTGAACACAAATTTGATCATACATACATGCAACTCAAATGAATTCTTACAAGGGCTAGAACAAAAATGTTAGAATAGTCACAATCCCCTATAAATAAGTATATGAACACTTAGAAAAAGATAGAAATGTTGGTATAGTCACAACCACTTGTATTCATATTAATATTATGTATTATATTCATATGCATAATCAAAAGACCTCAATGGCCTATACATGCAGCTAGTCCAAGGCTCAAGTCTAGATTAAGAGATAAAATGGAAAAGGAAGAGAGAATTGCAATAGGTCAAAATATAGAAAAATTAACAATTTCAACTCCCCATATCTAGTGCTAAAGATAACTATTTATAATATTTACAACCAAAATTTAAAATTTAAAATTCCTCCCAAAATGGGTATGGGCAGGAGCACTAATGTTATTTCTAGTTTTTTGATAGGGAAGAGTATGACACATTAATTTTTGGGATGTTCAAAGCTAATTAGGAGTTAAATCACCATAAATACATCCATAGGTGACATAGTCTTATTTTTAGAGGTATCATTAATGCTTCCAACTTCCATTGTGGAGATATGAGTTTGGGTGGTATTATCCAAGGATGGAGCTCCATATCAATTGTGGATTTGTGCATCTTCAATCTTTTATCCACCTTAATAATTCAATCCTCTTTGTACGAGCTCATTAGAATCTAGTATTGGTTTAACCTGGGGCCTCTCCTTTGGTAATCTAGTTTCTGCAATGGTGTTACTCCATATAGTTCCAATTTTCCCTTATTCTTGTGGATGTTGCTTCTATTTTGCCTTATTTTCCTAATACTTGATTGTTTGAATATGCCCTTGCATATGATTCCACCAATACTTATTTTATGGGTATGCATTTGGTCTCTGATGGATTTTCCATGCTCTTCTCATCCCTCTCACCTTTGAGTCTAGGGGATCTATAAGAGGACTAGCAAAATATATTGGCCACACTAAGTCCTTACTTGACTCATATAATCCCCCTTATTATTTCACTCTATAGGTCTTGGGTTTCCCCTTATGGGTGTGTCACTCATGTCATTGAGCAATGAGCAACTATCCTAGGGTATATGGAGTGCTACAACTCAATTACCAGAGGATGGATTGATTTTGGTACCTTTCTACCCATTATGTAGTGGGTCCTAGTGAATCATGCTATTGGAGGTCTCATCATCAAGGGAACCATTTTAATCACCATAAAGAAGGTTTGAAGGTTCCTCTTGATAATGGGATAGGGCCTAGTCACCACCAAAAAGGATGAAATTATTTTCTAGATTGATCTAAGTATATTATTTTACCTCAAGGTGATGGGAGTTTAGATCATGCTCTTATTCTTTGGAATAGACTTCCCTTCATTGGTGTCTTCTTCAAATAAACCACTTAATGTGTGGATGGATATTCAGGGTCCCTCATCTAATCATTTTTTTAAGGTGGATTTGCTTGACTTTCCATTGGGGTAAGAGTATTCCCCACTAGGAATTCTACTTGTAGGAGTTAAAGAAACCAAAAAATAGTAGCCTTATCCTTTGGGAAAAGAGTCTCTCAGGTAGATTAGCCTATAATTCTAGAGATAAAATCTAGGCTCTTGAATATGTATTAAGGGTAAGCCCACCTTTAATTGACTTTTGATTGGTGAAGCATCCAATATTTTTGAACAGTCTATATCTCATCCTTCTCATGTGAGTGAATTGGTGATGGTGTAGTTATGCACTATGGTGTCACTCATTAACCATGGTTAATGTATCTTAATTATTTGAATGGCCTCTAAATGTTAGCATAGTAAATTACTACCTCATGCTACTTTTATTAATTACTAATCTTCTTGCTTCATGCAACCTTTTTTTTTTCACATGTGGCGTGTTTCCCAAAATATTTTACATGGATAATTTTAAATTTCCATAATTTATTAAATATAGTAAATATAGTACATTAGAGCCACTTCACTAGAACCTACAATGTATGAACCATAGAGATCTAAAAATTTTGCTCATCTTGATTATTTAGCTAGGTGGGGACATGGACTCCTATTTTTGGTAAAATATGGATATTGGAAGACCTAATATCCTTTTGTGTATTGAGATCCTCTTCTTATATCAAATATACCTTAGGTCTAGTTGTTTTGGATCCTTTATATAGGTATGTTCCCCATGTGTCATCATCCCACTCATTCATTTGGTCATCTAGCACTTGAGTGTGTACTTCATCCCTAAGCATTTTTATTTTATTTCTTATTTAGAAATTAGGAAATCCCATTCTCCCTCAACCTTATTTTCCACAGTATGCACCATGTGATGCATGTGAAGTTCTTAAGAAAGTACCTTCATATTGGACTTATAGCTATTCATTAGGAACGTGTGGAACCAATCCAAGCAAAGGTACCCCCTAATATTTGCAATGAAATTATGAGAAAGGAAGAGGCCAAATGACGTAAGAAAATAAATCACTACTACCTACTAGGTAAAAGTTATATTAATATAAGAATACAGAGATTTGTAAGTCTTTAAGAAGATCAAGAACAAGAATTTAAGCCTCGTCCAATAACACCATCCCTTATTTTATTGGTTCTTATATCAAATCCAAAGCATCAATCACCCTTTTGGGTATGACTGAAGAGCTTATCCCTAAATCTAATAGGTAATTTTGAATGAGTTTGTCACTACAAATAAGTGTTAAGTAGAATTATTATGGCTTACACCTGATAAGAATATATCTATAGGACAACTTGTTCTTTCTATTATCCTATGATATTTTATTTCTCCAAGGTTTGCTCTAGTTGCTTCATCTACTCTAGGAGGGTGAGGGTGTCAAATATCAACACAAGTATAGTGGACATCTTAATATGGTCAACCATATTAAGATACTTAACCATTGTGTCCTAGGCTTCTCAATATTGAAGCTTGGCACTTAAACCAGTCTTGATACTAGTTGTTTCAAGGTCAAAATCTAATATTTTATAAAATTTAGTCTATGGAGCAATTTTCTAGCATCCTAAAGTGAATCTAGCACACTTGACTAAATCACTTGCAAAATTAAAACTTGGAAAAAAAATTTAACTAAAAATCCAAGTGAATCACTCTCCATAGAGGATTTAGGAAGAATTTGTGACTTTATGAATGAATCATTCCTTAGAACCTAAGAAAATCACTCCTTGATTTTGGTAGGAGAATTTTTACTATTTTGGAGTGAATTATTAGTTGGATGAAGCCATCCCTAACCAGGTGGAAGTTATACAAAAAGTTTCTATAATTTATCCCAAATCCCTTTTGCCCATGGCAGATGCAAAATTAAGTCTGAAAATGAGAGAATTTAAAAATTCAATGCTACTTTACTTGCTTTTTTTACAAAATATTTATTATTCTAAACTTCTTAATGAAATCACCATTCATAAAGCACCTACAAAAAATCAAACACAAATAACAAAAATGATGTGAAATTATAGTTCAATTTGGGACTAGGCTTGATAAATCAAGACCCTAGCCCAAATAAATCACTTTGGATTTAACTTGTGAAAAAACTTTGTATTCAAATAAACTAACTAGCTTAGTGGAGTGAATTGCTTTGAAAATCAGACTAAGAATCTCTTTGATGTCTTCCAAACTATTAGACTCAAATGCAACAAATCACTCCAAGTTTGGAGCCAATCATTACCTAAATGTGAATTTGGAAAAATCATTCAAATTTAGACCAAAATCTTCCCATCTATTGTAGGATGCAAAATTGGTTCCAAAATCAAGGAATTCATCCAAATTATTAACTAAAGGACTAGGGTCCCACTATGCATTACAAAATATTATATTTAATTATGGAAAGGCATGACCTCTTATCTACTCATAATTCTTGTTTCAACATTGGCTGGATCAAAATTTTAAAGGCCTTTTCCAACCTTAAAATTTAGGTCCAACTTTAAAATTGTTCTAAGTAGGGACTATGTATCTTACCAAATTTGTGGAAGTTAGTTGCATAGGGACTAGGGAAGGTACCATTTTTATTCCAATATTTTAGAAAGGAATTTAATATCTATTGCAAGGAGGAGGGTATCTTTGGTATCCATTTGGTGGAGGTCTATATCCTTGATTGCCTTGAGGTAAATGGGGATGAGGATGGTTCTAATAGCCAAACCTCTAACATTTCTATTCATTATTGGAGGATATAATATCATTTTTCATGTACCTCATATCATTTTTCATTATTTTAATTTTAGAGGATTGCAAATTTAGGGAAAAGTGGTAGTGATAAACAAGATTTCTAGGGAAGGGGACTAGCTAGAAATAAAGTCTAATTGGAAAGTGGTTGGTTGTATGTACAAAGGAGTCTGATATTGTTGTTGGAAATATAAGAAAAGAGGCACATGTGCCCTAGGGGATAACCTTCCAATTTGAATTATGTCTTTCTCAACTTGAGTGTCTCTCCCATAGGCTACTCGTAATGAATTGCCCCACTTAATTTTTACCATGATGGCTATTTTAGAATTGATTACTATGAGGTAGTATGTGAAAGCCATACCTAGTACAAGCTAAATTTATTTAAAAATTATATTCTAGGAATTTTGTAATCTACCACTAAAATTAAATGGCTTCCATAGAGGTCGTTTTAATGGTTGTCAGTTGCTCTAATAGTGATACCCCATTTGTCTTCTACACATAATTATTAATAAGTTGGCTTGCAAGTTTATCCTAGTTGCTAATGTAGTTAGGCGTGAGAGAGACATAGTAATCCCTTAATTTTCCTCTAAGACAAGTTGTCAAAAGTCTAAGGGTGATGTCTTGTTCTCCAATGCTATAAAGTGCATACAGACTAACCTATTGGAGATTCTCTATTGGACTTGTCTCATCCTCTATCATAAATATGATAAGGATTTTAACACAGAATTTGGGACCTAATTTCATGTAGTCGATGCCATTGGTGGCTATAAGGGATATTTTTTATCCCAAATTGGGAGCCTTATTTGATTTGGGTTAACTAGGGCAACCATGATTTGTCATCTATTTCTCTACTAGTTGATAGGATTTAGAGGGGGGAGGAACAATTGAGAATTTATTTTTTATTGATCTAGAGGTAGACCTTACACTCATGAAACTACAAGTTTACCCTTAGTAATATTTTATAGGGCCTTATCTATTATTTCTATAGTAGAATCACCAGGTTGTAATTACTTATATGGGAGGATGTTCCTATAGGTCCAAAATCCCACATCCTTAGAAAACTTTCCAAAAAACCTTAAAAAAATTGTTGTGTTGAAAGGCATCTCTAGGTTGCAGTCATATCCCAACACCACCTAGATCTAGGCCATAGTCAATGTGGTTAAAATTACCTTCTCGATAGTTTGGATTATGGCCTAGTGCCAACAGGCTCCAGGCTGCAGTCAGTGTGATCAAATTGGCCATATTGGCAATTCAAATAATAGCCCATAGTAGGGTTTCATGCCATAATCAAGTTATATTTTGAAGCAAATGAGAAGTAGAATATGTAGTTGTGTACCACATAGATAGGATATAGGCCACAATAAATGTAATAAAATGGATATCATTTCGATTCAAAATGCAGTCCAAAGCAAGGTTCTACACTGTGTGGCATTCATGCACACCCCAAGCCATGATCTATGTGATCAAACTACATGGAGAGCAAGGCACATAATGGTATAGATTAGGCTATAGGTTATGATTGAAATGGTCATCATAAATTAAAGTTAATAACAAGTTGTGACCACACACCATGCAAATAGGCTCCACATCACGGTTAACACAATCAAACTGGTCAACGCTATGATTCAAATTACCACCTAGAGCAAGGTTCTATGTCATGATCAAAGTAGTCAAAAGTTTAAGTTTTGGAAATCAAACCCCAGCCTAGAGTGAGTTCTATGTTATGAACAATGAAGACAATGCAAATCAAAATTCCTAAGGTAAATCCCATCTTGGGGTAGGCTCTAGGTCGCAAGTTAGCTCTAGGCCATAGTCAACATGGTCAAATCCTTTTTAAGAAGAAAATAGTTGCATTTTTTAGACTCTTAAGTAAGAATGAAGAGTGTATTTGGGCCACGAATGCTAAAAGTGTGCCAAGATTTTAAAAAATTTGATCTCAATAATTCAAGGGTATATCAATGGGTAGTGTTAAATCTGGTTGAATATTTGTATTGAATGAATATTTCATCATGGCATAAATATGATAAATGCAAGATATTTTTCTAAGCTAAGGTTGTTTATCCTAGAATAAGAAACATCCAAGATCCAAAGCTGATTTAGTTTTAGATCCATGGAAAAGAAGTGATCACAATAATAAGGGATAACTTGGATGCATTCTTGAAAATATTTTTTGGATGGAAACCATGAAGGTCAAACAAGTTTTATAATATCAATGAAGCAATATTTATCTTATTTATTTGATCAAAAAAGAGACTACCACATCAGCAGCTCATTGGATTGGCACTCCAATTTCCTTGTAATACTCTATTTTCTCAAAATGATTGTAAAAAACTATAAATAGAGGCCATACCCTCCTTTCAAATGGTCAGCTCTAAATTTTTGTACTTGTGCTACTCTATATATTTATTGCAAATTAAAAAGGAGTATTACTTGGGATATTTTCCTCAGACTTTTATTTTCTTATCTTTTGATTACAAAACTTGTGAAGTCAATTTTGTTTTTGCTGCTATGGTTAGTTTATTCTACTAATTTGGATTGCTAACTTAGAGCAAATTGGAATGATTCATATTTGAATGTATGCTTGTAATAAGTCATTTTTTTTAGTCAAGGTGTTAATATAATTTTTCTAATTTGGATTATTAATACTCTATATGTTTGGAATGATTCTTGAAGTATGTAATTGTTCTTAATGTTGAATATGACTAAGGTATAAATGTTGTTAGTTCCAAGTATCATCCTGAAAGTTAAGTTTTTAAGGATTCTTTGTAGATGCCTATATTTTTAGCTTTATCCATCTGCCACTATTTCATATCTTTCTAACCCTATCCTTATTAACCCTTTCTCATTTCTATCCTTATCCTTTATTCATTTAACTATGCTTAATTGAGTCAACATTCAGTAAGTTGATAAGGAACCAACCTACTCTAGAGGTTGGGTTAAAGTATTTTGATCCATCCAATGTTTGGTTAAGGTTGTGATTAGCAAGTGTTCATAATTCATAATCTTATAAATTATAGTCATAGTTCAAGTTTATATTAATTTCAATCTAAATCACAACAATTTCTAGCATGCCCGGTGGGACCATTCACAAAATTTCATATTTTTACTTATATTTTCTTTCATTTTTCTAGAGGAATCAATATGCAATGGGTTTTTTTGATCTCACTAAATGGTAAAAACAAATTCACTTGGTGACTTCTTGATTTGAGAACCTAGAAATCCCCTCTTAGTAGCTCATTTTTCATGTTTACTAGGTCATCTACTAAAAATAGTCAAGAACCCATATCATTATTTGAGTTACCATTCAGGAGATCAAGGCATACATAAATTTTATCTATATATTCACCTTTAGAAGAGGTCCCACTACCATCATAGCATTGGGTACCCCCAAAACCAATTCCCATAAGTACCCCACTAACCATGGCTAATAACCAAAATTAAAACCATCCTCTACAAAATTATCCTGATTAGGATACCTCTTGTTATTTAGGACTTCCTAATGAATGATATACCTCATTATACATTGAAATCCATACCTACATGTGATGGTTCAGGAAAGACTACTTATGAGAATTTTCAGGATATATTGACCTTAGCAACTATTCACAATATAAAAAATAAATATGTTATTATCATAATTCTAAGCCTATATTTTAGACGTAAACTCCATTGGTTTGAAATCCTAGAAGAAATAGCATTCATTCATGGGCTAAATTAGTTGGTCCTTTCATGGGATATTTTAATGAGTTAAATGATCCTTTTCACTTCTGAATCAATTCACCACTATGTAAATACACCCATAGGAGTTAGTCTCTAACTTTAATCTAAGTTTCAGTAGGACATGGAAAATGATTTCCCTTGAAGCTAGACCAACTACTCCCCTAGAATATATGTATTACATTAGATATTATGGTTCACACCTAGATTTACAAACTCATCAATCAAGTATAACTACCTTTCCATAATTTTTTCATGTAGCAATGCATGCAGAGAATGTCTTGATTGTTTTAGGAAGACTACCACAAAAATTAGTTATGCCTTATTGCATTGAAATACCTCAATATACTCATTAGTCTATGAAACCAACACCCTCATATATGGATCCCCTACCATAGTCATCATCACTTCCCCAAATGGCTCCAATCCATTTTCCTCCTCTTTCATCTCAAAGTCTCCAAAAATCCACTCTACTACTTGATATCCAAAATACCTTGAAGACAATCAATAACAAGGTAAACACCATGGAAAAAAGAGAAGTAGAAATGTCTCAACAAATAATATTCTCATATATAAATAGAGATCAAAGGCCTACTACTAGTAGTAATACAAGGCCTAGGGTTAATATCAATATTAATAAACATGAGTCAATCCTTAAAACCATTGGATATATCTGGTGTTTAATTGGCAATGATTCCCATAGTCTAGAGAATTGTGCTATGTATCAGCATCATGTGTAATAGGCTATATAAAAGGTTGAAATATCTTAAAAGAGTATAATAAATATGTAGAAAAAAACCTAAATAAGTCATGGTTATCCAAGATTATCTGGAAGAAAAAGCTATTTTTATTCTCACAAGATCAGGGGAAAAGCCATTGTAAGTCAATCCACAAAAAATGGGACAACTCCAAGTACCTTCTCAAAACAAGGGAGATCAACATTCAACAAGTAATGAGAGATTTCTAGTTCCTCAAGTAGGAGAAAAGAGGGATTCAATTCCTAAGGAACGGGGGAATGATAAATTTATTCTAAAACAAGATGATAAAGAAAATGATAAGGAACAAGCTGAATCTAAAGAGGAGGCTAGTGAGAAACTAATATTTCCTTCTATCACCAAGAAACAAAGAATTGAGGCAACTCAAAAATTTAAAAGAAAATTTGGTGAAGGTGAAATTAAAACTTTAGGGAAATATTATTTCAATATTATGGAAGAATTGAAGAGAACCCCTTATAAAGAAATTTTATATGATACCCTCTTCATTCCTGGTTAGATAGACCTATTGAAATCTTATTTGAAGAGTAAATCTCAAAAAAAGGATAATCCAATTATATACAAATTATCATCTGAATGACAGAAGGTAATTCCATATGTGCTAAAGAATAAACCATCTCCCTTTTAAATTTATTTATGGATGGAAGGGTGGGTAGTTCATAATTGTATTATAGACTCGGGAGCTTCAACTATAGTTATACCAAGAACAATATGTGAAGAAATGGGTATGCATTATACCCGCTCTTATCTAGAAGTATTACAATTGGATGGAAATCTACTTAAAAATATTTGGATAGTCAAAAATATCCTAATGAGGTTACATAGAGCCCCAAAGGTTATTGTTGTTCAAGATATAGTTGTAGTGGATTTAGATCCATATTTTTGCCTATGCCTATCAAGGGAATTTATTTCCAAACTAGTAGGTTACATGTATTTGGACTATTCTCACATGATGATCCCCTATAAAGGTAAAATAATAAAAATATTCCCAAAGAAGCCAATATCCTATCATATTGATAAAATAGAAGATGATATGTACAAAAATTATATCATAAAGAAACTACATTTAGTTGAGGTACTAGAAGATTTAGTTATCGAATATGATTTACCATCAAAAGATAGCCAAATATTGTTTGAAATTGGACTAGGTAGATATAACATAATAATTCAAGATCGAGTGGCAGCTATTGTGATTTCTAATGAAGTCTTAAGACGATCTAACATTTGGACTATGTATTTTGATGGAGCAAGATTCAAGAATGGAGCTAGGGCAGGGATAGTTCTAAAATCACCTTCAAAGGGAGTTGAAAACTTTTCCTATATATTTACTTTGTCTTGCACAAAAAATATTGTAGAATATGAAGCTTTGTGTTTAGGTTTGATGCAAGCAGAGAGAATGGATAATAAATTACTAAACATTTATGGTGACTCATAATTGATAGTAAATCAAGTTACATAGAAGTGCAACAACAAGCATCATTATTTTAAGACTTATAAAAATAGGGTCTAGGATTTAATGGAATATTTTGATGCTTTGAACTTACATGTTGTACAAAGACAACAAAACCTTTTAGCATATGCTTTAGCTATCAAAGGTGCTAATTTTTCTCCATATTTAGATTATGGGTCAACTAAGAATAAGAAAGTTAAATTATTTTTTAGACTTTCAATGCCATATAGATAGATATTTTGGTAGAAAATGATGATCAGCTTTTTGACTTCTTAGTCATAGAGGTAAGTTGTATCAGTTCAAAAGGTGATATATCTCAAGAGGTTGAACATCTTGAAATTATAAAATTTAAAAATAATCACATACCTAAGGTATTTATTACCTTATAAAGTCTTTTTGACAATGAATATGGAAAAGACTAAAGCAAATGCAAGTTGATGATAAGATTTATAAAGAAATAGAAATTAAAAATGGAAAAAAAAATCTTAAAGTTGGTATCCAATGCACCCCAAAGGAAATAAAAGAATTTAAGGCTTTGTGTTTTCAATATCAAGACATAATAGCTTGGATCTATGAATATTTGAAGGTCTATAATAAAAGCATAATCCAACATACTATTGAATTAGGTCTTGAAGCAAGACCATTTAGATAGAAATATAGACCAGTAAATCCCAATATTGAAGCAAACATGAGACAAGAGTTGCTTAAATTGTTAAAGGCAAAAAATATTTATCCTGTCAAGCATTCCACATGGGTTGCCAAGTTAGTTCTAGTAAGAAAAAAAAATGGTGATATTTGTCTATGTGGATTTTAGGAATCTAAACCAGGTATTTCTCAAAGATCATTTTCCCTTACCATAGATAGATCATATTTTGTAGATAGTTACTGGAACTAAAATATTTTATCTATTAGATGATTTATTTGGTTATAATTAAATTTGGGTAAAATATGAAGACCAATATAAGACAACTTTTTGCTTATCATAGAATGCCATTTGGACTATCTAATGCAGGGGCTATATTCCAAAGAGCTATGGACTATGCTTTTGGGGAAATGATTAACAAAATAATTTTGATATATTTGGATGATATGATAGTCTAATCTCATTAAAAGAAGCACATCTCAGGCATCTAGAACAATTTTTTTAGAAGTGTACATATTTTGGCATATCCCTAAATCCAAAGAAGTTAATTGTTGCAGTTCATGAAGGAAAAATACTATGGCATGTGGTAGTTTTATTTGAAGTGGGTGACTTAATGGTTGTTCAACCATCACATTAATGATGAAAGGTTGGTATGCAAGCTATAAAATCTAGGGTTTATTTTTGAATTTTGTTAAGTGTTAGAGAGCATTTGTAGAGAGACCCAATAACATTCATAGAGGCTATAAAAGAGTGATTAGATAAGTTTTTTTAGACTACAATGGCCTCCCCAACTCTAGAGAAAACCACCAAGACCGAAAGCAATGAGATGAGGTATTACTTAGACACAACTATTGTGGTGGTCAACACAATTATGACATGGAAGATGAATGATCAATTGATGAAAGACATATTAGAGTTTTGAGGGGATTATTAGCTTCAAGTTCAAGTTCTTACACTATTTACTCACTTCTCTCTTTTTATATTTGTGATTCTGTTCACCCATACCCTGAATTAATATTTTCAATTATTAAATTCAATAATCCTAAGAATAGAGTAGTTAAAATGGTTTATGGTACAATACTTTTTATGATAACCCCTAAATTTTGCTACAATCTCTTTACCATGGTATAACCGCACATGTTATCCCTAAGCCTTTTAATCCAAATGAGCAAGCTAAGTATTATACCCTAAAGGGGTATCCTAAGAATGGTCTATAGTTTTAGGAATGGGTGTCTATGTAGTTTAAAATCCTAGTCTACAGAGATAATTTGCCTAAACCCCCTATTGCTATGAAGTATTTCATAAACCCAAAGCTTTATTCCATGCTAGTAGTATTAGTAGGGTTGAATTCAAATGTAAATGTGTGATATTGGCAAATAGCTATGACTTATTGCATCTCAAATGAAAAATGTATGATAGGTCATAGATCGATAGTAAAACCAAACCAATTTACTTTAATTGTCCCTGTTTCCTCACCAAAAGGATCCATGACCAGTTGGTTGTAATGTATGAGGGTTCTCAAGACACCTTGTTCAAACATTGTTCTAACATGGCAAGATGCTTTTTAGTGCCACTATGCACGAAATACCCTGGATAGAGGTGACACCAAAAAATGAGGATGAAAATCTTATACTAGTTTATGTATGGACTAATGTCTTATGTAAGTAGGGGAAAATAAGACAATAAGAAAAATATTGGGATTACATTTTAGAAAATCTGAAATAGAGGAATAAGTAGGGGAAAATAAGACAACAACAAAGAGATCAAAGGCGAAGAAAAAATTTAAGGAAATTCAAACACCTCCAACTCCTCCTTCCCCTCAACCCAAAAAGTAGGGTGATAGTTAAAAATCTCCACCTCCAATGGTTGAAAAGGCACAACCTATTTTTAAACCTTCACAAGAACAGTTGTAGATATATAATAAATGGGATGTAATGATGAAGAAGTTGGTATACTCTAGTGGAAAAGATGAATCAGGATCCATAGAGAACATACAAGTGGAAAATAGGCCAAAGTATATAGCCCTAGGGGTAGGAAGTTCTTCACAAGAGAAAATAGAAGAAAATATATATACTTATTTTCTATCAAGTTCGCTTTTGTAGCTCCTTCAAAACCTCCAAGTTTTCCTATCCAAAATGTTGCATCCTCTCTATTACAACAACAGGATAATGATCCAAAATATAAACCTCAAACTCCTATTGTATTTAATATAAATGTAAAATACTCAATTGACAAGGCTTCTAAAGAGGATAGTAAGAAGAAGAAGCTATATCAAGCACATCATGTAGCTAAATAGGCACATGTTGAAGTAACAGAACAATTAGCCCAATAGGTTCATCAACCTAATATTGGTAATATTTTTTAGTATTCTACTTTAGTAGGCTTAGATATGGTTTCTATAATTTCTTCTCCTTCTCATTTTCATTACCTAAGGAATTTTTCCTCCCCTTATTTAGAATAGGAGTCACCAGTACAATCACCACCACACAATCCACCTCCATCACCTCCTATGCCTCCTCCATATTCCTCTATATCTTATCCATACCATTCATTGAAAGTTCAAAATTCATCACCTTTAACCCATATCACTTCATCCCTATTATCATCACCCCTTATTTCAATATAAGGGTAAACATTATTATTTTCTCCACCATCCTCTATAGCAAAAACAACCCTTATCATTGTAACATATGTTGCAACTCCAACCATAAGTATATATGTCGTCGTCATGATGGTTTCACCTCTTCCACCTTCACCAATCCCATTTTTGCCATCACTTGTCACTACCTCCACACCTCCCACTCATCCTATGGTAGCTTCTTTAAGGAAGGCCAAAAGTGTTTCAATAAACACTCAAAGTTATTGGAGCAAGAAGTTTGCTCAACCTTCCAAAAGGGCTACTCGTCCAAGGATAACCATGATATTAAATCTAGTTGCTCATCAAAGGATATAAATATTCCTTAATAATCTAGTTAATAAGCTAAAAGAAGACATGACTTTAGATGATTATCAACATAAAGAGTAAATTCAAGATATAACTCAATTGCCCTTGGAGGATGAGGTTGTTATTTCTAGGGCGCACCTTGATACCATTTATGTGTAAAGTTAAATTTTAGGAGAAATATGAAAAACTAGAGGAAAAGGTGGAAAAGTTGGAATCCATGATAAATGATCATAATACTATGGAGAAATATATGAGAAATGATGTAAATAAATGGTTGAGAAAATATCAAGAAGTGGTTAAATTTTAACAAAAAATTGAATACCTAAAGGAACAGATGCAGACTCAAGACAAACTAATAGAGTCCCTACAACAATAAATTTAAGTTTAAAGGGCTAGATCCATTAGTTTATAAAAATATAAAGTTAAAAATATTAGAAAAGATATGTGGACTAAAATTATGGAGAAATTTTTAGAGACAGCCTATAAATGATTTCTTGGATGAAGCTAGCCTTTTATTGGTAAAGATTAAAAAGGATATTGAAAGATATCAAAGTGAGGTTCAACCAATGGTCTCATAAGCCATGAGAATATTTAGATTATTTGAATCTAGATGTAGTTTTTTTGCTAAGCCTATCCCTAGTAGGGAATGGACTACCACAAGACTAGTGGCCAAGAATGCCCTAAGAAGATACAAGTTAATCTGAAAAGGAGGGCTATTAATTGATAAAGTTGAAGGGAAGATACAAAAGATTATATATTACAAAAAACAAATAATGGAATATGTTTCCAAGGGTTTTGGGATGAATATTCCATGCTTGTAACAATTGAGTAACTCCAAGCAAACTTGAAATAAACTTTGTAGAATGATTTTGAGATAGATGTTTGGTTAGAACCCATAAAGCAAGATCAAGTGGTACAACTAGTGAAATACCTGACCAAGGTCAGATATTTGATAGATGTAGTGGAAAAGGGACAATTTTATCTTATGATAAAATGGCTAAGCTCCAATTCACTCATGAACAAGTGATGGAAATATCAAATCCCACTCCAGTGGCTTGGAAGGAAGCCTTAAAAATATTGAGTTATATGGAGCAATTGTTTGGTGAAGAAGTAGAATAGGAAGTTGGAGAATATAAAGCAAAAGATAAATTTGAATAAGAAGAGGAAGAGGAGGAGAATGTTGAAAATGAAGGAGAAAAGAGTAGAATTTTGATGAAGAAGAATAGGAGGAGAATGTTGATGAAGAAGTAGAGCAAGAAGAGAATGTTGAGGAGATACATGAAGAAGAAGAAAATGACAATGATGTGGAAATAATTGAGAAGCCTGAAGTGATGCAAACTCAGTAATAAGGGATATAAGAAGAACAACGATCACCTTTGTAGAAAGTTGAACATCCATGAGCACTATAGCTAATATGAGGTCTATAACATACCTCATGAATGGTTTCAACACTAATAGTCATCAAATTCAGTAAGAAAAGCATGATATTGCAGATATCATGAGGAATTCATGTGTTTGAGACTTTAAATAAAGAGCAATTTTCTATAATGAAATAAATTTTTTGTCTCATACATTGCTTCCATGTGAAATGATACCCTATGAATATCTTGTTTTAATATTCAAAATGGTAATAGTCACTGGGAGGTAATATTCTAAGACATAATTTTGCAGTCATTTTGGATTCCATCCTTCCATTCCATTTCCTTTCATTCATTTTCTATCATAATTCACCCTTGCCATTCCATCCATTTATCCATTCATCCATCCCTCCATTCATTTCATCCATCATTTTCATTTGCATATATTATTTCATATCATTTATTTCCATCATTCCCTATTTTTTTCCTATCCATTGAAGTCTTGACTCCATATATCCAAAGGATAAAACTTTAAGTTCTATAACTTGTCTAGTAAAGTTCCTCGGGAGGTACCATAATGTAGGCCCAAAAGATCACATCCTTAGAAAATTTTCCAAAAAAACTAAAAAAAATTCTAAGTGTTGAAAGGTATCTTCAAGCCATAATCACATCCTGATGCCACTTGGATCTAGGCTATAATTAGCACGATCAAAATTTCCTTCTTGTAGACACCAAAATCTTGCCACTTGTCCTCCATCCATAGCTTCCCATCACAATTATCCATTATTTATATATATTTGTTTAATATATATTTAAAAATAATATTTTATATTATATATATATAATAAATGTATATATATATGAATTAATCCCAGCCATCCATCATGTTTTAATCTTAGCCATCCATCTACCTTAATCCATGCCACTTACCCCACTTTAATCTCCACCCTTCCTCATGTTTTAATCTCAGCCACACATTTCGTGTCGTTGAAACCCTAACATGTCTAAGGGAAGATTATAAAGAGAAGTCATTTTGATGACTCAACCCCTAATTTTTTCTAAGTATTCTACCTAAGTTTTTGAATTCCTCAAGTTCCTTAAGTGCCCAAGTTCCCTTAAGATATTTTTGGAGTTCAAGCCCTAGTTCCATCATACCCATCCTCACATTCTCTCGCCACCATTTGCATCCATTGTCACACACCTCTCATCAATCCTTGAGTGTCCACTAACATCTGTCAAGTTTCTGTGGGTGTCTCTCATTCTATCAAGTACC
Organism: Wollemia nobilis; assembly: GCA_028583015.1. Lineage (NCBI taxonomy): Eukaryota > Viridiplantae > Streptophyta > Pinopsida > Araucariales > Araucariaceae > Wollemia > Wollemia nobilis. The sequence continues at coordinate 5,085,775 of JAQPPZ010016059.1, read as the reverse complement.
CACAGGAATCTATCGAGTGCCCACGGGCATTTCTCATTCTATCAAGTGCCCTCCTAAGTCTACCGAGTGCCCGTGGGAATTTCCCATTTTGTCAAGTTCCCTCCAAAGTTTGCTAAGTATCCTCCTAAGTCTGTCGAGCACCCTCCCAAGTATGTCAAGAACCCATGGGTGTTTTTATCTAGATATACAACCCTAAAACCCTTGGGTGTCATTAGGGTATATGCACAATCACCTTCAACATAATCTATGCAAGAAGGAATAGAAGACAAAAGTTAAGTGATAAGGTAAACAATTGTGTGCATTTATTTCATTCATGTATTATTGTTTTCAATATTATTCTACAACATCTAGGGTTAGTAATCATATTTTCAGAGGGTCTCACGTAGTGGAGCCCTCACAGGTATTACTAACTATTTGTATGTTGTCTATTGTTTGCAGGTGCAAGAATCATATCATTGGAAGCTATTGAAGTTAGGGTGGTCTTCTCTGGATACACAAACCCACCTAACTCTTGTTTGGATTGAAGACAAGCAAAGAAGACACCATAGTTTATTGACCTAGGGTTTCGAAGAACCCTAGATTTGTAACACTTGTAACATTTGTATCAATATCAAATCATGTTGTAACATTGGAGATTTAAGGCTCCCTTTATATCAATAAAATATTATCTCTCTTCATTGTGCAACATATTGTGTATTGATTTTTATCTATTGCATTGGTGTTTCATTTTTGGTTTACAAAATGGTGATCATAGTGGGACCCAAAAAGGGTTCTATATTTTAAATTATATTTTTAATAACTTATTTTTTTTTGTCTTGCAGATTTTCAAAAACTATCTCGCACAAATTTTGTAGAGTTAGGGTTTATGAAGATTTGCAAAAGTTGCAAGAGTTGTGTAGATGCCCTATGACGCTTGAGGGGTCCCCTCCATTGCTCAAGAAATTTCGAGGTGCATTTTGGAGACCCTGAGAGGCTTTTTACAGAGTGGGAAAAGGAATACATAGGCTTATCTGTAAGTCTGCTTCAAAACCCTAACCCCTCTATTTTATTTTTTTTTATGTTTTTTAGATAAAATAAAAAATAACATCATTCAATTTTTGATAAAAACAATCATATTACATCTGCATTTTAGGCACTTGCATTCACTTTTTTTTTGCATTTAGAGTAGCTTTGCATTCATATTCATTTACTGTTTATCTTGTATGTTGTATGCATTTAAAATCAAAAAGCATTTTAGTTGCATTCTAGGGTAAGAAAGTGTATAAGTAATTACACTCTTTTATTTTGTCTTGTATTCCTCTGGATTGTGATAGATTACCTTTGTTCAAGTTTCCTCCTGCTGTTGGAACCACTTGTTGGTTCAAGGTAGAAGAGTTGGGTGAACCCTCCATTGTTGGAATCATTCATTGATTCAGGATGGATTTTAAGCGGTGTACCCCAAATATCTTTTGAGGACTTATACTTGACATTGGAATATCTAATCATAACTTTTAGTTGAATTCATTACAAAGAAAAGTGTGATTTCTATGCATTTTCTTCTTGTGTGTGAAAACCATAGAAAATAGGAAATATTAAAAGGAATCACACACACACCTATTTCATTTTAAACATCAATAGTTGGATTTCATCACCAACTACTGATCAAGACCAGCAACGATGGGCTTCATCTCCATCTGTTGGCTTGACCCCCTAGAATGCCATAGCAGCCCATGGGTAGAATTTCTAGATTTCATCACTAGGAAATCTCTCATCTGTATTTCATCCTAGGCATCCCGCATAGTTGTTTAGGTTTAATATTTTTACATATTAAACACACAAAACCAATAAAAAAATCAAAATTTTGTTGCAATACTTAGGGCATACTTTGTTTGTTTTTTTTGAGTGTTGTCATTTTTATTTCCATTTCACACATTCCATGTTCAACATTGCATTTCACACATTTCATGTTAAACATTGTATTTTACACACTGCATTTCACACATTCCATGTTCAACATCACATTTCACATATTCCATGTTCAACACTACATTTCACACATTCCATGTTAAACATTGCATTTCACACATTATATTTTACACATTGCATTTTACACACTACATTTCACACATTCCATGTTCAACATTGTATTTCACACATTGCATTTTACACATTGTATTTCACACATTCCATGTTAAACATTGTATTTCACACATTCCATGTTCAACATTGCATTTCACACATTTCATGTTCAACATCACATTTCACACATTCCATGTTAAACACCACATTTCACACATTCCATGTTCAAAATTGCATTTCACACATTCCATGTTCAACATTGCATTTCACACATTCCATGTTCAACATCACATTTCACACATTCCATTTTCAACACCACATTTACACATTCCATGTTCAACATTGCATTTCACACATTCAATGTTAAACATTGTATTTTACACACTGCATTTCACACATTCTATGTTAAACATTACATTTCACACATTTTGTGTTCCACACTACATTTTACACATTCCATGTTCAACACTACATTTCACACATTCCATGTTCAACATTGCATTTCACACATTCCATGTTAAACATTGTATTTCACACATTGTATTTCATACATGGTATTTTACACATTACATTCACACCAACATCACACACAAGTCCTCTAGGCAAAATCATACATAAGTCCTCCATGCAACATCATACACAAGTCCTTTGGGAAATATCATACACACTGTATTTCACACATTCCATGTTAAACATTGTATTTTTCAATATTGCATTTCACACATTCCATGTTAAAAATTATATTTTTCAACACTACATTTCACACATTTCATGTTAAACATTGTATTTTACACACTACATTGCACACATTCCATGTTCAACATTGCATTTCACACATTTCATTTTTAACATTGCATTTTACACATTCCATGTTAAACATTGTATATTTTAATACTGCATTTCACACATTCCATGTTCAACATTGCATTTTACACATTCCATATTAAACATTGTATTCTACACATTGCATTTCACAAATTCCATATTCAAAATTGCATTTCACACATTCCATGTTCCACACTGCATTGCACATATTCCATTTTCAACATTGTATTTCATGCATTCCATGTTAAACATTGTATTTTACACACTATATTGCACACATTCCATGTTCAACATTGCATTTCATGAATTCAATGTTCAACATTGCATTTCAAGCATTCCATGTTCAACATCACATTTCACATATTCCATGTTCAACATTGCATTTCACACATTCCATGTTCAACATCACATTTCACACATTCCATGTTCAACACTGCATTTCACACATTCCATGTTAAGCATTGTATTTTTCAACACTACATTCCATGTTAAACATTATATTTTACACATTGCATTTCACACATTCCATGTTAAACATTGTATTTTACACACTACATTTCACACATTCCATGTTCAACATTGTATTTCACACATTCCATGTTCAACATCACATTTCACACATTCCATGTTCAACATCACATTTCACACATTTCATGTTCAACACCACATTTCACACATTCCATGTTCAACATTGCATTTTACACATTCCATGTTAAACATTATATTTTACACATTGCATTTCACATATTCCATGTTCAACATTGTATTTCACATATTCCATGTTCAACATTGCATTTCACACATTTCATGTTCCACACTACATTTCACACATTCCATGTTCAACATTGCATTTCACACATTTCATGTTCAACATTGCATTTCACACATTCCATGTTCAACATTGTATTTCACACATTCTATGTTAAACATTACATTTCACATATTGCATTACATTGCATTTCACATCAATTTCAATTTCATTTCATCATATCATCCTAGTCACTCACATCATCAATCATCAAGCATACTGGGGATTCTCAGGATATCACATCCTCCCAATCACTCACATCATCAATCATCAAGCATATTGGGGATTCTCAGGATATCACATCCTCCTAGTCACTCACATCATTAGTCATAAAAAATACTAAGGATTCTCAAGATATTCCATCCTTCCAATTACTCACATCATCAATCATAAAGAAAATTGGGGATGCTTAAGGTATCACACCTTCCCAATACAAAAAAAATCTCAAAAGGTATTAAATCCCTTTGGTCACATATCAATATCAAAAGGTTTCAAAGGAATTAAAATTTCTTTGGTCACATCTCAATTCCAAAAATCTCCAAAGGTACCTAATCTCTTTGGTCATATTTCAATTTCAAAAGGCTCCAAAGGTACTTAACACCTTTGGTCACACATCAACTCAAAGTCATTTGCATCTATACATGTTCCTTGCTACTATCTGAGTTCACAAGATTCAAGGAGCACATCAGATTACTAGGATAGCAAAAGTAAAATAACCCGGGCCACTAAACATCATACACTTGAGAGCATTCTATGCTTAATGTGATTTATATCTATATATACATGGCTAATACACAAAAAACAATATTTCATTTCACAACATTACATTTTACACCTTGCATTTCACACATTGCATTGCACACATTACATTTCACACATTTGCATTACACACATTCCATTTCATAAATTGCATTTCATACATTGCATTCACAACCACATTTCACATTTCATATTAGGGATCATTTATTCATTTTAGATATTAATTGGTCCAATAAAGTCATGTTGCCTTAATTAGGAGCACCTTCACATCATCATCCATTTCACTGCACCATTCCATAAAGTCAAATTGTCATTTGCAAAACCACATGTCCATAATTCCTAAGTGTATCCGGTCACTCAACAAATCCTAGTGTTTTAAGCAAACCACAAATACATGTTGAGTTTTCTTTAGGACCAAGACATATTTTCACTAAGAAAATCTTAAGTTATGGGAATTGACTCCAAAACACTCTTGAACCAAACACAATCACACATATTTAAAAAAACATTGTGTCAAAGAGGGATAACACCATACTTGGGTTGTACCTCGAAGTGAAAAGGATATTCCTTTCTTGTCCCATCATGCAACATAGTCCAAAAAAACAATGGTTTTCACCACTATCACAATTTTCAAAATAAAAGAAAGAGTAGGGAAAATCCCAAAAACTCTAAATCTTTTACATATCAAACACCATTGATCCTCAAGTTGTAAGGATAATACTACATTTTCAGTCAGATGGTTAGGTATTCATCCCCAAAACTTAGATATCAAAATTCTTGGACTATAAATCTAATCTCCACCAAGGCTATAGATGCCTGACTGGTAGTAGAGTACACTCATGCATGACAACACATCTCTTTCAAAGATACCTCATCGCACATAAGGACAAGCTAAATTCTTGGTCTTCTCCATAATAGGTCTCACCCAATTTACTCAAGATGAGTTAATAAATTCACTTGCACACATACTAGTTCTTGATATCCTCAAGTCATTACCACACCCATGATTTGGTAAATTAATTTACTACACACACATTTGGTCTTAGAGAAATTAGGTAGTATTCAGTGAGTTTTTTTGATGGCACTAGTATGTCCGAGTCTCTAAAAAATAGTCAGTTTTCCATATCAACATCCATATCATTGGATGAATCTTCCACTTCACAAGCCACCAGTTTGGTACCCCTGATTAAAAACAATGCTAAACATGGTTAAGAAAAACCTAAACTATAAATTATCATTATAGCATTAGTTCATTTTCATCCATATACACATGCATCCACAACAAGCATTCACACAAAAGCATAACACACAAGTAAAAGCCATGTATATATATATATATATATATATATATATATATATATATATATATATATATATATATATATATATATATATATATATATATATATATATATATATATAATTCACATATGCAAATATCGCTAGAAATTTCAAACATCACAACTTGAGGGTGTTCAAGGTATCACACCTTCCCCCCAATCAAGCAAACAAGCACACAACTTGGGGGTGTTCAAGGTATCACACCTTCCCCCTAATAAAGAAAAAAAGCACACAACTTGGGGGTGTTCAAGGTATCACACCTTCCACCAATCAAGAAAACAAGCACACAACTTGAGGGTGTTCAAGGTATCACATATTCTCCCCAATCAAGCAAACAAGCACACAACTTGGGGTTGTTCAAGGTATCACACCTTCCCCTATTAAAACAAAAATAAACAAGCACATAGCTTGGGGGTACTCAAGGTATCACACCTTCACCACCAATTCAACAATAATTCAATCACTTAATCACATCACATAATCAACAAGTCAATTGCTAGGTTCAAAATGTTGCATCTTTTTGTCAAGGATTATGCCCTTTGCCTCACATTCATATAATCATCCACATAAATTGCTAGGTTCAAAATTTTATGTCCTTTTATCTAAGGTTGAGCCCTTTGCATTGCATTCATTCATTTTACAAAACCCCTTTTCTATTAGGGCAAAAATAGAATCAATCATTTACATTATCAAAACCCTTCATCTGTTGGGGCAAAAACAAAATCAATTCCTTTCATTTTTGCCAAAAAACCTTCATCTATTGGGGCAAAAATAGAATCAATCCCTTACATTACTAAAAACCTTTTCTATATTGGGGAAAAAATAGACCCAATCACTTGTATTATCAAAAACCCCTTTTTTTTAGGGAAAAAATAGAATCAATCATTTACATTATCAAAAACCCTTCATCTGTTAGGGCAAAAATAGAATTCATCATTGCACTTTTCATAATCATTGCATTTTCCCATGTCAAAAACCCCTTCATATATTAGGGAAAAAATAGAATCATTCATTACTTCATTCATACATCTGTATTTAACACCATCAATTTCATTCATCATTACACCTTCATTCAACATTTGTCAAGTACATTTACAATGTCAAGTGAACCTTGTATTTAGTGATTTATCCTAGTCATATAGCAGTTGCAACAACTGGTTATCTATGCAATCTATTAGGATGGACAAATCACCATAAGGACACTTACATTTTCAAAAACCTCTTTTTTGTTAGGGCAAAAACAGAACCAATCATGTACATCATACAAAAATCCCTTTTCTATTAGGGCAACAACAAAATCAATAATTTACATTGCCAAAAACCCCTTTTCTATTGGGGAAAAAATAGATCCATTTACATTTACATTAAACATTATCAATTTCATTCATCATTGCACCTTTATTCAAAATTTTCCAAATACATTTGCAATTCCAAGTGAACCTTGTATTTAGTGATTCGTCCTATTAACCTGGCGGTTGTAGCGGCTGGTTATCCATGCAATCTGGTAGGATGGACAAATCACCATAAGTAAACAAAATCAATTATTTACATTATCAAAAACCCTTAATCTGTTGGGGAAAAAATAGAATCAATCATTTACATTGTCAAAAACACCTTTTTCTATTAGGGCAAAAATAGAACCAATCATTTACATCATACAAAAATCCCTTTTTTGTTAGGGCAAAAACTGAACCAATCATTTACATTTTCAAAACCCATTTTTATGTTAGGAAAAAAATAGAACCAATCATTTACATCATACAAAAACCCCTTTTCTATTAGGGCAAAAAAAGAACCAATCATTTACATCATACAAAAACCCCTTTATCTGTTAAGGTAAAAATAGAACCAATCATGTATATCATACAAAGACCCCTTTTCTATTAGGGCAAAAATAGAACCAATCATTTACATTGTTAAAAATCCTTCATCTGTTGGGGTAAAAATAGAATCAATCATATTACATTATAAAAAACCCCTTTTGTGTTGGGACAAAAACATAATAAATCTTTTACATTGTCAAAAATCCCATTTCTATTAGGGAAAAAACATAATCAATCATTTGCATTTTTCAAAAATCCCTTTTTTTTTAGGGCAAAAATAGAATCAATCATTTACATTGCCAAAAAACATTCATATATTGGGGCAAAAATAGATCACATTTACATTCAATATCATCAATTTCAATCATCATTACATTTTCACTCAACAGTACACGTGAACCTTGTATTTAGTGGTTTATCCTATTAACCTGGCAGTTGTAGTGACTGGTTATCCATGCAATTTGGTAGGATGGATAGATAACCATAAGGACACTTACATTATCACAAATGCCTTTTCTATTGGGTCAAAAACAGAAGCAATCATCTACATTGTCAAAAACCTCTTTTTTGTTGGGGCAAAAATAGAATCAATCATTACACTTTTCACAATCATTGCATTTTCCCATATCAAAAATCCCTTCATCTATTGGGGAAAAAATAGAATCATTCATTGCATTATCCATACATCTGAATTCAACATTATCCATTTCATTCATCATTACACCTTTATTCAAAATTTGCACCATCAAATACATCAACAATTGTATTTACATTCAATATTTGCCAAGGTCACCTACAATTTCAAGTGAACCTCGTATCTAGTGGTCTATCCTATCTCCTTGGTTATTGCAATGATTTTCATCCATGCAATTTGATAAGATGAATAAATCACCATAAGAACACTTGGCCATCTTCATCATCAAATACTTCATTATTCGAAAACAAAATCAATTTTGGTACCTCATATTTTGAATGAGACTATGCCACAACCAATTTTCTCAACAGTTGTCATTGATGCCCTTTTCCATGGGATTCCCAACATGGATAAATTTTATAATTTTATTTACAATTACACTAGTCTCCAAGGATACAGGTTGAGTAAAGTGATTAAGAAACCATTTAGAAATTCCATGTGGGAATTGGTTGCAATCATGAGTGGCCCTGAGGGCAAGACTATTTTATTTTACTTTTGCATATTCATATTTGCATTTCAATGATGCCAAAAGGCATTTTATTCAACAACATGGAATTACCCCAAAATTGGGGCAACCAAAAATTGATTTTGAATTCCCACAATAGGATACATATTACATGATCATGACATCTACACTTGGAAAAAATCCCTTTCTTTGTTAGGGCAAAAACAAACTCAATCATTTGCATTTCACAACAATCCCCTTCCACCGTTGGGGCAAAAATGACATCACATTTTACATCATTCATATCATTAGAATTTACACCCTACATTTACACTTGCATAATTCCATTACATTCTTCACTGCACAATTCTGTCAATTGGCTCATGAGACTCATTTTTCACTCATTCGCCAATTGAGGGGGTAAGCTACACACTCCAAATTCTTTTGTCTTCCAAGATCATTTTCACATCCCAATGAAAGAAAGTTGTGTCTTCATCTAGCCAAACCAAGTGTCTCGTATTTTTGCACCACATTGTGTTTCACGTAATGTGGTACAAAAAGGGGCATCTATAGACACCAAAATCTAGCCACTTGTCCTCCATCCATAGCTTTATGCCACAATTATCCATTATTTATATATATTTATATATATTTAAATAATAATTATAGACACCTAAAACACATCATGTTTAGGAGACTACTCATATGGGCATCTTTGCAGACCATATGAATGATCTTGGACCTTTCCAAGGCAAAGTAGTGGTTTTAACCACTCAATTTAGGCATCCTGGGCCTATTCAACCTTAGCCATGGGTGACACCCGCAACTAAGATCTTAGCCATGGTTGACACCCATGGCTAGGGTTTTAGCTGCATTTAAGAGTTGTGGCTACCTCTGTAACTATTTTAACCTCCTGAGCCAAACCAAATTTGTTTTTACAACTATATTGGTAACCAATTCAGGCAGTTTTGAGCGAGGAAGCTTCTGGATTCTTCCTCACAACTGCTCCAACCTGTTAGTTCTTGATCTTGGCTTCTCAAGGAAGCTAGGATGAAGAATTGGAGAGGCTATAAGACCTCCCTCCAAATTGGAAAAAAATTTGGCAAATTTTCCATGTTTAATGCAGTGAAGCCCTATCAAATTGGAGAGCCAATTACACCTTGTGAAGAGTAACAAGATGTTGTCAAAATCCAATTTGATCATCAACCTTTAAAATAATGGATATCTCAAGAGCTTGAGGATTAAGCTTGAAAATTGACACACATCCATTGTAAATTTAGATAAATTACACCACCATTATATTCCAGAACACCGAGGCAACCCTTGATCATCAATTCTTTGGAGGATTTTAGAGTTTCACACCCTGGTTGCAAGAGAAAGGGAAGTTTTCTAGTAGTTGTGACTGTCAGCCATGACTAATAGAGTAGTTGCTTTAAGAACCCGTGGATAGGGTTTGATGCTCATTTCCTTCCATTTTAGTAGTATATTTCCATTTCCAATTATGCAAATAGGTTAATATAGCTTATATTAGTCTTCATTTACATATTTGCATGGTTAATTAACAAGATTAGAGGTAACTTTACCTTCATTTGGTCACATTTACTATTTTTCAAGAATCTTCTTAGATTAGATCTATTTCATGCTTTCTATTGTAAATCATGTCTCAAATTAGCTAGATTTATTGTTTTCCTAGCATGCTTTATCATAATTTAGAGATTTTATGATTATCTTTGCAAGTATTTATGCTTTCTTTCCATATTTGCTATCTTTCTTGCAAATCCTCCATAAGAGCCTCATCATGAGAGGCTTCCTTTGCTTCTAATCATGCTATGTTGCTTATTGAATATATATTTATAGGATCTTGACATATTCAGAACATTCTTGGAATCAAATTCCTCCCAAGGAAGTGAGAAGAAGGTTTCCTTAATCCTTAAGAATCTTGTATCTACTCTAAGAGCTTGTGGATTGCACCATCCTTGTTTAGGGGCTTCAAATTTGTATCAATTGTATCAATATTTTGGTATCCCTTAGAGGGACCTACTTGTAATCGAGATTTACAATGATTTAATAAAAGAAACCTTACATTATTGTTCAATTCTTTGTTATTCATGTTTTAATGTTTTAATGCTTGATATATTTGATGCAATAGTCTAGGTGAATGCTTTTTAGAAAGTACAAATGGTGATCACAGTGAAACCCATAAAATTTATTGTATTTACTAATTTATCTTTTTTTATTTATTTTTAGGTCTTTGCCATGCTTGAAATTCATGGTGCATAGTGTTAGACGAGTTTAACACCCATGGTTAGCATCTCAACTGCGCTTGACAACTAGCAAAAATTAAAAAAACAAACAATAAGAAGCCTGTCTCTTCATCAGATGAGGGATTCCAGGTAATTTTCCCTTATTTTTTATTTCTATGTCTCTATGTTTTTCCTATCAGTAGGCTAATTATATCATCTAGTCAAAGTTAAAGGTAAAAATAATGAAAACTGCCTTGTCTGCTATTAGCTATGGCTAACAATAGTAGCTAGCACTGCTAGATGTGGTTGTCACCAGTAGCTAAGATTTAGCTATCTGTTAGTTGTGGTTGATAACAATAGCTAGCATTAAATATCTGTGTTAGGGTTTGCTTGCTTAGGGCCTATCTAAATGCTAGTATATCATGTAATTTTGCATCTATTGATTTGGAAAATAGCGTTTAGATTTACATCTTTCTAAATTTAAACGTAAATTTCCTAGGCATATAGGAAATATCATGGATGCTATCTGATGCATTTTAATTTTATTACAAATTTAAAATGAATCCTCACACACCACACAACATCTAAACACTAGTGATTTGGAATTTACACCCAACCACTAGTAGAGTTCAACAACGGTGGGTTTCATATCCATCCATTGGCTCAAATCCCACAAACCCTATTCTTGGCCAAGGCTAGATCCAAGATCTGATGTAGCCTAGAAAATTTTCATGTACTTCCCTTTAGAGGGTATAACACTAACTAGGTGAGACTAGGTGAGGATCTGGAAGGACCTATGCTCCCTGATCGAGTATGGGTTTCATCTCCATACTTTGATTAGCTTACGTGACCAAAATTTCACTCCTAGTTGTCGAGCTATGAGCATTCAGGTGAAAATCATTTAAAAATATGAGAATATCATAAACTATTAAAAAACATGATGAGCGTTAGATTGTAGTATCAATAAATCAAAAACATACTAAACAAGTTTTAGGACACAAATATAATCCTTAAATGAGATAATCATATTGTCTATATTGTGTCTCTTTATTGTTTGGGTAATCAACATTAGATCCTTTCATCTAGGATCAAACTCTAATTTAAAAAAAAAAAAAAACAATTTTTTTATTATATATCCAACGGATCGAGAATCATGCAAATCAAAGCTATACCGAAAAAGTTATGTTGGTTTTATGATTACTCTATTTTCGAAGCCAAAAATAGGGAAAAACTGCACTAAATAGTCATAAAAAGCCCTATACAACTCCAAAAATTACCAAATGTGTTTTGTTGTATTACTTAGCCCCTTGTGCACCTCTCACATGAATTTTGAGTCCTAACTCTTCATGCTTAAAAATTTTCCAAAAATTCCTAAAAGTTGGTATTTCCCCACAAGCCCCAGTTGGCCAATTATTTCAAAGATACAAAATTTTGACCTAGAGGTCAAATTTTGGAGTTCTAGTGCATTGTGATCAAATTTTTGCACTGATCATTTTGATATATAACACCCACAAATTTTTTTTGGAAGCCAATTTTTTTTCTAAATGGCTAGGGGACCTCCCATGGTGAGCAAGACCTCCAATATAGAGAGGGAATCAGGTTCCATAACCATTGAACATATTCAAATCAGTCTTGAGGACATGGCCATTCCTAAATGGCATCCCAGTTCTTATCATAGCATCAATACCATCCATAGGGGGTGAAACCTTCAAGATATCCCTATTGGGGAGGCACCCACGGGTCCCCCAGGAAACCTTCCTGACTGGAACACCTTCATAGAGTTATATATAAGTAAAAATCTGCCCAATGAGGAACCTAGTAGGTCAATTTCGCAGGTTCACATCCCAACTTTCTCTATACATAAATAAAAAAATGAACATAAGAATACGCCATGGCCTAGCTTAGGTGAGAAAAACACCCCATTTGATCGAGCAAGTTACCCCCCTACTCCTCATAGAGAGCATTCTGCATATGCGCGTTGTGCTTCTATGCAGTCTAAATATACATATCTTACATCTAAGCCTGAATATGCATCATTCATCATAGATGAGTAAGAAGACCCAATTCATCCTCCTACTCCTCATGAAGAGTACTTGGGGCAACCACATTGTGGCTCTACATCATCAAACTATATAGAGCCCATTCATAAACCAAAATATCAGGTCAATGCAACCTTTATAAATAATGGAAATCATGATATCAGATCCTACTAGGGAGAAAATACATGACAAACCTATTCATATATCTAATACGAGGGTACATAGCCCCCATATAACTAAACAATGGGATCATACACATCAAGCACTGAGGTCACAGTTTAACCAACAACATACGAATGAACTCCAATTGGATAAAAAACAATTAAATCAATAATGGGTGGACTCACAATGAGCACACCTACAATTATTTTGTATCAACAAAAGATACAAGAATAACAAAAGATACAACAAGAGCAAGTACAAAATTCATTACATAAATTTGTGCATACGCCTAGCTTCCAAAGGATGCAACAACGTACAAGGCATCAACTGCACTATCCTAACATTACCCCTCAACCACACAAGAATCACGTTCAACATCATAGGCCATTATCTGGTTATCATAAAGAACCTCATACTCCTCAACAATATCAAGATCAACACGATGAGGAATCATATATTGATGAAGAGTCACAATGGGAACATCAGGATCAAATAGGTACCTACCCTAAATCCAGTTATGAAGAGGTACCTAATGATTGTACTTATCATCCACGTCAGTATAAAAAGTAGTCTCCTCTATCTAATCAAGGGTGACAAGAGGAGGATCATATCATTTTATTAGGGCCATATAAAGCACTAGATGATTGGATAAATTCATTCAAAAAATAAAATCAAAGTTTGGTTTATCAAAAACCTACACTAAAGCAGCTTAGCAATCAGCCTTTGCATCCCTCAGTGTCATCACCGATATACCCATTGAATTTCAAGATGCCTACACTTTAAAAGTTCAAATATGATGAAGATACACAAGAGCACATGACAATCTTCATCAATATGTGCTTCCATTTTCAATACAATGACCCCTTGATGTTAAGAATATTTCTTACAACACTAGCTAGGGATGCTTTGGAATGGTATAATCATCTACCACATCATAGCATAAACACCTTTGAGAAATTGGTTGAGCTATTCCTACAACATTTTTCCTCTAGTGCTAAGAAAATGATAAACTTGACTGACTTGGCTAGCTTTCATCAACTTGACAATGAGCCATTCATTTTATATGTCAATAAGTGGAGGAAGGTGATGTCAAAACTACCTTTCACCCTACCCATAATAGAGCTCATTAAAATTTTTACGAGAAGCTATTTGAAACAAATCACACTTCTCTTGCAATTACAATAGTATCAAACATTCGAGGAAGCTTTGGCACAACCCAAGGTCATTGAAGACATCAAGATACAATAGTGTGATATTCAACTCTACAAAAGAGAATGCCAAAAAAGAATATTATAGGTGGCAACATGTAACAAAAGGCAGCCCCAGTCAATCAAGTTGTTTTGAGTATTCATGAATCCTCAAACCAGGTTGCACCACCTCCACCAGTGCAACATAATTACCAAGCTCAGCTTCCTCTAGCCCAAAATAATATGCAACATAATCAAGGACAAGGCCAACAACATCATCCATAATGACAATATACTAATTTTCCAAAGACATTAGCATTAATCTTCAATCGATTATGTGAAGCATGAAAAATCAATCTTTCAGAGCTCCGTCCATTGAAACATAATAAGCGTAGATCAAAGGCACACAAGGAAAATTTATATTGTATTTACCATCGACAAAAAGGTCATGACATCCAGACATGCTATCCCTTTAGAGATTTAATATAGGATATGATTGAGAGGCAAGAACTTATGATAGGAGTCTTACATGACCCCTTGCCCGCACATGAAGCAAACACAATGCTTGCCAATCAATTTGAGCAACCTAATCAGGTGCACATTAATCAACCTCCCCAAGATTTTTTGGGAATTATTAGTGTTGTAACAGAGAAACATGAGCAGAAAAATCAATCTACACAACTTATAGCTTCATCCAATGTGTCACCTTAACGCGTATCATTCTAGAAAGACATTGGTACTGCACAAAATTACACATGACAGTAGGGGGGTCAATTTCTACTACTCCTCCTAGCCAATACAATCATAGCACATCAAACACAATGCACATTGGAGGTTTTCAAGGTGTCACAACTTCCCCATCATCCACATCATGATCAATGAAGCAAATGATACTTATAAAGGTATTGCACCTTCCTCACTTTTATTGAGTGGCACACACACTGTGGGTACTTAAGGTAGCATACCTTCCCCTTTAAAAATATAAAAACAAACAAAAATCATAAAATATCAAAATACAAAAACATTCAAAACATTTAAATTTAAAAAACAATTGAAAAATCAAAATTTCAAAAACATTTGAAAAACATCAAAAAATCAAACAAATCAAAAAGCAATAAAACTTAAAAACATTGTATAACATTAAAAATACAAAAACATTTTTATTTTGCACATGCATCTATTTAATTGCATTGCATTAGGCATTTTCATCCATTGCACTTGCATTAGGATAGGTTGTGTTTACAAGCTTACAAATGACACCATGTTTGTATCCTAATCATGCATCTATTCATCATCATTATCATACATCACCCTTGTGAGTAATTATATTTTTTAACACAACGTCCCTATTGCTATGAAGAATATACTAGGGTTTTATGGTCATTCAACCATACCTAGTGGTCTTCTCAAATTTTGTAGAAATCTCTCTTTGCTTTTGGAGATGAGGTCTAGTTTTGATAGCACCTAGAATATGTCAAAATACCATCACTAATAAAACACATTAAAAATCCTAATTAGGATAAGGAAATATGAACACTACAAAGTGGTCCTAGTTACCTTAAGAGCTTTTTTTTGTTACTTGCTCATATTGTGATGCGTATGGTCTAGAGTGTTGATCATTGGAAAAAGGACAAACTCCCTCCTTCCCAAGAAATCCATTTCTTACAAAATGGAGCAAAATCCCACAATAAAATTAAATCCCTTGCTTAAAACAAAAGAAAATAAAAATATAAAATAAACAATGATTTTTATCACTATACATGAGTAAGTATCCCAATAAATCAGAAGAAAAGAAGGGGGTGAAGAGCTTGAATCCTTGGAATGGTCACTACTTGAAACCATAGAGTGATCCCCAATACAACAATGGGCTGAATGAATCCCACCTGACATTGGGGTAGGTCTAAGTAATTTACAAATGAGTTAGATTTAGGTGGCTTGTATTACCTACTAGTCTAGTATAATTGCATCCAAACCTAGGGTCAAGGTGAACATTTGGTGATCCTCATTACAAAAATGGACTAAATGAATCCCACATAGCAATGAGGTAGTCTTATGTCTCATCTAATATATTCATTTTCACACATAGGGATAGTGAATATCTTGGTCTTCATTCCAACAACTTGGCATTTCAAGATTCTAGTATAGTTTTTATACGTCTTTTGATAAGTCAACTAGGGTGTTAGAGTCTCATGGAAAATCTCAAAAATTCCCTATTAGCAACAAATCATCTCATCTCAGAAATAATTACATATATTTCAAACTCATCATTTCATATATGGATGTTAAAATGATTAATTCTTATGATAAGATTTAACATTTTCATTCATGATTTTTATACATTTTTGTGGTGTCGCCCATTAGATTTTTAAACTCATATTGCATTCATTCTTTATGTTTTAAGTGATTAAAGCATAAATGTTAATTTACATTATATCATCATCATATAAATAATGAATTACATACATTGAATTCATCATAGCATAACATGATAAATTATATGCATACAAATAAATCAAATTAAACATGCATTTAACATCTAGCATTACACCCATACATGCATACATAAGTAATGCATCTATACATCTAGATCATGGCATCTAACAAAACATCTATCATATAGCTAGTGCATGTCATCCGTACATTGCATACATATAGCATAATCACATCATCATGTAGTCATTGCATTCATAATTGTATCCATAACATAAAATCAAAGAAAAAATATTCACAAGCATTAACTGGGGCATGATTTGTATCATACGCCCCCATAATCAAAAATCAAACAATCAAGCAACATGGGGTAAATAAAGGTAGTGTGCCTTACTAATAAATAGAATAATTCAATCCCATAAATTAATAATCAATTGCTTGGTTTCCAAAATATTGTGCCCTTTGCCTTGCTATATCAATCCCCAAAAGGCTCCAAAGAAGCCCAGTTTTCTTTGGTCAATCCAAAAAGCTCCAAATAAGTCTAAAAATTTGGTCTTTTAATTCAATTCATAAATGCACATATTTTCTCACCATAAGGAGTTTCATAATGGATATTTAAGCCTATCTATAGGTCCATAATCATCAAAAATCACAAAATTAGAAAAAAAAATCAAAATTCAAATGTGCCTTGTATCAAATTATTTATTCTATACACTTTGTGGTTGCAGCGACTTGCGCTCCATGCAATCTGAAAATATGAGTAAAATACCATAAGGCCATCTGAACCAAATTATTCATTATCGAATTGAAATATTTTCAGTTCACTCCCCAATAATGCCATTGCGGACAGACTACCCCATGGGAATGAGGTATTCATTTCTTTTCCTCTATGACATTTCATCAAATCATCAAATATAGTGATTCAACATAAGCTTAAATGGAATTGCTATCATCTTGATTCCCTAAGAAGGCCATTACA
This sequence comes from Wollemia nobilis, assembly GCA_028583015.1. Classification (NCBI taxonomy): domain Eukaryota; kingdom Viridiplantae; phylum Streptophyta; class Pinopsida; order Araucariales; family Araucariaceae; genus Wollemia; species Wollemia nobilis. The sequence continues at coordinate 5,067,982 of JAQPPZ010016059.1, read as the reverse complement.
GTCAAAATGCTCTATGAGTTAGAGATGTACAATTACTATTAATGATTGAATTCACAACTATAATAGGACTTGCCATATAACAAATGCATTCATCTTGAATTGTCCAAATTATTCATCTTGATCAAGTGATTCGTCACTTTCATCTCTTGTCATTTCCTCATAGACTCGTCACTTGAGGGGGTAGTCATAATATCAACTTAATAATTAAAATTAGCAATTAAACTCTCAATCATTGCTAGGTGCATTCATTCAAGAATCATTGCCAAAGACAATCATGCATCCTCCTTGCTTGAGGCAAATAAGAAAAAGATCAAAAGCAAATTCATGCAAACTGGATAGCTAGTCTCCTAATTGCCATCAAGTCTAGTATTATACTTAAGCTTATCTCCTAATTTCCACCAAGTTTAGGATTATACTTAAGCTTGTCTCCTAATTGTCATCAAGGCTAGGATTAGACTTAAGCTTATCTCCTAATTGCTACCAAGGTTAGGATTAGACTTAAGCTTATCTCCAAATTGCCATCAAGGCTAGGATTGGACTTAAGATTATCTTCTAATTGCCACCAAGGCTAGGATTTGACTTAAGCTTACCAAAATCAAGTTCTTCAACTCATCTAATATAATTATTCAATGATGTATGCTCTTTTCATGATTGGGGCATCTAATGTTGATCAGATCAATGATCATCGTTCAACCTACAACATATATTTAGGTGGTCTATTTTTTCTTAGCGTCATGTTTTCCCACAATGCATCCTAAAAGGGGCATTCGTAGACACCTAAAACATGTCATGTTTACAAGACTACTCATATGGGCATCTTTACATATCATATGAATGATCTTGGATCTTTCCAAAGCAAAGCAGTGGTTTTAACCACTCAATATAGGCATCATAAGCCTATTCAACCTTAGCCATGGGGGACACCCATAGCTAAGATCTTAACCACGGTTGACACCCTAATCTAGGATTTTAACCACGTTTAAGAGCCATGACTAGCTCTATAACTATCTCAGCCTCCAGAGCTGAGCCAAATTGGTTGTTACAACTACATTGGCAACCAATTTGGGCAATTTTGAGTGAGGAAGCTTCTAGATTCTCCCTCCCAACTGCTCCGACCTGTTAGTTATTGATCTTGGCTTCTCAAGGAAACTAGGATAAAGAATTGGAGAGGCTATAAGACCCCCTTCCAAATTGGAGAAAATTTTGTTATATTTTCCAAGTTTAATGCAGCAAAGCCCTATCAAATTGGAGAGCCAATTGCACCTTGTGAAGAGTAACAAGATGCTATCAAAATCTAATTTGATCATCAACCTTGCAACAATGGAGATATCAAGAGCTTGAGGAGCAAGCTTGACAATTGACACACATCCATTGCAAATTCAGATGAATTACATTGCCAATCTATTCCAAAACATTGAGGTGACCCTTGATCATCAATTCCTTGGAGGATTTGAGATTTTTTGGCCTTGGTTACAAGAGAAATAGAATTTTTCCTGTAGCCATGGCTGTTAGTCATTACTAATAGAGCTAGCTGCTTTAAGAACCCATGACTAGGGTTCGATGCTCATTTCCTTCTATTTTAGTAGTATATTTCCATTTCCAATGATGCAAATAGGTTAATCTAGCTTAGATTAGTCTTCATTTACATATTTGCATGGTTAATTAATAATATTAGAGGTAAATTTACCTTCATTTGGTCACATTTACTAGTTTTAAATAATATTCTTATATTAGATCTATTTCATGCTTTCTATTGTAAATCATGTCTCATATTAGATAGATTTACTGTTTTCCTAGCATGCTTTATCATAATTTAGAGATTTTGTGATTATATTTGCAAGTCTTTATGCTTTATTTCCATATTTTCTATCTTTCTTGCAAATCCTCCATAAGAGCCTCATCATGAGAGGCTTCCTTTGCTTCTAATCGTGCTATGTTGTTTCTTGAATGCAAATTTATAGGATCTTGACATATTTATAACATTCTTGATATCTCCTAAGCAAGTGATAAGAAGGCTTCCTTGAGCCTTAAGCAGTTTGTGTCTACTCTAAGAGCCTGTGGATTACACCATCCCCATTTAGGGGCTTCAAATTTGTATCAATTGTATCAAGATTTTGGTATCCCTAAGAGGGACATACTTGTAACCAATATTTGGCAAAGATTTAATAAAATAAGCCTTACATTCTTGTTCAATTATTTGTTATTCATGTTTTAATGCTTTAATGCTTGATATACTTGATGCAATAGTCTAGGTGCATGCTTTTTAGGATGGTACAATAATATTTTATATATATTATATATATATAATAAATGTATATATATGAATTAATCCCAACCATCTATCATATTTTAATCTTATCCATCCATCTACCTTAATCCATGCCACTTACCCCGCTTTAATCTCCACCCTTCCTCATGTTCTAATCTCAGCCACACATTTCATGTCGTTGAAATCCTAACATGTCTAAGGGAAGATTATAAAGAGGAATAATTTTGATGACTCAACCCCTATGTTTTCCTATGTATTCTACCTAAATTTTTGAATTCCTTGAGTCCCTTGAGTACCCAAGTTCTCTTAAGAGAATTTTAGAGTTCAAGCCCTAGTTCCATCACACTCATCCTCATATCCCCTCGTCATCATTTGCATCCTTCACATCCACTGTTGCACACCTTGCACAAAATAGATCTAGTTATATGCTACTCTCATCAATCCCCAAGTGCTCATGAGCATATACCAAGTTCCCATGGGTATTTCCCATTCTACCAAGTGCCTGCAAGCATCTTCGGAGTGCCCATAGGTGTTTTCCATTCTATAAAGTGCCCTCCCAAGTTTGTCGAGTATCCATGGGTATTTATCATTCTATCACGTGCCCTCCAGAGTCTACTTAGTGTCCTCTTGAGTCTATAGAGTGCTCAAGGATTTTTTTGTTCCATATTTTCAGCCCTACGACCCTTGGGCGATCATTGGGGCATTAGCGTAATCACTCCCTACATCAGCAGTGAAGATAGAAATAGCATTATTTGACAAGGTAAAATCTCATTGTTATCATTTTATGTTATTATCATTTTTTTATAGATTATATGCAATATTAGGGTTAGTGATTTTATTTCTGAGGGTCTCATATAGTGGAGCTCTCATAGGTATTATTAACTCTTATCATTGTTTATTTTATACAGGTGTGAGAGCAGTATTCATTGAAGGCTATTGAAGCTCGAGTGGCTTTGTCAAGGATATCAGAAGCCCATCCACAATCTGTTGGGATAAAATATGAGCAATTTGACACCACCATTCATTGGATTAGGGCCTTGGAAACCCTAATATTGTAACAACTATATCAAGAGCATTGTAAAGACCCCACATTGGGGCACATTATTTGTACAATTGGGAGATCCACCCACATTCAATAAAATAATATCTCTTCTATGCAATTATATGTTATTTGCTTGTGCTTTTGTTACTTTTATATATTGTATTGGTGTTTCATTTTTACATTCAAAATTCTCAACAATTTGGATTACAACCAAACACCAACAAGATCCAGGTCACACTGCCTCTAGGTCATAAGTAGTGTAGATAAACTAGCCATCTTGGAAATTTAAATCACAACCCAGAGTAAGGTTCCACATTGCAATCAAGTTGTATTTAAAGCAAATGAGAAGTAGAATATACAACCATGCAACATGTATATAGGCTCTAGGCCATAGTCAATGTAGTCAAAATGGCTATCTGTCTAATTCAAAGTGCAACCCAAAGCAAGGTTCTACGTTGCATGAAATTCATGCACATCCCAAGCTGTGGTCTATGTGGACAAAGTGCATTGGAGAGAAAGGTGCATCATGGTCCAAAGTAGGTTGTAGGTCATGATTGAAATATTCATAATCAACTAAATTGAATAGCAAGTTGCAGTTGTGTGCCATATAAATAGGCTCCAATTCATGGTCAACATAGTCAAACTGGCTGGCACTATGATTCATATTGTAGCCTAGAGCAGCGTTCTATGCCATGATCAAAGCATTCAAAAGGCCAAGTTTTAAAAATAAAACCCTGGCCTAGATCCATTTATATGTCATGAATGACAAAGATAATGCAAGGCAAAATAACTAAGGTGAATCATGTCTTGAGGCAAGATCCAGGTCATAAGCTAGCTTTAGGTCATAGTCAACATGGTCAAAACCTTCTAAGTAGAAAATAGTTGTAATTTTGAGACTCTTAAGTAAGAATTAAGAGTGTATATAGGCCACAATTGCTAAAAGTATACAAATATTTTAAAATATTTGATCTCATCCATTCAAGGATAGATCAATGTGTGACAATGAATCTAGCTAAATATTTACATTGAATGAATATTTGATCATGGTATAAAGATGATAAATACAAGATTTTTCTGAGTTGAGGTTATTGAGCCGAGAAGAGGAAACATCCAAGATCCAAATTTGATTCAATTTCATATCCATGGCGAAGAAGTGATCGCAAGAACATGGGACATCTTAGATGTATTCTTGGCAAGATTGTCTAACTAGAAACCATGAATATCAAACAATTTGTAGAAGTCAATTGTAGAATATCAATGGAGTAAGATTGCTCTTCTTTATTTGATCAAAAAAGAGACTTCCACATCAACATATCACTAGCTTGGCACTCCAATTTCCTTGTAATACTCTATTTTGTCAAAATGATTGTAAAAAAATATAAATAGAGGTCATGCCCTCCTTTCAAATGGTTGGATTTAAAATGTTTGCTTGTGCTATTCTTTATATTTCCTACAAATAAATAGGATCATTACTTGGGATGTTTATCTCAAACTTGCATTATCTTATCTTTAAATTACAAAACCTATGAAGTCATTTATACTGCTATTTCTATGGTTATTTTATTCTACTAATTTGAATTTCTAACTTAGAGCAAATTGGAATAATTCATATTTGAATGTATGCTTGTAAGAAGTCATTTTTGTTAGTCAGGGTGTTAATATAATTCTACTAATTTGGATTATTAATATTCTAGATGTTTGGAATGATTCTCTGTAGATGCGTATGCTATTAGCTTTATACATCCACCATTGTTTCATATCTTTCTAACCATATCCTTCTTAACCATTTCTCATTTCTATTGTTATCCTTTATTCAATTAAATAATCTTAAATGAGACAAAATTTAGTAAGTTGACAAGGAACCAGCCTACTCTAGAGGTTGGGTTAAATTATTTTTACCCATCCAATATTTGGTTAATGTTGTGATTAGCGGGTGCTTACCATTTATAATATTTCATATGATAGTCATAGTTCAAGTTTATCTTGATGTCAATCTAAGCCACCATAGTTCCCACCTTGACCTCATCCAAAAATGGTGAATTATTTAGGACTCTTCTTTTGAGCAGTGGAGTTGCTAGGTGAACTCTTTGAATCCTTCTAGAACCTAATAGCCATGATCTTCACCAAAACCATGATCTAACTTCAAATTAAGGGATGGATTTTTTGTAGTTTAGGTACCACTAATCATGCTAGTTTAAAGTATTAAGGGCCTAAAATTACCCTTACATGGTTGTGAATATCTCAAAGAGGGTGCATATTATGCCCTACACCTTGTATGGGGTGCCAATCCTAGGAATTCTAGGAAGGATGGGATACAACTCCTTTAGATGATCTTCAGGTTTTTTACTAAGGCCAACTCCTTATTTTGATGTAATATTTTAACACTCATTCCTTCTATTCTAGCCTATTCTATCAAGTTTTTCTCTAGGGAAGAGGGCATAGGAAGAAAAAATATATATTTGGAAATGTAAATTGTAAGAAAGATAACCTACCTAACCTATCTAGCCTAACTAAAGGTGACAACGTTCCAAGAAAATGTAATTTCCATTTGCAACTCAGTGGGATGATTGAACACATGAACCAAGCAAGATAGAAAAATTGAACACATATTTGATCATACATATATGCAACTCAAATGACTTCTTATAAGAGCCAAGATAGAAATATTAAAATAGTAATAGTCCCCTATAAATAATTATATAAACACTTACAATAAGACAAAAATGTCTGCATAGTCATAACCCCTTGTATTCATGTTGAAAGTATGTATTACATTCATATGCATAATAAAAAGAGGCTCAATGACCTATACATGCAATTGGCCCAAGGCTCGATTCTAGATTGAGAGATAAAATTGAAAAGGGATAGAGAACTACCACAGGTTAGATGCTAGACACAATAACAATTTCAATTCCTTTATCTATTCTTAAATATAGTTATTTATAATATTTACAAGCAAAATTTAAAATTCAAAAATCACCCCAAAATGGGTATGGGTAGGAGTGCCAATGTTAGTTTTGGTTGTTGGATAGAGAGGACTTGTAGGTCAAAAAATCATGATATTGTTTGAATTTTAAAGCATTGGGCTAAATTTTACAAAGAGATAGGCTAAGTGTTTCAAAAGCTCCAAGGTTGCATAGAACCAAAATGCTCAAAATTGAGATGATGACATCAACAATGTGAACACAAAGCTCATTCCACCTAGAAAAGCACAAATATAATTGTCCAAAGCCATGATGTTCAAAACTAGGTGCCTTTGGAAAGTGACATCAACATAGCCATGTTGGAGCATAGGACCATGCAATATTAATGCAAGAAACCAAGATTGCATGAAACTCAAAAGTCAAGGCAACCACTGTATAAAACTGGGTCTTTCTTAGCAACAATGCCAACATGATGTTATCTAGTTTTGATAATGTGCAAAGTCTATTATGCAAAATCATGAATAACATGAAACCAACATCATGATGATAATAATCTAAAGACGCGATGAATAAAATTAGGCTCCCCAAAGTCACAATTTCTTCAAAAAAACAAACACTAAGAAAAAAAGCTCGAGATATTGAAAATAAAGCAAAAGTGCTCAAAGCCAAGCCACTGAAGTTGATGGTGTCACCACCTCCAAACTAGATCCAAAAATTGTACAAATAAATAAAATAACAAAGAAGAGAAAGTGAATAAATATCGAATGCGTCTAGTGATGACGTCATCAAGCCAAATCCAAAATTTCATTCTAGAAGAGCTATGCAAACAAAATAAAGAGCTTTTTTTGTTTAATTACTCAAGAGATATTGCTAACCATGATACTCACTAGCTAGTTATAGTTAATGATACTAAAGTGTGAAAATAGAAACTCCAATGATGTGGCTACTTATAGAAGGTAGTTGTAGATTGATAAGCTAAATTAAAATTTATGTGTAGGATGGGATCTAAGCTTACCATCTTTGCTTCTAGAACATTTCTACCAATCTATCTATAAAAAAATTTCTAACTGAATGTAAATATTACATTGCAAGATTTAATACATAGCCTATAAATATGCAGAGATACCTCATTATAGGGGTCAACTCTTTAGACTTTTTCTGGTATTACTTTGTAATATTGTTGTTGATCAATGAAGTTATAGTTATTTAGCCTCCATTACTATGCAATTTTAGGTTTTTATATGTATGATTTACTCTAATTCATTTATATTATAATTAATTGATTGTCTATTAAGTTAAAGTGAATTTTACTATTTGGATCACCCATTGGATTACTAACAATTGAAGCCCTTGGAATGATTACAACAATTGTATTCATTACTTTATGTTATTTTTGTTACACTCAGTACTTAGTCTATTATGTAAAAGTGAGTCTAAATTGCCTATTGGATTGCTAATTTTTTGGGTTCTTGGAATGATTAAAGTGAATGTTAGAAGTTGAATGAACCTGTAATTGTAGTTGATAATGGTTGATCTATTAAGTATCATGTAATTGGTTTGATAGCATATTATCTAGTGAGATCCAATGTTGTTACACTATATCCCATCCACTTTTCCATATCTTTCTCTAACCCTTACTCCTTTCTAACCATTTTTCCTCAGAATATAAACAATTAAAGGAGTTAACCTTCTTTGGAGGTTGAAACAGAGAGCAATCTTGTTTTATACAATTCTATACTATGGCTAAAATCTAGGACACAACTCCTAATGAGGCCTAAAAATACCTCATTTTTACACTATGTTTGACATATAAAAATTGCCATATTATTAAGTTAAATACCAAATAGTTGATTAAAATATATATTTGTTGAGTGTTTGCATAATTTTATGTTAGGAGCATTATATCTCTGTTTTTTACTATTTTCAACATTTTGTGACTGCTTTTGCTTGATTAAGTAGCAAATAAAAATATGCATTTCAAATAGCCAAATGTGGTATGCTTATATCCATTAAATTCACAATGGTTTATGAATGTTTTTCTATGCTTCAACTTTTTTGAAGTCCACATTGAAGCCAAATTATTAGGACTATTCTAAATCTGGAATTCTGTAGAAAACAGCCATATAAAAATCAGCAAGTTGTCACTTTATAGGAGCATATTAAATTTGTCAAGAAAAGCATGATGAAATGGATGGAATAAGTTTAGAATGACTACAAAAGACATCTGATCTATTTAGAAGAATTCCCACAAGGTCAAAATAGGCAGCAATAGGGTATAACAGAGTAGAGATAATTGTGCAGCACTGTTGCACTAATTTAGCATGGTTACTTGGTGAATAAAGTGTATAAATTTAGTAGCAACTTGATGTAATTATTCATATTGATATTTGAATTATTTTTCCATGTTCTAATTTTTTGAACTTGCAAGAAATGCCAACATTTTACAACTGTGTAGCAAATATGGAAAATCTAGTAGTTTACCATGTAAATTCCAACCAACTACCAATGAATAGCAAGGCATGGAATTCACACATGGAGAAGGATAAAAGCTATTGCAATAAGTTCTTGAGAGATAACCCACCTAATAAAATAATTTGAGATCACCTGAAGACCATACAGTTAGTCAATCCAAAGAGATTCGGATTGAACAGACATCTTCGGATTGAGAGAATGTAGTTTCTTCGGATTAAGCCAGTTATCTTTAGATTGATAACAAAAAGTAATTTTTGAATTTTTTATTATTTTTTTATGGTGTAAAAAGGGAAAGAAGGTTGATAAGGTTAAGAAAAAATATCTCCCAACTGTCTTTGTCGTCCTTGCCATCCAAAAGCCACCATTCATAGGAAAATATCAATTGATCCTCTTTTAGGATAAAACCAGGAAATGCTATAGCATAATAGGATTTTATCTGTAAGATAGGAATAGTATATTTTATATTTGTAAATATATATTATGCATATATAAAAGGATATATCCCTTCTTGGTTGATCTAGGTAGGAATTAAAATAGAGGAGAGTAGTAGCAGCAGCAAATAGGACTGTACAACAATTATCTGTAATAGTTTTCAGTATGTTTTGATAGCAATAAAAGTGTAGTCTTTTTGTCAATTTCTATTTTGAGTGTTAATTAGTTAAGGAGTGTTTTTACACCTCCTTCTAGATCAGGAAGTATGGGCCCAATTTCAGATCTAGAAGGAGGATTTTTATGGCAGATTTTAATCTGTAATTATGCTACAACAGAATTAACAAATTGCTTGCCAGATTTTATTTTCTTGTTTTAATTTTGTATTTTGTTATTTATGTTTTCTTCATTATGTTTTTGTACAGCTAATGTGTGTGTGTCAACTAAAAAATTAGATTAAATATTTTTTTTCATTTTCCCTTTGCTTTTCATATTCTTTGTTTTTATGTTTCAACTACTTTCAATTTCAGTAGATTTCATTTTGCTATCAATTCCTATAGTAGAAGATTGATGACCTTTTGTGGCAGGATATTGACAGGTGTTTTTAGCATAGGTTTTATTTTAGCATCATTTCAATTTAACAATTTCACTTATGTTATTTAATTTATTCAAAAGTAGATTAGATTTTAATTTAGCCATTTCCAATTCTTGCAATTGTAGTTAATTGTTAAATTCTGCAATTTAGATTTAGTTTTCAATTCCTATAATTTATTTTAGTTTCCATTCTACATTCTAGGTTTAGTGTGACACAAAAATTCTAAACCAAAATTTGTTTCACCAATAAATTCTTGAAATTTGAATGCCTAAATTGTACTCTGCCCTAACTTTCTATCGTAGACAACCTTGGATACCACCCCGAATTGATAAATCATTGAGATTAATTGATGAGACTCAATGACACTCATCATTTTTGTGTCATTTTTGGGGATCATGGTGTTTTTAAAAGGTAAAAATAGTAAAATAATTATTATTGTGCTAAGTTATGAAGTTCAGAATAAAATCTGAATGTAATAGCTAATATAAATAATAATTATTGATAGTTGCATTTCAGTTTATTTAGAAAACAAGCAACCACAAGGAGGTGATCTTCACACTTGGGGGTTAAATTACCTATGTTTGAGATTCTTTATAAAAATTAAAAGAATTCATCATCCTCATTATCAGGAAAGATAATATCCCTTGAAAATTTTAGAGGAACCATCTGCTAGTACTGACCTTTCTATATCCATATCATCAGGGTAGTATAAACAAATTTGTACTAGGTGTTGGGAAGATATCGTGGTAGATATAAAAGACTATCCCTTGAACAAAATAGCCATATCAGCTACCTATATCATTTTTTCACAGGGACATATCACTGATGAATGCCATTTACTTTCACAACTCAAAGATGTAAAATTTGTGGCCTAATATGAATTCTTCTCAAAGAGAGATCCCAAAAACAACAAATAGGGCAAGTAAATCAACCACCACTTTTAGCCCAACCTATGGCCAATATGAAAATACAGGACAAGAAAACCCTATCTATGTAAATTGAATCTATTAAAAAATAAAAATAAAAAAATACAAAACTTTTGCACAATCAAAATAGAAGTTTATAGCTCAAACAGTGATCCTAAATTTTTGTCATTATTGCTTAAATATTGTTAGGGTTTTACCATGCTAAATCGCAACCTAGCAATTCTTAGCCTACAAAGACAATATTTGATCTCATTAGAGGTGATCCTACCTGAAAAGTAGTTGATATGCTAAACTTGTACACTTCTTTTATTATTGTATAAAACAATAACATGTTTAGTTAAATTGTCTTTTTTAGCCCAACGTATGATCAGTTTGAATAATACAAGATAGGTAGCCCCTGTTTATGTAGCTAAATCTGGTAAAAAAAAACCTACAGGAAATGTTATTGACTGCAGCAACATCCATATATGCTCAAAAAAGAACTTACCTGAGCTTGAAGAGATAAAATTCAATGGAGATACACATAAACCCTTTAGTCCAGACACAAAAATCAGCTTTGGATAAAAGAGAAAAACTAGAAAATCTGCACATAGAAAATTTACTTCCATTAAGGATAAATTATGTCCTCCTAAGAATAAAACAAACTGAAGTACATCTAAGGCAAATCTTGAACATTATTGATTGGTTGACTTATGAACAAAAAGAAAAATTGTTTTTTGTTTTGAAACAATATTTTAATCCCTTTGCATGAAATTACAAGGGTATTTCAAGATTTCATATTGATGTATGCACTTAAAATATTTGAGAATTGGTATTGAATTGTTTCAAGTACATATTGACAATATTTTGCAGATTAGAAGGCATGGACAAACACTTTATTAAAGAAATTTTTAGATATGAAGCAGTGTTTCTTTCTCCCATTGATGATTCACATAGGAAGTTAGTGGTGAATAGATATTGCCTTCGGGTATACCATACACCATTAACTAATGAGGATTTATTGATGTGAACAATTGGATGTACACAAAATGAAGGAGAATTTTTCTTCCATGTTAGATTCAGAGTGATGATAAAAGTTAGACAAAAATAAATAAAAAATAAAAAATAAAAATAAAAATAAAAATAAAAAATAATATTTCTTGTGAACTTCCTTCATGGGAACAAGCAAGACAAGAGAAAAGTCTGAAAAAAGAGAAGAAAATAAAAGAAGAAAAAGAGAGAAACAAATCAGAAAAAAACATGTCCCACAAAATGGGGATACATGAGGACAAGCATCAATTTCAGCATGGAGGAGGAACAATGAAGTCAACACTTCATTTTCAGCAATGAGTTAAATGATGACATAAGAAAATTCTTACTACTCATATAGAAAGGAAGGTTGCATCATTGTTACAGATTTCAGAAGAAAAAGATGGTGTTTTCATACAAATTTTGACATGTTTTTGCAGAATAAGAATTTATCTTATCCAAATAAGAGTGAGAGACATTCTCTCTCATTGTAGCCTCATGAGAGACACTCTTTTATTGAGGCACTTGAAAAAAAAATGATAGAAGTTGGTTGAAAACCAGAAATTGTAGCCTCTTTTGATGAAAAAAAGAGATGAAAAAAAAAGAGAAGAAAAAAATGAAAAAAAAAAAGAGAAAAAAATGAATAATTCAATAGTGAAAACCTCCTTGAAGCGCTGTTGAGTTGGCTTGCATGAAAATTGGTTTTTCTACGTGCATTGCCTTGTTGATCCACTCATCCTTGTTTCACCATTGTACAAATCTCACACTGCACATGTGTATATTTATGTTTTCAAATAGCTTACTAACAATCATCAAAAGCAGCTTGTAAGGTGCATGATCAATTTTCAGGACAGTAAGGTATGTGTTTTTTGCATTTAAGTCATAGTAAGCATTTAGCATTTAATGTATCATAATCGGTATTTGGCATAAAAATATTCATACAATATTGGCAAGTTGAAAATGAAACATGTTTAAGATGTCAATAAACACCCCCTTATGCCCTTAGTTGCATGGGAGCATCTGAAGATTTTGTTTTACTACTACTTCAATAAAATAGTAATGAATAACATCTAAAAAAAAGGATAGAGATGATATTTTTGATGTTATGGAAGGATTACATACCCTAGAGATGGGTCCAAAAAAGAATCTGTAGCTAACTTTTGCATAGAAGTTCATTTTTGCATTTTTGAATGGATCTTCAGAATAAAACAGGTTACCTTCGAAATGAACAAGATATCTTTGGAATAAGCAAAAACTGTAGGGTACATCAAATATTGAGGTTACTAAGGCTCTACCACATGTAAGTACATCCTTCAAGCATTTCAAAATCAAAATTTTATCAATTTTGTTCAAAAGGTGCAAACAATAGAAATAGGCATTCATGCTGAAATGTTGTTAAGAATAGAAAATTTCACCAGTAGTAGTGCATCTACCAAATATGGTTCCATAATAAGGCTATTGCAAGATGAATCAAATGATACCAAGCCTTTAAGAGGTACCTTGCAGCACTAAAATTTGTATAAGGGTAGAAAAAGAGTTAAAATTGCAATAATTGCAAAAATTGCAATATTGAAGGATGAAAGTGCAGAAGTCAAAAAGTTGCAAGTTGCAAATGAAAAAATAGATATGCAAGAAAAGAAAAAAACCAGAATAAAAAAAAAAAATTGAAAAAAATTGATTGAAAAATATTTTACAAGGTTGTAGAAAAGTGAAATACTTGTGCTTAAATTGAAAAATGTTTGGTGTAGTGCAACAAGGAGAAATTTCTTAGGTAGCAGGTGGCAAAGGATTTTTTTCACAAGGATAAAACCAACATATTACTATGGCCTACTAAGATGCATGAGGGCATGCATCAGTTCAAGCTAGGGGGGATGATGAGGCCTGAAAATGCCTCATTTTTACACTATGTTTGACATATAAAAACTACCATATTATTAATTTAAATGCCAAATATTTTATTAGAATATATATTTGTTAAGTGTTTGCATGATTTTATGTTAGGAGCATTATATCTCTTCTTTTGACTATTTTTAGCATTTTGTGACCACTTTTTCTTGATTAAGTAACAAATAAAAATATGTATTTCAAACAGCCAAATGTGGTATGCTGATATCCATTAACTTCACAATGGTTTATGAATGTTTTTATGCCCTTCAACTTGTTTGAAGTCCACATTGAAGCCAAATTATTAGGACTATTCTAAATATGGAAATATGTAGAAAATAGCCATATAAAAATCAGCAAGCTGTCACTTTATAGGATCACCTTGAATTTGTCAAAAAAAGCATGAGGAAATGGATGTAATAAGTTTAGAAAGACTACATAATACATCTGACCTATTTAGAAGCATTCCCACATGGTATAAATAGGCAGCAATAGGGTATAACAAAGTAGGGATAATTATGCAACACTATTGCACTATTTCAGCATGGTTACTTGGTGAATAAAGTGTATAAATTTGGTAGCAACTTGATGTACTTATTCATGTTGATATTTGAATTATTTTTCCATGTTCTAATTTTTTGAACTTGTAATAAATGCCAACATTTTACAACTATGTAGCAAATATGGAAAATGCAATAGTTTACCATGTAAATTTCAGCCAGCTACCAATGAATAACAAGGCATGGAATTCACACATGGAGAAGGATAAAATTTATTGCAATCAATTCCTAAGAGATAACCCACCTAAGAAAAGTAGTTGATATCACCTAAAGACCACGCAGTTAGTCAATCCGAAGAGCTTTGTATTGAGCAGACATCTTCAGATTGACAGAATATAGTTTCTTCAGATTGAGCCAGTTATCTTCGGATTGATAATAGAAAGTAATTTTTAACTTTTTGATTATTTTTTAATGGTGTAAAAATGGAAATAATGTTGATAAGGTTAAGGAAAAATATCCCCCAACTGTCTTTTTCGTCCTTGCCATCCAAAAGCCACCATTCATGGGAAAATATCAATTGATCCTCTTCTAGGATAAAACCAGGAAATGCTATAGCATAATAGGATTTGATCTACAAGATAGGAATAATATATTTTATATTTGTAAATAGATATTATGAATCTATAAAAGGATATCTCCCTTCTTGGTTGAGTTAGGTAGGAATTAGAATAGAGGAGAGTAGTAGCAACATCAAATAGGACTGTACATCAATTATCTGTAACAATTTTCAACATGTTTTGAGAACAATAAAAGTGGTCTTTTTGTTAATTTCTATTCTGAATGTTAATTAGTTAAGGATTTTTTTACACCTCTTTCTAGATCAAGAAGTATGGACCCACTTTTAGATCTAGAAGAAGGATTTTTATGGCAGGTTTTAATTTGTAATTTTGCTACAAAGATAATTAACAGATTGCTTGCCAGTTTTCATTTTCTTGTTTTAATTTTGTATTTTGTTATTTATGTTTTCTTCATTATGTTTTTGTACAACTAATGTGTGTGTGTTAGTTGACAAATTATATTAAATATTTATTTCGATGTTCCCTTTGATTTTCATGTTCTTTGCTTTTATGTTTCAACTACTTTCAATTTCAGTAGATTTCATTTTGTTGTCAATTCCTATAGCAAAATATTGACGACCTTTTATGGTGGGATATTGATAGGTGTTTTTGGCATAGGTTTTATTTTAGCATCATTTCAATTTAGCAATTTCACTTCTTTTATTTCAATTTTGCAAAAGTAGATTAGATTTTAATTCAGCCATTTCCAATTCTTGCAATTGTATTTAATTGTTAAATTCTACAATTTAGATTTAGTTTTCAATTCTTGTAATTTATTTTAGTTTCCATTCTGTATACTAGGTTTAGTGTGACACCAAAAGGCTAAACCAAAATCTACTTCACCAATAAATGCTTGAAATATGAATGACTTAATTGGACTCTGCCCTAAATTTCTATCGTAGACAACCTTGGACACCACCCCGGATTGATAAATCATTGATATTAAATGATGAGACTCAACGAAACTCATAAAATCCTATCCATAGGTATAGAATATTTTGGTCCAAAAATATAATAGTTTCTAGCACACTCGGTGGGACATGAATAACAATATTTGAAGCTAGATATTCAAAAGCTATTTTCGCATATTTGCACAAGACCTATACATCACACTACTAGTATTTTTTGCTACACCTAGTGGAACCATTCTTGTTATTTTGTATCATATTCCCATATAAATCAAGATTTTATGAATAATATTCATCTTATTTATGGAGACTGTATGTTATTTGGTGACTCCCCTGAAGATCAAACCTAGAATTATCTAGGCATAAGGTTGTTTCCTATCCTTATAGACAAATAGTTTTACCCTTCTTGGTATGATATGAGTCCTATTAATGTTCCAATCCTTCATGAAATACCAAAATTTGTCTTAAAATTCCTTCCTATTTATGACAAAAATGGAAAAATAGCTTATGGGCACTGTCAAGATGTAGCATCTCTAGCTACTATATATAATATTGTCTTTGAAGATGTAATGATTAGGTTACTTATCCAATATTTCAAGGGCAAAGTATTATTATGGTATAGATCCTTAGAAGATAAGAGAATTAGTACTTGGGATGAATTAACTAAAGCTCTTATTACTAAATTTGATGATCCTAGAAATCCATTCTTGTTACTAATTTTTCATCTATTCGAAGAGTCTCATGAGAGCAACATTGACTTTAATGTTTAATTTAAAAGAACATAAAAGAGGATTCCCTAAGAATTTTAGCCCTCCCATGCCTAATATTATCTCTATTACATCCATGACTTCCATCCCGATCTAAAATTATTGATTCAACAGTCTAAGGAAATAAGGTTTCCATAGGTCTTTCAAGAAGCCATACTAGCCAAAAATATGCTCATCACAATAGAAAAAATACCTCCTAGAAACACCATGTACCCACCTGACCCTTTTCCAAGTATATATTACACACCATATCATGAAGATTCTAGGTCATATCCATCCCAAATTCCCATAGTCGATGGTATTCCTACTAAACAAGAGGATCAGATTTGAACAGAGAAAGGATTGAAAAAAATGATCTAAAAATTGATTGAAGATATCAAAAAATGGAATGACTATCAATCCAAAGTTAATGACTCTACTGGCATTAAGCATATCATATAATGAGATATAAATTAATATCTTGATTATAAACTACAAGAAGTAGTTGAAATCCTAGATATGTGCAAACCTTCATCGTAGAGTGAGATCCATACTAAAGAGAAAAGTGTGCATCTTATGTGCCTACAAAAACCTAAATTGATGGAATATATGGTGGATTTTACAACAAGATTGTAAAGAATGACTCTTACTAACAATTGATAGGAAGAGGTATATAATTTTGATCATGCCCTAAATCCAATTGTACAAAATAGAAAAGAAAACCCAACTATATGTTTGGGTACCAATTCCAGAGGTAAAATCATTAAGTCAATAGAGGATCAAACTACATAATAAGTTGTACTTCCTAGAAATGAATCTAAAACAAAGGATCAAAGTAGTAAACCAATTTCAAGGTTTATTCAAAGCTTCTACCCCACCATAATATTTTCTTAGGGAGATTGAGAATATATCTACAAAGTTTATTTTGGAGCTAAGAAAAGATCTACTAGTGGCTAAATAAGTGGACATAATAGAGTTATATCTTGGAGGAAAAAATAAAAATGGAAACCTAGCAAGCCCAACAACAAGGATAACATCCTTAGGCATACAAAAAAGCTAGTCCACTCTATCTAATATATGTCTTTCTCTAAAAAATTTCATACAACATAAATTTTTAGTAGATCCAGAAGCTAAAATCATAATTATACCACTAGAAAATTTGTAAAGTCATGGGATTAATCATCAGTCTAATGGCACCTAAGTGGTTTCAATTCAAATAGAGATATGTACAAATAGTTGGCCTCTTGAAAAAACTTCAATGTGGATACATGGATACCTAGAAATTGTGGTAGTATAAGATATAGTGATTGTTGATGTACCTCCTATGTTTGGCATGTATTTGTATAAAAATTATTTGTAACAAATCGAAGGATGTTTGAATCAAGTCTAAAGTGACATGATTATTCCCTATAGTAGAAAGATAGTCAAAATACCTTATCAAGGCTTGCACCCCTTCTACATTGAAGATTATAGAGAACTAAAAGCAACCCTTACAAGGAAAGGTGTATAGGATTTAAATTTGAAAATAAATGATTGGCTAGAAAGAGAATTATACCTAACATGGAAAAATTTGTGGCATGATGATCATGACCCATAAAAAAGTTCTTTGAAGGAATAGTCAAACTCAGTAATTAGCTATTTTGCTTTCCAAAATATGAAATATCATGAGCTTCAACAATATTGATCATTCAATTAAGGTGAATATATGAGAAAAAGATAGGTCAAGGAGATAAAATAAACTGGAATGTGATTTGATGATAGATATGCTTATGGAAACTCTACAAAAAATATTGGGAAGATCAACACTTAGTAATATGCAACTTAGTCCAAGACAATTATCTATAGATATCACACATGTCTAAAACAAAAAAAAAATTAAGAACAGAGCAGAGACAAATTGGTATCTGAAAGTGCCTAAAGATATTTATGAGTCCCTAAGATTCTATCATGAAGAGAATACCATGTTTGATATCTTAAGGTTAGTACATTATATATTCAAAGGATAGATTACAAAAATCCACCTCCACCAGGCATGGGTAAGCATGCCATATTTTTATGTAAATAATCAATAAGTAAATACAAATCTAACTACAAATTAGGAAAATAAGGTAATTAGCCAATAATTAAATAGCCTTCATATTCGATCAGATTGGAAAGCATATCAGAATTTGGAAAAAGGAAAAAAGTTGCATAATCCTGATAAGGGAGTGAAGAATAGAACGATCCATTACCTTCAAAAATGATCTCTTCTAGCATTTTTATGCCTATAGCACAACTCACACACTCATATATCATAATCATTACTTCACACACCCCATTCATATCTCTAGTTATCCTTTACATGATGTAATCTACCATTTTTCCTCCACCATACTTTTCCTAACTTTGTAGCCCAATGAAGAAGGCAAGAGAAATGGATAAATGGCAAAAATAGTACTCAAAATCATGACATGGCATGAGTCAAGATGACAAATGATGCAAAATATGTGCCACATGATACTTTTTCCTATGCATGACATAAGAAAAATAAGATATAGTTGATCCAAAGGAGATTAGTTGGTACAAAGACATTAAATAAAGCATGTGAACAAATAGTTCCCACAAGCCCCATATTTTTTTGGAAAAAAGTGCCAAGTTGGAAAATACAATCACACAATCATTATGGAAAGGCTAGCTAGCAAAGCTATTATTTGAGCTCCATATAAAGCTACCTCAACCTCAAAATTTAAAGAATAATTGCTTTTTAGTGCAAAAATGAGTTCTGGGATAGGAGTAAAACATCGTACCACTAAAAGTGATAAATAAAGGATGTTCCTGTGCAACTACGTGAAGAATAGAAGGCACAATAATGATCAATTCTAACCTATAAGCACCTAAAATATTTACTAAGGAATCTTACCTAGACATAAGGTAGCTTTTGATTGTGGTAGAGTATGCTCATGGAGGTATATTTGTCTTTAGGGATACCTTAGTCTAGGTGTCCCCTTGCACCATCTCTCCCTGTTTTCTTCCCTTTATTCTCTTTGTGCCACCCATTCCTTTTCTATTCATCTATACATTGCTCCATCAATTTTGAATTCTTCATCTTCCCTCATTTTTGTATTTCACACTTCTTATAAATAATATCATGTATAATATAATTTCCCCCTCCTTTTCTTCAGTAATTCCCCTCTATGACACTAATTTTTCCATCTGCCTATATATCTCTTCACCATCTCATGTCTTCCAATTTCTATGATCCCTGCCTTCCTTATTATTACAATATCTATTATACATTGTATCATCTTCATCCTTTCTTACCTTGTTAGCTTATTTTATAACTCCTTCAAATCCTTCTCTTCATAATTTAAAGATCTAGAAGTAAGACTATATAGGTTATT
The DNA here is from genome assembly GCA_028583015.1 of Wollemia nobilis. Classification (NCBI taxonomy): domain Eukaryota; kingdom Viridiplantae; phylum Streptophyta; class Pinopsida; order Araucariales; family Araucariaceae; genus Wollemia; species Wollemia nobilis. Next base: position 5,048,282 of record JAQPPZ010016059.1, on the reverse strand, counting down.
TTTTTGCAAAAAAAATCTTGAGAGGCACCAAAAATGTATGTCAAATTCATTATCTCATTTGAATTTTAAAGCATTGGGATTATTTTTGCAAATATGTAGGTTGTGTTTCAAAATATCCAAGGTTACATAGAACCAAAATGCCTAAAATTGGGATGAGATCATCAACAATATTAGTGCAAAGCTTATTCTTCCTAGGAATGTATAAAGTTAATCGTCTAAAGTTGTGTCCAAAATTGGGCACCTTTGGAAAGTGATATTAGCATAGCCGTATTGAAGCATGAGACTATGTAGTATCAATGGATAAAATTGGGATTGCACAAAAGTCAAAATTCAAGGCAACCACTACATAAAACTAGGTCTTTCTTAGCAACAACACCAACATGATGTCATTGAGTTTCGGTAAAGTGTAAAGTATATTGCATGAAAATACAAATTACATGAAACTAGGATCATTATGAAAATAAGCCAAAGGTGCAATGCACAAAATTGGGTTTCCCAATCCGCCCATGTAGAGGAGTTGGAGTGCAAGTGGGTAGTTAAACCTCTCTAGTTGCTGAGAGGCCCAGGTTCAAATCTCTCGCCTCACATGTTGCGGATATGTTATGTAATGGTTCCCTCGTTGTCACACTCTGTTTACCCCTTGTGGCCACCACCAATTAAAAAAAAAAAATTGGGTTGCCCAAAGTCATGATTTCTTCAACAAAAGCAATCTCTAAGAAAAAATTCTAGGACCATGAAAATAAAGTAAAAGTGATCAAAATCAGGTTGCTCAAGACGATGATATCACAACCTCTAAGCTAGAGCTCAAGATTATACAAATAAATAAAATAACAAAGAGAAAGAGAGTAAATCTAGAATGTATCCAATGATGGCATCATTTAGCCAAATCCACAATTTCATTCTAGAAGAGCTTAGCAAATAAAATAAAGAGCTTGGTTTTGTTCAATGACTCAAGAGACATCACTCTTAAACCTATAATGACCATGATGCTCACCAGCTAGTTCTAGTTAATGACACTAGTGTGTGAAAATTATAGATCCAATAATGTAGCTACTTGTAGAAGGTAGTTATAGATCGATAGGCTAAATTCAAATTTATGTGCAGGATGGGATCTGAGCCAACCACCTTTGCTTCTAGAAATTTTTTTCTAATTTGTATGTAATAGTTTTTCTAACTGAATGTAAATATTACGTTGTAAGATTCAATACATAGCCTATAAATACGTAGAGAGACCTCATTACATGGAATGGATCTATAGTATTTTTTTGGTATTGCTTTGTAATATTATTTTTGATCAATGAAGTGATAGTTTTTTGGCCTCCATTATTATGCAATTATAGGTTTTATATGTATGCTTTGCTTTAAGTCATTTTTGTTACACTTAATTGTTAGTCTATTCTATTAAAGTGAATTTTTCTATTGGATTACTGACAATTTAAGTCCTTAGAATGGTTAGAGAAATTGTATTAATTACTTTAAGTTATTTCTATTACACTCAACACTTAGTCTATTATGTTAAAGTGAGTTTGAATTACCTATTGGATTGTTAATCGTTTGGGTCCTTGGAATGATTAAAGTGGATGTTAGAAGTTGAATGAACCTATAATTTTAATTGATAACAGTTGGTCTATTTAAGTATCATGTAATTATTTTGATAGCATATTATCTAGTGAGATCCAATATCATTATACTATCCACTTTTCCATATTTTTCTCTAACCCTTACTTATTTCTAACCCTTTTTTCTCAAAATATAATCAATTAAAGGATTTTGCCTTCTCTAGAGGTTGAAAAAAGAGCAATATAATTTCATCCAATAAAGTACTTTGTCTAAAATCTAAGGTGCAATGTCTATCTGTAAGTATGGTAGATTTTGATCCAATAGTACTGTATCGTATTAATTTTTTGTATGTCCAGAGTTGATTAGGAGTTAAAACACCATAAATAGCTCCATAGGTGGCATAGTCCTCTTTTCAAAGGTGTTATGAATACTTTCTACTTCCACCATGGATATATGAGATTGGGTTTTGGTATCCAAGGATAAATCTTTATGCCAATTATGGAATTATATCTCTTCAATCTCTGACCTACCTCAACGATTCACTCATATCATACTAGGTCATCGAACACTAGTATTGGTTTGGCCTAGGATCTCTCCTCTGGTTATTTAGTTTCTTTTGTGGTCTTCCTCGCTATACTTCCAATCAACCCTTAGTCTTACATATGCAACCTATGTTGTTGCCTTGTTTCCCATGATGGATAATTTTCTAAAGATGCCTCTACATAAGATTACACCAAACCTCATTTAACGGGTATGCTTCTAGTCCTTGGCATTTTTTCCATGCTCTTATTTTCCCTCTTACCTTTGAGCCTCTAGGGGATCTATACGAAGACTGGTAAGATTTGTTGACCTCACTAAGTCCTTACTTGAATAATGTAATCTCGCTTATTCTTTCCCTCCAAGGTTCTTATCTTTTCTATTATGGGTGTGCTACTCATGCCATTGAGAAACTATTAATGGGCATATGGATTGTTACATCCTAAATATTATAGGAGGGTGGCTTGATTTTGGGACCTTTATACTATTTAGGCAAGCGGGTCACGATGAATTGACTCTTGGAGGCCTTAACATAAAGGTAACCCTTTAGTCACCACTAAGAAGGTTTGAAGATTTCTCTTGAATATGGGATGGGACCCACCATCAAAAAGGATAAAATTATTTATTGGATTGATTCAAGCGAATGAATTTACCTCAAGGTGAGGGGATTTTAGAGCATGCTCTCATTATTTGGCATAGGCTTCCCTTGCTTGATATATTATTTAAATCAACTACTTTATGTGTGGATGGATCTTCAGGACCCATAATTTAATCATGTTTTGCCTATGGTTTTGCTTAAATTTCCCTTAGGATAGGGGTCTACCCTACTATAGTGAAATATTCACTAGACCTTGTATACGGATAGGGAATTAAGGGACATTGCACTAAGATATATGGTAAATGGACATCAAGTTGGTATTCTAAGAAACTTATAATTTATAGGAGGTAAATTCTATTAAGAATTTACATTATTGTAGTATAATAACCATGGATGTGAAAGGGCTACAAGAGATGTATGAGCAATTTAGGAATCAATTGGGTTATCTACATGTTGAGTGAGAACATTGTTGGAAGTCAATGCTAGATATGATTGATGGGTGTATGCAAATTAATGAAGAAAATTTGCAAGCCCAATGGAAGTATGATCTGGATAAAAGAATGTATGTATGGGTTGATCAAAGCAATGAGTGTGAAATTTAACTTAATTTACAAAGAATTTAATCAAAATTGGAAGGAGCATGAGAAATAATTGAATTGAGATGTAGATGTGCATGGTTTCTATTCTACTATGGAGATGAGTTTTAGAGGATTCATAGGGAAGCAAGATACAAAAGACTACAAAATACTGGTTTAAATTTTATCTTCAATGTTTGTAGGTTTGGGGTGAATCAAAAACACTTTGTTTGTGATTTACTAGGATATTCGTAGTTTATTTAGAGTTAGTTGTAAGATTTTTTTGTAAGGTTCTATGTGAGCTAGAACTCCCTAGATATGTGAGCTAGGATGTATTTTTGGACCTATGTTACCTTTAGTAAGAAGGATTTTTGTATTTATAGTTGTACTTTTGTAAAAGGATTTGGGCCCTTTCAAAGTCCCAATTTCATCCTAACAAAATATTTTGATAGAAATTACTAGATTAAATAAACTAAATCTATAAAAAAAATGGTTTTATAAATATTTCTAACATTTTTGTTACTTTTTTTGCTACCATGGGGATCCAAAATCATTGCTTCAATACCACTTGTAACAAAAACAATTCAAAATACCAATTACTAAATTTTAGAAATATTGTAATAAATGCACATTCATAAGAATATTTGAAATAGAATTCAGATTACACTATTGTAAATAAAAAATAAATGAAACAAATATATATTCCAAGTCTCAAAATAATCCAATCTACTTAAATTTGGTCAAGTATTTTATGTACACAAAATATGTTAGAAGATTAGTGAAGTAAAGAAAAGCATGTCACATTACATTGATATTTTGTAAAAGTGTTACAAAGGTGTTTTTATATCCTTTTACAATATTTCCTAAGGGCTAAAAAAAGGGAATCCATAACAAGAGACCCTAGCATAGAACATCTTTATGGCACCGTAATAGTCTTCCTTTAGATCCTTAGAAGGGAGTGGGCTTATGGCACATGCCACTATGAGCTATACTAATCCTCAAAACTTGTGTAACCCTAAAAAAACATGTTAGACCATTTGGAGGTCTTTCTTTATCATACATCCTATAAATACAGATAAAATGACTCAAAAAGTGAATTGAAATGCATGAATAAAATGCTAAAATGAAATAAAATTGATGTTGCAATAAGGGGGTACCTAACCGATGTATTTTGCAAGGTTATGTTGCTCTAAATGACATGAAAATTGGTGATAATATTACCTTGGATGATAGTAATATACCCTCAAAATATCATGGTAATTTAATACTAGATGTACAACTTATGACCAAAATAGTGAGGGTGGTTCTAGCTGGAAAACGTACCTATCTGTATGTTTTTTGGGTGGTCATACTTGTATGTATGTTTTCAAATTTCTTTATTTTATTGGTTTATCCTTTGGCCATAAATTCTATCGATGGATTTTGGAATTGATCCAAAAAATTTGGTATCCTTTCTACACCTGCAATCACTAGAATCTGCAAGGAAAACTTGGTGGGAGGAGTGTTGAGTACTTAGAAGGTTCGAGAATGAGTTTGTGTATATTTTAGCAACATAATGTTATGATTTTTCTCCTCTTGAAACCATAGGCAACATGGTTTATTTATAGCCTTCCTAGGAATAAAAATGGGTATGAGATGTGGTGGGAGAAAAGAAATAAGAGAGAAATCTTCTTTAATGTGTTAGGTTAGTGGGTAAGGCTTTCCTCATGCATGTTTAAAGTGGGTATGGGTGTACCATACCCATTAATCACCTAGGAAAGAACAAAAGATCTAGGGAAGGGAAAATTTTGTTTCAATTAATTTTATTTAAGTGCTTTAAAATGGGGCAGTGTGGATGCTACATGAAGAGGGGTGGATGCTTAGGGAAGTGTGTAGAGGGGTGTGAGTGGGGGAAGGGATGGACTTCACCTAAGGTTTAAAGTAACCTAGGGTTTATACTAGCTTAGTGTTAGCTTCACCTAAGGTTTAGGTTAGATTTACCTAGGGTTTAGGGCAATTAAACTAAAATTTTAATGTTTCATTCTTTGATCATTAATTGTCATTGCACAAGTTTTAATGTGATATTTTTAGGTTTCTAAATTTTATGCCTTTTTATACTATGTTGTATGAAGACACTTTGTAGTGCAAAAAATTATGACACCCATTTGGTAATAGATTGTGAGAGAGAATGGGTTGGTGGTTGATGGTAAATTATTATTTGAGAGGAGTAGATGTAAGATCATCCTGAGTCATGATAAATGTAATATGCCCCTATTATGGAAAGGACACATGTTATTTGAAACTTTACCTTTGAAAAATTGATGATATCGAAGATAATTGGAGTTTTGTTGAGAAGAGAATTAGAATTTTTTTGAGAAGAGAATTAGAATTTTATTGAGAAGAGAATTATAATTTAGTTGAGAAGAGAATTCTACTTTTTATTTTTCCTAGAAAGTGAGGGCTTATGATAATATTTGGCAAATGTTCTTAGACAAATGTAATTTCCAAGATTGAGTGTTTGAGTATTGATCATGTGCAAGGTGGATTTTGTATATGATATCTACCCCCTCAAGTGATGAGTCGATGGGTGAAGAATGTGATGATGATGGTGAATCGCTTGAAAAAATATCATTGTGAGATTGCAGAGAGCCTCGAAAGGATGAAATTTGAGATGTGAAAGGGTTTGGTAGTGAAAAATAGGAAAACAAATGAATGGATACATTTGTATATAAATCGTACCTATTCGTATGATTTAAATTATGTGACCCTATATAGTTTTTCTGCAACTTGGGGGACTAAATAATGTTAGAATTGGGAAAAACTTATACTATTGGAAATTTAGAAAATATTTGATAGTGGAAAATTTGGATCAAATATGACCCTAATTTTGGAAGCGATGAATGCAAAATGATGAGTGAAGAAACAAAAATTATGGTTATGGTGTGATTGATTATGAATGACTGTGGATTTTGATGTACCTCATAATTGTTTGAGGGAGGAGATGCAAGATTTTCTCACTTCATGGTCAATGTAAGATGCCCCAATTTTGGGAGGGATAAATGTCTTTGAAACTTTACCTTTGACAAGCTTGATGAGCTTGGTTTGATTTGGTAAATGTCCAACCATCTACATGTGTGCTCACATAATTTTAATTGTCTTGCCAAATTGAAAGTGTGACTATGTGTAGGCATACTCATAATTATTTTAGTGGGATTTGTGTTGACCCTAGTGAAGTAATACACACCTAATTAAACCTACAACTACTGATCCATAGCATACCAAATGTTTGTTTGAATTGGATTTTTTTTTAGAAGAGAAATTCTACTTTTTTTTTGCCCCAAAAAGTGAGGTCTTATGATAATCTTGGGCAAAAATTCTTTGGAAAAAGTGGTTTTCAAGATTGAGTGTTTGATTTATCATGTGCAAGGTGACTTTTATATATGATGCCAACCCCCTAAAGAAATGATTTAATGCATGAATAATATGAGGATAATGGCTAATCGCTTTATAACATAAATTTTAATATTATTGAAAGGCTAGAAAGGTTGAATTTTGGTATTTTGCATGTTTTGGTAGCCAAAATTTTGAAAATGTATGGATGGGTGCACTTGGAAATCATACGGATGGGTGTACCTATTGTGGCTGATCCACAACGTACCCCAAAATTGGGGACCCACCTTTTTTGCATGTGTTCCAAGAAGACCGAAGTGGCCCATAGGCTAAAGTTCAAAGAAAAAAAGCAAAATCAACACAAGGAAGAAAAAGTGTCGCGATATCGCGACATGTTGCACCATCGCGGCCCAAAAAGAAAAAGTGTCACGATATCGCGACATGTTGCACCATCGCGCCCAAAAATGAAAAAGTGTCGCGATATCGCGACATGTTGCACCATCGCGGCCCAAAAAGAAAAAGTGTCACGATATCGCGACATGTTGCACCATCGCGGCCCAAAATGAAAAAGTGTCGCGATATCACGACATGTTGCTCCATCGCGGCCAAAAATGAAAAAGTGTCACGATATCGCGACATGTTGCACCATCACGGCCAAAAATGAAAAAGTGTCGCGATATCGCGACATGTTGCTCCATCGCAGCCAAAAAAAAAAGTGTCGCGATATCGCGACATGTTGCTCCATCGCAGCCCAAAAATGAAAAAGTGTCGCGATATCGCGACATGTTGCACCATCGCGGCCCAAAAATGAAAAAGTGTCACGATATCGCGACATGTTGCTCCATCGCTGCCAAAAATGAAAAAGTGTCGCGATATCGCGACATGTTGCTCCATCGCGCCAAAAATGAAAAAGTGTCGCGATATCGCGACATGTTGCTCCATCGCGGCCAAAAAAGAAAAAGTGTCGCGATATCGCGACATGTTGCTCCATCGCGGCCAAAAAAGAAAAAGTGTCGCGATATCGCGACATGTTGCTCCATCACGGCCAAAAGAGAAAAAGTGTCGCGATATCGCGACATGTTGCTCTATCGCGGCCAAAAGAGAAAAGGTGTCGCGATATCGCGACATGTTGCATTTTCATGGCCCAAAGCAAAGGAAAAGAAGAAGAAAGAAAAGTGTCGCGATATCGCGACATGTTGCATTTTCATGGCCAAAAGGAGAGAGAAAAAAGTGTCGCGATATCGCGACATGTTGCATTTTCGCGGCTAAAAGCAACAAAAGAGAAGGAAAAAGTGTCGCGATATCGCGACATGTTGCATTTTTGCGATTAAAAGGCAACAAAATATGGAAGGAAAAAGTGTCGCGATATCGCGACATGTTGCATTTTCGTGATTAAAAACAAAAGAGGAAGAGGCAAAAGTGTCGCGATATCGCGACATGTTCCATTTTCATGACTAAAAGCAACAAAAGATGAAGGGGCCAAAAGTGTCGCGATATCGCGACATGTTCCATTTTCATGATTCAAAGCAACAAAGGAGAGCAAGGAGGCAAAAGTGTCGCGATATCGCGACATGTTCCATTTTCGCCAAGGTAACGGACTCGCATAGTGACGTGGACATAAGGATAAAATCCAGTGAATAAGACAAGCGTTACATAAGGAATCTTTAATGATTTGAAATCATTTAAGATGGTCGTTACACACGGAGGGAAATAGACGCAAAACCATGTGGAGAAATCGCAGCGAAGGGCCACAAAATGGAAAGCAAAGCACACGCATACAGGGAAGGTGAAATGAACAGTTAGGGAAGGTGAAACGAACAGCCATCGACAAATGAAACGAACCGTCAGGGAAGGAAACAATGTTTTCACAAGTTTAAATACGCCATTCAAAGAGGCCAAAGGGGGTGGAAAACTGTTGCAAGTAGCGTTGCAGGTTTGAAGGCGATAAGGCCATTCTGGACCTAGTTGGGCTGTTTTTCTTTCGTAGACTGGTTTTTCTTCTTCATGGACATGGGTTGGAAATTGCGGTGAGCAGAGTTGCAGACTTGAAGGCGATGAGGCCATTCTGGGCCTGTTTGAGTCGTTTTTCTTCCATGGATTGGTTCGGGAAAACCAAAAATTTTGCTATTGTAAAATGACACATTTTTAATGCGGAAGTGTTCAGAAATTTGCATCTTGTGGGCAAGAAAGAAGGAGATTTTCTTTGCATGCTATGGATTTAATGTTTATTCTTTCATCTTTTCAGATTTCGAATTTATAGATAATGTTGATGCCATTTCTTTGGGTTACATTAGGCGAATATTTGAAATCTGAATTTTATTTCGTACCCTAGGAACCAACACTTAGCTTATCCGGATTGTGCTTGTTTGCAGGTCCAATAGGTTAGGTTGCATGCACGGAGACCTCACATCTTCGGTTTTGTCGAAATAGGATAGCATCATATTGAATGCATTTTATTTTCAGTTTCTGCATTTCATTTTCATTTTTTTGCATTTTATATTTTTCCAGAAGTTTTAACTTTTCAAGGCATTAAAATAAACATCTAAAAAATATCAAAATCCAAAAAAACAATGAACAATCACTAAAGTTTCATGGTGAAATAAATCAACATTGCCCCTTGTTTACAGTTACTTGCAATCACTAAGGTGTTCCAAGCATTTAAATTGAATATCTTTATTTGAGATTACTAATACATATATGCAAATGCTAATACAACGGAGACCTTGGAGAAGTTGTTTGTTTAACTTCTTTGCAAGAGGGGATTTGGAACCCAAATCCTAAAGGAGAGTGTACTTTCACAACTGGGTGAAAATACCACTCAACAGATTGGCGCTAGAAGGAGGGCCTGAATCGTTTTATTTCATAGTGATTTAAATGCTATAGGGATTTAAATTTTGAATATTTCATGCCCTATTGATTATTATCTTTAGCCCTCTTTTAACAATACAACCTTGTAGTGTTAAAAGGAGGACATGAATTGCTATGCATTGTTCTAACGCTTTTTGATTGTTCATACAGGAATAATGTGTCTTGATTTGATTTAAAAAAAATATAAAAATTTGACTAACGAGGTTGTCTCCATGCAATTACTTTCATTCGATTTTAATGGATACACCTCTTGGTTGATGCTAACATGATTATTCATACGTTACATGTTTGATATTTGCTAGTCATTTCATGCTTATTTGTAAGGAATTATTTTGTCTAAAATGTATTTGTTGTCGGTATTATGCTCTTCACCTACGCGTAATGCGATCTTGTGAATCAGAAAGCCTACAACACTAGGAGTATGCTCTTCACTTGCGCATATGCGATCTGGTGAATCAGAAACTAATTTACATTTTTAGAATACTGCTTTGTCAAGGTTCCTTCTTTCATGACTAACAAATTGATTTTGAAGTTATTCTTTGAATTCCATTAATTGCAGGATTTTCTGTGTGTCGTAGGTTTTCTGTGAGGTACTGAGAGTTTTGTCAAGTTCTTGTAGGGTTATCATCATTGATTTTGAATCAAATGGCCCAACCTCCACCAGCTCCTTGGTACGGAGCCCATAACATTCCTTTGAATATTGTAGGGGATATTCATGAGATCCCTAGGAATATAGAGAGATTTTTGCCCAAATACAAACCGGATGGCCCAAGGACCGCAGAAGAACATATTCAGGCCTATAGGGATGTTTTGATAAGATTGCATGTTCAACATGAAGATGTGGCTTGTAGACTCTTCCCCATGAGCCTAGACCCAGTGGCCTACGAATGGTACATTTGCTTACCTACTGGTTCCATTACGTCATGGACGCAAATGGAGAATGCTTTTGTCAACCAATTCAGGTCACCATTAGATCCCACAATCATCTATAATCAGTTCATTACATGCAAAAGAGGCCAGGGTGAGCCAATCCAAACTTTTAATCAGAGATTTCAGAAGTGCTATAATAGAGCAATTCGGCATTTTGCCATTGATCCCGTAGTAGCTTTGCAAATATATTTTGGGGCATTGGATCCTATGACGACAATGTTTGCAAGGCAAAATCCTCAAGTTACCACTCTTGCTCTAGCCTACAATGAAGCTATGACCATTGAACAACAAATGACACCACAGGGTTATGGGTTTTCCCAGATGCCTATGGTAGGACAATATGGTCCATATGGTCAAGCTCCTATGATGAATCAGATCATGGCACCACAAATATCAGGCATAAATGCTTTGCCTTATCAACAACCATATTCATCAACACCCGCTTACGCACCCATTCCAATTCAACCAATCACATCCATTCCCCCATTCCTTCATTTTTGCAAAATAGTCAACAGACTATGCAAGGAGCTAGTCCGGTTAATTCTCAAGCTATAGTTCCTTTTCCCAATCCAATCCCGATTCAAAGTGTGAATCCCTACGCAAATCAAGTGGTTCAAAATCCAACTCAAATGTTAAGTCAAGATCTCACCAATTACGCAAATCCTATTGGAACTAGCAATAACATAGCTCAACCAAAAGAGATTTATTCAGAGGTTGAAGAGCTCAAAAATATGGTTCACAAATTGAGTAATGATTTGGTTCAACAATAGAAGTATGAATCCCATGCCCCTCACCCAAATCAAAATTTCAACAATGGAGGGAGACAGTGGAATACGAAGCCAAACAATGGGGGTGTGCCTTCCCCTATTGCTAATCAGATAGATACTTCTACAGGACCAAGTCACTCTAGTTCCATTCTTAATATTTCTGATTTTGCATGGGAAAATGGGTGTAGATTGCATGATACAAGGGAGCATAATGAAAGGAATTGTCCCGAAATTGCTATGTATACCCATTGTCTCCAAGCTCAAGTGGATGATTTGGAACTTGTGCCAAATAAGGGTCCATCCCAACATCAACAAGGAGAGAACAACATTTTGGTGGGAGAAACTCTATATCGTCAAGAGAGTGAGCATGAGGAAGGTGAAGATGAATGGGGTGAGAAACATGTTGATGAATCAGAAGATGAAGAAGAAGTACTTGAGCGTCATCACTTGTTCTTGGAAGACACTCTCGATGAGAAGCTTGGAATTAATGATCAAAAATTTCTTCACCCTCCAAATTGTGATAAAATTGAATCATGGGTTACAAATTTGGATTATGATAGCTTTACTAATTTGAATTCAAGAAATAACCCACTTTTGGAAATAATTGGACCATCTATGGAAGGTGAAGATGAATCGGATGAGGAACAGGTTGATGAATCAGAGGATGGAGAAGAAGTATTTGAGCGTCACAACTTGAATTTGGAAGGTGACTACTATGATTCATGGAAGAAGTGGGAAGACTACACTCACTCCAAAACTGCTAATGAAACTTGTGTGCCAATTGATATACAGGACAACATAATCGCCTACTCAAAGGAAGATATTACAACTCTTGTGCAATTTGAGGATGTTTTGGAAGAGATACCAGGGATAGTGAACAAAGAATTGGAATTAAATGACAAAGTGGTTGATCTATTGGAAGCAACGAAAGTGATTGATCATGAAGATGAGTTACTTGACATACACTTCGACCAAGAATATTTGAGGGTTGAAAAGGATGGGCATGTTTTTAATTGGGTGCCCAATTTTGGTATGTTTGATGAACAAGTAATCAATGAAGAATATGAAGACCATGAGGTAAAAGAGGAAATTGCAAATCCTCACCAAGTTTTCATAAATGAAAAGTGTGAAAAAAGTAAAATCTAAACCTTTATGTCCAAACATCCAAGATTTTGGTGAAAATTTGCATAATTCAAATGATATTTATGATGAAATGCCATTGAAGGTGAATGAAGAACAAGGATTAATTTCTAACCACACCTTTGATAACATTACTTTAATGAATGAAAAGGAGCTTGATGCACTTAAATTGCTAAATCAAATTCATCAACAATTAATTCTTGAATCTAGGATAAAAATTCTTAATGATCCCCATTTAGTAAATATCCTAGATGCTTGTAAATTGTTGCACAATTTTGATTGGCCTAAGAACATGGAAAATGAATTAGCTTTGAAATTTTTAGAAATAGGCTCTTGCTTACAAAATTTCATTTTGAATAAAGAAAGCCTAGTTCTAAATCATGAATGGGATTATGAAATTTGCACCTTAAAGAATAGACAAGAAAGAATTGAAAATCAACCATTGTCTAATCAATCTGGTAATTTGAATCTCACCTATGAGAATACTAATGGAACTAAATCTAATTGGTGGGGTGAGAGAGGAAAGTTGAAGTTGGTTGCATTGTTTGGTTTAATCTTGTTTTCGTTTGATTCCTTCCACATTTGGCATGTGTATCATATTATATGTCTTTTGGAATGCTCTAATCAGGTTTGGGATCCGGGAAAATGATAATCCAAATTTTTGCATCATCTTGTATTATATTGTATATACTTTTGGTTTTCGTGTTTTGGTTTTGGATTGAATCTTATTTTGGTTTTAAGTTTTGTGTGTTGGTCCTTTGGACGTTTTTGGTTATGAATGTTGACTAAGACTAGGAGAATATGAAACATCGGAATTGTATTGCAGAAAGCTCCACGAATATCGCAAACACATTAAGGAATATCGTTTGGAACTTGTGATGCATGAAATTGTCAGTTTTATAAATTATGGCAAAGTAGGTGGTATACTCCATCCGCATTTCAAAAGAAGCAATGCATTCATATCTCATGTCACATTCCGCATTGCATATACATTCCATCTCAGTTGCATCTTCATTTCATGTGCAATCATTGAAAAGGTGTCGAATCCTCTTAGGGTTATTACATAACATATATTAAAAGGATCCTAAGGTTGGGAACTGATGCCCGAACTATCTTGAACCAAGCACGTTCTACGCATATTAAAGAGAATCTTGAGCAAAATGGTCAAAACCATACTTGGAAGAAAAGGTGAGGCGAAAGGAGTATTTCGTGTCTGTCCTATTATGCAACATAATCCTTAAAATAGTGGTTTTTACCACTCCCATAAGTGCTTAAAGCCTAAAATCAGAGTAGTAAGGATAGGGTTAAATCCTCATCGAACTTAGGTTGAGGATCCAACTCCCCAAAGCTCTGATTTGACCTTCATGGAGTAGTAAGGATAGGGTCTAATTCTCATCTCGCTTAGGTTGAGAATCCGATTCCCCAAAGCTTCCATTTTGCCCACTCAAGAACTTGAAATTCAAAAGAAAATATTTTTCATTTCTTTATTAATATTGGATTGGAAGGATCGTACTACATGTCCCTTGCAAGGATGGGTAGTCATCACCAAGGTCCAAGAAATCAAAGTAAAGCCAAATCCTGGATTATGGGGTTAATCTCCACCGGGGCTATAGACGCCTGGCTGGCAGTGGAGTATGCTCATGCGTGGCAACATGTCTTGTCTAAAAGCAAGACCACCGACTGCTCAAACGGACAGGCTAGCCCTGACAGCTTCATCCATAACAGGTTAAATCATTTTGTTCAAGATGAGGTAATGAACTCCAGATCAGAGTAGTAAGGATAGGGTTAAATTCCCATCTCGCTTAGGTTGGGAATCCGATTCCCCAAAGCTCTGATTTCACTTACACCTGCACATGGGTTCAAGATGGTAGTGACACATAACCAACTTTGGGATCTAGTAAATTAATTCAATATACATATTTTTGGTCCTAAGAGGGTTTGACAGTTTTAATATGTTTGTTCATGATGCTAGAAGGTCTGAGCCTTTGCAAAGCAGGTTGTTATATCTCTAACATAGTTGTCATACGTCAAATCCTGCACAAATCATTCATAGCCTTGCATACGAATCATAAGTGAAGCTGACAATGGAAAGCTGAATGAATTTCAAACGATAGGGAATGAAGCACATTGCACACACCGAGCTGATGCTTAATAATTCTAATGTTTCATGTATTTCTCGTCTAGTTTCATTCTTGGGATATTTGCTAACGCTTGTATTTGAGTCTGTGTGTTTTCAGGTTGAGTTCTCACCGAAATGCTCAGGAGCATTTCCCAATAGAGTCACCATTTGTTGTGGTTGATCCACAACGTACCCCAAAATTGGGGACCCACCTTTTTTGCATGTGTTCCAAGAAGACCGAAGTGGCCCATAGGCTAAAGTTCAAAGAAAAAAGCAAAATATCACAAGGAAAAGTGTCGCGATATCGCGACATGTTGCTCTATCACGGCCCAAAAAGAAAAAGTGTCGCGATATCGCGACATGTTGCTCCATCGCGGCCAAAAATAAAAAGTGTCACGATATCGCGACATGTTGCTCCATCGCGGCCCAAAAATAAAAAGTGTCGCGATATCGCGACATGTTGCACCATCGCGGCCAAAAATGAAAAAGTGTCGCGATATCGCGACATGTTGCTCCATCATGCCCAAAAAGAAAAAGTGTCACGATATCGCGACATGTTGCTCCATCGTGGCCAAAAATGAAAAAGTGTCGCGATATCGCGACATGTTGCTCCATCGCGGCCAAAAAAAAGTGTCGCGATATCGCGACATGTTGCTCCATCGCGGCCAAAAATGAAAAAGTGTCGCGATATCGCGACATGTTGCTCCATCGCGGCCAAAAAAAAAAAGTGTCGTGATATCGCGACATGTTGCTCCATCGCGGACCAAAAATGAAAAAGTGTCATGATATCGCGACATGTTGCTCTATCGCGGCCAAAAATAAAAAGTGTGATATGACATGTTGTGAAAAGAAAAAGTGTTGCGATATCGCGACATGTTGCTCCATCGTGGAAAAGAAAAAGTGTCGCGATATCGCGACATGTTGCTCCATCGCGGCCAAAAGAGAAAAAGTGTCGCGATATCGCGACATGTTGTTCAGGCAAAAGAAAAAGTGTGATATGACATGTTGCTTTTCGATCAAAGGAAAATAAGAAGAAAGAAAAGTGTCGCGATATCGCGACATGTTGCATTTTCGCGGCTAGAAAAGGAGAGAGAAAAAAGTGTCGCGATATCGCGACATGTTGCATTTTCGCGATTAAAAGGCAAAAAAAGAGGAAGGAAAAAGTGTCACGATATCGCGACATGTTGCATTTTCACGATTAAAAGCAACAAAAGAGAAGGGGAAAAGTGTCGCGATATCGTGACATGTTCCATTTTCGTGGTTAAAAGCAACAAAATAGATTAAGGAAGGGGCCAAAAGTGTCGCGATATCGCGACATGTTCCATTTTCACGATTCAAAGCAACAAAGGAGAGCAAGGAGGCAAAAGTGTCGCGATATCGCGACATGTTCCATTTTCGCCAAGGTAACGGACCTGCATAGTGACGTGGACATAAGGATAAAATCTAGTGAATAAGACAAGCGTTACATAAGGAATATTTAATGATTTGAAATCATTTAAGATGGTCGTTACACACGGAGGGAAACGGACGCAAAACCATGTGGAGAAATCGCAGCGAAGGGCCACAAAATGGAAAGCAAAGCACACGCATACAGGGAAGGTGAAATGAACAGTCAGGGAAGGTGAAACGAACAGCCATCGGCAAATGAAACGAACCGTCAGGGAAGGAAACAAGGTTTTCACGAGTTTAAATACGCCATTCAAAGAGGCCAGAAGGGGGTGGAAAACTGTTGCAAGTAGCGTTGCAGGTTTGAAGGCGATAAGGCCATTCTGGACCTAGTTGGGTTGTTTTTCTTTCGTAGACTGGTTTTTCTTCTTCATGGACATGGGTTGGAAATTGCGGCGAGCAGAGTTGCAGACTTGAAGGCGATGAGGCCATTCTGGGCCTGTTTGAGTCGTTTTTCTTCCATGGACTGGTTCGGGAAAACCAAAAATTCTGCTATTGTAAAATGACACATTTTTAATGCAGAAGTGTTCAAAAATTTGCATCTTGTGGGCAAGAAAGAAGGAGATTTTCTTTGCATGCTATGGATTTAATGTTTATTCTTTCATCTTTTCAGATTTCGAATTTATAGATAATGTTGATGCCATTTCTTTGGGTTACATTAGGCGAATATTTGAAATCTGAATTTTATTTCGTACCCTAGGAACCAACACTTAGCTTATCCGGATTGTGCTTGTTTGCAGGTCCAATAGGTTAGGTTGCATGCACGGAGACCTCACATCTTCGGTTTTGTCGAAATAGGATAGCATCATACTGAATGCATTTTAGTTTCAGTTTCTGCATTTCATTTTCATTTTTCTGCATTTTATATTTTTCCAGAAGTTTTAACTTTTCAAGGCATTAAAATAAACATCTAAAAAATATCAAAATCCAAAAAAACAATGAACAATCACTAAAGTTTCATGGTGAAATAAACCAACATTGCCCCTTGTTTAAAGTTACTTGCAATCACTAAGGTGTTCCAAGCATTTAAATTGAATATCTTATATTTGAGATTACTAATACACATATGCAAATGCTAATACAACGGAGACCTTGGAGAAGTTGTTTGTTTAACTTCTTTGCAAGAGGGGATTTGGAACCCAAATCCTAAAGGAGAGTGTACTTTCACAACCGGGTGAAAATACCACTCAACAAGACTCTAAAATCATATGGATCCATATGTTTTCTTGGATATGCATCCCCTAACAATTTTTCTATAGTTTGGGGACCAAACAATGTCAAAATTGGACAAAACTTGTATTTTTGGAAATCTCTTTTTAAGCCTGATCTAATGGTGGTGTTTTTGGAAAATTTAGAGAATATTTGATAAGGTAAATTTGGGTCAAATATGACCCTACTTTTTGAAGTGATGAATGCTCAATTTTAGGTTTTTGAAGTGGAAATTATTGCTTGGTTGTTTAGAGGATCAACATTTGATGGTGAATTGATGATGGTTGATGCAAAGCAATTCAGATTGAAGTTTCTATAAATATGGTGGATAGAAGGGGAATGGATAGATTCCAATGGATTAGCAGTGGTGCATGATGTATGTATTGTAGAAATATTTTTGGTGTGGCATATGTGCCATGATTTATGTAGTATTATTTTGATGAGATGAGGATGATGTACACATGATTATTTATTGTGTTGGATATATTTTATTATGGTAATGATGAGATGTAATTAATTTGATGCTATTGATGTTATGAATAAAATTATATGATTATGTAAAATGCATTTTGAAACTTCTAATGTGTGTGTAATCAATTTTTTTGGATGTGTGTATTTGATTTGTGCAATCATGTATGGTAGAAGTAATCAATGACAAATTGACAGTCATGTTTGACATATGAAAACAAATAATGAGATAGGCAAACATGCAATGTGTGTGATGAATGCAAATCTAGGATGACCATATGTAGGTGCTTACAATGATGTTTGGATGATTTACCTAAGAATAATGCATGCTGATATTGATGGTGGACTAGTTGTGCAACTAGACATGATGTGTATTTTTTTATTTTGCTAAGGTGTTTCAGATGGTAGAAAGGATTTCTAGAGAGTTAAATATCTAAGTTTAATCATCAAACCCAGTCAAGTGATATTCCATTGAAACCTATACCATCCTAACTGAGGATGATCCTATCATGAACTAATGTGTGTATATTAATGTTCATTTATCCATTTTGAATGAGGTTGGAATAACCTATTGTAGTTTTAGCCATTGTAATATAACTCATCTATGAGCGTGCAGTGATATATACAAAGTAAGGTCACTAATATGGCATATATGTCACCACTCAGAGGACCTTACTCCACTACCAAAAAAACATCTATAGCCCAAATGGATATTAGTCCAATGATTCATCGATGTTATTCCATTGCTAGTCAGGAATCTATAGCCCTAGTGAATCATCTAAAAATGCTTGAGGTTACCAAGGATAAGTTGTTTTGTAGTGATATTTTATATTTTGCTATTTTTATGGTGCTCTTTTCTCTTTACTTTCTTCTCTATTTTTTTTGTAACTTGAAAACTTATCCTTAGGATAGATTGTAAAGCTTGGATCATGTGAATGATAGGATGAGCAAGGGAAACCATTCAATTTATGATGAGACTATGCAAGGTGTTTTCTTTCCTAGACTCAAAATTTGTTTTGTTTTTGACATGTATTTGGTTCATGAGAGTCTCTAGTCATCCAAGGAAAGTCTAAAATATCATTAGAATCCAATGATGTTTGATAAAGGTTGATGTAATCAACTAAAATGGTTGACTAACAGAAAATAATTTTATTACCAAGTAACCTATGCATAAGATTTAAATATGACATCATGATAGTTGTGATAACTAGTGTATGGTGTTGTATGAAACAAGAGATACCTATGTGCAAGCGAATGGACACAATGATGTAACAATGCAGACACTAGTGAGATGCATGACAATGTAATGCCTATGTACAAGAACATGTGTGATAGACTTGTCATTGATTAAGTGAACCAAGGAATATTGGTTAATGTGTACCCACATCTCCAAAAAGTGATCCATAACACTATAGAAGTTATATGAGGTGATATATGCATGGATGTAATGAGTGATGTGATTGCAAATGTTTAGCAATATCAACATGAGTGATTGGTGAAAATATATGAAGGAAGAAGATGAAAAAGAACCTATCCAAGGTATGTAGTCACTCTAAGTGTGACCATACAATAGGGATAGGGGAAATAATAAGAATATGTGAAGAAAGAAGAGAAGGATAAACCTATCCCAGGTATGTAGTCACTCGAAGCATGACAATACAATAGGGATAGGAAATAAAGGATAAATAGGGGTGAAGAAATAAGAGGAGGAACATATCCCAGGTATGTATCCACACGATGCATGACCATACAATAGGGATAGGAGAAAGAAGAAAGAGAGGTGATGAAAGAGAAATATGATCAAAGAAGTGATTATTTTTATATTTTTGTTATTTTTTGTTATTTTTGATATAGAATGTACAAGAATGTGCAAGCCTTGATCTAGTAGAAGGGTTGGAGCTGATGTGATGAGGAGGGGTATTGGCACCCCCAATCATGAGATTGATTAGATGAGAAGGGGTATTGGCACCCCCAATCATGCATGTGAATATGACCAAAGCAATTTGGGGCCTTTGAAATAGAATTTGACCAATTGGATTTGGTGCCTTGGAGTTGTGTTTGAATTTGAAATTTGGCCTTTTGAAATGAAAGTTATTGCTAAAGGTATGCAATGAAAATTACCCCTTGTGATGAGCGACCTCTATGCTCAGGGTATGAAAAGTAAATTTCTTCTTGGAGGGGGTGATATCTATACTTAGGGTATGGAAAGTAATTTTTTGCTTGGAGTGAGGTCAATGTTTTAGATATGAAAGTGAATTTTCTCTTGAAATGAATTGAAGCCAAAGGTATTTGGTGCCTTTGGAATGTATGTAATTTTTGCAATGAAGCCAAAGGTATTTGGTGCCTTTGGAATGTATGTAATTTTTGCAATGAAGCCAAAGGGATTTGGTGCCTTTGGAATGGATGTAATTTTGAAATGAAGCCCAAAGGGATTTGGTGTCTTTGGAATGGATTTTATTTTGAAATGAAGCCAAAGGGATTTGGTGCCTTTGGAGCTTTTGAATTGGCATTGAATTTTGACCAAAGGGATGTTGTACCTTTGGAGATAGAATTTATTTTGAAATGAATCCAAAGGGATTTGGTGCCTTTGGAGATTTTGAATTGGCATTGAATTATTTACCAAAGGGATTTTGTGCCTTTGGAGCTTTTTGAACTAGGATTGAATTTTAACCAAAGGGGTTTGGTGCCTTTGCTAAGAGATTTAAAAAGAATATTCCAAATGGCTTGAGGATTTTGGAGAAGCCTTTCCAAATTTTTGTTGAGTTTTTTGGAAAACCCCTTTTCTAAGAGATTTAAAAAGAATATTTCAAATGGTTTGACGCTTTTGGACAAACCTTTTGGACTAAGATATTTTAAAAAGAATTTTCCAAATGATGATGTTTATGGAGAAACCTTTTGGGCTAAGAGATTTTAAAAATAATTTTTCAAATGATGATGAGGTTTATGGAGAAACCTTTTTCTTCGGATATTTAAAAAGAATGTTCCAAATGGCTTGAGGCTTTTGGAGAGACCTTTCCAAATTTTTGTTGAGATTTTTGGAAAACCATTTTGCTAAGATATTTAAAAAGAATGTTCCAAATGGCTTGAGGATTTTGGAGATACCTTTCCAAATTTTTGTTGAGGTTTTTGGAAAACCACTTTTCTAAGAGATTTTAAAAGAAGTTTTCAAATGACGATGAGTTTTATGGAGAAACCTTTTGGGCTAAGAGATTTTTAAAATAATTTTCCAAATTATGATGAGGTTTATGGAGAATACTTTTGGGCTAAGATATTTTAAATTGAATTTTCCAAATTTTGATGAGGTTTATGGAGAAACCATTCCAAAAATATTTTTGAGGTTTTTGGATAATTGTTTTGCTAAGAGATTTAAAAATAATGTTCCAAATGGCTTGAGGCTTTTGGAGAGACCTTTCCAAATTTTTATTGAGGTTTTTGAAAAAATGCTTTTCTAAGATATTTAAAAAGAATGTTCCAAATTACGATGAGGTTTATGGAGAAACATTTTGGGCTAAGATATTTTAAAAAGAATTTTCCAAATGACAATGAGGTTTATGGAGAAACCTTTTGGGCTAAGATATTTTAAAAATAATTTTCCAAATGATGATGAGGTTTATGGAGAAACTATTTTCCTAAGAGATTTAAAAAGAATGTTCCAAATGGCTTGAGGCTTTTGGAGAGACCTTTCCAAATTTTTGTTGAGGTTTTTGGAAAACTATTTTTCTAAGAGATTTAAAAATAATGTTCCAAATGGCTTGAGGATTTTGGAGAGACTTTTCAAAATTTTGTTGAGATTTTTACAAAATTGCTTTTCTAAGATATTTAAAAATAATTTTCCAAATGACAATGAGGTTTTTGGAGAAACCTTTGCAAACATTTATTGAGGTTTTTAGAAAACTGGTTTTCTACAATATTTAAAAAGAATGTTCCAAATGATGATGAGGTTTATGGAGAAACCTTTTTTCTAAGGGATTTAAAAAGAATGTTCTAAATGTCTTGAGGCTTTTGGAGATACCTTTACAAAAAAAAATTGAGGTTTTTGGAAAACACCATTTTGCTAAGAGAGTTAAAAAGAATATTCCAAATGGTTTGAGGATTTTGGAGAGACCTTTCCATTTTTTTGTTGAGGTTTTTAAAAAACTACTTTTCTAAGAGGTTTAAAAAAATGTTTCCAAATGATGATGAGGTTTATGAAGAAACTATTTTCCTACGAACAAAAGCGAGGAATGCAAAATTATTATTTTAAGCAATAATTTGTGATGGAAATACAAAGGATGCAACCTTTGACAAAAGGATGCAACTTGTTGAACCTAGAAATTGATTGATTGATGAAGGTGAGGCAAAGGATGAAACCTTTGATAAAATTATGCAACCTTTTGAACCTAGAAATTGATTGATTGATGAATATGAGGAAAAGGATGCAACCTTTGATAAAATGATTCAATATTTTTAACTTAGTGATTGATTTATTGATGAAGGTAAGACAAATTGTAAAACCTTTGACAAATGGATGTAACCTTTTGAACCTGATGATCGATTTAATTAATGAAGATAAGGCAAAGGGCACAACATTTGATAAAAGGATGCAACCTTTTGAACATTGTAATTTATTGATTGATGAAGGTGAGGCAAAGGGTATAACATTTTGAACCTAGTGATTGATTAATTGATGAAGGTGAGGCAAAGGGTACAAAATTTAACAAAAGGATGTAAATTTTTGAACCTAGCAATTGATTAATTTATGAAGGTGAGGCAAAGGGCACAACCATTGACAAAAGGACATAACTTTTTGAACCTAGTGATTAATATGATTGATGAAGGTGAGGTAAAGGTCATAGTTAGTATGATGAACATCCTGGTAAGTGTTAGCCTTTGAGGATGTACATTAAAGGAAATGCAACCACAATATGTAAAATAAGAAAGCTATGATAAGTATATGATAATGGAAATATAATATGCAAGAAAACTAGATGATAAACTTTTGCAATAACTCAATAATATGGCATTAATAAAAGCTCACAAAAATAGTACAATGTAATATAATGGAGGACTTCAACACTCTACAATTTTTAATGAAGAACTACATTGTACCTACTCACTACTCTCTATCTTGATATAATTCATATCTCTCTTTCATACTCTCAAAGGCCTATATATAGGAAGATATGTTCCTTGGCCTTTAATCTACTTATGACTCGTGTACATGTGGATTGCATGCACATTTACATCATTGCACATTCTAACACTTGTGCACTTATTACATTGCATGAAGTAACTAATTAAACCTTAATCTAAGATAAATTCCTAATCTATAAATATACCCAAGGTGGTACATTTGCATGTACCAAATAATGTAATATACTCTAACACCCCCCTGTATTACATTATTTGGGTATTGAAGACTTTACTCTTCAATATGGGTCTTCGTATTTCAAATATTCTTCAACTTGATCAATTCATTCTTCTTCTTCTTTAGTTTGTAGATGGCCAAGTAGCCCACAATTTTGTTAACCTCTCATATTTTTAATTTTTAATCTCATATTACCTCATCTTCTCTTATGATATATGTGTTCATTTTTTGCAATATGTTCCTTAGAAAATGCATTAGTATTGTTTTGAAATACAATAATATCTTGTGAAGTCTCAATTGAGTCTAGAGTATACATATTTCTATGGATTGATCCAGTAGCTTCTATCTCATTTTTATTTATGATGAGACACATATTAACTCCATTTAAGTATCTGAAATCAACCATCCTTTTGCTCTCCACTAGCTTGGTTACTGAAATAATATTACATGTTAATCTAGGAACATATATCACATTATGTAATAAAAATTTGGAAATGATTTACTAGGTGTTACACACCCATATCCATGTATAAGATGGGTTTTGACATCTACAATTTTCAATGTATAATCATTAGTGATTTTAAGACAATCAAACCATTTTAGATTCCCTATCATGTGATGACTAGCACCTGAATCAATATACCAAATGTTATTTTAAATTTGACTTGTAGAATTGTTTGTTCTAGAAGTAATTTTGCATCTTTGATATGGTATATTGTATGTATCTTGATCTTGAATCCTTTTGTAGTGTGCCTTGTGATAATATGTCCCTTTTGCTAATTTATCCATTATCTTAAGAAATTGTAGTGTATGATCAATCAATAGAATTCTTTTAGTTCTGTAACCAAAAGAACTGAGCACAAAATAGATATAACACAGAGAAAGATAAATTTCCAAAATTGCTTTTCTTTATTGATTTTTGATACAATGTTTACAAATGAATTTTGGATTGCCCCAAGTGTAATGAGGATAATGTTACAATTCTCTCTCTGTATTGATACAATGATTATAATAATGGAACAAGGTTCTTCCAAATATTCATAAGGATGTTTGCTATTCATTCTCTAGCTACAACTCCAAGGGTGAGTGGGATTTTGATATCCAATGTAGGACCACTCCAGCTTCAGTAGCTTTTCCAGAATACTTGTCTCCTAAACACGAAAACCAAATCAGGGTTAGTAGCACCTGCAAATCAAGATACAAATATAATGCTACATAATCCTAACCAAATAAGCATGCAATCATAGAAAATAAAAGCAAATAAAACATAAATCCTTGCAAAAAAATATGTTATTGATCATGATGTTTATCATGATCTTGGTTCTACAAAACTGTGAGCACACGGTGGCGACTGGGAATTCACATATGCATAGTGGTGAAACTGTAGACAAACAATTCTAACTGTGTAACTGTAGATGTGTGATTTTGGTTGAATGGTCAAATACCTTACAATAGGACCTTTGAGCTCAATATCATATTTCTCCTCGATATGCATGTATAATTATAGCTCTATTTTGATAGCCTAGCATGTATCAATGTTCAACTCCCTTAATTTTGTGGGTGCAAGGTGCCTTTATAGGATCCTTATGGTTTTGGATAGAGTGAGAGGTGGCAAGCCTGGACTGCCAAGTGGTAATCTTGGGCTACCAAATGGAGGGGGTAGTTACAATGAGTCACCCAATGTGCCTCACTTAAATGGGGTGATGTGATTGCAAGTGGAGTGATGTGTGGGATTTTTCTCCATGTGAAGGGACAAAGGGGACACGGGTGGATGAGATGTGGTAAGGATGTTGGGTGAGGTGGTTAGGACACATGTATAGTGGGTAGGTAGGGTATCCTAGGCTAATTTTCTAGATTTAATAAATTTGGAAAATAGGATAATGGTGCAAGATTTATATGCCTAAGTCCAAACTTAGGCATATAACTTTATTATGCAGGATTTGAGGTGGGGTGGCAAATGTGGTGTTGTGAGACCAAATTTTGGTGTCTACAGATACTCCTTTTTGTACTGCTTTACGTAAAAACCAATGCAATACAAAAATCAATGACATCTATCTTTATTCGATGGATGAACTCAACTCTTCTCGATGCCCAAGAATGAACAATGATGATGATTGTTTTTTATCAAAATTTTGATTTTGTTTGCTTACCCCCTCAATTGGTGAATGGGGAAAGAATGAATCCCATGAGCCAATTAACTAAATTTGGATGATTAGGAGACGCAATTTGATGTTGATGTGAATGTGATGAAGATGTATGACATTTCAAGTTGATTCCCCAAGTTCAGGATTGATTGCATCTTACAAATTTTCTTTTAATTCTGATAAGGCACAAAATTATGTGGTGAAACCTTCAACTATTTTTGGAGTTCTTTTTCCACGGTGACTTTCATGAATTCCTTTCAAATGTTTGGTTCAAGGAATGAATTGTTCCAGAATTTTTATACTTCAATATTTTTTACTACACCATGATTTGATTTATTTTATGCTTTGACCTAACAAAATGATTAAAGATAAACTCTTGCAATTTGACTTGATTCAAATATTGACCCAGATTTAGGTTTCAATAGATGTAATACCACAGTGATGATGATGAATTAGTGTCCTTATTGCGGTTTGCCCATCCTATCAAATTGCATCGATTGCTAGTCACTGCAACCGCCAGGTTTTCTAGGGTAAACAAATTAATACAAGGTTCACTATTTTTTTTTTGCTTGTGATTTTGATGGTAATAGTTGTTTTAGTGGATTTTTGTTGGAGGTATTTATTTAATTTTTTTTTTTTTTAACCGTAGGTGTGCAGTTCAGTTTGTTTTGAACCGTGGGCCCGTATTTTGCATCATAAACTGTGGGTCTATGGTTTGGCATGCTTTGCAAAATACGGATGCACTTTTTTTACCATAAACTACGGGTTGGCGGTTTTGCACCTCCGTGAAACATGGGTGTACGGTTTTCATCATGAAAAGTGGCTATAAATAGGTTGTCCGGTTATTTTCAATTCATTATTCTCTTTCTAGCTAGAAATTCTTCTCTGGTGCTTTGGGAGATGAGTGAGATGGAGGTCGATGAGGGTAGTGGTGGTGGTGTGGATGTGGGTGTGGGAGGTGGTGGCTCAGTTGGAGCAGAATTTGGCATGCGCTATGCTAAGGCAGGTGTCCTAAACACTTAGTTTAGGGTTTTATTTGTGTTATTGTTTGATTGTTTATTTTATTTTGGTTTTGTTTGTTGTTTTTTTTTTTTTTGTAATCACTAAGAGGGGTTGGAAAAACAATTTTTTTTTTTACTATCATGCATCAAGTAGGTTGAATTTTTTTTTTTTGGAGTTGCTTTGAATTGTGCCATGCTTGTTTGTGATATATAGTTTGCTCTAAAATACAATGTGTTATTTTTTTTATTTTTTTTACTACCATGCATGGGATAGGTTGAAAGTTTTTTTTTTGGAAATGCTTCTAATTGTGATTTTCTTTTTGTGTGTGTGATGAAATGCAGTGTAGTCTAAAATGCTTGTTTGTGTTGTTTTTTTTTTTTTGAAATGCTTCTAATTTTACGTGCTTGTTTTTGTGTGTGTGATGAAATGAAATGTAGTCTAAAATACATGTTTGTGTTGTGTTTTTTTTTAAATGTTTCTAATTGTGACATGTTTGTTTTTATGTGTGTGATGAAATGCAATGTAGTCTAAAATGCATGTTTTTGTTGTGTTTTTTTTTTAGTTTGGAAATGCTTCTAATTGTGACATGCTTGTTTTTGTTTGTGTGATGAAATGCAATGTAGTCTAAAATGCATGTTTGTGTTGTGTTTTTTTTTTTTTTTTTTAATGCTTCTAATTGAGGTGTTTTTTTAAAATGTAATGTAGTTTAAAATGTAATGTTTTTTTTTTGTTTTTTGTTTTTGTTTCTTTTTTATGAACTGATTTTGATTTCTTTATTTGTGTTGTAGGTTAAGCTTCTTACTACTAGACATAGATGGCCTCACACTATTTATAAAGTGTGGAAGGCTCTCATAGTAGATGATTGGAAGTTTATTGAGGTTGTGGGTTTGGATGGGTGTGGGCTGATTGAGACACTCTGAGAAGATGAGGCACTTTTTTCCACAATTATTGAGAGGTGAGACCTAGAAAGGGGTTCTTTTCAGCTCTCAACAAGGGAGCTTACTATTACTTTAGAGTATGTGTACCGCATATTCTAAGTTCCTATCAAGGGTCCACCAACGAGGGTGGGTCACGATAAGAAGGAGGCTCTCATACCCATCTATGGTGAGCTTTTGGATATGGACTATAGTAAGGGAGACATCCCCTACCTTGAATTGTTCAAGGGTAAGAAGCTAGTTGTGGTTCCTACCTTCTTGATATACATTTTGAGCAACATGGTGTTGCCTAATTGTATGGGATCGAGGATCCCATGGAACCATATTCCCATTGTGTTATAGATGATGTTTGACCTGTAGATATTAGCATGGGCTCCCACTCTCTTGTGCCAGTTATAAAATGAGCTTTATAATGTGAAGAGGTAGGAGTGAAAGGGGCTCAACTACATTTTATTGCTTTAGATTTTTGTCTTCAAAGCACATCAGAGTGGGTCATCCTAATGGGCTACCTTGTGCATGTGATCCTCTACTTCCTTGTGATTTTAGATGATGGGTTAGCGAGGAGTCTTCTCCTATGCATCCTTTTATTGAGGTTGTGAATTACAAGGACAACTTTAGTGGCTTGACTAGGGATGGTATTTTCTTGCATCCATGGAGGGGCTTCGCATGGAAGAGGGATACTATAGATCTTCATTGGGTTATACAAAGGAGATGGTTTATGGGCAGCCATACGTGAGAGATGGAGTATATCCAATTCTCGTAGGTTCATAGGTAGTTTGGCTTGGTTCAAGGAGTTATAGATTCTCCTATGATATATAAGCGATGGGATGATGAGCTAGGCATACCTCTAACTCTAAAATTTTAGACTGTGGATGGCATAGGTGATGATGTAGCTATCTAGGTACCTGATGCAAATGATGTAGGAACCACTACAAACTATGATGCTTGGTTTTTAGCTTAGTCTCTTTGGAGATCAAGCTATGAAGTGGATGATGCAGTTAGTGGTGATGATACACATATTGGTGATCAGGCTCCTAGGTGAGCTAAGCATTGTTGGGATAGTGGTGGTAGGAGGTAGTCTACTATAGATATACATCAACCTGAGGTGGGTTTTGGATATGATGGGAGTGATGGGGATGAGGGTGATGGAGGCTAGGGAGATGAGGGATATGGAGGCAAGGGAGATGAGGGTGATGGAGGTGATGGTGGCCAGGGTGAGTAGGATGCCCCTCCTAACCATACAAAGGAGGAGTGGTACATACTCCAAGTAGAGCAAGATAGTCTATATGTGGAGGTTAGTTGGGTGAAGGATGAGTTGGCTTGGTAAGAGGATGACTCGATGTAGGAGCATCCGAGGGTAGCAAAGCAATCGAGCATCAACCAAACTTTTGTTGTTATTTCTTTCTAAGTGGCAAAGTTATTTTCTTGTTTGTTTTCTAAGTGTTGCACAGGGTCGCAAAATCGTGACATGTCACGATTTCGCGACATGTCACGAAATCGTGACCCAAGGCGGAGAAAGCGAAGCCGAGGGACAAAGGGTCACGAAATCGTGACATGTCACGATTTCGTGACATGTCACGAAATCGTGACCCAAGGCGGAAAAGGCAAGGCCGAGGGACAAAGGGTCACAAAATCGTGACATGTCATGATTTCGCGACATGTCACGAAATCACGGCCACTACAGGGAAGCCAAGGCGCGGAAGGCGCAAGGTCGCGAAATCGCGACATGTCACGATTTCGTGACCAAAGCAGGGAAGGCAAGGAACGGAAGCCAAATGGTCATGAAATCGTGACATGTCACGATTTCGTGACCAGAGCAGGAGAACGGAGGCCGACAGACGAAAACGGTGCGATATCGCGATAGGTCACGATATCACGGCCAAAATGGAGGGAAAGGGCTTGGCGGAGAAAATGTCGCGATATCACGACATGTCGCGATATCGTGACGGAAGCTGGAGAGAGAAAGCATAGGAGGGAAATGGTCACGATATCGTGACATGTCGTGATATCGTGACCAAACAGAAAAACACGCACTCCAGCTTTCATAAAGACATCCCTTCGTGCGCGGCAAGTTAGAGGCAGTGAAGCAGCTGTTCCAAAGAAGGATTCCAATGGGCATGTTGGCCACTCATGCAGAGTATCTAGAAGACGCGTTTAAAGCAACTAACAGCAAGCAGCAGATCGAGAAGAAGATTCCGTTGGATATGGCAGCCAGTCGCGCACCTCACCCAGAGTCTCATCAATGCAACTTTCTAGAATTGTTCCAAGTGGCAATGGTAGATCGTGGGAAGTGTAAAAGCACAGAGGATCGGGACCTCAATAAAAACCCATGGATTGTAATGAGTGGGGGTTGGCAAACGACAGTTTGGGCTGTATATTCTTGTAAAATTCTTCCAAAGTATTGAATACAAAATCTTGGGCTCTTGTTTTTTTGGTTTTCTATTTATTGCAAGATCTGTTCTCCACCAAGTGGTATCAGAGCCAGTAGTTCCTGAGCGTGTAGCAGATCACCGAAGGAGAGGCAGTTACACCAGGACCTATGGAAGGGGCTTGGAATCGGGTGAGCAGAATGCCTCCAAGGAGAAATCCTGTTGGTGGGAGAGGCATGGCAGCGACAGAAGATGTTCGAGCTTTGCAACGGCAAATGCAAGCTCTGCAAGAAGAAATGCACAGAATATTGGAGCCAAGAAGAGATGAAGGTAGTGAAGAGGAAGATGATGAAGAAGAAGACCAACCTGAGGAAGAAGAAGAAGCAGTAGATCCTGCTCAGGCCAGACTATACAAAGCCATATCCCAGATTGGGAAGAGGCCAAAGATGGAGGTTTCCACATATTTTGGGAACCTTGAGCCAGAGGAATTGATCGACTGGATCAATGATCTAGAAGAGTACTTTGAGTACGAAGAGGTTGAGGACCCTGATAGGGTCAGATTCGCAAAGACCAAACTGAAAGGTCATGCCAGCATTTGGTGGAAAGGAGTGTAGTTCGAGCGAAATAAAAGAGGGAAAGAGAGAATAACTAAGTGGGAACGGATGGCAGAAAAGCTAAAGAGGCAGTTCATCCCCGGTGATTATGAGTTAGACCTGCTAAAGAAAATGCAAGGATTGAGGCAATCAAGCAAGTCTGTGAAAGAATACACAGAAGAGTTTCATAAAATAATGATTAGAACAGGCCACTCAGAGGCCAACAAGGAGAAGGTATCCCGTTACATTAATGGGTTACGAGCAAGCATTCAGGAGGAACTAAGTCTAGTCCGGATGACCACCATAGAGGACGCCTACCAATTTGCTTTAAAGGTTGAAGAGAAGCTCAATAGGAGGTTTGAAAACAAGCAAAGAGGAAGAGGTCATGGCGAAAGGACCGACGGAAGGAACAATGGAAGAAGGAATGAAGAATCTCAAAAAAATGGAGAAAGTAGCAGTAATCAAGAACAAAGGAGGGAAAATGCAGACCGCCCCCGTAATCAAAATAATGGTTACCGAGGGGGAAGAGGCCGAGCTGGACGAGGTCAAGGAAGAGGAAGATTTCGAGGGACTTGCTTCCAGTGTGGTGAAGAGGGACATCACCAATATGAGTGCCCACAGCAGTGAGAAAGAAATAATCACAGGCCAAAAGGAAATGCCAGAGTAGCAGTCGTGGATGAAGATGCTGGGTCTGAGCATTCAGAAGAAGCTAAGAGAGGAGAAGTAATGATTGCAAGGAGAGTCCTGCTGAATGAAGAGGGAGCTACAGATCAGAGGAAAAGCTTATTTTGCACAAGGTGTAAATGCGTGGGTAAGATTTGCAACATTATCATTGACAACGGTAGCACAGATAACCTAGTTTCAGAGGGAATGGTTACAAAGCTACAACTGGAGAGAAAGAAACACCCGCATCCATATCGGATCACGTGGTTGCAGAAAGACCATAAGGTTTTGGTCAATGAACAATGCCTAGTAAAATTTAGCATTGGAAATTACCATGATGAGGTTCTATGCGACATTCTGCCCATGGATGCGTGCCATTTGCTGCTGGGAAGGCCATGGTAGTTTGATAGGTGTGCGGTTCATGATGGCCGAGCCAACACCTATTTCATGACCAAGAATGGAATGCGTCATAAGTTGAAGCCCCTGAAGGAGGTGGAAGAAAAGGTATGTGGCAGTGCAAGAATTTGCTTGGTTGATGAAAGAAAATTTTTAGATGATTTGAAGCATGAGCATATGTGTTATGCATTAGTTCCTAGAGTCAAGGATACAGAATGCAAAGATGCACCAGTAGAAGTCCAAGAGCTATTGAAGGAATTTCTAGATATCATATCTGATAATGTGCCTGAGGGTTTACCCCCAATAAGAAAAATCAGTCACCATATTGATTTGGTGCCAGGGTCAAGCTTGCCCAATAAGGCTGCACATAGAATGACACCTGTAGAAACTAAAGAACTAAACAGGTAGGTCCAGGAGTTGCTGGAGAAGGGATTGATTAGGGAGAGTCTTAGCCCGTGTGTAGTACCTGTAGTACTAGCACCCAAGAAGGATGGAGAGTGGAGAATGTGCACAGACTCTCGAGCCATCAACAAGATCACAATAAAATATAGATTTCCACTGCCAAGGATGGATGACATAATGGACTGTTTGAGTGGAGCCAAGTACTTCACCAAAATTGACCTCAAGAGTGGTTACCACCAGATCCATGTCAGGGAAGGAGATGAGTGGAAGACAACCTTCAAGACAAGAGAGGGCTTGTATGAGTGGTTGGTCATGCCATTTGGGCTGTCCAATGCACCAAGTACCTTCATGCGGCTGATGAATGAGGTACTAAAGGAGTTTCTGGGAAAGTTTGTCATTGTTTATTTAGATGATATATTAATATTCAGTAGAACCCTGGAGGAACACCTGATGCACATCAGGAGGGTTTTTGAAAATCTGTGGGAGGAGCAGTTATTAATAAATCTAAAAAAGTGTAATTTTGTCAAGAAAGAGTTAGTATACCTGGGATTTGTAATCTCAGTAGAAGGTCTGAAAATGGACCCAGAGAAGGTGAGGGCTATCATAGAATGGCCTACCCCAAGAAGCACAATAGAGGTAAGATCATTTCATGGTCTAGCTAGCTTTTATAGGAAGTTTATAAGAAACTTCAGCAACATTTGTGCACCCCTCACAGAAACAATGAGAGGGGATAAGAAAGAGTTCAAGTGGACCTTAGGGGCTGAAAGGAGCTTTGATGCATTAAAGAAAAAGGTCACAGAATAGCCTATTTTGGCACTTCCAGACTTTAACAAAGTATTTCAGGTCGACTGTGATGCCAGTGGCAGTGCAATAGGGGCTGTACTGAGCCAAGAAGGCAGACCTGTAGCTTATTTCAGTGAAAAGCTCAATGATGCTCAAAAAAAGTATTCAGTTTATGACCAAGAATTTTATGCTATAGTTCAGGCTCTGAAGAAGTGGAGGCATTACTTGTTGCCAAAATAGTTTGTTCTATTTACTGATCATCAGGCATTGCAGTACATCAACAGCCAGACAAAACTGAATCAGCGGCACATGAAATGGGTTGAGTTTCTCCAAAGCTATACCTTTGTGTTAAAGCACAGGAGCGGGAAATCAAATAGAGTTGTAGATGCTTTAAGTAGAAGGCAGAATCTGCTGATTGAAATGACAGTGGAGGTAGTAGGATTCGAAGAACTAAAGGGTCTTTATCCTGAAGATCCTGATTTTGCAGCAGCCTGGACGGCTTGCTTGACACCTATGACTGTGGACAGGACAAAATGGTTAGATTTCCTAATCCAAGACGGAATGTTGTTCAAGGGAAGTAAATTATGCATTCCAAGGAGTTCCATGCGGGAGAACTTAATCAAGGAAAAGCACAGCGGGGGACTGGTTGGGCATTTTGGTCGGGATAAGACCATTGCCCTGGTGAATGAAAATTACTACTGGCCGCAACTTCAGCAAGATGTGAGAAAGTTTGTGCAAAGTTGCAGAATATGCCAGATGGCAAAAGGCGTAAGGCAAAACACAGGATTATACCAGCCATTACCTGTACCTGAGAGGCCATGGGAGGACATAAGCATGGATTTTATTCTTGGATTGCCGAGAACACAGAGGGGAAATGACTCGTATTTGTGGTGGTTGACCGATTCTCCAAAATGGCACATTTTATTCCCTGCCAGAAGACAAGTGATGCAGTTCACATTGCAGGGTTATTTTTCAAGGAAGTGGTATGACTTCACGGTCTACCAAGAAGCATAGTTTTTGACAGAGATACAAAGTTTGTTGGGTATTTCTGGAGAACATTGTGGAAGAAGCTAAAGACAGATCTGAAGTTCAGTTCTGCATACCACCCACAAACTGATGGATAGACAGAGGTGGTAAATAGAAGTCTGGGTAATTTGCTAAGATGCTTGATAGCAGATAAACCCAAGGGATGGGATTTAGTTTTGTCACAGGCAGAATTTGCATACAACAATTCTGTCAATAAGAGTACAAACAAATCTCCATTCCAAATCATATATGGAAATAGTTGGAGAAATGTTTCGTAGCTGAGAAAATTAGATAAAGGAGAAAAGTGCAGTGCAAAGGCTGAGGAATTCATGAAACAGATGAAAAGCCTGCATGAAGATGTGAAGAAACAAATTACAAAAATGAATACTAAGTATAAAGCAAGAGCAGACCAAAAGTGGCGGTTCAAAGAGTTCGAAGTGGGGGATGAAGTCATGGTCCATCTCAGAAAAGAAATATTTCCAGCCAAAACTTATAACAAGTTGAAGATGAAGAAGTTTGGGCCATGCAGAATACTGGAAAAACGGGATTCAGGCAATGCATATGAAGTGGAATTGCCAAGTGGGCTTGACATTTCACCTATTTTTAACATATCTGATTTAGTGGAATACCATGAAGGAGATAGTACAAAGGCACCAAGCACAGAATTGTGGAGCATTCCAGCATCTAGCCCAACCAAAGAAGAGATAGAGGAAATATTAGATACTCGTGAAGGCAGAAGCACAAGGAACAAACAATATTCTGAGTATTTGATCAAGTGGAAGGGCAGACCTATAGAAGATGCAACTTGGTTATCAAAAATAGAGGTTGACCGCCTGGGTCTTCCTCCCAAAGATCAGAAGTGAGGATCACTTCTCAATCCACCTCGGGTGTCTGATGTAGGAGCATCCGAGGGCAGCAAAGCAATCGAGCATCAACCAAACTTTTGTTGTTATTTCTTTCTAAGTGGCAAAGTTATTTTCTTGTTTGTTTTCTAAGTGTTGCACAGGGTCACGAAATCACGACATGTCACGATTTTGCGACCCAAGGCGAAGAAAGCGAAGCCGAGGGACAAAGGGTCACGAAATCATGACATGTCACGAAATCGTGACCCAAGGCGAAAAAGGCAAGGCCGAGGGACAAAGGGTCACGAAATCGTGACATGTCACGATTTCGCGACATGTCACGATTTCGCGACATGTCACGAAATCGCGGCCACTACAGGGAAGCCAAGGCGCGGAAGGCACAAGGTCACGAAATCGCGACGTGTCACGATTTCGTGACCAAAGCAGGGAAGGCGAGGAACGAAAGCCAAATGGTCATGAAATCGCGACATGTCACGATTTCGTGACCAGAGCAAGAGAACGGAGGCCGACAGATAAAAATGATGCGATATCACGATAGGTCGCGATATCACGGCCAAAACAGAGGGAAAGGGCTTGGCGAAGAAAATGTCACGATATCGCGATATCGTGACGAAAGCTGGAGAGAGAAAGCATAGGAGGGAAATGGTCGCGATATCGCGACATGTCACGATATCGTGACCAAATAGAAAAACATGCACTCCAGCTTTCATAAAGACATCCCTTCGTGTGCGACAAGTTAGAGGCAGTGAAGCAGCTGTTCCAAAGAAGGATTCCAACGGGCATGTTGGCCACTCACGTAGAGTATCTGGAAGACGTGTTTAAAGCAACTAATAGCAAGCAGCAGATCGAGAAGAAGATTTCATTGGATATGGCAGCCAGTCGCGCACCTCACCCAGAGTCTCATCAATGCAACTTTCTAGAATTGTTCCAAGTGGCAATGGTAGATCGTGGGAAGTGTAAAAGCACAGAGGATCGAGACCTCAATAAAAACCCATGGATTGTAATGAGTGGGGGTTGGCAAATGGCAGTTTGGTTGTATATTCTTGTAAAATTCTTCCAAAGTATTGAATACAAAATCTTGGGCTCTTGTTTTTCTGGTTTTCTGTTTATTGCAAGATTTGTTCTCCACCAATGAGGTGATCCATCTACAGGGTGAGGTGGATGGTCTACATGGCATGCCAAGTGTGGATGCTATTGTGACCCGAGATATAGATATCATGAGGTTTCAGGGTGAGGTGACTCACTTGCAGGGTGAGTTAGATAGGGCATAGCATACACCAGTTGAGCATGATGTTGTTGCTACCATTGCTTCCCTTAGGGCACAATTATCTCAGTAAGTGGCTCACTAGGGAGTTGACTTGAAGACTATCCATAGGTAGGGTGATTATGGTGTGATTTTGGAGAGTGTATTGCATGAGTGCACGATCCCTCTTCCCATTCCTTCTTCATCATCAGTTGTGGGTTCTAGCAGGCAGACTGAGTCGAGTGTTAGGAATCATCGATAATATAACTCTCATGGTGCTCCATCAGTGTAGGGACATTGTAGGGATCACAGTGGTGTTAGCTAGTAGCACCTTATTACCTCTTTTTTATATTTTGTGTTTTTCTTATGAGCCTTAGTGCTCTGATGTATGCATCCTATGGGTATTTTGTACTATGCGATTCATATATATATATATATATACATGGTTTTTATTATGTTTTGTGTTGTATGCTTTTATTTATTTATGTATGCATATGGAATGATGTTTAATGTCTATGCTCTAATTATGATTTGGTATTCTAGACTTAGCTTGATCACCTTTATTTTTATTTCTTAATCAGGGGCATAGATAGATAGTATGTTATGGATATTATGATGTGTAATATTACGAATGATATGGCACGATCCAATGGATTTTATAGGATATTTTTACAAAGACTTAGACAGTCTAGTGATTTAAACAAACTCATCTATGTATTTTACATATCTTCTTTATGCAAGGGTTATCCTAGCATTTTCAAATTTCTCAAGGACCAACTTTGTGTATAATGATCGTTCATTTTCCATTATGAGCTAGGTCAAACTAATCATTTGTAACTTTTTCCAAAAAGCTAGCTCATCTGAGAGCGGCCTTGAGTCTATACAAAAGAAGGTCGCTAATATAACAAATTGGTGTCATGCGTAAGGATACCTCATTTCCAGGTGGGATTCATTCAACCCATTGTTGTAATGAGGATCACACCATGGTTTTTGAGACACTAAGAGTTCTAGGGATTCAAGCTCCTTCTCTTCTTTTATTGCTTTGTATTTTGGGGATTTGATGATTTGTTTTTTTGAGTTTGCTCATTTTTGCAATGGAGCAACATGCATTTTTATTACTTTTTTGGGAACATTCTCATTTTGGGAGAGAGCAGGGGGAATTGTATTGCTTTGGGATGCTTTTCAGGATACTTGCTCATTTTAAGTAAGAGCAAGGGACTTTTTTTTTGGATACTTGCTTGATTTGAGGAAGAGCAAGCAATTTTTTTTTCTTGGGATGAAGGAGGAGCTTGTCCTTTTGCCAACTCTATAGTACTCTAGACCATGCACATAATTGGATGAGTAGGGAAAACCTTTCACTTGTGGCAATAACCACTTTTGACTTCATTATTACCAAGGCTCACAATGTTTTATTATGTGTTTGATTGTATTTGACTCGAGAGAAGTCTGATTGACCAGGAATGACCTGTTGCATTTAGAAATTGCTCAATTTTGAATCAAGTTTGTTTAAAATACTAGGATTGACTGAGTGATTGAAAATATTAGGAAGTTGCTTAGTGGTTGATGTGGTGCATGACTTGGGATACTTTCGATACTATATTTTAAAAATTAAAAGATACATAGAAAATAGTTAGTGGTTGTGTAATTGTTATTGCTAGCAATTACACAATATCTACCCTACTTTATGTGAGTCCTTTAATTAAGAAAAGATATTATGAAATTTATGCATTATTATGATTTTGGATTTCCAAGCTATGTTGGATGCCCCTGATTAAGGCAACAAGACATGGTTGACCAACAGTCATCCAATTGAACCAAATTATCCAATGTAATGAATGTTATGAACAAAATACCTATATGGATGCATGGATGGATTTATGAGATGTAAATGAAATGTTTTTGATATTTTTGCTTCTTTATTTTTATTTTTTTTTAGCCATGTATATGTACATATATGCAAACTACATTATGCATAAAATACCTTTATATGTATTATGTTCAATGGTTCAGGTTCCAATACTCCTTCCAAGTTGGCAAGTCTATACGTT
Organism: Wollemia nobilis; assembly: GCA_028583015.1. NCBI lineage: Eukaryota > Viridiplantae > Streptophyta > Pinopsida > Araucariales > Araucariaceae > Wollemia > Wollemia nobilis. The sequence goes on along the minus strand of JAQPPZ010016059.1, from coordinate 5,010,882 downwards.
CCTAGACTCAAATTTTGTTTGACAATGTATGGACCTAACCAATTAGCCATGAATTTATCTCTCAAGTGCAACAATGCATTGGTATTTGTAGACACCTAAAATGCATCATGTCGATGGTGACTACTCATATGGGACATGCTACAAGACCATATGGAAGATCTTGGATAAAATCCAAGATAGAGCAGTGTTTTTAACCACACAATTTGGGCTCCTTGGCCTAATTAGTTTGAACCGCAAATGAGACCTGTGGCCTACAGTACAAACCGTAGCTAAGACCTATGGTCTACAATATAGGCTACAGCTGTCACCTACGGTCTAAACTAAAGTTCAGTTGGCCCTCATCCAAGACAAATCGGTTTGAACAACCATTTGTTCTAGAGGAATGCAGTTAAAGGATAGAAGCTTCTAATCCAACTGTCCTAACCACCACTTTTTTATCTTGGCTTTTCCATGAAGCCACCGCTGGCCCTTGGGTAATCCTATAAGTATCCCTTTGAATTAGGGTAAATATATAGTGCATTTTGATAGCGAAGCCCTATCGGATTATAGACTCATTTGAGCACATTGAGAGAGCCTAGTTGCCATTCACTTGCCAATTCACCAAGCATCATGTAAATTTGTGCCATGGATGCCCTAAGGAGCTAGAATGCCACTAAAAACTAATTTGGAAAAATGGAGGCCCAATTATGGAATTCAACTGTCAATCCAGTTAGAGGAAATCAAGGCGACCCTTGATCATCAATTGGAAAAGGAGGATCAAGTCCACAACCTTGGATTTGGAGGGCAAAGCCATTAAATTTCTCACCATGGCTGACAACCGTGGTGTATAGTGCAGACCACTCATCTGAGCTATGGTTTGCAAATGATGATAGATCTCCTTACTATTTATTTTATAGTATGTTTCATTAGACTAGATTAAGCATTTTAGTAGTTTTTTTAGTATTTTAGAGACTCTAACTAACCAAATTATGGATTTCATTAGGTTTACTTCATTATGGCAAGTAGGACATAATTAGCTTAATTTCATGTTATAATGCTTCATTTCATGCAATTAATCCACTAGATTGATAGTTGTACTTATTGTTTATATGTTTTAAGCAATATTTATGAGTTTTGTATAAGTTTAACATGATTTATTCATTTTCTTGATTTCATTAGTGTTATGGCATTTTCATGTTTAAATACTCTAAAGGGCCTCATCATGAGAGGCTGCGTATGCGATTAATGTTTTTTTGTTGTTTCTTGACCGTAGGAAAGCAGATTCGAAGGAGATTCAATCATCTAATTCCTTCCTCAACACGAAGAAGAGGGTCAACTCCACCCTAGAGTAGTTTGTGTCACCCCAAATGGCTTGAAACTCACATTCACCCTTGAGAGGGATTTCATATGCTTTTCCTACTATAATAAGAGTATCAAAATGGTATCCCTAAGAGGGATGTATTTGTAATCAAAATTGGCTTCTTTAATGGAATAAAAGTGTTCTTCTTTCCCATTTGTTTTTAGTTTTGCAATGCATGCTTTTGTATCTCTTATATCATTTACACAATAGAAATCATAGGTGTGAGGCCATTTTTGTGGTCATAGAAGGTTATCACAGTGGAACTCCACAATTCATGCCCTTGATTTTTGAATTTTTGTGTTTCCTTATATCAGGTGCAAACCGCAGCTTACAACTGTAATCTCATTGTTGGCCCATGGATGCAAAACACGGTCTGAAATAGCAACCGTGCCATAGATCTACGATTTATAGTAGATACAATAGACAACATGAGTTAAAAGCTAGATCAAATGAGGACCTGATGTTGGCCCTTCTAACACTCTCTGTATCTGTCATTTGATTCTATGTTTTTCTAGAACAAAAAAATTGAAACCTAAATAGACTAAGGATAAAATTAATATGAGAATTAATTAGGTCCTTAGGGTTTCCTTTTTTGAGATTTGGCTAGGCACTGCTCGAAACAACGGATCTCTGAATGCAATATGCCCTAGAATCCAATGTGCTAGAGTATTTCATGTGGTGGTTTTGCATGCTTGAGGCATAATCAAAGGCTATTATTCATCATAAACTTACATTGTCAAAAGGTCATGTAGGATGTAGCATGCATGTTTCCTAAATATCAAATGTTATTTTCATGCATATCATGTAGGAAATTATCATGTGAGTGTTATATTATGCATATTTCCTTTTATGCAATTTAAAAATAACTGCACACACCACATTCCAAAGTAAATGCTAGTGAGTTGGAAGTCACATCCAACCACTAGTAGGGTTTCAATGACAGTGGAGGTGATTTTCATACATTGGCCCAAATCCTACGTACCCTTGGATAATAGACCAATACCGGATCCAAGAACCTTTCATACCCTTGAAAATTTGCATGTATTCTCTTCGAAGGGTATAACACTAACTGTGGAAATGGGTGAGGATCTGGGAGGACCTATGCTCCCTGACCGTGTGTGGGCTTCATTACCACACATTATAGGTTGTATTATGCAACTTGGAGTTCATAGCCAAGTTGTTGAGCTATGAGTATACAGGTGAAAGCCAATTAAACTGAGATTATCATCCAATAAACTTTCAAACATGATAAGAGTTTCTAATACTGATACAAAAATTGAAAACACATCAAACAGTTTAGGGCTAATTTTAAATTTTAAAAGAGATAATCACCATTGTATACCTTGTTTGCATAATAAAAGATAAATTTAGACACTAGGTGCACCATGGTGAAGACACGGGGAGGTTGGTAGAGGCTTAATATTGATGCCAATGACCAAGCCCCACCAAATTCACAACAAAATATGTCAAACCCTCATCCACATGCACTTCTCGAACATCATTTGGTGAGCATCAGAGAAGACAATTCGACATGAGGGGACACTATTGAGTGTACCTCTGATAGAGGATATTTTATACACTCTTCTAGATGTAGGATAGAGCATAGAGCCTCTCAACATGAGGGTGCTCCACTCAGAGGCTATTACCAAGATTGTAGTGCATGTGCATCCATAGGATCAGTCAATGAGTATGTCATATAGGGGGCCAAGTTGGTACCCCTATGTACTAAGTCTACATGAGGCTCCATACCTCCAAATTCATAGTATAGAAGAGATCAAGATCCGCCCATTCAGGGGCATGCTTACAGGCTCACTTTTGAGCATAGGTCTATTCACACTCCCACACATAGTGAACCTTTCAATATCACTATCGACATATCAAAGGTGGGAGCCAATGGTACACCACCGCATGAGCTATGGTGATACAAATAGTTTGATGGTTTATGTGGCTTCCTCAAGCAGTTAGGCTATAAGCCTTCAGCTCCACCCACTCATGATCTGAGTGAGTGTAGAGGGATCATTATTAATACCACTAGAGAACATGGGAATGCTTCCAAGAACCCTCATGGTTGGCATCCACCATCTGTGCATGGTGGCACACATTATAGGACTCAGCTCAACGTCAATACCATCTTCATGGACAAAGGTAAAAGCATAGCAAATCTACAATATGGGTACAAAAACCATAACACAAAGCACATAAACCAGATGCCTCTTACAACCAATCACATTGATAGATATCATATACTGGTATCTGAGCAGATATGACAACTCCTTCAAGATCAATTGGAGGATGCATGTGCAGAGAGGCAGCATATTGAAGATGAGAATATTTAGTCACAAAGGCTCATTAGACAAAGATTATATGAGCAATGTATGCATGATGAATGCATCCTTGCCCAAAAATATCATGTAGAATAAGAGGATAGGCTAATCAGGGTTGGTTTATTCACTCATGCTGAGCATGGAGAGCACATTCATAGGAGGGATTTTTCACGAGGTGACATACATCAAGAGTGCAAAGATTCTCACACTCATGTTAGTTCCCAGAAGAGAGAATGACCACTACCATTTGAAGATCATAAGCAAAGACAATATGAGGAATAAGAGGGAGACGGAGCCAATCATGGATATCCTAAAAGCTCCCACATTGAGGAGGAGGAAGAGAAATATCCTCCACCTCGATAGAGGAAGAATGTACCTCTAAGACCACCCTCACATCAACTTAGGGAGGAGGACTTTCTATATTCATAGGCCTATAAGGCCTTAGTAGAGAAAGTGAAAGTAATCGAGAGGTAAGGCATGACTTTTCAAAAGTCGACATTGAGCAAGATTCATAATGAGCCTTTGGACTCCTCGGTGCCTACTCCAGCATATCTTGAGCATTTTGACATAGCCATGCTAGATAAATTCAAAGGTGATGAAGAAGCACAAGAGCATGTCACAATATTTTTGGATGTATACTTCTAGATTGCAAGCAACAATGCCTTAATTTTGCGTACATTCATCATAACCCTCTCAGGCCCAGCCCAGGAGTGGTTTAATCAACTGAAGAAGCACAATATCACCAATTTTGAGCAACTGGTTGATGCCTTTTTGGAACACTTTTCTTTTGGCATCAGGAAGCAAGCTAACCTTTTTGATCTGGTTGTGCTCGCTCAGTGTGATGATGAACCAATCCTAGAGTATGAAAAGAGGTGGAGGAGATTAATGGTAAAGTTGCCATTTCCAATTCTTGCTACAGAATTGACCTAGATGTTCATGAAGAGTTGTGCCAAGCACATCTAATTATTGTTACAACTACAATAGTACCAAAAATTCGAGGAAGATTTGGTGCAATCCAAAGTATCGAGGATATTAAGTTACAATGGAGTAACTTGAAGCTCAAGAATAGGAAGGAGGGGCACAAGAAGAGCTCCATGAAACATCAGGGCAAGTAGGCCCATGTCAATCAGGTGAGGTTAAACCTCTAAGGAGAGGATAAGGGGAAACAAAAGTAGAATTATCAATCCCAACCTCCTACACAATATGAGTAGTGCAAGAATAATTACAAGGACAAAAATAAGGAGCAACACCTACCTCGCTAGTTCACACCTTTGATGGAATCATTGACATCAATATTCCATCAATTGTATGAGGCTAAGGCAATTAGGTTGCCCGAGATTAAGCTAGTTGATCCTAACCAACCCAAGCCTAAGGGGTATCAAGATGATCTATTTTGCATCTTCCATCGCACAAAGGGCCATGACATCAAAGTGTGTTGATCCTTCGAACATATTGTGCAAAATATGATCAATAAATGTGAGCTTATAGTGATGAATAATATATTGGCACACGATAACCAAAACATGGGGATTTAGAAAAATTCATTACCAAACCATGAGGCACCACGTAACAACGTTGGCCACATAAACCAAGTGTGCATCGAACCACCTATCCAGGGGTTCGTAGGTATGGTTAATTTTATTACCAGACATGGGAGGTATGAGTAGCAAAATCAACCTTGTGCTCCCATCAAGATACAAGCTACGTTGAATCAATGGCTAGTTCAAAATATTCTAGGCCCACCAACTAGACCGATGGTGACCATACAAAGCATGTTGGTTCAAAGCTTGCAGACAATGCCTACAAAATTATCTATTTATGAGCTGATACAACTGTCCCCTAAGCATAGGGAGACTCTCATGGATATTTTAAGGTTCATAGAGGTGCAGTCCTAAGATGCTCAAGCATTCACCAATTTTGTGGGACACATACAAAAGTGTCAAGAACCTATGATCAAATTCTATGATCATGAAATTAGGACGGTTCCTACATATACGACTGACCCACCATTACATATCATCACATGTGTTAATCACATGCTATTCAAGAGGGTATTGATCAACACCGGTTCATCGATCAATATTATAATGACCAAGGCATTGAGTCATTTAAAGCTTCCCAAGTCACATATTGTACCCAATGCATTCACATTAAGAGCATTTAATGACGTGCTATGCTCGATGGTTGGCACAATAATCCTACCTATTCAGGTGGGCCTAAAGACCATCCTCATGATGTGTCATGTGATCGAAGGCACCATGCAATATAACATCCTTCTTGGAAGGCTTTGGATTCAAGAAATGTGTTGTGTTCCCTCCATACTACATCAATGTGTAAAATACATCCATGAGGGACAGGTTCATGTGGTGTCATCAGATGAAGAGCCCTTAAAATTTGTGAACCTAGCTGATTTGTCAGGGGATTTTATACTCCCATAAATGCACCTAGATGTTCGATCAATATCACCAATTAAGAATCTAGGAAGCAAAAAAAAATTGTGTGCTCAACCATCGACATCTGTATCACTCAGATCCAACCACACTACAACAACGTATTTGAAACTGACTGCATCAGCAATGCTTCAGGATGAAAGGAAGATAAAGGTGAAAATAGGTGAAAATAAAAATAAGCAAATGCATGAACTCGTCACCAAAGAGGCTCCCACTCCCATAGAAGTAGAAGAAGCCCAGTACAAAGTTAAGGAGGTACCTAAACTTGCCTTGCCTACATCATAAGTAGGGTCATCCGCATCATGGGTGACTATACATCTGGCCAACATAGGGTTAGGTGAATATATTATGTAGAATGTCACCTTTGGACCAATTCTAGAGACTGCACAAGAAATGGGTCGACCGCATGCTCATCGTTTTCCGATTGGATCAATAGTGCCATTGGGAGAGCCACCCAATCAAATGAACTTCATATATGCTGGGCTGGATCAGCTTCCTACTCAAACACCCATGGATGAAGATGATGACGAATAGTTTGTAGTGAATGTTCGCTACCTATCTAACCCTGAGTATTCCATGTGCATTTTTGAATTATATCATTGGCATGGATATGGCCTTGGTCTTTTTGAGCAATGACGTAAGACTCCACTTGATCCGCATTATCATTTGGCAACTAATAGGTTTAGGCTAGGGTTGCAAATATAAGGACAGGATGATTTGCTTACCACATATTTAGATCGCCTATACCTTAGTCTAGGGGACGATGTGGATTTCAATCCATATCACCCTAATTCTTCTAAATTCTAGAGGGATAATCAGATGGTGTCTTACGTCACCATAACACCACCCGAAATGTATAATGAGAATATCTTGGTGGACAATGAGTCTTCACCCGAAAATCATTCGGGGGATGAGGATGAGTTGGTTTATGAGGTAGTATCATATTTATGATACTTATAACCGATTTTCTCTGATAACAATGATGGTGATTAGAAAATAGCCTATATGGGGCCATATTTTCCATAATGTCTTATTCCAATGGGGGAAAATGAAGTATTGTATTATGATAGCGATGAAGAAGATGAGACAGATAGAGCCTACCGAGGACCTCCCTACTTATGCTATCATAATGTATTGTATATGGTTGAGGACATGCACAAAGAGATCAATCTGAATCCTCGCATCAGGGGAAGATCATCGAACGTCGATGTGATCTATCACATGGAGTTTTCCAAACTTCCTATGTACATGTATCTCATTAAGCTAAATGATCCAATATTGTAATTAGTGCATAGAGAGGACCCAGTCATTCGTAGCCCATATAGAGAGGACCCATTTGTGCCTGTGTCGATGGAGTTAGATCTTGGGTATGGGAGCTACATTGATGATTTAGATGTTTTCTATGTGGTACTGGAGATCAATTCAAATTCCATCAATATGGTCTCCATTTATTTGACCACTCCACTTTGTAATCTAGTTGATCCATCCAAATCATTGCATTTAAATGTAGATGCTATTGATTGGGATCATGTTGACTCACCTGTTGAACCTGAATATTTCTTCCCTAATGAAGAAATATTGTAACCATTTCATTTTGCACTAGTATGTGCTTATGATATCTATCATGCTAAGGATGCTTCCAATGCAGAACATATAAACCCAGCAGATGACATCCATTTGATCCCTACACCTCATCAGCTTGAGGAGGGATCACACATGTTAGTAGAGAAAACATTTGATGTGGATATCAATAATGATCCCACCAATCCAAGGAAGGTGAAATTTGGAGATATTCTCACTCTCGATGAGCATGCCACCCTCATCCCTCTACTAAAAGAGAGACAATATTTTCTCTTGGACTTACAAAGATATGCCAGGTCTAGACCCAAAATTGGTTACCCATAAACTTTCGCTAGACATGTCAAAGAAGCCAATCAAGCAGAAGCTTAGAAAGATGCATCCAATAGTAGCCTTAATGGTGAAGGACAAATTGCAAAAGTTGTTGGATGTAGAGTTTGCAATCTCCATCGACTATCCAAAATGGGTATCCAATATGGTACATGTAGGAAAACCTGATGGATAGATCCATATTTGTACAGATTTTAGAGACTTGATTAAGGCAACACCAAAGGATTCATTTCCATTTCTAAATATTGATGCTCTTGTAGACGCAACTAAATGTCATGAGATGCTCTCCCTGATGGACAATTTTTTTGGATACAATCAAATTCGGATTAAGCCCGAAGACCAACATAAAACCATGTTTATAATGCCATGGGGGACATTCTGCTATAAATTTATGCCATTTGGCCTTAAAAATACTGGTGACACATATCAGCATGCCATGACATATATATTTCATGACTATATGCATAAAATATTAGAATATTATATTTATGACTTGTTGGAGAAGTCATTACTGCATTCTAAGCATGCAAAGGTCTTAAGGAAGGTCTTTGATCGCATGATAGAGCACAATGTCAGGTCTTTGTGTAACTCCATACAGTCGTCGCCATGAACATTAAAAGATTAAACATCTTTGGCAACTCCTTACTCATTGTCAACCAAGTTAAGGGACTCTTTCAATACCTCTTTCATAATTTACATATTTGGCTAAATTAGAATGGTATGACATCGAGGTAATCCCTCATTCATCAAATAGGTTCATAGACACCATGGCATCTTTGGTATCCTCAATCCCTCATAATCCATCTATCAATTTTACTACCATTCATGTTAAAATACTCTTGCATCCTACAACAAAGTGCGAAGCCCAAGGTTATGCATAAGGGGTCAGCTCCAAAATGTATTTGTAAAAATTTTGTGAATTAGTTTCAAAATCCATGTGAATAGTATCGAAACGCATGTAGAAGGTTAACTATTATTAGGGGTAATGTTAGAAATTTAAACTTAAAATGGTCAAATATTATAAAATTTGTGCGAATCGACCCCCTCCAAAAAAATTGCACCCAAAATTTTTTGGTTAATGGGCCTTGGTCAAGGGTCCCAAATATTAGCCAATTCCAAATTTCAAAAATCCTAATTTTAGCCAATTGGCTAAAAATAGCCACTATGCATAACCCTAGCGAAACCTTTGATAATAAATAGTCAATCAACATGATTACCGTGGAACCAAAAGTTGAATGGTTCTGTAGAGCTGAATACTTTCTAAAGAAGGCAAACTGGGGGTCATTAACCTCTTAGAGTCCGATGGGGATTGGTACTACCATTCATGATAAGGTTGTTTCCAAGTCTACATTTGCACATATAGATACGCATGGGGAGCAAGTCATCTTGGCAGTCAATGTTAAGACTTACCAGATCTGGATGTCACAAATCCAAGACTTCTTAAAACTTGGGTTGATCCCAGAGGAATTGTCACGTGATGCAAAATGCACATTCAAGTAGAGAGTGACTAAATATGTCTTTCTAGGATATATTCTGTATCAAAGAGGCTACGATGGAGTTCTCCTTCATTTTCTAGAGCCCCAAGAGGTATCTTGGGTGATTTCACAAGCTCATGATGGTATGTGCAATGGCCATTTTAGCGACATGGCCATCATCAAGTGCATCCTTCAAATGGGTTACTATTGGCCCACTATGGAGGAGTGCAATGTGTATGTCAAGAAATACATCAAATTTCAGCATCATGCTAATATTACACACTTGCCATTATAGGCCTTACAGCCCATTCAAGTGGCTTGGCCATTTGCTCAGTGGGGATTAGATCTTATCAGTAAGATCTCTCCTCCATCATCAGGCTAAAATACTTTTATTAGTATGGCTACTGATTACTTTACCAAATGGGTGGAAGCAGTACCCTTAACAACGATGACTAGAAATTGCATACCAAAGTTTATACTCGAGCATATCATATGTTATTTTGGGATTCCATCCAAGATAATTTTGGATAGTGGAACATCATTTAAAAACAAAATTGTGAGAGATTTGATGTCTAAGTATAGTATCAAACATAGTTTTGTGACTCCTTATTATCCATAGGCAAACGGGTAAGCTGAGGCCTCAAACAATATAGTGGTGGCTATCTTGAAAAATATGGTCTAAGAAAACCATAAAGATTGGCATATCCAACTGCCCCTTGTATTATGGACTTACAGGACTGGCATTCGGATGCCCACTAGGGCAACACTGTTTTCACTAGTATATGGTGCTAAGGTCATTATGCCCTTAGAGTTGGAAATTCCAATGTTGTGCATCGTATTAAAAGAGTTAATTGATGATGACACCGATGTGGCAAGCTTGACTAGATCAATTGACGTTGCTTGATGAATGTTGCATGAATGCCCTTGAGCATCTCCGCATTTATCAAGAGTGATTAAAATGAACTTATAAGAACAAATTCCATTAGAAAGACTTTGAATTTTGGGATCTTGTCTTGAAATAGAACCAATAGAACTCAAATTTGTCGCCTAATATGTGAGATAAATTCATGGCTAATTGGCTAGGACCCTATATCATATCTAAAAATATTGGTCCAGGTATCTATCGCCTAACATCACTAGGGGGTTTTGAAGAGCCTGAACCTCTCAACATCATCCATCTTAAGGTGTTCTATGCTTGAGAGTGTAAAAAAAGGCACCAAGGGTTCCTAAAACTGCTTGGTCATGTTAGTTAAAGGCCCCGAGCGTTTGCTTAAAATCACTCGGTCAAACCCAAAATGCTTTGAAGGTTTGATTAAAACTACTCGATCAATCCCAAAAGGATCCAAGGATTCCTAAGAACCATTTGGTCATCCCTAAAATCTCCAAAGGTGCTCATAATCCCTTTGGTCAACCTAAAAGCCCCAAGTATTTTTTGAAAAATCACTTGTTTAATTTAAAGGCTCCAAAGGTGTATGTTAGCTCTTTGGTCAAACTAAAAAGGCTCCAAGGGTTATTAAAACTACTTTGTCAAATCCTAAAGGCTCCAAAGGCATGTACTCACCATTTTGTCAAATATAAAGGCTCAAAATAAATAAAAATTAAAAAATCAATAAAATCCAAAAATAGTAAAGTATAAAATCCAAAAACATTTACATTTGCATTATGAATTTTCATTTACACATGCATTCATTTCATCATTGCATTGCATGTAGGTATTATTCATCCATTGCATTCTGGAGTAGGATGGATTATATTTTTTAGTATTACAAACACCGCAATGTTTGTGTTTCAATCATGCACCTCTGCATTTATCATAATCCATCATTCATGTGAGTAATTGTGTTTTTCAACACAACCCATAATGTTGCTATGAGGAATATACTAGGGTTTTTTTATTATTCACCCATACCTAGAGGTCTTCTCAAGATTTGATAGAAAGCTTACTTTACTTTTGTAGTCAACTTCTAGCTAGTATAGCCCTTAGCATATCAGAATCCTATCACTAATCAATAAATTAAATAATCCTAATAAGGACTAGGGGAATATGAAAGCCACAAAGCAGGACCGGGTATCCTAAGGTGAAAAGAGTTATTCTTGCTTATCCCCCTATGTATATGGTATGGGAAATGTTGGTAATTGGAAAAAGGACAAGTTCATTCCCTACCCAGAATCCCTTGCTTACAATAAAATGAGCAATATACCAGAGTGATATCCCACATCAATCCTCAATATTGATACCCTAGATCGATATCATAGATTGAATTCCCAGATTGATATCCCATATTGATATCATAGATCGATATCCTCAATCGATATCCCATAAATAGTTATCCAAAGTAAAATCCCCAAAGAGAAGTTTCTAAAGAAAATTATGAAATGAAAATTCTAGAAAGTGAAGATCAAATGAAGATCAAAAATCAAAGTTCATTTGAAGATCAAATGAAGATCAGAAAACAATTTCAAATGAAGATCCAAATAAATTTCAAAGTCAAAGTGGAATCAAATCCCTTGCACAACTATATATGACCAAGTATCCCAAAAAATTGAAGAAAATAAGGGAATGAACTTAAATCCATGGAATTTTTGGCACTACTGTACCTTACGCATGATGATATGTCTAATGCATTTGCACCTTGCTTATGTACATACCAATATTTGAATGTGGAAGAGCTAGCTTCAAGTGTCCTGTAATGCCTAGTGGTCTAGTCCAACTAAAATCTAAACCTAGGATTGGATAAATATTTTTGGATCCTCTATATTAGTAATGGGCTGAAAGAATCCCGCCTGACATCAGGGTATGCTTATGCTTTATCTTAATATATTTATGTGCACACACAAGGATAATGAATAGTTAAGGCCTATCCTAGAAAAAACCTTACATATCATTATTCTAGTTTGGTCAGTATACAACTTTTGATCAGTCAACTAAGGTGTTTGAGTCTCATGGTAAACCTCAAATTCCCAAATAGCAACAATCAAATTTTCAAATGCAATCATCAAACATCAACTTATTTTTATAAGAGTTTTTTTATTAGAATTAATTGTATTATATGATTAGATTACCATCATGTAAATAATACATTACATACATTGCACCAGCATATTGTGACATCATCATAAATTAAATGCATATAATAAAGTAAAATTAAATGTGTTTAAAAGTAAATATCACATCCATATGCATCCATCATAAGTAGCACATTTAAGTATTGAGATAACAGCATATCATCATCATCATAAATTAAAATAACTATCTAGTGCATGTCATCCATACATAACATCATATAAACATAACATCAATATGAACATCTGCATCCATGTGCATAAACATAAACATAAACATAAAACATATAAATGACAAGTACACATAATGAGCCAAAATGATCAATATCATATATATATATATATATATATATATATATATATATATATATATATATATATATATATATATGTTTCAAAGAATACATAGAGGTACATCAAATACCCGTAGGCTACATCTGTGTAGGTCCTCAACCTTACACTCAAAATAGTACTACAAAATATCAGTAGATATGTACTATAGAGGGCCTAAACCCCTAGCCTATGAGTCAACGCTTTCTCCCCTGCCATCCTTTTGGCTCCTATGTGATCTAGATCCATGTGTGCTAGAGGACCTATGTGTCCTCTCGGTCCTGTGGGTCCTATAGATCAAACTCATAGAGGACTGTCTTGTCACCCTGGTCCTAGATCAGCTTTACTGAGTACTAGAAGCATGTGGATCCTCTGGAACCTACCTGCAAATCAACCTGATGTGGCTCTATAGCTAGTATATGCGGGCTACCCTGCCTATGTGCCTCTCATTGCCCTCATCCATGAGGGTATGTAAGTGCCAGATATTTACCATGGGATATCAACCACATGGTAGTGATGAATATGGTGTGGATGGAGGTCCCATCATGTCCTGGGAGGATGAAGGATCCCCCCTCTGTACCCATAGTAAATCCCTCTCTGTAGTAGATGCCCTTAGCCATGCCTATGCTAGATCATGCTCACTAGTGAGATCCTAAACCTGTCCCTCCACCGCTATAACATGTTCTCTAAGGTCTATCCTCTCATATTGGGCCTGTTGTAGTTGCCTCTTGTATGAGATAGCTTTACCTCTAGTATGGTGATAGTGGTGTCCCACTACAATAGCTAGGTTTGTAGCCTCCCAACATGACTCTAAATATCAGCAACCTGAGCCATTAGCTACCCCACCTCACTATCAAGAGGTGCCTCACCCTCCTTTGGTGCCTCCTCCTTAGCCTCAATCTATGGAGGATCCTCTATGACACCCTCTATGTCCCATCCATCCTCGATCCACTGGTGCACATTACACCCATCTGGATCAACCTCTGCCCCATTTTTTATCTGGCCGAGGGGCCCTAATCCTTACCACTATAGTAGGGACCACAAAGTATCATATGCTAGGGTGGTCCCAGTCCTAGCCATGCCCGAATCTTGGAAGTCATCGGCCTTGTCTCCAAGTGGTTTTGACTGAATCTAGGGCAAATCCTTCTCTAGTACCAAGCACCGATAAATAGTAGGCAACATTAAAATATATTATACAAGCCCAAACTACCGCAGTACCCATGAGTAGTATTGATACTCATGGATCTTAGACTTGTGGTTGAGTAACCACCTGTTTCTCCTAGCCTGGCATAGCCACTCACCAGCCTCCTCCCATGTAGTACAATCCATGTACGGATCCCACTCTATGTCATCTGCCTGGAGTTATGCAAATATAGAAATATAATGGTCCACATCCCCAGCATGGGACCTACTCTGAAATAACTCCTCCTCATGAGGCTAGCATGTCACATAGCACTGGAATGTGATATAAATAGTGGTAATAGTGAGCAACAGGTTGGTCGATCGCTCAATCCTGATATGCTACCAAGCCCAAATCCAAAGTAATAGGTTGCAGTTGATACCAACCAAACTCCTACACATAGCCTGGTACAACTCTTGGTACAACTGACATAATAGAGTGCTACCCCAAGCTAAAAGTAGTAGCTACTGTGTAGAGCTCTCTATAACTGTCCTGATAATGGACATGAGGTTCTAAGGGATCCTTAAGCCCGAGGATTCTAGAAGCACAATCTAAACAACTAAGTGCATGAAGAACACCTCTCATATTGAGAAGATTCCCTTTCCCTACCAGTAACCAATATGGGCACCACCATGGTTGATCCTGCCCTGGGCATCCTCACTAAAGTCACCAACTATGGAGTCAAATATATACTCCTTGCTCCAAAAGGGAGAGGAGGTGATGAGCTCACCATTAATTAGGATATTGAAGATTCGGTAGACGTCCTCCAAGGTCACAATCATTTCACCTGTGGGTAGGTGAAATGTGTTGGTCCATGCATCCCAACACCAGGCCAATGCAATCATGTACACCAGATCTACCCTAATCATAGGTAGATCAAGCACATAGCCAAAGCCAACCACACCAAACCACTCTCGCTCTAGGTTAGTGAGTTGTCCAAGAAGGGTGCGGAGGAGATCTAGCTCCCGGGCTCTAGAGGTCAATTTTTGAATAGAAGTAGTGCATAAGGGAAAGAGATAACTAAAAATAACTAAAAATAGTTTTAAAAACAACCTAAAAATGTCAAACAAATCTAAAAATTGCTAAAAAATACAAAAAATGATAAAAAATTCCAAAAATGCATCTTAGAAGTGTAATAAATGGCATTAATTGCAAAGAAAAATAAAAAAATCAAATAAATTTGAAAAAAAATTCAAAAATTGTGAAACCATGGGTCAAATCTACAGTCTCCATAACGATCAATTTTTTTACTGTTGGGATTTGAATCCGGCCGTGGCTGATAGCCACGGTCCCCAATCTGACAATTGGGTGCCATATCTGCCAGCTACGGTCTAGGAATGTAACCCTAAATGGGTCACTTCCTAGCCTGGCACCCAAAAATTAAATCCTAATCTAGCCTAAAACTACTATGAGGTTCTTTACCAGCAATTTAGTGAAGTTAATTAACCCATTACTTAATGTGGTTCATTTTAAACTGGTAAGGAGTGTGAGGACTTGGTTTCGAGTTACATTTCCCACATGGATAACTCAGCTGGATGAAGGTTGTGCAAGGTCTGCCATCGGGATATGTAGGAGGTTGTAGGTAGAATTTTTTGTAGTGTTTCATGTCAATTTTACTTCCTCACACCTCAAAGATCTCTAGTTGCAATCACTTTCAAGGAATAATAATGAATTTTTCAAATGGGAAAAATTTATATACTTTTCCTAATTTTTTCGGACCACAACTGACAATCGCGGTCCTAGAATTAGGGTTTGCAGACCGTATATCTAAGTCATGTTTTTCCCAAATTTGGAAATTTCTAAATGCAGCCTATAAGCATGGTTCACAACTGGCATTAAATGCACCAAAATCCCACCATGGGAAGGTTTTAACTAATAAATTAATGATTCCTAATGGATCAGAATCTCAATAAGTGCAATCATTTTATCAAATTTGGTGATGTTCAAGCACTAGGATAAATTAAAAATTCAAAAATTCAAAAAAATATATATTAAACAAGTCAAAATCCAAATGAACCTCGTATCCAGTATTTACCCTATACACTCAGTGGTTGCAGCAACTGATGCTCCATGTAATTCGATGAGATGAGTAAAGAACCATAAGGACATTTGGGGCAAAATTGTCATCATTGATTTGATATGCTTCTTTTCAATCTCGAAGAAGGCCTTCAAGGCTGGACCGCTCCACGAAAATGAGGTGTTTCATGTCATTTCTCCTATGACACCTAATCTAACCAAGAAGTGTGCACCCATCTACTATATTATATCATATTCATTCATTCAAACATAAAATAATGACAAGATTGCATAGATTCAACAAAATAAACGTTTCTTGTATTAATATTTGGAAAGAATCCCCAATTATAATCATGCCCTTCTTAGGGTCACTCAAATGATGATACAATTAATACAATGCCAAAGCCCTCAATAGGGTAGGCGCACTAATGTTGCTTTTCAACTAGTCACAAACTACTCTAGGGTGGAGTTGCCCTCTTCTTAGCATTGAGGAAGGAACTTTATGGTTGAATCTCCTTCGAATCTATTCCTTGTGATCAATAAACAACATACAAGTGTCAAAAATATAGGCAACCTCTCATGATGAGGCCCTTTTGGAAAAAATGCATAAAGATACCATTAAGAATGCATAATCAAGAAAGCATGAAAAGCATATTTAAACTATGTTAATTGGATCAAGATTTATGGAATTGCATAAAGAAAGATAACAGCTAAACAATGAATGGACCAATCACGCGAAATAAAGCATAAAAGCACATAAAGAATCCATTAAAGCCTACTTAATGCAAATGCAATAAAACTATTCTAAACCTAATTCTATCGATCATAAATCTTCTAAACTACAATTGAACCATGGAAATGCCAAATCTAAACTATCTAGCTGAATAGAAATAGAAACAATAAGGTGGTAATACCTATACTACAAACTATAGCTTTGGTGAGCGGTTTGCATTGTAAACCATGTCTGAAAGCAACGATTAGCAATCTGATAGGTTTACTCTCAATTTCAAGGGCAGTGGGCTTGACCTTCTTATCCAAATTGATTTTCAATGGTCATATTCGATGTCCTCAGATTGATTTTGTGGTTGATTCATTGTGAGGGGTCTTCGTTTGCCTGAATATGCACTTCTTGACTCTCCTAGGCTCCTAGGGCATCTATAATGCAATTCATCATGAATCTTGGCAAGTAAGTAGGGAATAAGTGCAATAGCTCTCTCTGAGTATACTCGATTAAGTGTGCAATTTGATAGGGCTTCGCTGCTCAAATATCTAATGCTCTCTCTCCTTGTTTGTCCTCATTCTGATGGGTACTTATGGGACTACCCACAGGCTAGGGGTGGCTTCATGGAGAAGCCAAGATCAAGAAGGGGTGGTTAGGACAGTTGGAATGGAAACCTCTAGAATCTTTTGTCCATTAATTGCCTTCTTCCAGATCAAATGGCTATTCAAACCAATTTGGCTTGGATGAAGTCCAACTGAACTTCAGTTAAGACCACAGGTTATAGTTGTGGTCTAGATTGTAAACCGTAGGTCTCAATCATGGTTTAGTCTATAAACCACAAGTCTAGGCTACGATTCAGACTAATTAGGCCAAGGAGCCCAAATTGAGTGGTTAGAACCACTGCTCTATCTTGGAGTGTGTCCAAGATCCTCCATATGGTCTTGTAGCATGTCTATATGATTAGTCACCCTCGACATGACGCATTTTAGGTTTCTACAAATGCTCCTTTTGATATGCGTTGTGATATTGAACAACACTAAGCAAAATTATGCCTAAGGTTCTATGATGATCATTAGTTAGATCAACATTAGATGCCTCCTGTCTAGAAAAAGGACGTGCATCTTGGAATCATTGCTTCCAACTGGGTGAAAGGCTTATATTTGAAAATATTGCACCCTTCTCATCTCATTTGATGCAGCTGTGCATTCCATAGCTATCTTCTGACCCATAGATCTGAAAAGCAGATAAAAACAAGAAAAGTCATATTTGTTGTTTTCCCAAAGCAAAGGGGTAAGCTTATGATAGATGTTGGCAATGATTTGCAAGGACGAATGCAATTTTGATAAGATCAAGGGATCTACGACCTCCATGATATTCTATTGATTTTGATTATGATTTGATATTATGACTACCCCCTTAAGTGATTAGTTAATGAGGGTAATGAAAATGATTAAAGTAATGATGTCGCTTGACCACCATGGATGATTTGAACTTTAGATTTGAGCAAATTAATGACCTGGCTAGGCCTAGTTCAACTTTTTATTCTAACTGTTAATAATAATTGCACATTCCTATCCTATGGAGCAGTCGGGCTACAATAGCCATATTAGAGAATCAAAATGAAACAAATCCAATAATATTTGTGTTGGATCAAGTTATCAATGATTTTCTAAAAATATGTCATAGGAGACATGACATGAAACGCCTTGTTCCCGTGTGGAAGTCCAACTACGAAGACCTTCTTAGGGATTGAAAAGAAGCATATCAATCAACGAAGATAATTTTACCCCAAATGTCCTTATGGTAATTTACTCATCTTTTCGGATTGCATGGATCGCAAGTCGTTGCAATCGCCAAGTGTATAGGGTAAATTACTGAATACGAGACGCATTTGGTGTTTTTAATTATTTGAATTTTTTTGTTAATTTTGATATTTTTGAATTGATCTTGGTGCTTGAACATCACTAAATTTGTAATGTTGATTGCTCTTTTTGAAAATTTGATCCAATGGGAGTCATTAATTTGCCTTTTTAGACCTTCCCACAGTGGTATTTGACTAAATTTGCTACCATTTGCATATCGCGACTAGGGTCTATGATTCTCAATTGCAATTTTGGGAACCACAACTAGGGCCTGTGGTCCTCACAAAATAAGAAAAGCTTATAAAAGCTCAATTTTCAAATTTGTTTCCTTATTCCTTGATAGCGATTGGCAATTTTAGAGCTCTGATAGTGATAGCTGGAAACTGACCTGACCCTACCAAACTCTTACACTCACACCTAATCATTGCACGATGGCAGACTGCGAACAACCTTTTTCTAGCCAAGGCAGAGGCGAGGACAACGTAATTCGAAACTGAGACCTCACATCCATTACCAGTCAAATTAACCTCATTAATAAATGGGTTAATTGAACCTAATTAAACTACTGGTAATGCACCTTATGTCAGATTAGGCTAGTGTAGGTGTTATTTTTTTTTGTTTTTGTTTTTTTAATCGGGGAAATGACCCAAGTGGGAAATTAGTTGGAGACTGCAGGTACTAGCTGTGATTCCAAATTAATCAATTGGGGACCATAGCTGCCAGTTGTGTTCCACATTTAAAATACCAATGGTCAATTTTTGATCGCATGCAAATCGTAGGGTTGACCCGCGGTTTGCAGACTTTAGGAAAATTTTATCAAATTTTTAATTTTTCCAAGATTTAATAGGCAAATAATGTCATTTAATGCATTTTTGACTTGTCTAAGTGATATTTTTAATTTTTATGACTGCCTAATGACATGTTTTTGTACTTTTATCAATTTTTAGATGTTTTTGATGATTTTTAGGTCGTTCATATTTTTGCTTATTTTTAGTTAGCTTTTTCCTTATACTATGATTTTATTTTAGAGGTTGAACTCTAGAGCTCATGAGCCTGACATTCTTAAGACTCTTTGCGAAGAGCTCACTCCCAAGGAGTGGAGATGGTTCGGAGTCATCGGCTTCGGTTACGTCCTGGATCTACCCATGATTAGGGTGGATCAAGCTTACTTGACTGCGTTGGCCCGGTGCTATAATGCACGGACCAACACATTTCACCTGCCTATAGGTGAAATGACTGTAACCTTGGAGGATGTCTATAGGATCTTTAGGATCCCCATTAATGATGAGGCCATCGTCTCTTCTACTTCTAGGGTCAAGGGGCTCATTTTTTATGCTATATTTTGTGATCGAAGCTAGGAGTCTCAGTGCAATATCGATCATGGAGGAGTCCACATCGAATACTGGTAGAGGAAGAGTATCTTATCTGTGCGAGAGGCCATTTTTATGCATCTAGTGTTGCAAGTTGTTTTTATAGACTCCTCAGGAGAGAGGATTACCTAGAACCTTCTGGCCACTATCTGAAGAGTGGTTCAGAGCTTAATGGATCATCCACTATGATTGGCCTGGGGGAGCACCCTGCTCTTCCAGCTATACAGAGAGCTATATGAGATCATTGATCAAAGCCATCAGGTCATCAACTACAGCTTGCTACTTCAGATTTGGGGCTAGTAGCACATCAGGATAGAGTGTCCTGGAGAGCTACCATTACATATCTCAAATATTGATGATGACCACCAGTGCTATACCACATGTTGGCCTTGCAAGGAGGAGGGGTTCAGGAGTAGGACCCATGCTGGTGACATCCAACATTATATTACATGATTCACATCACTCGACTTAGATGATATTGAGTGGCGATCGTACATCGATTGCCTAGCATGGGCTAAGGTGGGTGAGTGGCTTTGATAGGCTAATAAATATAGGTGGATACTCAGATGGAAGGCCAATATTAAAGAGTATTAGTTCTACTCTTGTATCCTGAATTAGTTCGACATAGTGCAGGACATCTCAGAGATCTCATTTGTGTATCGACACTTGGATTTAGGGAAAGATCTACCATGAATTCAGACTTTGGCTCTAGGGGATGAGACATATGACTTCTAGGAGTCTAGGTTTGAAAGGGCTGCTACCACCCCAGCATATGACAAATGGTGGTCCATGATCTAGTGGCATGGATTGGGGTCTCTAGGTAGAGTGCCATACTAGGTAGAGGTAGAGGTGGATCCTAACAGGTGCAGGGTATACCAATAGAAAAAGAGTGGATGGGGCACAAAGGCCATCACTAAGGAGGATCCTGAGGTTGACCCAGATGATGAGGCTCTAGAGGAGGGTGAGGTCCCTTCTTGATAGTGTAGAGGGGCTACTCCTGGCTTAGGATGCTACTTGTAGAGTCATATTGGCAGATACATTACACAGTAGATGGAGCGAGACACCACTATTGTAACTCTGAGGGCACAAATGACTAATAGAGATCACAAAATGAATTAGGAAAAGCAAAATATCACTAGCCTTATTACATGAGATATGAAAATAGAGGGGAAGGTCCAAGAGCTTACTAGTGTGCATGATTTTGTAGAGGTGTGACTGGGTACAACTTTAGTAGAGAGGGACTTGGCCTAGGCTCATAGGGGAGATCCTTCATCTTATCATGTTGTCATGGCACCATCCGCAACACTAGTTCCAGTGCTACTTGGAAGCCACGATCCCATGTCAGATATCTGATGCTTATATACCCTTATGGAGGAGGGCAATTCTAGACATACATGCAGGGTAGCCCACATAGACCAGTTAGAGGGTTACATTAGGTTGATATGTGGGTAGGTCCTAGAGGATTATCATGCTACAGGGAGTCAGTGGACTAGATCCAAGACTACAGGGCAGTCCATGACTAGATCCAGCCATAGGAATCACATATCAGAGAGGACACACAGTTTCTCCAACACACATGGTGGTAGCTCACACAAGAGCCATAGGAAGATGGTTGTAACCTCTAGCCATAGGACTAACCATTTGGACATACTAGTATCTCGTGTGCTAGGCCTCTTTAGGCTAGGTGGTACATAGGTCCCTTAGTAGGGTGCACAGTAGGCACTAGAGCCGACTAAAGAGAAGGCTCCAGGTCATAGGACTGAGGGAGGTGGCGAGAGCTCCAATTTAGGGAGAGTTGGCTAGAGCTAGGGCTCTTGTTAAATCACAACTACATTTTACATATTTACCATTTTTGGTGTAAGATCGAGGACCTACATGATTGTAGCCTACGGGAATTTTGTACTCTTCTTATGTACTCTTGTGGACACACACACACACACACACACATATACATATATATAGATATGATCTGATATGAATCATTATGTGTACTTGATTTATATGTTTTAATTTTATGTTTATTTGATGCACATGGATGTAATGCTTATGTTAATTTGATGTTGTATGATGTGATGTATGGATGACATGCACTAGATAGCTATTTACTTTATGATGATGGTATGCAATGATCTAGATGTTTAGATGTGTGATGTATGATGGATGCATATGGATGCAATGTTTTCTCTTAACACATATTTGATATTGTTTTATTATATGCATTAATGTATGTAATGATTTATTTACACGATGGTAATCTAATGTAAATGAACCTGTATGCTTTAATCACTTAAAACATAAGGAATGAATGCAAATATGTTTATCAATATAATGGATGACACCACAAAAAGTATAAAAATCATGAATGTAATTGAAAATCCTTACGATAAAAATTTAATCAATTAATCACCCATATATGAAATATAATGAATGCAGTTGTTTGATGCGAATGATATAGTGTGTCACTCTATTTTCTTTTGCAAAATTTGAAATATGTGTACAATATAGTCAATGGTCATCTAAATATTATTTCTAATATTCATCCGGTATCTATCCTATATTTTGATTGTGCTCTATATGATGACGTATCATGGACTCTATACTTTACAATTTGATGATTTATATGGTTTGCAATATTTGATATTTTGTTGCTATGAGAGAAATTTTTGAGGTTTTCCATGAGACTTAAACACCCTAATAGACATATAAAAATTTTCATACTAACCACACTAGAATTCTGATATAAAAGGCTTTTGCTATGATAGGCCCTAACTTTTCGTTAACCCTGTGTGTGCACATGGTTATTTTAAGATAAGACACAAGCGTTCCTCGATGTCAGGTGGGATTCTTTCAGCCCATTGCTAAGATAAGGGTACCACAAATGTCTTATCCAATCCAAAGTTTAGATTTTAGTTGGGCTAAACCACTTAGGCAATGCAGGACACCTGAAGCTAGCTCTTCCACATTCAAATATCGGTCTTTCCACAAGCGAGATGCAAGTGTATCAAACATATCGTCATGCATAAGGTATAGTAGTGCCAACAATTCCAGGGATTCAGGCTCATTCTTTTCTATCCTTCAATTTTTGGGATACTTGCTCATATGTAGCAAAGCAAGGGAGTCGATTCCATCTTCATTCTAAACTATCTTTGGATCTTCATTTTATCTATCTTCGAACTTGATTTTGGATCTTCATTTGATCTCCACTTGAATTTTTATTTATGATATCATTTGATATTCACTTTGAACTTGGTTTGAACTTGTTTTCTGATATTCATTCGATCTTCACTTTGAACTTTGATTTAAGCTTGTTTTCTAATCTTCATTTGATCTTCACTTTTCAGCATTTACATTTGATAATTTTATTTAGAAACTTTCCTTTGGGGTATTTACTTGGGAAAAATTGTTTCTGGTATATCAATTGAGAATATCGATCTTATGATATCAATATCGGATATCAATCTGGGAAGGTGATCTATGATATTGATATAGGATATCAATCATGAGGATTGATGTGGGATATCACTCTAGTATATTGCTCATTTAATTGTAAGCAAGGGATTCTGAATAGGGAACTAACCTGTCCTTTTTCCAACTTCCAACATTTCCCATACCATACGCATAGAGGGATAAGCAAGAATAACTCTTTTCACTTCAGGATACCCGGTCCTACTTCGCGGCTTTCATCTTCCCCTAGTCCTTGTTAGGATTGTTTAATTTGTTGATTAGTGATAGGCTTATGATATGCTAAGGGCTATACTAACTGAACCTTAGCTACAAAAGCAAAGAAATCTTTCTACCAACTCTTGATAAGACCACTAGTTATGGTTGAGTGACCGAAAAACCCTAATATATCTCCATAGAAACATTGTAGGTTATGTTGAAAAACACAATTACTCACATGAATTATGGATCATGATAAATGCAGAGATGCATGATTTAAACACAAATGTGGTGTCATTTGTAAGAATGACAAACATAATCCCTCCTACTACGAAATGCAATAGATGACGAATGCCTATATGCAATGCAACGAATGCATGTGTGAATGCAAAGTGAGAATGAAAAGTTCAAATGCAAAATGCAAATGTTTTTGAATTTTATGCTTTACCAATTATTTTGGATTTTATTGATTTTATTATTTTTATGAGTTTTGAGCCTCATATCTGACAAAAAAGCGAGTACATGCCTCTAGAACCTTTATATTGACAAAGTGATTTTTTAACAAAATCCTTGGAGCTTTTTAGGATCATCGAGTAGTTTTAAGAAAACCATCTAAGCTTTTGGGGTTTGACCAAAGGGTTTATGAGCACCTTTGGGACTTTTTGGGATGACCAAGCGATCTTTCAGAATCCTTGGAGCTTTTGGGTTGACCAAATACTTTTTCATAAACTCTTGGTGTCTTTTTATTGACAAAACTACTCACAAACAAGCCTGGAGCTTTTTAGGATGATTGAGCAATTATAAGTAAACCCTTGGGGTCTTTGACTAACATGACCAGGTGGTTTCAGGAACCCTTGGAGCATTTTGGGATAACCGAGTGGTTTTAAAATAACCCTAAAAGCTTTTTGAGGTTGATAGAAGGGCTTATAGATGCCTTTGGGGCTTTTTTATTGACCAAACTACTTATGATAGTGTTTTGAGCTTTTTAGGATGACCGAGCAGTTACAAGAAAACCCTCAAAGCATTTTACTATGATCTTCAAGCATAAAACACCTTAAGATGGATTATGTTGAGAGTTTTAGGCTCTTTAACACCCCCTAGTTATGTTAGGTGATAAGTACCCGGACCAATATTTTTAGATATGATGTAGGGTCCTAGCCAATTAGCCAAGAATTTGTCTCACATATCTGGTAAAAAATTAGAGTTATGTTGGTTCTCATTCAAGACAAGATCCCCAACTTCAAAATCTCTCTGGTGGACTTTAATATTGTAAGCTCATTTTAGTTGCTCCTGATACACGCAGAGATGCTCTAGGGCATTTACGTGATGTTTGTCAAGTAGCGTCAATTGATCCAGTCGAGCATGTCATGCAGTATCGTCATCAATGAACTCTTTCAATGCGATGTGCAGCATTAGAATTTCTAATTCCAAAGGCATAATGGCCTCAGCGCCATATACTAGTAAGAACGGTTTTACCCCAATGGGTGTCCAAATACTAGTCCTGTAAGCTCATAACACAAGGAGTAGCTAGATATGCCAGTATTTGTGGTTTTATTGTACCGTATTTTTCAATATGGTCACCACTATCTTATTTGAAGCTTCAGCCTGCTTGTTTGCTTGCGGATAGTATGGAGTTGCAAAACTATGTTTGATTCTATATTTAGATGTCAAAGATCTCATAGTTTTATTCTTGAAAGACGTTCCATTATCCAATATTATTTTGAATGGAATCCCAAAATGACTTATGATATTCTCTAATATAAACTCTGCTATACGAGCTCCAGTTGTCATTGTTAAGGGTATTACTTCTACCCATTTTGTAAAATACTTAGTAGTCATGATTATGAATGTATGATGGCTTGATGACAGAGGAGATATCTTGCCTATAAGATCTAATCCCCACTGAGCAAATGGCCAAGCCACTTGAATGGGCTGCAAGGCCTACGATGGTAAGTGCATAATATTAGCATGATGTTAGCATTTAACATATTTCTTGACATGCACATTGCACTCCTTCTCTATAGTGGGAAAATAGTAGCCCATTTGAAGGATGCACTTGACGATGGCCATGCTGCTAAAATTGCCACTAGATGTACCATCATGAGCTTGAAAAATTGCCCATGATGCCTCTTAGGGCTCTAGGCAATGAAGGAGAACTCCATCATAGCCTCATTGATACAAGATGTCTCCTATTAAGATATATTTAGCCACTTTCTATTTAAATGTGTGCTTTGTGGCATGCGATAATCCCTCTAGGATTATACTAAGCTTTAGGAAGTCTTTAATTTGTAAAATCTAGTTTTGATAAGCTTCAGCTTTGACTGCTAAGATGACTTGCTCCCCCTACATATTTACCTTTACAAATGCAGACTCAGAAACAACCCTATGGTGAATGGTAGTACCACTCCCCATAGGACTTTGAGAGGTTAATGACCCCTAGGGTGCCTTCTTAAGAAAGTCTTTAGCTTTGCAGAACCATTCAGCTTTTGGTTCTACATTGATCATGTTGATCGATTCTTTGTTATCATAGGCTGCACGCTCTACTTTCGAATATGAGAGAGTCTTGACATGGATGGTAGTGAAATCCATAGATTGATTATGAGGGATTAAATATCCCAAAGAATCATGGTATCTATGAATCTATTTTATGATCGAGGGATTGCCTCGATGTCATACCATGCTAATATAGCCAAATATGTGGCAACTAGATCTTTATAGGCTTTCAATATGGGACATTGATACTAAAAAAGCCCCTTGACTTGATTTACTATGAGCAAGGAGTCACCAAAGATGTTCAATCTCTTAATATTCATGGTGATGACTGTGTGGAGGCCTAGCAGTAGGGCTTCATACTCAACATTGTTGTTGGTTCACAGAAAATCCAACTTAAACAATAAGGGAATTGGAGCTCCTTACAGCATGAAGAACACTATTATGGCACCACCTCCTTGCTCGCACTTTGAACTATCGAATAACAAATTCATGTCAACATTGTTCTTTGGTTCTTTATGTTTGAGAGATTCTAATATGACAAAGACTACATCATCTAGAAGCTCAATTATTAGAGGCCTACTGTTTGATAGTGGTGCCTCAACTAATTGATCTGCTATGACCTATCCCTTAATGGACTTTTGGCTTATGAATTCTAGATCAAATTCTATTAATAGCATGATCCACTTCGCAGTACGCGTATTGTGATATGTATTACTCATCATGTACTACAAACAATTTTTTTTGGATATAACATATGTCGTATGACTTAACATATAATTTCATAATTTCTTTGCAGCAAACACTATTGCTAAATACAATTTTTCCACATATGCATACCTGAGCTCATAGCTCACCAAGGTTTGACTAATATAATATATTTCCTACTCTTAGCCTTGCACATTCTTTTGGGCTAACATGGTTTCCAGTGAAAATTCAATTGCCAATATATATAGTACAAAAGGCACCTCTAGCCTTGGTGGAGCTAGGATTGGTGGCATCGCTAGATATTACTTTATTTCAGTGAATGCTGCCTTGCAGTCCTTGTCCCAGTTGAATGGGACTCCCTTATGTAGCAGTTGATTCATGGGTAAACATTTATCCAATATTTGGGTGATAAATCACTTTATCGAGGCTACCTTGCCCTGAAGGCTCCTTAATTCCTTAATATTGGTGGGAGGATGCATTTCCAAAATGACCTTGATTTTCGTTGGGTCTAATTTGATGCCTCTCTTAGAGACAATGAATCCTAGTAATTTTCTAGAAGTTACGCAAAATACGCACTTCTTAGGATCCAGCCTGACATTGTTCTCTATCGGGCGATCAAATACTTTCCTTAAGACCTCTACATGCTCTTATCATAGCAATGACTTGGCCAACAAGTCATTGATATAATATTTTAGAATTTTGTGCATACAGTAATGAAAAATGTATATCATGGCCCATTAATATGTGGCACCAGTGTTTTTGAGGCCAAATGGAATAAATTTATAGCAAAACATTCCCCATAGAATTATAAACACAGTTTTATGCTAGTCTTTGGGTTTAATATGAATTTAGTTGTAACCAGAAAAACCATCCATTAAGGAGAGCATTTTGTGACCTGTAGTTGTATCTACGAGAGCATTAGTATTGGGAAATGGAAATGAATCTTTGGGTGTTGCCTTATTTAGGTCTCTAAAATTTGTGCAAATACGGATTCTTCCATTGGGTTTTCCCATGGGTACCATATTGGACACCCATTCTGGATAGTCGATGGAGATCACAAATTCCACATCCAATAGCTTTTGTAGCTCATATTTCACCATTAAGGCTACTATTGGGTGTATTTTTCTAAGCTTTTGCTTGATTGACTTCTTTGTCATATCTAGCGAAAGGTTATGTGTAACCAATTTTGGGTCTAGACCTAGCATATCCTTATACGTCCAAGCAAATAAATTTTGTCTCTCTTTTAGTAGAGGGATGAGTGTGGCCCGTTCATATGGAGTGAGAATCTCTCTAAACTTAACCTTCTTTGCACTAGTGAGATCATTATTGATATCCACCTCAAAGGTTTCCTCTACTGACATATGCAATCCCTCCTCAAGCTGGTGAGGTGTAGGAATCAAATGGATGTCATCAGTCGGGTTGATTGGTTCTATGTTGGAATTATTTTTGGTATGATAAACATCATATGTACAACCTGGTGCAAAATGAAAAGGTTGCAACATTTATTCATTGGGGAAGAAATCCTCAAGATTAATGGGTGAATCAATGTGATCCCAGTCAATAGCATCTTTGTTAAGATACAATGGTTTGGACAGATCTATTGGATTGTGGAGTGGAGTATTCAAATCAAGGGAGACCATGTTTATGGAATGGAATTGATCTCCAGGACCACATGGATTGACTTCTATAGAATATATGTAATCCTCATACCCATGATTTAGCTCTAATTGCATGAGCACAAAGAGGTCTTCCCTATGATGACTGCAAACAACTGGATCCTCTCTATGCATTGAATACAAAATAGGATCATTTGGCTCATAAAGTTGCATGTATGTTGGTGGAAGAGGATTAACCAATCGATGAATTTGATCTAGGTTTAACCATCTTGCTCTCAGACGAGGACCAACACGTAGTTGCTGATAGAACTCATCAATGTTGATGGGTTGATGATAGTAACACAAATAAGGACCAAGATAGGCCCTCTCTAACTCATCTTCTTCATCACTGTCATAATAGAATCCTTCATTCATGCCTACTCTTAGGGGGTGCTCTGGAATTTGTGGCCCCATGAATCTGACCGCTTGATCACTATCATCACAATCTAGATAGACCAGATAATTATATCGTAAGTGTGACACTGCCAAGAAATCTAGCTCTGCTTCTTCTCCTAAATGATCAATGTTGGGAAGGATCTCTTCTATAGTCTGTATCGCTTCAACAGGGAATAAATGACATGCATGCCAGGGCATTTCATAGGCACCTTTGACTTCATCCCTAGATTCATCATCATTTGAGGATTCCTCTTCTGTGTAATAACCTGGTCCACTCATATCGTAGGTGTACTCTGCTTCATCTTCATTACAAAGATATCCTAGATCGAGATCACATACAGTAATGGGGTTACACCCTTGCACATCTGTGTCATTGACTACATCATAGGTTTGGTGTCCCAGGTTATCTTTGGGGTTTAGTTATGTCTTAGTCTGCTCAAGGAGCCTTTCATGATGATCTTCAAGTGGTTCAGCAATGATAATAGATATCATAGGGTGATTCCTCCATAATATGTAAGTATCTAGATGATATGGATTAAAATCCACATCGTTTTCTATACTAAGGTACAAATGATCTAGGTATGCTGCAAGAAAATCATCTTGCCCCCATATCTGTAACCCTAAACCAAACCTATCAATAACTAACTGATAATGAGGTTCCAGTAGATTCCTTCGTACTTGTTCAAATAGACCAAGGTTGTACCCATGTAAATGATATATCTCAAAGATACACATGGCATACTTAGGGTTAGATAGATAATGAACTTTTATAGTGAAAGGTTTTTCATCATCTTCATCCATGGGCTATCACATTGGAAGTTGGTCTAGCCCCACATAGATGAAGTTATTTTTATTAGGTGGCTCTCCCAATGGAACCACTGATCCAACCGAGTCATGATGAGTGTATGGTTAGCTAATCTCTTGTGTAGTCTTTAGAATTGGTTCGAAGGTTATATTTTGCACAAGGTAATCACCTAATCCGGTATTGGTGAGATTCATTGTCACCCATGGTGTGGATGACCCTACTGAAGATGTAGGTGAGGCAACCTGAGGTGCCTCAAATTTTTCATAGGATTCCTCAACTTCCATAGGAGTTGGAATTTCCTTAGTGACTAGCTCAGGCTCATGCTCCTCTTTCTCACCCATTTTCACCTTCAACTTCTTGTCATCTTGATGCATGATTGACGTCGATGGTTTCAGGGAACTGGTAGTGATGTGCTTCGATCTATGTGACACAGATGGCATTGGTTGAGCATGCACCATTGGTTTACCTCCTAGTTTCTTTATCGATGTTTACAATCAGTATGAAACCCCCAAGAAAATTTGCTAGGTTCATGAACTTAAATGGTTCTTCATTTGATGCCCCTACGTGAACCTATCCCTCATGAATATACTTCACATGTTGATGCAATATCGAGGGAATGTAATGCATTTCATGAATCCAAGGCCTACTGAGTAATATGTTGTACTACATGGCCCCTTCTATCACATGACACATCACAGAGATGGTATTCAAGCCTACCTACATAGGTAGGATAATTATGCCAAAAATTGAACATAGTGTGTCATTAAACGCTCTCAATGTCTGATTTAGGTAGCTTCAAATGACTTAGCGCCTTGGTCATTATTATGTTGATCAATAAGCCAGTATCAATCAAGACTCTTTTAAATGGCATGTTATTAACACATGTGATTATATGCAATGTTGGGTTGGTCATATTTGTAGAAACCCTCCTTATCTAATGATCATAAAATTGGATCATCGGTTCCTGAAACTGCTGTACATGTCCCAAGAAATTATTAAATGCTTGCACATCCTAGGATTGTACTTCAATGGACCTCAAAATATACATAATATTATCCCTGTGCCTCGGGGACTACTGTATTAGCTCATATATCAACAACTTCATAGGAGTTGTCTTTAGGTTTTAGACAAACCTGCTCCTTATGGTCACCACCGGTCTTGTTGGTGGGCCTAGAATATTCTACATTGGCCACTGATTTGGCATGGCTTATATTTAAATGGGAGCACGAGGTTGATTTTGTTTTTCATATCTACCATTCCTAGTGATAATGTTAACCATGCCTACAAACCCCTGGGTAGGTGGTTCAACTCACACCTGGTTGACCTGGACAACATTGTTACGAGGTGCCTCATGATTTGGAAGGGAGTTTTTGTAAATCCCCATATTCTAATTATTGGGTGCCTGTGGGTTGTGTGACACTACAAGCTCACCTTTGTCAATCATATTTTATACCATGTGTTTGAAATTCTAGTACACCTTAATGTCATGGCCTTTCATTCAATGAAAAATGCAAAACAGATCTTGGTACCCCTTTGATTTGGGTTGATTGGGGTATACCATCTTAATTTCGGGTAATCTAATTGCCTTGCCTCGCATAGTTGATAGAAAATAAACATCAACAATTTTTTCAATGGTGTGAACTGGCAAGGTGGGTATTGATATTTGTTCTTGCTCTTATAATTGTTGTTGCACTTGTCATATTGTGCAGGAGGATGTTGGGCTTGATAATTTTATTTTTGTTCCCCCTTGTTCTTCCTCTGGAGATTGAGCACCACTTGATTTACATGGGCCTACTTGCCCTGTTGTTTTGTGGTACTCTTCTTTTCTACCTCTCTCCCATTCTTGAGCTTCAATTTTCCTTCCTACAACTTGATGCCCTCAATCCCTTTGGCTTGCACCAAATCCTCTTCGAATGTAGGATACTACTACAGCTGCAACAATAACGAGATGTGCTTGGCACAACTCTTCGTAAACATTCGAGTTAGCTTTGTGGAAGGAATAGGGAATGGCAACTTCACCATTAGTCTCCTCCATCTATTTCTATATTGTTCTCTTGGCTCATCATCATGCTGAGCTAGCACAGCTAGATCAAAAATATTGGCTTATATATTGATGCTAAAGGAATTACATTCAAGAAAGGCATAAGATAATTGCTCAAAAATAGTTATGCTATGTTTCTTTATCTGATTGAACCACTCTCAGGTCGGACTAGAAAGTTTCATGATAAACATATGTAACAACAATGCGTCATTGCTTGCTATCTAGAAACAAGCATCCAAAAATCTCGTGACATGTTCTTATGCATCTTCATCACCCTTAAACTTGTCCAACCTAGGCATATCAAAATGCTTAGGGTAAGCTAGAGTAGGCACCGAAGGATCCAAAGGCTCATTATGAATTTTATTTAATGTCGACTTTTGAATAGCCGCACCTTATCTCTTGATGGCTTTGATCTTCTCGGCTAAGGCCTTATAGGCCTCTAAATATAGAAAGTCCTCCTCCCTAAGTTGATGTGGAGGTGTCTTAGGAGGTATTATCTTCCTCATACGATATGGAGGGCATTGCTATTCCTCCTCATTAGCTCAGGATCTCTCAGGATATTCTTACTCGTATCCATCTCCCTCTGCTTCTTCATGCTACCTTTGCCTCTGATTATTGAGTAGTAGTGGCCGCTCCCTATGTTTAGCACTAGCATGAGCACAAGCATCTCTTTGCTTTTGATGCATATCGTCTTGAGAAAAGCATTCCTATATACATGCTCTCTATGCTCATCATGAGGATATAGGCCAGCCCTGGCTAACCTATCCTCCTGCTCCATGCACTCCTCGGTAAGGATACGCTCTTTGCACATGCACTGCTCATATAGCCTCTATCTAATGAGCTTTTGTGCTTGAAGATTATCATCTTCAATACACTGCCTCTCCAGGTGAGCATCCTCCAATTTATCTTAGAGGATTTGGTATTTCTACTTCAATACCAGTCGATGTGATCTATCAATCTAATCGGCCATGGGAGGCCTCTAGTATCCCTGCTCTGTACGAGTGATCTTGTGGGTTTTGTACCCATCGAACTGATGTGCTATTCCTTTGTCTCTATTTGTGAAGAAAACATTGGCATCCTATTATGTCATATATTATGAACCACCATGTGCAGATAATGGTTTTGTTACATGAGGGTGCTTAGAAGCCTCTCCATGCTCTCTAGTAGTCCTTACGACACTCATGCTATGCTCACCTGGGGTATGAGTGGGTGGAGCGGAAGGCTTTTAGCCTAGCTACTCTAAAAAACTATCTAAATCCTCTAGCTATCTATACCACCACCGCTCATGTGGTAGTGTGTCATTAGCTCCCACCTTTTATATATCAAGGGTGATCTTGCATGGTGGACCACATATGGGAGTATGGTTAGACCTATGCTCGATAGGGAGCCTATCTACCTGCCCCTGAATGGGCGAATCTATGGTCCTTATATAATCAAAAGGTGGAGGCATGGATCCTCCTATGGACTTAGTACATAGGGGTACCAACCTGGTCCCCTACACAATAAACTCTTCGGTCGATCCTATGGATGCACATGTCGTGCGGTCTCGATAATGGCTCTCGAGTGGAGCACCCTCATGCTAAGAGGCTCCCTATTCTATCCTATGCTTATATGAGTGTACTAAAGCTCCTCTATCTGGGGTATGCTCTACAGGCTCCCCTCATGTCGAGTTATCTCCTCTGATGCTTGTCAAACGACGTTCAGTTTGCTCATGTGGTTGAGGAATTGACACGTGTTCTTATGAATTGGTTATAGGTTGGTCATCGGCGTTAGGTTTAAACCTTTGTTGACCACCCCATGTATCCACCATTGTGTACCTAGCATCTATATGTATATTTTATTATTAATAAAACAAGATATACAATAATTATTATCTCATATTAAATTTTGAAAATGAGTCCTAAACTGTTTGATGTATTTTCAAGATTTATTGTATTAGTGTAGAAACTCTTATCGTGTTTTGCAAAACTTGTTGGATTTTATTCTCAGTTTAATGGCTTTCACTTGTATACTCATAGCTTGAAAACTTGGCTATGAACTCCAAGTCGCATAATCCAACCTATAATGTGTGGTAATGAAGCCCACACATGGTCAGGTAGCACAGGTCCTCCCAGATCCTCACCCATTTTCCCCCAGTCAGTGTTATACCCTCCGAAGAGAATACATGTAAATTTTCTAGGGTACAAAAGGTTATCATATTTGGTATTGGTCTAGTATCCAAAAGGTTCATGGGATTTGGGCCAACGGATGGAAGTTACGCCCATCGTCATTGAAACCTACTAGTGGTTGGATGTCAAGCCCAACTCACTAGCGTTTAAGTGCCAAGTGGTATGTGTGGTTCCTTTTAATTTGCATGAAAAATAAATGCATAAGACAACATTCAAATGATTTTTCTCTATATGTAATGCAAAAATAAAAAATGTTTCACATTAAGAGAGTATGCATGATTAATTTCATATGATATTCAGACAATGCATACTAACTATGAAATGGCCACTAATCGAGCCTCGAGCAAGCAAAAAAAATACAAAAGACATCCTAGCACACTGGAGACTAGGGTAGACTACACTTAGAGGTCCGCTGTTCTTAGCAGCACCTAGTAAAAACATAAAAATGAAATACCTAAGGACTTATGCGCATATTGCCAATTATGTTGTCTTTCCTAATTAGTCAAATTCATTTTGCATTCTAGAATTTAACAAACGATGAAAACAGCTACAAACATTGATAGTGGGACCTACCTCAAGTACTCATCCAAATAATATTTATTCCTCTGTTGTTTATTGTATCTGTTGGAAATCATAGGTTTGGTCTGCGGTTCTGACTGTGGCCCACGGGTTGAACCTACGGTTCAATTGTTGGCCCATAGCTGATAGCTATAGTCTATACTTGCAAGTCACAAAAACCAAGAACACACAGTTAGATTCTATTTTTACGGAGTTCCACCATGATCGCCTTTTGATCTAACCAAAAATCGTGCACCCATCTACTGTATTATATCATATTCATTCATTCAAGCATTAAATAACGACAAGATTACATAGATTCAAAAAAATAAATGTTTCTTGTATTAATATTTGCAAAGAATCCCCAATTACAATCATGCCCCTCTTAGTGTCACTCAAATGATGATACAATTAATACAATGCCAAAGCCCTCAATATGGTAGGTGCACTAATGTTGCTTTTCAACTAGTCACAAACTTCTCTAGGGTGGAGTTGCCCTCTTCTTCGCATTGAGGAAGGAACTTGATGGTTGAATATCCTTTGAATTTGTTCCCTGTGATCAAGAAACAACATAAAAGTATCAAAAATATAGGCAGCCTCTCATGATGAGGCCCTTTTGGGAAAAATGCATAAAGATACCATTAGGAATGCATAATAAAGAAAGCATGAAAAGCATCTTTAAACTATGTTAATTGGATCAAGATTTATGGAATTGCATAAAGAAAGATAATAGCTAAACAATGAATCGACCAATAACGTGAAATAAAGCATAAAAGAATATAAAGAATCTATTAAAGCCTACTTAATGCAAATGCAATGAAACTATTCTAAACTTAATTCTACCGGTCAGAAATATTCTAAACTACAACTGAACCATGGAAATGCCTAATATAAACTATCTAGCTAGATAGAAATAGAAATAGTAAGGTGGTAATACCTCTATTGTAAACCGTAGCTCTAGTGAGTGGTCTACACTGTAAACTTTAGTTGAAAGCCACGATTAGCAATCTAATAGGTTTACCCTCAATTTCAATGGCATTGGGCTTGATCTCCTTATCCAAATTGATGTTCAATGGTTGTCTTTAGTGTCCTCAAACTGATTTGGCATTTGATTCATTGTGAGGGGCCTTTGTTTACCTGAATATGCACTTCTTGACTCTCCTAGGCTCCTAGGGCATCCATAATGCAATTCATCATGAGTCTTGGCAAGTAAGTAGGAAATAAGTGCAATAGCTCTCTCTGAGTATACTCGATTGAGTGTGCAATTCGATAGGGCTTCGTTGCTCAAATCTCCAATGCTCTCTCTCCTTGTTTGCCCTAATTCTAAGGGGTACTTATAGGAATACCAAGGGCTATCGGTGGCTTCATGGAGAATCCAAAATCAAGGAGTGGTTACGATAGTTGGAATGAAAGCCTCTAGAATATTCTATCCATTAACCGCCTTCTTCTAGATCAAATGGTCATTCAAAATAAGTTGTCTTGAATGAAGGCCAACTAAACTTCAATTAAGACCACAGGTTACATCTGTAGTCTATATTGTAAATCGTAGGTCTCAACCATGGTTCAACCTGTAAATCGTAGGTCTGGGCTATGATTTAGACTGATTAGGCTAAGGATCCCAAATTGAGTGGTTAGAACCACTGCTCTATCCTGAGTCTATCCAAGATCCTCCATATGGTCTTGTAGCATGTCCATATGAGTAGTCGCCCTTGACATGCCATGTTTTAGGTGTCTATAGACACCTTTTCAATAGATCATCGATAAATTGATTCAACATAAATCTAAATTGGACTTGTATCATTTTGATTTCCTAAGAAGGCTATTGCAGCTTGACCACTCTATGGGATAGGAATGTGCAAATACTATTAACAATTGTAATCATAAGCTAAACTAGGCCTAGCCAAGTAATTAAATGCTAAATTATAATTTTGTTTATATCATTCATAGTGGTCAAGCGACCTCGTCAATTCTTTTAATTGTCATTACCCTCATCGAATAATCGCTTGAGGGGGTAGTCATGCTTTTAAATCATAATAAAAATTAGTATAAGATCCTTTAAATTGTATATCCCTTGATCTTGTCAAAATTGCATTCGTCCTAGCGAATCATTGCTAACATCTATCATAAGCTTACCCCTTTTCTTGGGAAAAATAGCATATATGACAACTAGTTTGTAGCTCTCCTCATTTCGGTTATATAAGCCTAAATCCTATTGTAGCATCAAAAGCTACCTGAATTCCTGACAATGAGTGCAAGCTCTTTCAAATTTAAGCCTTTCACCCAGTTAGAAGCAATGATTCCAGTATGCACATCCTTTTATAGGACCTAGGGCATCTAATGTTGATCATATCAATGATCATCATGGAACCTTCGACATAATTTTAGGAGGTCTATTTTTTCTCAGTGTTGTTCGATCTCACAATACATTTCAAAAGGGACATCTGTAGACACCTAAAATGCATCATGTCAAAGGTGACTACTCATATGGGACATGCTACAAGACCATATGGAAGTTATTGGAAAAATTCCAAGATAAAGCAGTGGTTATAACCACTCAATTTGGGCTCCTTGGCCTAATAATTCTAAATAATAGCTGAGACATGCGGTCTACAATCTGAACTATAGCTGAGACCTGTGGTCTATAGTTTAGGCCAATACTATCACCTGTGGTCTAAAATAAAGTTTAGTTGGCCTTCATCTGAGCCAAATTGGTTTGAACAACCATTTTTTCTAGAAGAAGGCAGTTAAAGGATGGAAGCTTCCAATCCAACTATCCTAACCATATTTTCTTGATCTTGGCTTCTCCATGAAGCCACCCCTAGCCCTTGGGTAATCCTATAAGTACCCCTTTGAATTAGGGTAAATATATAGTGCATTTTAATAGTGAAGCCCTATTGTATTGTAGACTCATTTGAGCACACTGAGAGAACCTAGTTTGCATTCACTTGCCAATTCACCAAGCATCATGTCAATTTGTGCCATGGATACCCTAAGGAGCTAGAATACCAAGAAATACTAATTCAGGTAAATGGAGGCCCAATTGTAGAATTCAACCGCCAATCTAGTCAGAGGACATCAAGGTGACCCTTGATAATCAATTGGAAAAGAAGGATCAAGCCATAACCTTGGATTTGGAGGGAAAATCCATTGAATTGCTCATCGCAGCTAACAGTCATAGTGTACAGTGCATACCACTCATCTAAGCTATGGTTTGCAAATGGTGATAGATCTCCTTATTGTTTCTTTTGTAGTATGTTTCATTAGACTAGATTAAGCATTTTAGTAGTTTGTTTAGTATTTTAGAGACTCTTACTAACCGAATTACGGATTTCATTAGGTTTACTTCATTATGGCAAGTAGGACATAATTAGCTTAATTTCATGTTATAATGCTTCATTTCATGCAATTAATCCACTAGATTGATAGTTGTACTTTCTATTTATATGTTTTAAGCAATCTTTATGAGTTTTGTATAAGTTTAATATGATTTGTTCATTTTCATGATTTCATTAGTGTTATGGAATTTTCATGTTTATATCCTCTAAAGGGCCTCATCATGAGAGGTTGCCTATGCTATTAATGTTTTTGTGTTGTTTCTTGACCATTGGAAAGCATATTCGAAGGAGATTCAATCATCTAACTCCTTCCTCAATGCGAAGAAGAGGGTCAAATCCACCCTAGAGCAATTCATGTCACCCCAAATGGATTGAAACTCACATTAACCATTGAGAGGGATTTCATATGCCTTTCCTACTGTAATAAGAGTATCAAAATGGTATCCTTAAGAAGGACGTATTTGTAATAGGAATTGGCTTCTTTAATGGAATAAAAGTGTTCTTCTTTCCCATTTGTTTTCAATTTTTTAATGCATGCTTTTGTATCTCTTATTTTGTTTATGCAATAGAAAGCATAGGTGTGAGGCCATTTTGGTGGTCACAATATTATATTGATTCTCTTTAAGCATGATATATCCTACTTAAAATTCATGAGGATGGACTTTTGTGTTGTAATCAATTTTGATTCGGTCTTGATATATTGATATGCCTTTCATGAAGGAGCGTTAATTGGTCAAGATGTGCTTGTATAGCTGTATCATCATCCATGAATACCTACAATATGAATCACATTGAAGAAATCTCTCTCTCAAGAGTGAGTGGTCATTGATTTCAAGCTTTTAGCACCAGCTAGTGGTAGTTTACTGGGCAACATCAATTTTAGGTTCTCCAGTTTCAGTTGATCAAGACCCAGTTTCAAGAGATCAGATGTGGACCAAAGTGCAAAAGAAGATGCCCAAGTAAATAATATTATAATATTATAAAAGGAGGTTTTAAATTAATTAATATAATTTTTATTATAAATTAATTTATAATTTAATTTACTTAACCTAAGTTATGTAAATTAATTATTAATTATTTTTAATATTAATTATAAAGTTAACTTATATTAATGTTTTAACCCAAATATGGGTTATTAAAATAATTTTTCAAATTTTAATTCAAATTAATAAAAGCACCGAAATGGGAGAAAAATCAAATCATGTATAAAATGGGCTATCCACCCATCTTAGAACTTACCATGTCTTCGTTTGAAAATTTAAGTGAATTGATTGTGACGTGTGCTACAATGAAGTAGAGAGAGTAGTGGACTTTGAAGAAGTAAAAATGTGCACAAGGCATAAGGTGGAGGAAGTGCTTTTTCCTTCACATAGGGATTATAGCCCACACAGTGGGCTCCCAAGCACTAAGGCGCTTAGGCCTTAGGGAGACGGTGGATCGAATCACGTCGAAACCCCTTTTTGGGGAAAGCAAGGTATGCATTGGAATTTAGGCACCAAAATTTTTGGAAGTGGTTGTTGAAGAACTAAAAATTAACTTTTGCATTATATTTGCTTTATAAGTTTGCATGGGGAGTTATAAGGATTATGCAAATTAAATTTTTTGGTGTCATTTGCTTTAATGGCTAGAAAGAGTTGTAAGGTGTTTGTGAAGTATTGGATATTATTTTAAGTTGGAGTTTATAAGGTGTATCAAAGAAATTATTTTTCATGTATGGTATGATGAGTGTTATTTTTAAAAGGAAGCAATAAGGTATAAATTGAGTTGTGATTATTTTGTTTCTAAGGAATATTTTTGAGAAATTTTTGAAGTGATATTGTTATGTCTAACCATTGGAATTGGAAAGAAGGAAATTGTGGTTGAGACAGGTTTTTCTAAAGGCACGTTTACATCCAACAAAAGGTATGGGCATATTCTTCCTAGTGAGTGATTGTTGAAAGTTGTGAATGAAAAGTTGGAGTGAAAAGGATTTTTTGGTTAAGCATTGTTGAGTGTGTTTTTAATTAATGCTTCAAGGTTATCTGGAATATAGTGTTGTTGATAAAACCTTATTTTATAAGCATTGTTGTTGAAGTGATTAGGTTGAGAGAAGAACTTGAACTAGTGTTTGCAAAGAACATGCATATCATTGTTAAGTGAGATTGGTTGATAAGCATTGTTGGAAATATTTGAGCGAGTGTTCATATGTTTGGACTAGGATTTGTGAGCAAGGATTATTTTATTGAGTGATTGATTGAGTAGAGTTGGTTGAGCCTAGTCAAGTGGATGTGTGAAGTGATAGCTCAAGTTCTATGAAACAAATTGTTCTATATTATGAATTGATTTGAGAGA
The DNA here is from genome assembly GCA_028583015.1 of Wollemia nobilis. Classification (NCBI taxonomy): domain Eukaryota; kingdom Viridiplantae; phylum Streptophyta; class Pinopsida; order Araucariales; family Araucariaceae; genus Wollemia; species Wollemia nobilis. The sequence goes on along the minus strand of JAQPPZ010016059.1, from coordinate 4,970,697 downwards.
GAGTTTGAGTGTAGGTGAATGTGAAGCATATTTAGTCTCTAAAAATTCTCTATATGTTTCTATTCTAAAAGAGTGAGTGAAATTGATTGAGCATTGAGGTAAATGTGAAGCATATTGAGTCTCTAACATTCTCTATATGTTTCTAAAAGAGTTACTGAAAGTGATTGAGCATTGTGATGAGTGTGAAGCATATTGAGTCTCTAACAATTCTCTATGTGTTTCTAAAAGAGTGATTGAAAGTGATTGAGCATTATGATGAATGTGAAACATATTGAGTCTTTAGAAATTCTCCTTGTGTTTATATGAGATTGGGCAAGTTCTAGTGAGGACTTGTTGAGCAGATTTGGACAAGTTCTAGAGAGAACTTGTGGATATATTTGTGTGAGATTTTACAAAATATTACAAGACAGATTTGAGAAGACTTGAGATTAGAGTTGATTTATTTATTCGTTCAAACCTTGAGTTAAGTATTGGGGCAGATCCAATAGAGTTTATTTGTGATTAATTCAATATTTGAGTTAAGGCTTGAGGGCAGATATTAAGGATAAATTTGTGCTAGAGCTAAGGACTGTGTTTAGTGTATATCAAAGGATAGATATTGAGGATAGATTTATGATAGATCGAAGGACTGTGTTTAGTAAATATTCAAGGATATATTTTAGTTTAGATTTGAGGACATGTTTGTGCTAGACTAGAGATAAATATTGAGAAGATTTGTGCTAGATCAAAGGACTATGTTTAGTGTAGATTTGATACAGAGCTTTGAATGTGATAGAGTATAGAGGATGATAGTCTCCAATGGATAGATATCCATTAAATAGAGTAGTGAGGACATGTGTCTTTAGTGGATAAATATCCATTATCCATAGTAGTGGGGATAACAGTTCTTCTAGAAGATCACCAGTCATAGGTAAGAAGAAAAGAGTTTTGTTGTGGATAGATATCAATGAACTTGATTAGGAGATTGGTGTGTCCTTTGGATAGAGGTCCATAAACACTTTAATAGGTAAATGATTCCCAAGAGATTGATTGAGAAAATTTTAATGAAATATTTTCTTCGTGGAGTAGCCCACATTGGGTGAACAACATTAAATTGGTGTTTGTATTGTGTGTGATGATTTGTGCATTGATTTTATTACTGTTTTTTATATTACTATCTTTACATTGCATAATATTTATTGTGAAGGAAAAGTAAAATGTAGTCTTATATTTTTTACCCCCCTCTCAGTATAAGCTTGTGTTCTTCAATTGGTATCAGAACGGGTTCCTTTAGAAGAGTTTAATATCTTGAAGGAAAAGCTTTGAAGAACACAATGGAATCTAAGAATGTGTTCTTAGATAATTCAACACCAATATTTTATGGAAGTGATTATATATATTGGAGTATGAGAATGAAGATTCACCTGATGGCACTTGGCAATGAAATTTGGGAAGTAGTTGAAAATGGATACATACCACCAGTTGATCCACCTATAGATAAGGAAGGTAAGATTCTACAACATTACAATTCAAAAGTAATGAATGCAATTTTTATAGGTTTGCATAGAATAGAGTCCATAAAATTTATGCATTGTAAAAATACAAAAGGAATTTGGGATAAGTTGCAAAGTATATATGAAGGATATAAAGGTGTCAAAAAGGCAAAGATACGAAATCTCAAAGGAAAATTTGAAGAATTAAGAATGAAGGATGAGGAAAATATTAGCACTTATCTACTTCATATAGATGAGGTTGTTAATGCCATGCAATAACTTGGACTTATGGTTAAATAATTAGATGTTTGTGATAAGGTCTTAATATCTCTTCCAAAATGATTTAGTGAAAATATTTCTCCTATAGAAGAATCAAAATATGGTGATTCTTTGACAAGATATATGTTTCTTGGTATTCTTATAGTATTTGAGTTGAGAAAAAAAGAGGAACCTAATATTCATAAGGAAGCAACCTTCAAAGAAATTAAGAAGACAAAGGGTAAGAAGTCAGAATTGAGCAATGAGTCATCTAGTTATGAAGAAACAAATTGTGGCAGAAGGAATACATATTCAAGAAGATTTAAAGATGTAAAATTCGTTAGATGTTTCAATTGTGGAAAGTATGGTCACTATGCAACTGATTTTCAATAAGCTAAAAATAACAATTATGAAGAAAAACAGGATCACAAGAGCAGGGAATCAAAAAAATACAAGTACCAAAAGAAAGGCAAGGATGGACAAGGTAGACAAGGAAATAAGTTATTTCAAAGACAAAAGAGGATCTACTATGCAGACAAGGAAAGTAAGTACTCAAGTGATAGTGATAATAGTTTTTTAGATAATGATAAAGATGAAGTCCTATTTTTTATTGAAGAAAAAGAAGTCAAGAAAATGTCACCAATAATTCTCAAGTATTTTAGATGTGGTAATTTTGGACATCTTGAAGATAGTTGTACAAGGGATGGTTTCAATTTCAGTGATGATGAATATGAGGATGCACTTGAAGGAACAAAAGAGAATATTCTAATGGTACTAGAAGAAGAAGAAGAAGGAGGTGAGTCTATATAAGACAAGTCAAAAGAAAAAGAATATGTAGACAAAGGCAAAAAAATAGAGGAAGAATCAGAAAAAAGAGTTGATCTTGAGGGAGAGCTTATCTATGCTCTTAAAACCTTAAATAAGGTAAGAAAGCAAAACTCTCAACTTGAGATTTAATTTCAAGAATGTGATGAAGAAATAGGAAAGCTTATAGAGCATCTAAACAAGTAAATGGCTAAGACAAAGAAGTTCAAGGATAAGTTAGAAGCAAATATCTTAGAATGTGAAAGGTTATAACAAGAAGTAGCTCTACTAAGATAAGATTTAGAAAAATCCAAGGATAAGCTACACAAGTTTGGAAAGAGTTTAAATATTGTGGATAAAATGATCAAGGTACAAATAAGGTCAACAAACAAAATAGGTCTTGATTTTGAATAAGCTCAAAAGAAACAAGAAGAAGAGTCAAACTCAAGTTCTGAAGAATAATAAACTTTAGAAGAATACAGCATAATAGAAAGTGATACTTATGAGGATGATTTAGACAACAAAAATTTCAACAAGGAAAGGAACAATGCACAAAGAAGAAAAAAATAGAACAACAATTTGAATAGGTTAAGAGATACTAAGAGATCAATGAGGTCAAGACAAGGAAGTTTCAATGGATTATGTTTCTCATGTCACATATTTGGGCACATGGCTTCACATTGCAGGACACATGAAAGACAAGAAAGTGGAAATTTTAGGAACAGACAGTATTACTACTCATGTAATCAGTATGGTCACAAGGCAATAAATTGTAGGGTTTATGATAGAAAATGATATGGCTTCACTAGGAGAAATCCCAAGATATTTGTACCTCCAAGGAATAATAGCATTAAGTGTTATAAATGCAATAATTATGGACATACAATAAAGTGGTGTAGAGCAGACATCCAAGAATCAAGCATGAACAAGAACAAGAATAGGAATAGGAATATGGACATGGACAATAATAGGAATAGGAACAGGAACAAGAATATGGATATGAAAAAGAACAGGAATATGGACATAGACAGGGATAAAAATGGGAATAGTCAATGAAATCAGAAGGATTAGATGATAAGGAAAGATGATAAAGGTAAATACTAGTGCTTATTGGGAGTAGAAATACTCCCACTCCAGAAATAATCACCTCAAGAGGAGGTGGAGGAGGAGCTAAGCTAAGAGACTCATTCTTAGACTCGATCCCCAAAGGTGACCCTTTGCCATTGATGTCAAAGAGGGAGAGATTTGAGTAAGGGGGAGATATTTGGTTTAATAAGAGAGCATTGTCCCAGGGAGAGCAATGTCCTACGTGGAGCAGAACAATAAAAAGGTCAAGTGTTTGGTAAAAAAAAAATGGGTTACCATAAATGACAAAGGGGGAGATTTTTGGACATTTTGAGTAGATAAGTTATCATTGATGTCAACAGTGAGTGGTCATTGACGTCAATATTTCAGCACCAATTAGTGGTAGTTCAGTGGGCAACATTAGTTTTAGGTTCTCCACTTTCATTTGATCAAGACCCGATTTCGGGAGATCATGTGGACCAAAGTGAAAAAGAATATGTCCAAATAAATAATATTATAATATTTTTATAATATTATAAAAGGACATTTTAAATTAATTATAAATTAATTAATATATTTTTTATTATAAATTAATTTATAATTTAATTTACTTAACCTAAGTTATGTAAATTAATTATTAATTAGTTTTAATATTAATTATAAAGTTAATTTATATTAATGTTTTAACCCAAAGGTGGGTTATTAAAATCATAATTCAAATTTTAATTCGAATTACTAAAAGCGCCAACATGGGAGAAAAATCAAATCATGTATAAAAAGGGGGATCCACCCACCTTAGAACTTACCATGCCTTTGTTCGAAAATTAATGCAAATTGCTTGTGACATGTGCTACAACGAAGTGGAGAGAGTAGTGAACTTTTAAGAAGTCAAAAGGTGCACAAGGCATAAGGTGGAGGAAGTGCTTTTTCCTTCACATGGGTATTATATCCCACATGGTGGGCTCCCAAGTGCTAAGGCACTTAGGCCTTAGGGAGATGGCGGATCGAATCACATAGAAACCCCTTTTGGGGGAAAGTAAGGTATGCATTGGAATTTAGGCACCGGAAATTTTGGAAGTGGTTGTTAAAAAATTAAAAATTAATTTTTGCATTATATTTGGTTTATAAGGTTGCATGTGGAGTTATAAGGGTTATGCAAATTAAATTATTTGATGTCAATTTATTTAATTATTGGAAATAGTTGTAAGGTGTTTGTGAAGTGTTGGATATTATTTTAAGTTGGAGTTTATAAGGTGTATCAAAGAAATTATTTTTCATGTATGGTATGATGAGTGTTATTTTTAAAAGGAAGCAATAAGGCATAAATTGAGTTGTGATTATTTTGTGTCTAAGGAATATTTTTGAGAAAGTTTTGAAGTGATATTGTTGTGTCTAACCATTGGAATTGGAAAGAAGGAAATTGTGATTGATACAGGTATTTCTAAAGGCACCCTTACATCCAACAAAAGGTATGGGCATATTCTTCCTAGTGAGTGATTGTTGAAAGTTGTGAATGAAAATTTGGAGTGAAAAGGAATATTTGGTTAAGCATTGTTGAGTGTTTTTTTACTTAATACTTCAAGGTTTTTCTATAATAGAGAGTTATCGATAAAACCTTGTTTTATAAGCATTGTTGTTGAAGTGATTAAGTTGAGTGAAGAACTTGAACTAGGGTTTTCAAATAACATGAGTATCATTGTTATGTGAGATTTGTTGATAAGCATTGTTCGAAACATTTGAGTGAGTGTTCATATGTTTGGACTAGGATTTGTGAGCAAGGATTATTTCATTGAGTGATTGATTGAGTAGATTTGGTTGAGCCTAGTCAAGTGGATGTGTGAAGTGATAGCTCAAGTTCTATGAAACAAATTGTTTTATATTATGAATTGATTTGAGAGAGAGGTTGAGTGTAGGTGAATGTGAAGCATATTTAGTCTCTAACAATTATCTATATATTTTTGTTCTAAAAGAGTGAGTGAAAGTGATTGAGCATTGAGGTGAATTTGAAGCATATTGAGTCTCTAACAATTCTCTATATGTTTCTAAAAGAGTGATTGAAAGTGATTGAGCATTGTGATGAGTGTGAAGCATATTGAGTCTCTAACAATTCTCTATATATTTCTAAAAGAGTGATTGAAAGTGATTGAGCATTGTGATTAGTGTGAAGCATATTGAGTCTCTAACAATTCTCTATATGTTTCTAAAAGAGTGATTGAAAGTGATTGAGAATTATGATGAATGTGAAATATATCGAGTCTCTAACAACTTTACTTGTGTTTCTATGAGATTATACAAGTTCTACTGAGGACTTGTTGAGCAAATTTGGACAAGTTCTAGAGAGGACCTGTGGACAGATTTGTGTGACCTTTTGTGGAAGCTTACAAGGTAGATTTGAGACAAGTATTTGAGAAGACTTAAGAGCAGAGTTGATTGATTAATTTTTTCAAACCTTGAGTTAAGGTTTGGGGCATATCCAGTAGATTTGATTTGTGATTAAGTCAAGCTTTAAGTTAAGGCTGGAGGATAGAGATTGAAGACATATTTTTGCTAGACCGAAGGACTATTTTTAGTACAAATCGAAGGATAGATATTGAAGATAGATTTGTGCTAGACCGAAGGACTGTGTTTAGTACAAATTTGAGGATAGAGTTTGGTGCAGATTTGGGGACAGGTTTATGCCAGACCAGAGATAGAGATTGAGAATATTTGTGCTAGATCGAAGGACTATGTTTAGTGCATATTTGAGATAGAGATTTGAAGGTGAAAAAGTATAGAGGACGACATTATCCAATGGATAGAGATCTATTAGCCAGTGTAGTGAGGACATGTGTCTTTAGTGGATAGATATCCATTATCTAGAGCAGTGGGTACAACAGTTCTTCTAGAAAATAACCAGTCAGATCTTAGGATAAAGGAGTTCTCATATGGATAGAGATCCATGAACTTGATTAGGATATTGTTATCTCCTTTGGACAGAGGTTCATAAACATTGTAATAGAGAAAGTATTCCCAAGATATTGATTGAGAAAATTTTAGTGAAATATTTTCTTCATGGAGTAGCCCACATTGAGTGAACCACGTTAAATTGGTGTCTCTATTGTGTGTGATTATTTGTGCATTGCTTTTATTACTGATGTTGATATTTTTTTCTTTACATTGCATAATATTGATTGGGAAGAAAAAGTAAAAAGTGGTCTTATACTGTTCACCTCCCTCTCAGTATAATCTTATGTTCTTCAGTTATTAGGGATCAAGGATCCTAAAGAAGCCATTGCATACGCAAATCTATTAGTTGAATGAGGCAAGTTACTAATTTCATACCAGTCAAATTTCTCTACCAAATTCATTGCTCCCTCGTGATATTACTTCAAGACGGGTTCTTTAAATTGGTATTCTCCTTTCATTTGGTAAACGACAAGTTGAGAATCACCAAATATGGTTAGTCATTTAATACCCATAGCTATAGTTTATTGAAGCCCCAATATTAGGGATTCGAACTATGAATTGTTTTTTGTGCATGGGAAGTCAAGTATAAATGATAAAGGAATCGAAATCCCTTTAGGTGTGTAAAATACAACTCCAACACCTTGTCATATTTTGCACTTTGATATATCAAAGAATATTGTCATGTCAACATCATCCTTAGGAGGTACTAGCTCTTCTTGTTCATTGATGGAAAATACTGAATCATGTGGAAGCTCAATGATAAGTGATTTATCATTTGGCAATGGAGCTTATGTGAGTTTATCGACTATCACTTGACCTTTATTGTATTTTTGATTGAACAACTCAAGATTGAATTCTATTAAAATAATTATCCATTTTACAGTATAGGTGTTGTTATATGTGTGAGTCATCATGTATCACAGAGGATTCTCTCTAACTATGACATAGGTAGGGTTACTTAGCATGTAATGTCTAAGTTTCTTAGTGGTGAAAACCATAGCTAAGCACATTTTTTTACATAAGAATATCTTGTCTTGTAACTTACCAATGTTTGAATAATGTAATAAATGGCTTAATATTTATGATTCTCATTTTCTGAGCAAGAATTGTCCCTAGTGCAAAATCTGTTGTTGAGACATAAAGGTGAAAAGGGAATCCTGAACGAGGCAGCATAAGAATCGGTGGTGAATTTAGATACTTATTTATATCATAAAATGCCTCTTGACATCTAATTTTAAAAGATAATTTCACCTCCTTCTTTAGCAAATGATTGAAATGCTTGCATTTTTTTGAGAGTTGTGCAATGAATCATCAAATAGATTGAATATTTCCTTGTAAACTATGCAACTCTCTCAAGTTTGTTGTAGGTGACATCTCGATAATGACATTAACCTTATTAGGTTCCACTTCAATGCCTTGCTTGGAGATAATGAATCCTAGAAGTTTTCTTGATGTGATTCCAAATATGCACTTCTTAGGACTCAATCATGCCTTATGTTCAAGTAGTCAATCAAATACTTTCTCTAGGACTTCAATGTGCTCAAGACATATTTTTTATTTTGCAATCAGATAATCCACATAATACTTAATGATTTTATACATATAATCATGGAATATATAATTCATGGCATGTTGGTAGGTAACTCCTACATTTTTAAGGCCGAAAGGCATCACCCTATAACAAAATATCCCCCAAGGTGTTGTAAATATTATCTTGTGTTGGTCCTTAGGATTAATTCAAATCTAATTGTATCTTGAGAAACCGTCCATTAGAAAAAGTATTTCATGGCCTACATAGGAGTCTACTAATTTATCGATGTTAGGTAGAGGAGAATCATCCTTGGAACATGCCTTGTTTAGATCATAAAAATTAGTGCATACGTGTACCCCCCCACCCTTCAGCTTATGAATGGGTACCACGTTAGAGAGCCACTTTGGATAATCAATTGGGACTATGAAATTCACATATAGTAGTTTTTTAGCTCTTATTTGATAATTAATGCAACTATTGGATGAAGTTTCCTAAGATTTTGCTTGAAAGGTTTAGCATTTACCACCAAAGTAAGGTTGTGTACCACCAATTTGGGGTCAAGACTAGACATGTCTTTGTATGACCACATGAAAATGTAATTCTTTATTGTCAAGACATCGATCACACACTATCTCTCCTTGATGGATAAATATTTTGCAATTTTGATGATTTATGGATTGTATGCATCTTTACTAAGGTTCACATTGATAGAATATTTGATCAACATATGAGAACCTTCCTCTAGTTGATGTGGAGTTGGATGATATGGATATCATCCTCCACCTATCTTAGATGTCTCCCCCTCTACTTTGGTTTGAAAAATCAAGGTAAAGGAGGTTGAAGATTGATGTGGAATGTAAGTTTTTGAAGCTTGCAAAAACTCTTCAGATAATATGAACTCAGTGATGGATGGTGGGTATGAAATCCTATCCATGAAGATAAGCCTAGCATCAACCTAAATCAGTTTAACCAAATCGTATGGATTATGGAATGGGAAAAACAAGTTAAAAAAAATCATATTGAATTTGTAGAAATGAGGTGGCTATGATTCAAGAGGTGATGACTCACTCTCTCTTGGTTGCAACTTACCTAATATGGGTGAATGGTGGTGTTGCAGGAGCGGCGAAGGTGGTGGTGGAGGATCTATCTCAGGGCACTCACGCTCTTTGTTGAAATGAAAGATGGTGTGATCTATAAAACATATTTTTTATAACACTCGTCTCTCTTGATGGGTTCAGTAGGAACCACATTGTCTTGGGGGCCATCAAATATTTGAATGATCCAGTCTAAATTTGCTTCCATTTGTCAGAATTTCCTAAAATATTCATTAGAGATATAATCTCCAAGATCTTCATCAGATATGTAATCATCTGGTATATGATTAATCGTGAATGTGTGCAATACAATCTTCAAAAAGGCCTCATGTATATGAGGTGAAAATTCAAGGTCTAGGTACTCATCATCAGTATCATCATAATCGGCACACTCCTTGCTCTCCTCCTCTTATTCATACTCAAGAGTGAGTCATTGGAAGATTTGGTTGAAGGAAGAGTCTAAGGTAGAAGGTATATACCCTAGACCATATTGGTCATATGTTTCTCTGTATTTAGGCTCAATAATATGATGTGGACCCTGCTCATATCATCTAAGTCCATATCCCTACCAATTGACCCTATGAAAATATTTCAAAGGGAAATCTGGGTTGGATAGATAATCTAAATTTTCATTAAATTCTTGCAAGGGTTCCTCATTAGGAGGAGGTGGATCGGAGGAAGAATCCACCCCCTAATATATGAAATTAATCCTGTCTAATTGGGAATTCATTATGTAAACTACAACTATGGCTAAATATGTATCGTATGTGTGACCATAGTCTTTGACTGATTCAATAGGTGGTGTAACTGTGACACTCTCAATGATGTACTCGCCAATGCTTGGATTGATGATATGTACTGAAACTTGGTATGGTTGGGATGATTATGGCTTAGTGGATGAGGAGAGAACTTCTGGGATATTTTATGGTTTAGGTGGAGGTAATGGCTCCTCTTAGGTAGGTGACCCTATCTGTGAGACTATATGTAGTTATGTTTGGTATGGATGAGATTGGATGGGATTGTTAGTTGATGGGGTGGATTGAGCTATGAATATAAATGGTGTTTGTGAAGTGGGTGATGTGACTTATGGATTTGATGATTGGTTAGCGGGATGATCAGGTGTAGTGGAAAAATGGAATGTGGTGGTTGAGGGCTAAATAGAGTTGATGCTTTTATATGCAAAAGCAGGGTCAACTATCGACAATTCCTCTGGGATGGATATTTTTTATGAAGTGATGTTAGTGGGAGCGGTTAGGATAATGAGTGGTTGGATGTCTAGGTGGGTTGATGGAAGTAGTGGCTAATAAGGATTTGAGAACAAGTTGTAGTATTTAAAATGATCTATGTCTACTAGGATGCAATGTAACTTACCCTTGTGTATATACTTTAGACATTGGTGTAATTTCAAGGGCACACACTTCATTTCCCTGATTCGGGGACATCTAAGAAGTATGTTGTATTGCATTACCCCTTCCAATATGTGAAAGAGGACATGTATAGTTTTCACCCCCATGATGATAGGAAGAACTACATTCCCCACAGTTGAGCATAAGGCATCATTAAAGGATCTTAAGGTGAAGGTGGATGATGTAATGTGGGATGATGGTATCTTAAGATTTTTGATGGTAGGAGTGGTAATGAGGTTGATGGAGTAGTCGACATCAATGAGGACTCTGTTTAATATATTCCTATCAATATGAGCAAATATGTGCAATGGAGGATCAAGTACATCTAATAAAACTTTCTTCTCCTTGAAATCATAAAATACTATCAAGGGCTCCATGCATTTTTGTACATCACCACAAAGGAGTTGAAAGCATTGGGATATTCTGATTGTAGTTGGATGTATTTTAGGATTCCCATCAATTCTTCTCGATGTGAGGGTTTCTATTGCATCATCTCATAGATTGATAGTTTTTTCGATGCTATTTTCAAACTTTGAGTTATTTGGCTGCCTAGGGTGATAGTTGAGTGATATGGGTTACCTGGATTATGAAATGGTAGAGGTGTAATGGATCGTCCTAGTTGTATGGGAATACTTGGTTGTGTTGTAGGATATTGAGTTGTGTTATTTGCTTGTCTCTACCCATGGGTGATCACACTAATAACACCTACAAAACCTTGATGCATTTGAGACACGTAATTGACTTTGTTGGGAGGAATTGTAGTAGTTGAGGTTCCCTTCGCTTGTTGATTTACCTAAATGTGAGACAAAGGTGTCTGATATATACCAAGGTTTTTATTGTATTGGGCTAGTGGATTATCAACTTTGATATTTCTCTCTTCCAATAAGTCTTACACAATAACCTTAAATTCATGGTAAGTTTTGATGTCATGTTCCTTTTGCTGATGATAGATGCAGTATAAGTGCTCTCTATAGGCCTTTGATTTTGGCTTTCTAGGGTCTTCGGGTTTAATATCTGGAAATGTGAAAAGTTGTGCCACATACAAATTATGAAATACATATGGGTAGGAATCTTGCAATGGTTTTTAATAGCACCTAGTCCTAAAGTGATGTTGCTAAATTTTTGTAGGTTGTGTTTGATTATGCACCTACTATGGGGGTGGAACTATTTGATAATTTAATTTTTACAATTTATGTTGTTGTTGTTGGGGTTGTTGGATCTGAACTCGGGCTTGTTGATTTGACTATGAAGGTTGGCCCAAGACTATCTTATTAACCTAAGTGGCCTTGGAATGGTTGTGGTTATTCTCCTTTTGGTTCTGGTTTTGCCACTCCTTTTTCTTAGGCTTGATCTTGCCTCTTGGATTTTTATCTCTTCTATCACTCTGGCTTGGATGAGTGCCTCATCAAATTTCCTATACTACTATAACTATAGTAATAAAGAGATGGGCTTGGCACAACTCTTCATGAACATTCTTGCTATTTTTTAGATGAGGATGGATAATGGCATCATAATCACCCTCCAATGATTACCAAAATCATGGACCGATTCATCATCATATTGCTTTAGACTAAGTAGATCGGTCAATGTGGTTTTCTTCTAGACATTCAGGGAAAATCACTCCAAGAATTGGTTCGCAAGCTGCTAAAAGGTGAAGTCACTCTAATGTGATAAGTGGTTGTACCAATCCTTTGATTCTACCCTAAGTGTCTGAGGAAATGTGTGTAGCATTATTGCATCATTGTTTATCATCCTAAAACATGCGTTTACAAACCTTATCATATGCTCTCAAGGGTCCTCATTCCCCTTAAATGTATCAAGCTTTAGTATCTAAAAATATATCGTATAAGGTAATACAGGCACCAAGGCATGGATCAGGTTATTGAGTAGCTACCTTAATGTTGGCTTTTGATATTACAAACCTGGGGTCTGCATGGTAAGGCTATCAATCTAGTTTTTCTAGAACTAGAACTTAGGATCTTCCATAGGGTTAAAACCCTAGTTTTCCTGATACTAGTGGGAATAAGGTGCATTGTATGTGTATTACAGATGATGGGGATTGTTAGGCTAAAATGCATGATGATATGATATCTAGTGAAGGCTCTAATATGGATGAGGTGATGGAAGAATGATGGCATGGTGACTTGACAAGTTAGCATACATGTGATATGGTCGATTAGTTGCTATGGTAGTGGTTGGAGGATGTGATACCCAAGATGGATCTTGGATAAAGGTATAGATTTGGTGAGAGGTATATGGTAGGTTAGTATTAATCCTTTGCAAATTCTTATTAGGGTTAGGGTTAATGTTGTGATTAGCATTATCCAAATTCATTTGTTGCAGCTGCAAGAATGTTTGATACATAGCAATTGTAGATGATGTAGGCACAACCACATATGAAGTGGTTGGTTGGGTTGGTTATGAGATAACCATGGTAGTGGATGTGAGTGGAGGTTAGGTAGCAAAATGTATTGCCATTGAATGAGGGGTGATATGATGTATAGGGCTTGTAGGCACCATATGTGGAATTGATGTGGGGATCAATGAAGCAACCTGAGTTGTTGCTTCATAAATAGGATTGGTTCAAGTGATGTTATACTGAGACAATGTGAGGGGTGGTTGGATAGAGGATGATGGATGGATATCTAGGGTAGTAGTAGTCAACTCAAAAAGTGGATTTGTAAAGACTTGTCCAGACTATTATGGGTGTGTGAAGGTGGATTCTTGATGCAATGATGGTATGGTGCAGGATGGGATGGTAAGCAGTGTTAATGATAGAAAAACCATTACAAATACACTCAGGTACATCCTAACAGTATCCATGTCTACAAGTGTGACACGATCATCCATTGGTGTGGGTGGCTCACTCCTAGGAGTCTCAATAATAGTGGTATGGGTAGCCCTATGCATAACATCTATGTCTAAAATGGGGGAACTACTAGAGGGCCCTACATTTAGGCTTTGGGACATAGGAGGAGGCATACTACCTTGCCCTACCACCGAAGTGTTAGGGACCTGACTAGATTGAGATGCCATGGGGGAAGACAACTAACTCTAGATTAGTGCTAACTTTCTGGTTTGACCACGGGTCATTACCATATGCTAGGGTGTGATGATGTATGAAATGCAAGTGATAGTGTGTGAATGTGTGAGATAGCACAATGCAAAACAACACTCAAAGCAAACAAACAAACAATTTTCTAAGTTTTCACAAGTTTTTATTTTGATGTTTTTTTTTTAGTTTTGAAGGTTTTTTATTTTTTTTGGAGTTTTGAAGTTTTGAAAAATAAAAAGCCCATGTGCAATTTTTTTACCTAATATGAATATAGTATTTCACCTGTATACTCATAGCTTGACAACCGATGATGGATTTTGGTTGTGTAAACCCACAAAATTATGGAGATGAATCCCATACTCGATCAGGGAGCACAAGTTCTACCAGTATTCACTTGGTCAGTGTTATACCCTTCGAAGAGAAATAAATGCAAATTTTCCAAGCTAAATCAAATCTTGGAGCCAAAATTGGCCAAAAAATAAGGTAATAATATTGGTGGTTGGTGATGAAATCCAACCTAGTAGTGATGAAATCCAGTCGTTTGCCAACGTTTAATGTGAGTGTGTGAGGCTTGTTTAATTTATTGTGAAATGTAAATTAACATGTGATTCTATTTTATGCCTAATGTAGAAATGCAAGAAATAGAGAATAGCACAAAAAATAGATCAGGGGCTAAAAGTTGGTTTTAGGTAATATTTTTGGTCGATTCTGTTGTCAGGGCCAACCGCAGGTCAGTAGTTGGTTCTGGTAAACTATGGATTCATGGTTTGCCAACCACGGGCACGTGTTTGGGAGATCCCAATTGTAGGTTTTTAGGTCTTACTATGCAACAAATATGTACAACTCAAGCCTAATCCCTGATAATGATGCCCAAGTTTTTGCTAATTGGGCAATGGAGCATGATCTGTTCCTAGTATGATAAATGCATATCCTCTTGATTTATTTTTGTTTGGATGGATGTAAAAAATAATAAGTAAATTTACCTTAAGATATTAGTGTAAGCAATGGAACACAATACCAAGACCTTTAATCTACCTAAATGCATGCTAATACTAGAAACATAGAGAAAAGAAAATAAAAAATGTCACAGGGGTATAGACCTGTGTTCCTTTCGCTACTCCATCTAGTTGTAAACTGCAGATCCATGGTTTCATAGTGCAGTCACTATACGTGAGTGTTTCTCCAAATGTCAAATCATAGGTATGCAATTCAATCTCCTTGACCTAAGGTGCATAGTTTCCCATATATGAAACCATAGGTGTGTGGTTTCACAGTAACAGAGCCAAAAGTAATAGTCCTCGGATCAACCAACCTGAGATCAAATCCTCACGCACTTTGAACTCTCAAAACCTGTGAATACATAAAACATATATTAGTAACTAATAAAAAGTAAGGCTAAACAAAATGGAACCCTTAGGGTGTCCCACCATAATCACAGTTTTCTATAACCAAAAGAGTTGAGCAAAAAATAGATATAACACAGAGAAAGATAAATATCCAAAATTACTTTTCTTTATTGATTTTTGATACAATGTTTACAAGTGAATTTTGGATTGCCCCAAGTGTAATGGGGGTAATGTTACAATACTCTCTATGTATTTATACAATACTTATAATAATTGAATAGGGGTCTTCCAAATATTCATAGGGATGCTTGCTCTTCATTCTTCAGCTACAGGTCCAAGGGGTGAGTGGGCTTTTGATATCCAATGCGGTACCACTCTACCTTTAGTAGATTTTCTAGAATACCTATCTCCTACACACACAAAAACCAAATGAGGGTTAGTAGCACCTAAAAATAAATATACAAACATAATTCTACATAATGATAACCATATAATCATGCAATCATATAAAATGGAAGCAAATAAAACATAAAGCCTTGCAAAACAAGATGTTACTGATCATGTTGTTTGTCGTGATCTCAATTTTGTAAAACTGTGGATGCGCGATGATGAATAGGAAACCATGTATGCATAATGGTAAAACCATATACCATTAGTTCTAACTATGTAATCACAATCATGCAGTTTTGGTTGAATGGTTTAATGCCTTGAGATGCATGTAAAAATATAGCTCTATTTCGGTAGCTTGGCGATATTAATGTTTAGCTCCTTTAATTTGGTGGGCTAAAGGTTCCTTTATAGGCTCCTTAGGGTTTTTGAGGGAATGAGAGGAGGCAAGCCTGGACTGCCAAGTGGTAATCCTGGGATACCAAATGGAGGAGGTAGTTACAGTGAGTCACCTAGTGTGCCTCACTTAACTAGGGTGATGTGGTTGCAAGTGGAGTGATGTGTGGGATTTTACCCCATGTGAAGGAACAAAGGGAAAAATTATGGATGAGATGTGGCAAGTATGTTGGGTGAGGTGGCTAGGACACATGTCTAGTGGGTAGGGAGGGTATCCTAGGCTAATTTTCCAGATTTAATAAATTTAGAAAATAGGATAATGGTGCAGGATTTATACGCCTAAGTCCAAACTTAGGCATATAACTTTAATATGCAGGATTTGAGATGGGGTGGCAAATGTGGTATTGTGAGTGACCAGATTTTTTGGTCTACAAGTTCTTTAGTATTTTGAGAATACTTTTGATAGAACCTTTGACTTAGTCTACCTTATGACTCCCTAGTTAAGAATATATGAACTAACTTGATAAAATCCTATTACTATCAAGTTTTGTAGAATCCCAAGATTAAGTGCTTTTATAGTAGACTTATATAGACTTATATTTTAGGTTTACTTTGAGTTGAATTCCTTTTGTCTCCCTAGTGGTTGGATGACAAGTTTGATATAATTTTCAACTCCTATTTTTCTTATTTATCCCTATTGAAATATGCATTTTTCAATTTGATGAAGTTATTTATGGTTGGATTACTTTTGTCCCTTTAATGTGAATATGAGACAAGTATAAGCAATAAATTCCAACTCTTTTAAGAAATCAATGATTTTACTTCTTTTATCCTTAACTTTCAATGATTCAATTTTCTAAATTCTAAGAAACAAAAGTTTGATGTGGTATTCCTTATATCTCCATAATGTGGAAATTTAGATAGTAACAATATTTGAAAACTGGTATTTCAATTTTCCAATGTTGAAAACCTTATATCTCCTAATTAATTATTTGTAAATATTTTATGTTTAGATCTCATGATATTTTTAATATCCTTTAAGATATACTCCCTTTTTTTTATTTACCTTATAATTCACTAAGGTTGGTATTTGCTTAGTTCTTCAAAATAGTAATAAATAAACTTCAACCTTATATTAGGCACCTTATAATGACTTATACTTAAGGAAAGAAAATATTAAATCATGTAAATCTTTTACCTTCATTCCAATGTAAAATGTGTGTGTTGATTGACTTTTGGTTTGACTCTTCAATCTATTATTTGGCACTATAATGCTAGTCTTCTATGTATGACAAAGAGCATTTATTGCTCATGGGTGCCTTATGAGTATTCTTCTCCTCCTTAAATGCACTTTGACCTCAATCCCAATGCTTAATGTGTATGTTTTCAATCTATGAACTCTTCTCAACTTAGGCACTTTAAGATCCTTTGACCCTTCTTGATGCTCTAGCTACGTGGTGTGTACGTTTCTCATGTGTGTAGATGGAAAATGGATATTACATTCTTGGTAAGTGTTAGTTGGTGAGCCTTCAATGCTTCAAGATGAATTTTATTTCTATCCTAGGTATTTCCTTCCTACACAGGCATTATAAATAATATTTTAGGTGCCTTCT
Organism: Wollemia nobilis; assembly: GCA_028583015.1. NCBI lineage: Eukaryota > Viridiplantae > Streptophyta > Pinopsida > Araucariales > Araucariaceae > Wollemia > Wollemia nobilis. The sequence goes on along the minus strand of JAQPPZ010016059.1, from coordinate 4,953,324 downwards.
TTTGTTGTGCCAAGTGGCACAATATGCCTTAGCTTGAGGTGGCAAGTGATGTTCATTTCCTATGTATGTAAATCCATCTTAGACATCTTATATATCTCAATGCTTCTTACCAAAAAAATCAAGTTTTTTGGCTTGGCTTTCAACGTTCTTTCTCAAAAAAATGGTGGCTCTATTCTCCCATGAAGTTTTCTCCATAAATGGTGGTTCTAGGTGCTCCAACGCTATCCTCTTATCTGGAGGTTCTACTCCAATGAAGGTGACTCTAGGGTGCTTCGAAGCTATCCTCTTATATGGCGGTTCATCCAAGCTATTGCTTGGGTAATGCACTCATTGTTTTCACCTTAATATTTTATGTAACTTGTGTATGTTGCACTCTTGTAACTTGCACTATGTTATCCTTTGTGATATTCTCCTTGCTTTACATTATACTTTCAATGGATGTTATGCTACCTTACATAGGTTATTTGATGTTTCAGGTTACTTCTATTATATTTCTTGAAGGTACTCTTTTCATGAGTCCAATGGTGATAGATTTGGTATCTTTAGACACCTTGAAACTTGGCTATTGATCCCTTCATTGGCTCTCTTCCTTAGCTTGAAGTTAATTCTACAAACTTGATGATATAGCCACTTTGTAGATGTAATATGCTTGTTGTTGGAGTGTCTTAAGACACTCTAGATTTTATCCTCTATTTTCTATTTAGGATAAGAGAAATATGGTGCAATAGTTTTGCCTTGATTTGCACCGAAATTATGAGACCTTACAATATCCTTTTGAAGCTTTCTTTCTTCCTTGATGAGGTAACTTCTTGCTCTACTCCTTGGTTGCAAATAGATATTTGGCGTTGCCTTCATTAATAGATAACTCTCTTCTATAATTCCTTTGCTTTATTAACTTTGCAATAATAATTATAAATCTTTAATCATGCAACTAATATGCCATTTTTGATGGCTTAACTTTGCACTAATTTTCCATCTTAACTTAAATTCTTAATTCACCTTTTATAACTAGTATCATGCAATAGTAATATATTCTTATTTATCCTTTTAATGAACTCTTAATCAAAACAACCCTCACTTAAGAATAATGTCTTCTTTGCTTCTACTAGAAGATAGGATGTTGATATTTCCTTTCTTTTGAAATATATCTAACTACTCCTTTTTGTGTGTAGGTTATAACCCTTGTAGAAACTATCTTATGCACTTCCTTGAAGACTTAATATGCAACCTTCTTCTTGCAACTTTTAAACTCTAATATGGTGCTTAATGAAACTTAATAATGAACCAAGTAACTAATGTTCAAGTAATGAACCTTTTGCACAAAAGTTTCTTAAATTAATGACCTCTATAAATGATGGAAATCTTGGTTATTAGATTCACCTAAGTTTTGTCCTATATTAGATGAAATCATAGCTCTTAAAATGTCCAAAACAACTATTTATTCTACCAATTTGCAGCTTTGAAACTCTCTAACTTATTGCCTAAAAGTGTAGTTTGGTGGCTTTAATTATCCTTCAGGATACTCTCTTGAAATCTAAAACTTCATAGCTATTAATTTTGTCCTTATTGCTGCCATTTCACAGTTAATTTCTCCTTCGAAATGTTATCCTTGAATCTCCCAAATTTGGTAGGAAACTCCTCCAAATCACAACTGAGACTTGTCTTCTAGAGACTTTCAATTTTATGCTATAAAATTAGAAAAATTAATTCTCCAAAATAACCTTCAAGCCTTCAATGTCAATCCCCAAATATCTCATATTTGGTGGTTTTTCTAACTTCTTTCTCCTTCAACATCCTTGTCAAATTTTGACTTGAATATCTGCCTATCTAATGGCCTTCTTCTCAAGATTGTGACTATCTTGAGGTCTTCACTATTCTCCTCTAAAATTTGGCAAACTCCTTGCTAAATTATTCTCCTTTTAGGTTTGTTTTAGGATGGCAACAATTGTCCCAAAACCTTCTTTAACAGGAACTCCTTCTTGCTAGTAATTTTCCCTAATGAGTTCTCCTTGAAAATGCCTTCAATGAGGCTTTCCAATAATTATCCTTATTTCTCCTTTCAATCCTTCCTTGAGATCTCTTATCTAGGGTCTTAAATATCTATAGCTTCTTAAGTCTTCTTATCAATACTTTAATGAGACCTTCCTTGATCTCTTAAATCTTCATCTCTGTAATTTTTTCAATGAAATCTCTTTTCTTAGATCTTTGCAATCTACTACTTCTAGAAACTAGAATAGGAATTTTGCTAGTCCTTCTCTATCTTCAATATTCCAAGACTAGAAGTTCTTCAATGGGACATCTTGTGGGTCTCTTCAACTTCTTGAGTTGTTTTCTCCTTCTACAATCTACAGGTCTTCAATATTCAATAGAGATAACCAATCTCTAAGATTCTCCTAGATTCTATTCTTCATTCAATCTGTAGTAAGGCTTCGCTAGCATTTTCTCTCTTCTGCAATGTGTAGGTCTACAACAGGGCATTTTCCTTAGGCCTCTAAAATATTTAGTCTTCTAATTTTTTCATTAAGTATTGTATTGATTCTAAGAAGATATTCTTCCTAGATCTATGTATGAAGCTTCCCAAATTTCTCTCAATCTCCTTTTCCTACAATAAAGTATTATAAAATGAAAATGCTAAATCTTTAACTCTAAAGAAAACTAAATCTTCACTAGTTGATTTATCAATCTAGTGTAATCAATGTTGAGTCCTAGTCTTCACGTGTTTTTTTGCAACTTTGTGGAAAGACTCTAGCCAACTATAATTTTCAAAAAATTAGAAAATGATATTTTTGATCTCCTCTCAATCTCTCTTGTGTCTCTCTCTATTTCCTACTAATCTATCATGGCTTTGATACCACTATTAGCTTTTGAGATTGTATATTAAAGGAAATGCAGCCACAAGATGTAAAATAAGAAAGTTATAATAAGTACATGATAATGGCACTATAATATGCAAGAAAACTAGATGATAAACTTCTATAATAACTCAATAATATACCATTAATAAAAGCTCACAAAAATAGTACAATGCAATATAATGAAGGACTTGAACACTCCAAATTTTTAATGAAGGACTACATTGTACCTACTCACTACTCTATATCTTGATATTATTCCTCTCTCTCTGTTTCATACTCTCAAAGGCCTCTATATAGGAAGATATGTTCCTTGGCCTTTACTTTATCCATGACTCTTCATATACCTATCCTATGACTCATGTACATGTGTACTACATGCACATATACATCATTGCATATTCTAACACTTGTGCATTTATTACATTGCTTGAAGTAAGTACATAAACCTTAATCTAAGATAAACTTCTAATCTAGAAATATACCCAACATGGTACATTGACATGCACCAAATAATGTAATATACTCTAACAATAAGAAGTGTGGCCATGGACATTATGAACTTATTGGGATGTGGGTTGTGATGTTGAGGACCTGTTTTGTGATTGTGGCATTTCTTATCGAGGTAATGAATCATCAAATATGTTGTAGTGTGAATTGGGAGATGATGTGGGAGTATCCAATTTTATTTCTCCTTTCTCAATAAAATTGTGGACTAGTCACTTGAAGGTGTGATAATCATTAATACCTTGGTTTTCAATGGTAAACATAGAATTAATGCTCATTGTATCCTTTTAATTTAGGATTATTAGGGTCATTTGTCCTAGTGTCAGGCAAGATGATTTTCCATCTATTGTGCAACTTTTGGAAGAGATTATCCAATGGTTCAGATAGTGGTATTTTAGTATGAAGTGGATGATGAAGGTATTGAGGTTTTATATGAGGTTGGGTAGGTGGAGTTTCTATGGGGCCCGTCATAGTGAGGTTATGGTTAGATGATTAACACCTATAATTTATCATCTACATCTTGAGATGGTTGAGGTGATCCAAAATATTTTTATGTCAATGGAGGCATTAACTGAGGGTGTCATAATAGGATTGACATAGATGATGGAAGGGGAAAAGGTTGATTAATATGGGTGGGGATGGAGATATGGGTGAGGTGAAGGAGAAGGTTGGTATTGTTGTTGTGGAACCCATTGATTTGGGTAGGGTGCATGGGGTTGAATTGGATGTAGGGGAGTTTGGGGTGGAATGGAGTTCAATCCTTCATGAGGTATTTGTTATTGCATCAAGTTGGATATAGGAGTGTATGAGTGAAGGGATACCTAGTGATGTGTTAGATATGGAACTTGGGCCTTCACTTCTTAGTAAGGAACCTGAGTGTGTCATTATTATTGTGGTACCTAGATATATCCTTGTTGGGGTGACACTTGAGGATGTACTTGTTACGGGAGTACTTGGATATGTGCTAGTTATTTTTTTGGCACCTAAGTACATTATTTTTGTGTTGACACATGAATGTACATTTTTTGGGGTATCTGGTTGTATTTTTATCTATTTGACTCATCAATGTGTGCTAGTTTTTGTTGGGGTACCTGAGTGTACCATTATTGCGTTGGAACCTGAATGTGTATTTATTGTTGTTCGAGCACCTAGTGTATCCTTATTTTGTTGGCCTTTGCATGCGTATTTATTGTTGGGATATTTGGGTGTACCCTTGTTGGCTTGGTATCAAAATGTGTGTTTGTTTTTTGGTGTGCATGAGTGTACCCCTGTTGTGTCAATACCTAAATGTGAGCTTGTTGTTATTGGGGTGCATGAGTGTACCCTTGTTGTGTTGGCACCTGAATATCCATTTGTTGTTGTTGGGACACTTGAGTGTACCCTTGTTGTGTTGGCACCTAGATGTACATTTTTTGTTGGGATAATTGGTTGTACCCTTGGTTTAGCACCTGAATGTGCACCTATTATGTAGGCCATTCATATGATGACGAAGAATATTATTAGAAAGACAAATTTTGTGAGGCAAATGCTTACCCCTCAAAAAAATGAATGACATGTGCCTAGGGTGGTATGACGATTGTCAATATTGATATTTCAATTTGTGAGACAATAGGAGATTCTATATAGATCTACTATAGTAGATACAAGTGTGGTTTGGGGATGCAGAGAGGGACTAATAAGGCTTGAGGTGATTCTAGTTGTAGATGATGGATGGTAGGTCCTAAAAAGGTGATATTTTGGTGTTGGTGTACAAGAGGTGTAGGTAGATTTTGCAATGGTGGGAGGGATGCTCCTCCTTGGTGTTCAATCTAAGGGTTCGCTCTTACATTCTCTATGGTAATGCACTCTTACTCGATAACTTGGTTTTGCATAACATGATGAATAAAATGGGTTACAAGTTGATTATGTGAGGGAAAATCCCAAATATCTTAGTTGTCTAAATAGTCCTAGGCTTGGTTCTATCTATCTAAAATATTTTTGTGATTAATGTACTTGTTCATGCATTTTCTTGAAAAACACACCTATCCATGCATTTTTTTTTAAATCACACCTATCTATATGATTTTATGTTACAATCCCATTATGGTTTTTCTATAATTTGGAGGACCAAATGATGTAAGAATGGGGTAAAACTTATACCATTGGAAGCTCTTTCTAATATCAATACAATGGTTGTGGTTTTAAGAAATTTGAAGAATATTTGATCATGGAAAAGTTGTTTCAAATATAACCCTACTTTTGGTTTCTGTGTATTGCTAATTTTTGTAGAAAAATATTTTAATAAAAACAACAAACAACAAACAGGTGTGTGGGTGATGTATTCTGAATGTTTGTATCAATTTTTTTTGTAATTTTGGTTGATACTGAATCCATTGCTTGATTTTTTTGTGTTGTAGTTTATGTGTTTTAAGATAAAATACTACTACAAATGCAAGGTATGTGAATTATTTCTACAAGGGTACATTGATACACACCCTCACGCTATACCCAAGGGTACACAAGGAGTGGTGACACAAGAATAGGCAAATGGCATCCTCTTATGAGGGAATGCTTGAGGTGACTATAAGAGGTGATACAAAAATAATCTTATGAAAGAGGTGGCACCATCTAAGACCTACTACTAGCCTACCCAAGCTTTTGCTTCACCCTCGAATGGGCTTAATCAAGAATGAGAGTTGCAAATTCACTAATTATATGAAGCCCTGTGAGAAGGGCATCCATCCTAATACTACCCTAGAGTAATCTCAATATTAGGGGATTTTTTGATGATGAATTTTACAAAACCACTAACATGGGCTACTAAGGTGTCTAGAGGGTGAGTCAATGCTTGCTAATGGAAGCCAATATCGTTGATCTCTATTGGTAATTGGTGATACAAACCAATGTTTTTCCTTTCAAGAGTGTGTGTTTGTTTTTGGTATTTCCATTTTTAGAAATTAAAATATGAAAATGAAGCTATGCTATAGCACAAAGATAGGAAGACAACATTTTCAAATGTGATATTCGAAAGAAATTACCTTTTTGAAAATAAATCTACACTACTTTGAAATTGACCAAGCAATTTTGGTGTGTTTGAAAAGGAAATTTAAGCTACTTTGCAAGTTGACCTAATGATCTAGGTGCCTTTTTGAAAATAAATTTAAACTACTATTCATTGTGGAAGGTAGGTAGAAACAAGATAGAAATTAATGCAATTTAGGGTGTTTCATGTGTCTACCTATGATTTCTTACCTGTGGGTGGTTTTTGAGGTCTGGCAAGCCCTATTCCATGTGCCAAAACTAAAAATGCATGGGTCCATATGATTTTATAGAAAATTTCATCTATTTGTATGATTTTTTTAATGCAATCTCCATGTGGTTATTTTACAGTTTGGGGGACCAAATGATGTCAAAATTAGACAAAATATAGACCATTGGAAATCTCTTTTCGGGCCTAATCCAATGGTTTTAATTTTGAAAAAAATTGGAGAAGATTTGATAGGGAAATGTTTAGGTTAAATGTGGCCCTAATTTTGGGTGTTGTGTGCTAGTAATTTTTGTAGAAAAAGTATTTTAATAAGTCAAAATGTGCATGTTTTTAGAAACTAACATTTTACAATGCATGTTTTTAGCTAAGGAAATTTAACCTACTATATGAAATATGCATTTTTTTAGCATGAAAATGTAAAATATGCATGTTTTTAGTAAGCTAAATTTAAAAATCTAACTACACAAAAACAACATAAGGTAAATCATGTAGTTGTGTAGATTGAGCCTAAGATGTGTGTCAAGCCTTTGGAAGACTCCATGCCAGTTTTTTAGTACCTACAATGATAGAAAGACCACAAAATTTGTTAGTTATATATCGAACCAATAAAAGAAAATAAAACCATGACCACCAAAATGAAGTAAAGAAAAACATGCCACATTTCATTGATATTTTGTAAAAGTGTTACAAAGGTATTTTGATATCCCTTTACAACATGCCCTAAGGGCTACAAAAGAGGGACTCCATGAGGAGGGACCCTAGCATTGAACATATTTTTGGCACTACAAGAGTCTTCCTTTAGATCCTTAGAAGAGAGTGGGATTCTAATGCATGCCACTACAAGCTACATCGATACTTGAAACTTATGTAACCCTAAAAAAACATGTTAGATTATTTTAATGCTTGTATCGATCGTACCTCTCATAAATACAAAAAAATGGCTCAAAAAGTGAAATGAAATGCATGAATAGAATGCTAAAATGAAACAAAATTGATGCTACAACAAGGGGGTACATGATCGGTGGATTTGGAAAGTTTATATTTCTCCAAATTAGGTGAAATTTTGTGGGAATATTCCTTTAGATGTTAGGAATCTACCCTTAAAATTTCATAACAATCCGAGTTTGGATGTGCAATTTATGACCAAAATAGTCAGGGTGGTTTTGGATAGAAAATGTACTCATTCATACGTTTTATAGGTGGTCATACTTGTTCATACATTTTCTAGTTTCTTGCTTTTATTAGTCTTTCACTAAAGTGTAGAGTCAACCGATGGAGTTTGGAATCAATCCAAAAATTGTTAGTATCCTTTATGCACTTGTAATTACTATAACCTATAAGGAAAACTCGATGGAAGGAGCATTGAGTGCTTAAAAGGTTTAAGAATGAGTATGTGTATTTTGGTAGCATAATGTTATGATGTTTCTCCTCTTGAAACCATAGGCAATATGGTTTATTTATAATTTTTTTAGGAAGGAAAAGAGGTATGCGATGTGGCAAGAGAAAAGGAAGGAGAGAGAAAGCTTATTTAATGTGTTAGGTGGGTGGGTAAGGCTTTCCTCCTATGGGTATAAAGTGGAGATGGGTGTACCATACCCATTAATCACCTAGGGAAGAAAAAAATATCTAGGGAAGGGAAAACCTCTTTTTAATAAATTTGCTTTAAATACCTTAAAGGGGGAAAGGGTGGATGCTAGGTGAAGAGGGGTGGGTGCCTAGGGAAGTGTGTAGAGGGTTGTGATTGGGGAATGAGATGGAATTCACCTAGGATTTAGAGTAACCTATAGTTTAGGCTAGATTATGGTTAGCTTCACCTAGGATTTGGGTTAGCTTTACCTAGGGTTTAGGGTAATTGAACTAATTTTTGAATGTTTAGTTCTTTGATCATTAATTGTCATTGCACAAGGTCAAGTGTGATATTTTTAGGTGTCTACAATTAGAAGTGTGATTAATTCCCCAACTACATTACAACTCATTTATTTTTAGTCTAAACAAATTATAAAACCTAATCCTAATTCTCAAGGGTTGAATAACCTAATCTAGGACTTGAAACAATAATAAAGATAGTTGATGTGGCTATATTAGAGTTAATGGTTGAATACATTTTATCTACAAGACTTTACTTTTGTCAATTATGTCCATCTTGGTTAACATTAAAAAGAAAAGTTTCTTATGCAAGGTTTAAATTATAAAGTTTGTGTTGTTATTGATGAAAATAGAATTTGACATTATTATGATTTGTCTTTAATATCCTTGACAATGATTGTATATTGTAACATTGAGATTTTTTGTATAGTTAAAATCATTCTATTTTCTTGTTAAGAATGATTTAATTGACTTGAGATTAATTTCTTAGGTAAGAGGTTAATAGTAGAGTTATTTTTCAAGATTATTTGTATTAATTAATTTTTATATTGTTGAGATATATTGCATTATTTGGTACATGCTACTATACCCCCATGGTACATTTATGGTATATTTGTAAATAATAGATTAGATTTGAGTCTATAGTTTAGGATGTGGTTTATATTTCTTCTTTTATGTAAGTGTCAATATGCAATAAATTAACAAGTTTCATGTAAGAGAGAATGTTCACAAGTGTCTTGTATGTAAGAGTGAAAATATGTAATGTAAGGATGTGCACAAGTGTCCTAGATTAGGAGTGCATGTAGAAGTGTAAGATTCATGTGTGCAAGTGTCTTATAGTTAAGTGTCCATATAGTATGCAAGTGACAAGTTGATAAGCCAAGAGTCATGAGATTTGGCATATGGAGAGCAATAATCAAGTACTTGAAGAGTCATATTACTATGGCTATATTATGGAGATAATGCTTTATGAGATAGAAATGGAAATCCAATTCATATATCTCATTATCTTATTGTAATAGGAAGAGGAGTAATAAATCTTGTATACATTTTGAGCAATTAATATTGTAATTTTTATTCATGCATAGTTCATGAATGATTCAAGCTATTTACATTCATATTTCAGTATATAAATGAATGTTATTTAATTTATATAATCCTTGATATACATATTAATTTGCTCATATATTATTCTACTCATTTTAATATTATTTTTTACCTTTAATATTGTGGCTATTTTTTATTGGGACCTATGTGATAACCTATGATATTTTTTGGTAGTAAAGCTTAAGAAATCTTGATAACTCTATCAAATCTACCAACAATATCTATCTAGTTTGATAGAGTTATTTCATTAGACACCATTATTAATTATCTTTGTCCATTTTTATAAATATAATTTAGGATTTTTCCACTTTAAAGGCAATGAATACTTTGACTAAATTTTTAAAAGTCTTATTGAGTAGAGGAGGCTAGGGTATTTCCACTAGGTTGAAGGAAAACTAGTGAAGACTAGGACTCAACTATATTGAATATAAGGGTCAAATTAGAAGAGAAGTTGGACATTGATTGATAGGTAAAACCAACCTAGAATGAAGTTGATAATTCAGGGATAGAGCCACCCTAACTTTGATTTGAATAAATTTGTAGATTAAATTTTGAGGTAAAATCAACTCAAGAGATAGTTGATCATTTAGGGATATTCAGTGCCACCTTGACATATTGGGTTCTCTAGTAAGGAGGAGAATAATATTTAGTTCTTAGGTATGACCTAAGACATTGAATATTTCAGAAAGTGAGATAGAGTTGCAGAATAGAAGCTTGGGAAGCTTATTATATAATATAGAGAAGAATTTCAGATTTTAAAGTCAAAATAGATAAGAGAATAGAGAATAAAATAAGAAGTATAAAAATAGAAAATAGAGAAAAGATAAGAAAACATATAGAAGAAGAAGAATATTATGGAGCTATTATACACATAGAAGACAATAGTATTTATAGAGAAGAATAATAGCACCAAAGTGCATTTGCAGTATACAACATTGAGAAGAAGAGGAGTGGAGTTTTTATCCACATAGGATAGATAAAGAAGCATTGAGAAATAATAAATTCATAGTAGTAGAGAAATAAAAAAGACATGTCAATCTTGAAGAAGGATAAAACATGATATAGATCTAGCTTTATATAGCTTCAAGCATTTCATTGAAAGCTACAAGCAATTAAGAGCTGCAAGCATTAAGGAGAACATCAAGCATTAAGAAGAAGAACAAGATAAAGAGAAAAAATAAGCTTAAGAGGAACAACATAAGCATTGAGAATAGAATAACATTGAATAACATAAGTGCTTTAGAAAGAAATAAAATGACCAACAGAGGCCAATATTGAAGATGTTGTCTAAAAGAAGCTAATGTTATAATTTAGTATGACCAATCTAGCATAATATCCTAAGAAACCTACACATAGAATAAAATATAAGGAGTGGGAGAAATATTAAAAAGAGTAGAATACTAAGTCTTCTCCAAGCAATGTAGAGAAGGTGGCATTTGGCCTCCACTAAGTGAAGACCAGTAAGAAGTCTCTACCTTTTCAAAGCATAGTCTAGAGAGGACACTCAGCTTCCTCCAAGTAACACTTGGCCTTTTATAAGTGTAGGCCAACAAAGGAGACATTCAATATTAGCTCAGCCAATAAAGGAGACATTTGGTCTCCCCCATCAACTCAACAAAAATAAGATACATTCGGTATCCTCCATCAACTCAGCCAAAATAGGAGATATTTGGTCTCCTCAATGAGCTAAGAAACAAAGGTATATGCTTAATTTCCAAGAATAAATAGAAGGAAACAAAAACATGAGCCATGCATATTGAGTTCCAACCTTTGGGAGCCTACAGTGAGTGCATATTGAGTTCCAACCTTTGGGAGCAGTGAGAAGCCTAGGGTTAGATAAAGGTCTATCAGTGCAATCATTCAGCAAGGTGTTCACAATAACTAATGTTAGCAACAATAAAATCATCGTTGACTAGAAGGTAACTCTATCTAATTAATGTTACATAGTTTTGCAATGCTTATTATAGTTTTTGGATGGAACTAAAAGTATATGTTATTTTAAAAACAAAATGGAGTAATAAGGGTTAGAAATGATTATTTAGTTTTTTCAAAATTATAATTATGCTTTGAATTTGATTAGAGAGATAAGGTTAGAAGAGTTTAATATTTTTTAATGTTAAACTTTAGAAATTTTATTAGTTGGAGAAAAATGGGTTATTAAATTTTTTGAGAATTGTTTTAGAGTGAAGTAATTTAAATTTTAAAATTTTTAGATATTTTTAAAATAAGAGAAGGTTTTTTATTTAAATTTTTTTTAAGAAATTGAAACTTTTAAAATTTAATATTTTTGAGTTAAAAAGTTTTCTACATCAAAGGATTAAAAAATTAAAATTTGAAAAAAAATTATTTGAGTAATTTGGGAGATATAAGATTTACTACTTCCAAGGAATCAAATTTGCAAACTTCATATTTGAATTATTTGAACTTAGGAGATATAAGGATTTCAACTTAAAGATATAAGATGGATAAATGGCAAAGAGAAAATTTTCAACATAGGAAACATTATCAAAATGTGAAACCATATTTTAGATTCAATTGGGTTTTCTAAAGATATTACTAAATGTCTATATCAAGATGAAGTTGATGATAAATTGCCTGAGTGTTTAGAAATATAGGATATAGGGAATTAGATCTAGCATAGTCCAAAGTTTTCCTACAAACATAAGCATTGGATGAACCCAAGGTTCAAGATGATGAAGCAGATTCAAGAGAAGTAGAGGTTCATGAACAATGCAAGATTGCTTGAATATTGAAGATAAAAATAAAGACCAAAATTGAAGACTAAAGTCTTCAAAAACCAAATAATGTAATACAGAGGGGTGTTGAGATATATTACATTATTTTATGCATGCTAATGTACTCCCATGGTACCTTGATGGTATATTTGTAAATAGTATATTATATTTGAGTCTATTTGTTAGGGTGTTATTTATATTTCTCCTTTTATATAAGTTTTAATGTGCAGGAAATGAACAAGTATCTTGTATGTAAGAGAGCAAATATGTAATGTAATGATTTGCACAACTTAGATTAGGAGTGCATGTAGAAGTGTAATATTCATGTGTGCAAGTGTCTTAGAGTTATTTGTCCATCTAGTATGCAAGTGGTAAGTTGATAATCCAAGAGTCATGAGACTTGGCATATGGAGAGCAATAGTCAAGTACTTGAAGAGTCATATTACTATGGCTATATTATGGAGATAATGCTCCATGAGATATAAATGGAAATCCAATTCATATATCTCATTATCTGATTGTAAGAGGAAGATGAGTAATAAAGCTTGTATACATTTTGAGCAATTAATATTGTAAGTTTTCTTCATGCATAGTTCATGAATGATTCAAGCTATTTACATTCATATTTTAGTATATAAATGAATATTATTTTATTTATATAAGCCTTGACATACATATTAATTTTCTCATATATTATTCTACTAATTATAAGATTATTTTGACCTTTAATACTACGACTATTCAATATTGGTACTTGTGTGATAACCTAAGATATTTTGTGGTAGTAAGGCTTAAAAAGCCAACATATATGTTATCCAATAAAATGGCCTTTCATTATATGACACTAAAATAAACACTTAATATGTTTGAATAACTAAAATACTAAGAACATTCAATACCTAATCCAAAAAAAATCCTAGATGGGGGTAAAGGATGGTGCAAGCATATCTTTATGCAAGCACTAGACAAGAACAAAAATACAAGAAAAACTAAACCCACAAAGGTTAATAAGAATGAGACAAAACCTCCAAAATAAATCTAATGTTATAAGTAAGTATATAACATAATTGACTACATATAAATAATATGTCATATTCTATAACAATTAGTGTTACTTCTTAGGAGGCAAATAAGCCACCCCTAAATGTGTTAATGGTTCACCTTATATTTTATCTATTAATTATAGTCCACTTTTAGAACCTATATTCATTGGATCAACCATGCCAAAAATAATAGAATTACATAACATTTGCAAACCATTAAGAAGTTGGTTTTCAAATGTGTTTGACACCATCCTATCAGGTTTTTTTATCTCTCCATTTTTTTATTTTGACATCAATGTTGCCTTGGTAGAAATTGTTTAACTTTTTTTTTAGTGAATGTTATAGGTGGTTTGATAATATTATCTTATTTTTGGTCTCTAGTAGGACAATAGAAAGGGAAAAAGGGACTAAAACTAAAGGTATAGCTCTTATAATATATATTTGGGAGGATTTCATGACCATATTTCATTTGTGATTATATTTTATGATCCTTCAATTTTCCCTTTAGTTAAATATACAAACAAAACCATTTGTTAATAATATATATATATATATATATATATATATATATATATATATGGACATGGTTCATTAGTTTAACTTTACATATTGAGACGACTGAATCCTTGACTCATACATATTTCTTGCATATGAAATATAATCTTGTCCATGCTCGCTAAACTAGTACATTATTGTTTAGGGTTTTGGACATTAATATAGGTATGATCATATTTTTTTAAATATAGTAATAATAATATTAATAAATATTGTTAAGTAAATTTTCTAGTTAGTCCTTGTAGCCCCTATGTTTAAATAAATCATTTAAAACTTAAGGCCATATTCTCTATAAATATATACAATTTATTATGTTGCTAAAATAGAATTAGAGAAAGAAAATATATTTATGTGTTAGTTATAAGACTTCATGAATAAGGTATACATATTGTATGCATTATCATCCATATAAGATGGTACACATACTTTTTAATGTAAATTAGGATGAATATCCATAGCCATAAATCCAATGGTTCTAGTGGTAAATCAAGAACTTCTACTAAATATATAATTAGTAACAAATATCTCTTCTAAACCCCTAAAAATATGCTAAAAAAAATAGATATATATGCCCTTATTTCAATTGACTCAAACAAGGTTGAAGGAAACATACTCCAACATATAATTTGGGACATGTTGTACTATATGTATTACCTTGGAACTATCTTGGCATTAAGGAACATGAACCAAAAGAATTAGATAGTGGATGCCATATAAAACCTTCCAAAAAATATCTAAGTCTAGCACAGGTTTTGAGTTGCTTGTAAAAGTGGCCAATTGGCTCTAGGGAGAAACTTGCTATCCAAATGGACAAATTATCTCTATGGAGCAATCCACTCAATGAAGCTAGTGATTTTCTTGTAAACATGTGAAATTTTCTTGTAAAAGCGAGTGTTTCTCTTTCTAACTTGAGAAAATAATCCAATAGGTAGTGAAAAGGTAAATTTGAGGGCACTAATCCTAAGTGTAGACACCTAAATGTCACACATTATCGCTTGCCCTGTCTCCATGGTTGATTAAATTGCAAAAGCCATAAAAATTAATTAGCCTTAATACACTTTACATTTATTAAAATGGGTGTGCATAAGCTCCTTGGGCCACTTAAGACCTTTCCTATGTTTAACCATGGTCCCATGTGACCACCATAAAAATCTTAACCTTGGTAAATATTTACCTTGGTCCAAAGTTACTTTATGAGTAAAGTTACTTTATCATTAAAGTGCACTTAAGGGGCTAAGTACATGTTTAATTAAGCTTAATTAAGGTTAAAATTAACCTTTTTCTCACACATGTGTGCACCCATGATATTAATATATATTTAAAGATGCTTAATCTTTAAGACATAGGAAGGAGTGAGTCACCCTCCACCTCATCACCTTGACCTTGGTTTAACCTAAGGTTAACCTAATAAATGTTAACATTAACCTTTGCTCACACATATGTGCACCCATGATATTAATATATATTTAAAAGATACCTTTTCAAAGCATGTGGAAGGGTGAGTCACCTTCCACCTCACAAGGGACACATCATGAGGGACATGTCATAGGGGATATTTTATCTCCCTAGCCTCTCCAAATTCTATAAATAGAGGTTCATTTCTTCTATATTCATCATCAACCATTTGCATACCTATAATATACCAAAATAAACCTAGAGGCCACTTAAGCCCTCACTTGCCATCAACCACCATAGAGGCATCATAAGCCCTCTCTTTACACCATTTTTATTATCTATTATGATGGGTTTTACAGGTTTTAAAGGTGACTCGATGTCGATCGGGAGCTTCAATATCTTTAGAACATAATCTATCTTCATTATAATAATAAAAAAAATAGTTACAAGTAGATTCGTAGGGTACCCTATGACCCTAGCCAGTCATACCCTAGGGTGCGACCCAATCAAGGCTAGCCAAAGTCACCTTCACTATTTTACCCATAATTTTTGCGTATGAACTCTATTTAACCTAAAGGTTTGAGGGTAGCTTACTAACACCTAAAGAAAGGTCCCCACCAAATTTCATTTCATTTTTATGAACATAATTTTATTCACATGGTAGGGTGCGACCCTATCCAGTCACACCCTAGGGTGCAACCTAATCAAGGTCTATTTCATCCAAAGTCATCCTCACTATTTTTCCCATAACTTTTGCATCCAAAATTTACTTGACCTAAAATTTTAGGGGTAGATTCCTAAAAACTAGAGGAAGGTCCCCACAAAATTTCATTCCATTTTTATGAACAAAATTTTATTCACATGGTAGGGTGCGACCATCACTCAGAGGCAATTTTTGGGAAACAATGGGCCATAAAACCCTTTAGAAAAGAAATATTTACTATTTTTATTCAGTTATAGTCATTTCTAGCAACTTTATTTATGCATTATAATAGTTTATTTTAATTATTTTGTCTTATTCAATATGGGGTCTGATCAATGATAGGCCCCCAAATATTCTAACCCCCTTTTGTAGGTCATACAAGTCTTGAGGATAGGTTTGATCAATAGTGGCACACTTTAATTAAGCCCACCCAATTTGAGGATCATTGGAAGACCAATTCAGGGTGTTTTTGACTTATTTATTGGAATAAAAGGGACATTCACCTTATGAAATCCTGATTTGTAGCCCTCTAAAGCAAATTCATAGAATGGAGGACCTCTTGTAACCTCTTTTGAGAATATATATTGATAGAAATTATGTTCATTTTTCATTGTGTTCATTCTAGCATGCTTGATGGGACCCCTATTTTTTAATTCCTATTAGTTAACTCATTTAACTAGTTAGTTTATTTTTACTATTTGTTTGTGTTACAAGTGATGCAAAAACCATCCAAAACCTTGCAAAAACCCTGAAAACACAACTCATATCTAAGACAATTGTCTTTCTAGTATTCGAGCTAGAGTTGCATGGTAGTGTGTGACCCAATTCAGTCGTAGGGTACCCTACAACCCAACCAAATTATCCAAGAAATAGTTAAGGAACAAGCTCTTACATAGCTCACAATAACCACTGAGTTGTAGGTAGATCTGGGGGACTGATTTACCCTCATATGGGATTGATACCCCCCTTGCCAAATATCACCTCCGTAGGCCACAAACTACCTAAATAAATTGGCATCCTCAAAGGTATAATCAACCCTTCTCTATGAATCTTGAACTCTTGCAAAACTCAGCATCGCACCACCTTGTAAGATTGTTTTAAAAACATTTGTTACCAAACCACCTTGCTAACTTTTTGTTGTCTCTTGAGCTCTTGCAAAATTTGGCACCGTTCCACCTTGCAAGATTGTTTTAGAAAAATTTGGTACTACACCACCTTTCTAACCTTTTGTTATCCCTTGAACTCTTGCAAAATTTAGCATTGTGCCACCTTGCAAGATTGTTTGCAAAACTAGACATTGTGGCACCTTGCAGACTTTGTGTTTATTTTACATCTAGCCTTCTTAGGCACTTATTTTGTATATAAGAGGAGATATACTATTATTTTTGGTTTCAGGTACTTTTCCACAATAAAATTACTATCATATAAACTCATATTTAGTTTGAATTCATATTTTTACCAAATTCACATGGTAGGGTGTGACCCAACTCAGTCATAGGGTACCCTGTGATCAAAGCAAAAGTACATTTGAACCTCTGAAGTTCATTCAAAATTACTTATAAGAGCTAGAGAATACATGTAACTCTATAAAACCTACCTATCTGGTTCAAAAATAGCAAATTTTGAAAGGATTATAAATCATCTTGGTCATATTTTGTGAATACATTGGTTTTTAAAAAACACATTGTGCATAGTTTCTTTACATTTATCTATTCTTATTTTTAAAAGCCTTTTTCTTTCAAAATGGCATTTCCTATTTTCTTAGAGTAGGACACACACTTTATGTTCAAATTAAATTGTTATAAGATTGGATTTCATCACCAATCGCCACTTGAGACAGGTGACGTTGGCTTTCATATCCTTCCACCAACTCACCCCCTACACACCATAGTAGCCCCCCTTGAGTGGTTTTATAGAATTCATCACTAGATAATCCTCTACTCTTGAGATACCCTTGGAGTAGGAAGGATTAGCAAACCCCTTTACCACTGATATTTTCAAATAATTAGTGGACGTAGTTGTCATTCTTGTTCACAAATTTAACATGAGGGTTAAGCAAAAGTGTGACTACACCGGTAGCAAATCATTAGATAATGTGGCCCCTTTAGGGGTTATTTACTTCCTTAGGTTGTACCTTGAGCCATTACCTCCATTAGAATCCATTCACCCATTTGTATACAATTACCCCTTGTGTGCCTTTGGGCATAATAGGATATTGTCCACAAACACACCTTCTTTAGAATACACCCACCACACCTTGTTTCATTTTAGTTTTAGGGTTATTCCAACATCAAAACACACTTTTGCAAAAAAAAAATCCTCATTTTTTTCGGAGCGATTGTTGGGATTCCCACGATTGGTGGGTGGTTGGTGGGTGTGGGTGGTTTAGCCCACGGTATTGTGCCCATTGTATTCTAATACCACATAGTGTATTAGGGTTGTGAGATTTTCCTTTATATTTTATTGTAATGTCCCATTTTCGGGCAAGAAAGAAAAATAATAATATCAAGGAGGAGTGGCTCTTGTTTTGTTGGAGTAGCCCACATCGAGTGAACCAGGGTAAATCTCATGTGTCATATGTGCATTGTGTGGTTTCATTTCTTCTATGTTATTTATTTCTGCATTATTTTTGGAATAAGTTTTAGTAGTTCTCTTCAGTAATCATGCTTTGATTTTTGAACATTTTGATCATGCTTAACATAAAAGGAAAATGATTTTGTAAAGTGTGTTTTGAAAAATATGTTTTTATGTGATGATAGATTTGATAGATTAGCAATGAACCTCGAAGGATGTTGTGTTGTTATATGACCATTGGTGGAGATCGATGCTCGCTAGGTCATGAAGCGGATCCTGTTGTGAGGAAGTTTTGTATTGCTAATACCAAAATATTGTGGGCTCAAGAGTGACCTTGAGGCTTATGATGATGAAAGGAGATGAAAAGAAATTGATTTTGAGAAAATAGGTTGATAAAGATTGTTGTTTGTGAAGATAATGTGATTTAAGCATGAAAACTTGGGAAGGATGACTTGCGCTAGGCGTAGAATTCCTAGTGTGAAAATTTGGAGGACAATAGTTACTAGGAATTATACCATCATCGCGAAGTCAAAAAATGCAATGCATGATAATATGAAATTATTTATTCTTAAAATATAAATTGATATGAAGCAAATCATTGTATCACATATTTAAGAAGGTTGATCAATATGAAATATTTTAGACCTAGAACTTGGGAAAGATGACTTGCGCTAGGCATAGAATTCCTAGTGTGAAAATTGAGAAGAATAATTCCTAGGAATTATACCATCATCGCGAAGTCATGAATGCTATGCATGATAAATGATTTTGAACTACATGTTATTTTTTAAATAAGTTGTTTTTGAGATTTGTGAAATTTTGGAAATATCTATGTAATGTGTTAATATGAAAATAATGATAAACTAATGTTGTCCGACAAATTTCAAAGAAATATTTTAACTTATTTCGAAGGCAAAGTCAAATTTATCAAGAACCAGTGTGTGATAAGTGAGTTCATTATCCATCTTGATTTGACACAATGATACAAAATCTCTCCAGTAACAAATGTGTGTGCTTTGTAAGGTTAATTCACCAATTTTAAGTAAGATAATGATAAAGCAAACTTGAATGAACCAATGTGTGTGCAAGTGAGGTGTTCATTAACCATGATTTTGTGCATGCATTGGTACTGAACTACTATGTAAATCAAATTACCAAAAGCTAGCTAATCCATAAGTGGACATTGGTCTGTACAAAATAAGGTCGCTAATGTGATAGACATATCGCCACGTGAAAGGAATTACCCAAGGCCAAGCAAGTTGGGCACAAATCACCTGTTATGGGGCTTACCTCATGGCTTTTGAATAACTGAGAAATTCTAGGGATTCAAGTTCAATACTCCCTTCTTTTCTTCAAATTTTTGGAATAGGGATTTCTTGTCCATTTCTGAACAAGGGGATTTTATTGCTTTGTAATGGAACATTTTTCTTGATTTTTCTCTTTTTCTTTTTCTTTTTCTTTCTTTTCTTTCTTTTTCTTTTTTTTTTTTTCTTTTTCTTTCTTTTCTATCGGGATACTTGCTCAGATTAGACGTAGAGCAAGGGATTTTATTCGGGTAGGGAGGAGCTTGTCCTTTTGCCAATTTCTTAGTATTCTAGACCACGCACATGATAGGATAGCAAGGGAAATTTTTCACTTAAGGTATTAAGACTTACTATGTAGCATCACTTTTCGAATTTGCAACAAATCATTTTAAGATGTGAAGGTGTGTTCTTGGTTCATGAAGTAGCAAGATCATTCTCAAAACTCAAAATTATTTAATGAAGTAATAGTGCTTTTGGTGCAAGAGAGATTTATAATCAAAGTAACAAAATCAAAATCATTTTAAAGTTGTGAAATTTAGTGCATGGTTCAAGATAACTTTTGAATTTATCTAAAATAAGATAAAATATAACTCAAAATTTTTGAAAGATAACGACAAATAAAAGTGCAATAATTTTGAAATATTTTTAGAAATTTTGATATATATATATTTGGTTGTTTTTGATGTTTTAATGATGGAATTGGTGATCTATATACACTATACAAGGTGATTTTGATTATAGCATGTCTAAGGTGGCTTCAAAATCAAAGGAAGTTTTGAAGAACAATTTGGTTGTGGTGTAGGTGATTGAAGTTGATTGGTTAATAGTTGAGATTGTTGTGATGAAGAATGATAAGTAGATGTAGATGAAGAAAAGTGATGGACAAAATATGACGATGATAAAGAGGAAAATAATAGAGAACTTGATGTGATAACAATAATGAAAGAGAGAATGAAGGATGAAAGGTGATAGACCAAAAGTGGTAATGATGATAAAGAGGAAAAGAGTAGAGAACTTGTTGTACTGATGATAAAGAAAGAGAGAATAAAGAACAAAGATTCCTTATGAATAGGAGAGGTTTGCAAAAGTTCCAAAAGATATATCTTATGTGAATGATTGTCCCATTGTTGTTGAATGTTGAGGGAGACTTTGGATTGAGACTTCAACACTAAATATGGGTTTTCTATGCTTGTATCTTCTTTTGGATTATTCTTCAAAACTAAGAGAGATCTTGAAGGTTGGTTGGATGAAGAATTTATTTCTTGTTTATCAAATTGAGTTGATTGAGCTTGAGGTTGCTCACTTGTAGTTTTTGTTATATTATTAGTGATATCATTATGATGGGACACATTAGGATGTAATATTTGATTGGTCTCCTATCGTTGATGCTTGATTAGTTCTCTTGGGATTTTATCAATAATTGGTTCATTATCTCTTTCTTCTTGATTGTGAATAGAATGATGATGAATAGATTGTGAAGTATGATGTGATTGTATGGTAGGATTAGAAGAAGTATTTCCTTGTTGAGATGAATGTGTTGTGTTGAAAGAAGAAGGTTGGAATAGTTGTGATTGCAATGATGATAAAGAAGAATTACATGGGGATTGAATAGCTTTCAATGAATGTGTGGGAATAATGCCACTATTATGAAGAGGTTGAGGTGAATAAATATTTTGTAGAGAAGAATATGGTGGTGATTTTTTATTCATTATTTGAGTTTGAATTTGAGAGTTTTGGTTTTGAGTTTGTTGTTTAGTGATGGTTCCAATAGTACCCACAATATTATTATTATGTAAATAACTAAAATGTGGCCTAGAATTTACTACTTGTTCATTTGAAAGCACTTGTTGAGATGATGGTCGAGTAGTCACTCTTCTAGGGAATGGTTCTTCAGGCACCATTAAATCTGTGATGGGAAGAATTGGATATGATTCATCTTCAGAACTATTTGAATTATTTGAGGTAATGTCAACCTCACTCTCTGTTTCACTTTCTTCATCACTTTCTAAATATGTAATTTGACAACTTCTTAGAGGTCTAATAGTAACTTGAGATTCAGTAGTTACACATGGTTTTTGCAAATCTTGATGAGGTAGAAAGCTGCTAATAGTTCCCACATATCGAGTTGGATGAGGAACGTTATGATGTTCCACTTGATTTATAACTTCTTTACCATGCTTTGGTAAAGGGTGTTGAAAAATATCCAAACTTTGATTTGCATTTTGATTTTGAGGTTTTTGTGTATCATTTTGAGCATTTTTGGGAGGGAAATTCTCTACTTCCATTTTTCATTATCAATTAAATCTTGTATCATGTGTTTCAATCTTTTACATGAGTTTGTTGAATGACCATCAGCTCTATGGAAGTTACAATGTAAATCAGCCCTAAATCCAGCTACAGTTGTATCAGGTTGTCTTATCTCAGGCAACCGTATCAAACCTTGTTCCAATAATTGAGGTAAAATCATAGTTAAAGGCTGATTTAATCTTGTAAATTCTCTTGGTGGTTTATCAGGAACCTTTAATACAAACTTCTTCACAACTTCAACAAGGTTAACATTTGAGTTGTTTCTACTATCAGTAACTCCATCACCCACTACTTGTTTATTCTTATATTGATTCTTAGAAGTTTTGTCTTCATCCTTCTTCTTAAATTGACCTCTTCTAATAAGGGCATCTTCTACCCTCCTTGCTAAATCAATGGCTTGATCAAAGGATGTTACTGTAGTAGTAGAAAGTTCATAAGATAGTTGCTCTTGCAGATTACCTATGAATATGTCCAACATTTCATGATGAGGTAATGCAAAGTGTAATTTACCTAAAAGTTGTCTCCACTTAGCTAGAAATTCAGCAAAGCTTTCATCTTTTCCTTGTTTCAAGTTGTATAAATCCTTAATAGTCACATATCTCTCTATGTAGGCACTAAATTGATGGACAAACATTTCCACTGTCTCCTCAAAATTCCTTAAAGAATTAGTGGGTAACTGATAATACCACTCTAGAGCCATGCCTCCAAGACTTTTAGGGAACATATTTAGTAACAACAAGTCATCATGAGAAACATCATGACATGTTGTCCTAAACATGTGAAGATGCTCAATAGGATCTTCGGTTCCTTTATATATCGGGAGGACAGGCATAGGGAAATGTTTATGGGTATGGTTGAGCTACCATAATAGGATCCAAAGGTTGACTACACATCTCTCTATAACTATATGAGGGATGGTAGGGATCTATTTGATCTAGTCTTGAAGCTAACTATTTAATCATGGCTTCAAGTCCCTATGGTTGTCCACCAAACTGATTTTGTTGCACCATATTATTGTGTCTTTGATAATAAGTTGGTGTTGTTGTGTGAATATTTCCAACTGAAACAGTGTTGTGTAAAGTGTTTGTGGGAATTATGTTTTGTTGGATTTTCTGTTGATAATTTGTATTTTGCACTTGTTTAGCTTTTTGTTGATTTGACATTTGTTGATTAAGAGCTTGAGTGAACATGGATGTGAATGGTTGTTTTTGTTGTTTAGGATTTGTTTTGGTGTTGCTAGCAACAATTTTGGATGATTGTGCCATTGGTTTTTGAGCATTTTGATTTAAAGGTATCATGTTTTGATTAGATGGTCCTGCTTGATCATTATCTTGGTCTGTTGAGTTCATGTATGATAATGGATTTGTATGTATTCAAAAAGCATATGCTAAGGCTGCTTCCATATCACCTTCTCTTGAATTATCAATTTGTATTGCTTGATTAAACTCTTCTATGTGGTTTTTTATAAATTGGGTAAATTTGCTAAGAGATTCAAATTTAACATTTCCTTTTTCATCTAATGTAGGTTCATCAGGATTTTTTATTTCATCTTCTTTATTATTCTCTTCACTTTGTTCTAAAATTCTATCATCTTCTATTTGAACTCTATCATCAAAATTTTCTTGATCTTGTTCCTCCATGTAACCAGATTCTAATTGCTTACCACTTCTCAAGATTCTAGGCATTTTTGTTTTAGGATTTTTTTATCTTTTAATGATATATGTTGTATATATATATGCTTTTAATTTTTGGGTAACATCTATGGTTACAGTTCTTCCTATGTTGAAATCTAACATCTATGAAATGGACTTAAAGTGTGCAAATTTTGATTAATGATCTTTTTGGTTTTTGTTTTGTTTTTATGTTTTATAATTTTTATGTTTTTTTGTGTTTTATAAATCAGAAAGATGCCTAATGTTTTTCACGTCGGGTTCACCAAAGAATGTAGCCCAAAAATTCTCGCACTCCTTTCCTCAAGGCTGATGGATCTGTGCCTCAGAGGGGAATGGGAGAATGGATGGTCTACACCTCAGAAGAGAGGTACTTGATCATACCTTCTTATGGTGATTTTTTGACGAATTGGGTGGGTTCACCAGGAAATATTTTATGGCAGTTTTTGAGCCTAGGTTTTGGGATTTGTTTTGATGTGTTCCTTTTATCAAATCACGCATACACCTAGTTTGGCCAATATGCAACTACTCTAATCTATATGCAATTTTGATTTATATGTAAGATAGCAAACGATAGAAAATAATGTTTAAATGTATAATATAATGCTTAAAAGTAATTTAAACTCTGACCTGTATCCAAAAGTTTGATGTAATTTTTGATTCTTTTCTATAGGCAATATCGATCAAAATATAGCAATATCGATCAAAATCAGGCAATATCGAGTGAACCAATTATGCATATATTCAATCAATCAGAATACGATGTTGCATTTTGACAACTTTAATACAAAAAATAGCAGATTTATAGAATAGTATGCATCTATTGAAGTGAATTATGATCAATAATGAACTTGAAAGGACAATGATTAAACGATTGAATGTATATCTATGCTAAATACATGATCATTCATGAAAAAGCAATGAAATATGAATATAAAAGCTAATGTATCAATGATAAAGGATTTAAAATAATTTAATCAAATGATAAATATAATCTAAGACAGAAGAAATAGGGAAAAGGATGCAAACAGTGAGGTCTGGATGCCCCCAAGTAGCTTTGATAACAAAAATATTTGATGCAGACAAGATTGGGCAGTTTTTTGCAATATCGGGTAGTTTTTTGCGATATCGGGAAGTTTCCTATGATATCGAGAAGTTTTACGATATTGGGTAGTTTTCTGCGATATCAGGCAGTTTCTGTGATATCGGGCGGTATGATCCTACACGAATCCAGTTGATGCACAAATCCAACCTACAAAAAACACAAGGATGTGGAATACTAGAGCAAAAGTGTATGAAATTTCTAGGAGGAATCCAGGGTGAGGAGCCTAGATTAAATAGAATTGAATAGGTTGAGAGGTTGGGCTAAAAATGAATAAGGTTACAACCTCCTCTATTCTAGAAAAAATTGGTCGAACCGATCCTGCAACCATCGTGCAGTTGGCCAGGTAAGGACAAAGAAGTTGCAACCATTTTTGTCACCTTGCTAAACAGGGTAATTTTTGATTTTGGACAAAATCGGGTGATTTTGCACAAAATTTGCCTATTTTGCAAGAGGTTAGACATGTACCTAGTTTTTTGGTAATTTGAGGGGTCAAACGGTGTCAAAATTGGACATATAATATACCATTGGAAAGTTATTTTCAAGAACTATCCAATGGTGTAGGTTTTGGTAAATTTGAAGGGGATTTTTTAGGTAAAATTAAGCTCAAATATGACCTTACTTTTTTAGGAGGAAAACTAAGGGAAATGAGTTAATTTTTCATGTCTATAGTATTGTTTTGTATAACCATAATTTTGGGGGAGATAATCAAGTAAAATTTTATGAATATCATATTTCCATGCTTCATATTATCCAAACCTACTCTATGTATTCACAAATGATTGTGTAGGGTAGGTACATTACAAACCAAATGGATAATTAGTTGAAGGGATTCAAAGAAGAAAGAAAATTTGTACACCTAATCTATCTGGATCATCATATATTAGAAAAAACATTGGTTTCCAACCCTCCAATTAGACTAAGTAAGAGAAGATGTCTAACCACTTTGAGTGGTGGAACACAAGGATGTATTCTACCAAGAAGCGAGAAAAACCTCCTAACATTTTTATCACAATGTGTATGAGGTAAAAATGGTAAAATATAGGGGCAAAGAACCAAGCATGTTTTATGAGGCATGAAAACTCATAGGGTAATGGGAGTGGCCATGTGGATATTTCTATACAAGGAGGACTTGATCCTTCATCCACTTTTATGGATTTTTAGCCATGCCTTTCAACTTGCATGCATGAGTACCTAACTACATATTCAATATAAAGTACATATAAAATTTTAATTACATGGAACTAAAGTATTTCAAGGGGTAGAAGAAAACCACCTTCTATCCTTTCAAATAATAGATCATGAATATCACATCAAAGTTGTGTGAGTTCCACCTAGTGGTAATGGTGAGATTGAGGGAAATAAAAGTGGATCAATTAAAATATCATTGGTCCTATGATCCACAAGGGAAATTTGACATTGGATACCTTCATTGCACACAAAAAATATATAACATTCATGAGGCAATTCCTAATGAATATTTAGCCCTTGCCACTCTAGGGAGTAACCATGGGTATGAAGATGAAATCTTAAGTTGGTATAATGACCCAAAAGAGTGGCATACCTTCTACACCAAGGAGAAGGATAACTTTAACACATTGGTAAAAATATACCATCGAAAGCTAGGGGTACTTAGAAATTTAGGGTAGACAAATAAAAATATCCTAGAATGGTAAAGGATGAGATATAATATGACCACCATCATGCAATCTACCAAATATTACCTATTCGATGGTGATTCCTCTTCCATATAAGATAGAAGGTGTTCCAAGAGTGTAAATAGGGTGAAGGTCATTAGTGAAGCAATGATAGGCACCTTAACATCTCAAAGACCAAAGAAAAAATTAGTACCTAAAATTATCATCCCTGATACACCTACGATGTTGACAATGATTAATTTGGTGGTAAGACAGATAGTTATAAAGGGTAAAGGGGTTTTAAGACATATAGATCAATTTTTGACAAGGTTGTGATAACAAAAGATAAAAAATAGTAGATTTCCCAAATTGAGGGAAAAATCTCTCAAGGAGGCTCCCCTCCTAAGTCGGGAATAACCAACATTATGGTCATTATTGCTACCACTTTCACTTACATATCACCATCCACTACTCTCCCTTATTTCTCTATTTTTTCATCTTCTATTCCCACTTCTTCTCTCTCTTCTCATTCTTCTACTACACTTCTCTTGTCTACCATTAGTACAGCTCATAGTTCTTTGGGGGGTACCTTGCTCCTAAAAAGTTTTTTCATGGATGGGACCACATCTATAACCTTATTCTCATCACCTACCATATAGATCATCACCATACAACCCTTTGTACCATATGTTGTGTCACCACCAATCATACCATTAGCTAACATGCGAGTACAATTGACATCACAACACACCTCCATCATTTCCACTCCATTTTCCTCCATCACCATGTAATTTGATCCACTTGCTCCACCTTCCACTACCACATATCTACCTCACCTAACATATTAGACTAAGCAACTCTTCCTATAAGCAATGATGCCCACTTTACCAAGGGGTTGAGTCTATAGGGACACCCCCTCAAACCAGCATGACTCCTAGGCCAAGGATGACCTTTGCATAGAAAACAATGTGTGATCCTGAAGAGATAAATTTCACCATGGTGTTTGATGTCCTTGTTGTTGAATAAAATAAATAAAAGAAATATTATAAACAAATCAATAAAAATACCTCCAATATTTCTATCATGATGTAGTCACAACTGATAAGAAAGGGGAATAAGTTCTATATAGTAGAGGTTATAGAGTCTGATCCTTCCAAAGTAGTGGTAGTTCCTACTAACTACACTACCAAGGTGCCCAAGCTAAACCTAAACAAAATTAACCCATACCAAATGGTCCAACATGTAAATCATGTCATACTAGGTAAAACCATGAATTTTAGTAGCTTGGCATCATGATGAAACAATTCAAATAAAGAATATGGAGCTTGAAGTAGAAATGGCATAGCTAAAGAAATAAATATATCAACTCCAACAAGGGAATGAGGCTCTAAGATGAGATATTTTAGAAAAATATTGGTTAAAGAAGTAGGTTGAGGACCTTAAATCCTAACTATTGCTTGTCTTAGAAGAATCAACAACAAATATAAGATCTCACAAAATAGCTCACATAGGGGTAAAGTCAAACTAACAACTCTAAGAGGTCTTGAAAGCAAAAGATTGATAAATTATGAAGTTGACATCCTTAAAACACATGGAGACAATTTAGACCCCAAGGCAACACATGTTATCCAACAATTAAAGTCCCTATGGTACAAGATCATGATATTCTCACAATGACACTGAGAGGGGGGGGTGAATCAGTGTAGCTAAAAATTCTGATCTGCAATTCTTAAAACTGAAGCAAAGAGAACTAAAAACAGATAAAGCAATAATGACAAGAGAGCACACCACAACACACAATGTAACGAGGTTCACCAATTTGGCTACTCCTCAAAAATGACTGCTTGGACTTCAATCCAAATCTAGCCTTTGTAAAACACCAATTTTACAAACACTTTACCAGCACCCACTGGAAGGAGCACCAACCCCTTATTTTTCTGCTACAACAGATAGGAGCACCAACCCCTGATTCCAAGCACCAACTTGGACTGCAATTCTGATTTAATATAGTGACATAAAAATGCCTTTGCTATTCATACGACCCTGACTGGTCTATAATTAAATAATCTCAATAAAACTCTACACACTCTCACGGCTCTTCTTATTTTTCTCTCAGCTCTCTTCTTACCCTCTATGCGCAGCAAATACTCACTTCCTGCAGCAACTGTAATATTTACTCAGACCTGCTTTTATTTAAAAAAACTTCTCTATTTTAAGCTTTAATTTTTATGCATGCAGCCCGTAACTGTTCTTCTAAAAATCACTTCTGCCACTTGACAATTGTAACTGCTTCTTTGCGTAATTTCTTTTCGTATATAAATGAGGGGCTTTTTGTCGAACACGTTGCATGCTTCAAATACCTCTCCTATGACTGTTCGTATTTATTTCTATGCATGCATGCAATTTACGATTCTAAGAATGCGACTATTCGATTTCTCCTTCTACGACTGTTATTAAAAAGTTGCATGAATTCTATCAGTAAATCCACCTATAACTGTCGCATTTACTCCAGTTAACTGTTATTAAAAAGCTGCATGCCTTTTCTCTACTACTGCCCCTTTAACTATCATTTCGTTCTAGTTAACTATCTGTTTAACGTGTTGTTCTGACCTGTCATGAAATTGCGACACTTTTGTCTCTTTCTGCCCTTCTCGGCTTTAACCCGTGAAAAAATAGCATGTCACGAAATCGCGACATTCTCAGCCTCCTAGTTCTCCTTTTGTCTTGTCGTCGCGAAAACCAGCATGTCGTGAAATCACGACATTCTCGGCCTCCTTGTTCTCCTCCTGTCTTGTTGCCGTGAAAACTAGCATGTCATGAAATCATGACATTCTCGCTTCCTTACTCTCTCTCTTCCCTTCGGGTTGCAAAAACCCAACATGTAGCGATATCGCTCCACTTTTGTTCCTTGCACTTTACCTTTGCTTCAACCCGCAATGCTTCAACATGTAGTGATATCGCTACACTTTTTTTCCTTGCACTCTACCTTTGCTTCGACCCGTGATACTTCAACATGTAGCGATATCGCTACACTTTTGTTCCTTGCACTCTACCTTTGCTTCGACCCACGATACTTCAACATGTAGCGAAATTGCTACACTTTTTCCCCTTGCACTTTTCTTTTTGCTTCGGCCCGCGATAATACAACATGTAGCGAAATCGCTACACCTTTTTCCCTTTGCACTTTCTCTTTGCTTTGGCCTTCGAAAATGCAACATGTCGCGAAATCGTGACAACATTTTCTCTCTCCTCTTTCTCTTGCACTATGTTGCAAAATCGTGACACTTTTTCTCCTTAGCGCTTCTTCTTGCAACTTGTCATGAAATCGTGACACTTTTTCTCCTTAGTGCTTTTTCTTGCAACTTGTCATGAAATCACGACACTTTTTCTCCTTAGCGCTTCTTCTTGCAACTTGTCGCGAAATCGCAACACTTTTTCTTTGCAAGCGCTTCTTCTCCAAACATGTCATGAAATCGCGACCGTTTTTCTACTTGCTTTATTTTCTGCCAACATGTCGTGAAATCGCGACAGTTTTTCCACTTGGCTTGTTTGTCTGCAACATGTCGCTAAATCACGACAATTTTTCCACTTGGCTTCTTTGCCTGCAACATGTCGCAAAATCATGATAGTTTTTCCACTTGGCTTCTTTGCTTGCAACATGTCGCGAAATCACGATAGTTTTGCTTGTGCCTTCTCTCTCCTCATCCATGTCATGAAATCATGACAATTTTACTTGTGCCTTCTCTCTCCTCCGATATGTCGTGAAATCATGACGTTTTTCTTTCTGCCTTCTAACTTCTCAACCTATCGTGATATCGCGACAAAAAACATGTCGCGATATCGCGACAATTTTCTTACTTGTCTTTTTCTTTGATTTTTTGAATCTGGGTCACTTTTGTTTTCCTGGAATTTCACTGTACATGATCTGATTGACCTCTGAACTCCTGTCCACTGCTTCAACTACATCGACTGATCTATCTATCTGTGTTGACAACAATGACAATACTTTTACTGCACCTTGCTCAACAATCTCCCCCTTTGGAATTATTGGCAACACTCATGCACTCTCCTGGAATTCTTCTCCCCCTTTGACAATAATACCAAAGGGCTGCTGCAGACTCCCCCTGAGTCTATGCACAAAATTCTCAGATACACATTGTTATAGTTAGCAAAAATCATGAATATGAGCAAAACTATACACATAGACATAAGTACTCCCCCTAAGAATGTGATCCCAATTGATAGTCAGTTCTTTGGAAATGTGACTACTCCCAACTTACTCCGAAGGTACTCAAAAACTTCCTTGGGCAATGGTTTTGTGAATATATCTGCTACTTGCTCTGTAGTTGGAAAAAAATCCAATTTGACCTCACCTTCTACAACTTTATCCTTCAAGAAGTGATACCGGATTGCAATATGTTTGGTTTGAGAATGCATAACCGGATTCTTTGATATGTTTATAGCACTGGTGTTATCACATTTAACTGAAATTGGCTCTTTGAAGTGGATACCAAGATCTTTCAGTGTTTGTCTCATCCATAATATCTGTGTACAACATGTTGTTGCTACAATGTATTCTGCCTCTGCTGTGGATAGAGAGACTGATTCTTGTTTCTTGTTGTGCCATGCTACCAACCTATCTCCAAGATAAAATGCTCCTCCACTGGTACTCTTTTTGTCATCAATACATCCTGCCCAATCTGCATCAAAATATGCAATAAGAGTGAAGTCCTTACCTTTTGGGTACCACAACCCATACTCTATAGTACCCTTGAGGTACCTAAAAATCCTCTTTACAGCTGTCACATGAGTCTCTTTGGGACTAGCTTGAAATCTTGCTACCATGCATACTTGCTCGTAATATATTTGGTGTAGTGGTCGTCAAGTACAGTGAGGCTTCCAATCATAGACCTGTACATGGTTTGATCTACATCCGGAGATTTGTCATCCTTGCTCAACTTGCAACTTTGTTGTCATGGGAGTGCTAACAGGTTTACTATCCTCCATTGTGAACTTTTTCAGCATTTCTTTTACATATTTAACTTGAGAGATAAAAATGCCCTTTTCACTTTGATTGAATTGCAGTTCGAGGAAATAAGAAAGTTCACCAATCATTGACATCTCAAATTCAGTATTCATTTTATTTGCTATGTCTCTACAAGATTTATCATGACTGCTGCCAAAAATGATATCATCTACATAAACAACAAGAACAATAAGATTGCCATTTTTTGTTTTAACATACAGATTGTTCTCCACCAAACCTTTCTTGAACCCTTGTTTAATAAGATAGTTATCCAGCCTTGCATACCATGCTCTGGGTGCCTGTTTTAGACCATACAACACTTTCTTTAACCTGCAAACAAAATCGGAATTGTCATCGAGTTGAAAGCCATCTGGTTGTTCAATGTAAACCTCTTCTTCCAGATTTCCATTCAGAAATGTTGATTTTATATCCATTTGATATAATTTGAAGTTTTTATGGACTGCTAAAGCTAGAAACATTCCGATTGCTTCTAGTCGCGCAAGCTGGTGCAAATGTTTCGTCAAAATCAATGCCTTCAACTTGAGCATAGCCTTTACAGACCAATCTTGCCTTATTTCTGACAACTTGCCCGTATTCATTTAATTTATTTCAAAAAATCCATTTAGTGCCAATTATGTTTTTATTTGCTGGCCATGGTACTAATTCCCAGGTTTTGTTTTTCTCAATCTAATATTTTTCTTCATTAATTGCCTTCATCCAACTTTCATCTGTGCTTGCTTCAGCAATATTTTTAGGTTCAATGTTGGATAATAAAGAGTAGTTTTGTATTACTGCTCTTCTTTTCTGAATACCAACTGTTGGGTCCCCAATAATCTGTTCTCTGGGATGATTTTTTTGCCAGCTACCTATTTTGAATTTATTGTTCTTTTCTTCTTTTGAGTCGATTCTTAAATCAGCTAGGTCAATTTTTTTATTTTCTTCTTTTTCTATTTCTTCATCTCCTTCAATGACGTCTTCATAAATAGGGTAGTTTTCTTGATACGTAACTTCTCGTTCTCTACCTTCATCAACTTTAACATCAACACTCTCAATAATTTTCTTTAGCCACTTGTTGTAACATGTGTAGGCTTTGCTTTTTGTTGAGTATCCAATAAAAATACCTTCGTCAGCTCTATCTTCAAATTTACCAAGATAATCTTCAGTTCGTTTGATATAGCACTTGCTGTCGAACACTTTGAAATATCTTGTTGTAGCCTTTCTACCAAACCACAGCTCATACGGTGTTTTGCTTTCATGTGTTCTTAGCATGCACTTGTTTTGAGTATAAACTGCAGTATGTACTGCCTCTTTCCAGAATCTGTCAGCTATTTTGTTCTCAGCCAACATTGTTCGTGCCATTTCTTGCACATTCCTATTCTTCCTTTCAACAACACCATTCTACTGAGGTGTCCTTGCTGCTGAAAACTGTCTTCTAATCCCATATTTTTGACAGTATTCTACAAAATCCTTTGAGATAAATTCTCCTCTGTCTGATCTTAGGCATTTAATTCTTTTTCCAATCTAATTCTCAACTTGTTTTTTAAAAATCTTGAACATCTCAATGGCATCTGATTTAAGCTTTAAAAACAATACCCATGTCATTCTGGAGTAGTCATCTATGAATATCATAAAGTATTTGTCACCATTTATGCTTTGTGTTCTCATGGGTCCACATAAATCAGTATGTATCAGCTCTAACGGTTTGCTGGTGAAATATTCCTTTGCTTTAAATGTGGATTTGGTTTGCTTCCCTTTTTGGCATGAAGCACAGATGTTATTTACTAGTTTGCCAATGTTAGGTATATCTCTTACTGCTCTTTTTGAACTTATTTTTACCAGATTTTCAAAGCTAATATGCCCGAGCCTCTTGTGCCACAGCCAGTTTTCATCTTCCTATCCAATCAAGCATGATCCTTTTAAAGTTTTTGAGAGAGTGTATAGATTTCTAGAAGTCCTCGATCCAGTAGCTACCAGCTTCCCACTGTGTGCTTTTCTTACTTCATAGCCCTGCTTTTTAAAGATGACTTCATGACCTTTGTCACAGATTTGACTTACGCTCAGTAAGTTATGCTTCAAACCAACTACAAACAAAAATTCTTTGGAATTGATCTTTCCATCACTTATCTTGACTGATCCTTTTCCAACTATTTTGGTTCCATCATTATTTCCAAACTTTACCGAGCCCCCTTCATATTTCTGTAATTTTTCAAATTTTTGTTTATCTCCTGTCATGTGACTGGAGCATCCATTATCCAATATCCATGGAGCAGATTTGTTCTGTGCTTTGAAAGATGTCTGTACAATCACTGATTCTTTTTCTTCTTTGAGTTGCTATTTTTCTTTCCATTTTGATTTTACTGTAGTTTTGGTCACTTGTTTAGACTTTTCTTTATTAGTGGCCTGTGCATGTTTATCTGGGAATTTTCTGTTTTGCCTTAAACTGTTTGGTTGAGTTCTTCTTCCTTGAAATTTATTTGCTACATATGTACTTCTACAGTTTCTTGCAATGTGACCAAAGTTATGACAGTTGTAACATTCTACTGTATAATCCATCAAGGGTGCAAAGACATTTCTACTGGTAAAATTTCTTTGTCCTATATTATAAATGCATTCTGAAATCTTATGACCGTAAGTATTGCATTTAAAACAATAACCAAAAAAGGAAAGATTAAACTTGGGAGTTGGTCTTTGCTAATTTGTAGTAGGAGCCACAAATTTTCTTCTCCTTTGATGTATGACTTTTGTGAATCCCTCTTTGTCAACAGTCTTCTCGTGCTTGGCATTGTTGCTTTCTTTTGCAAGATTCATTTTTCTTTGGTCAACCTTGATCTTATCCTCTTTCTTTACTGGTTCTACAGTTATGGCCTTTGATCCACTTGATGATTCTCCTTCGACAAACCCCAAGCCAAACTTGATGTCTGTAGACCTCTGACTATTTATAATCTTTTCAAGCTTTGCAGAACTTCCTTCAAGTTTGTGCTAGCAACTCAATTTTTTATTCTTTTCTTTTAGCCGCATTCTTAAGACAATAATCTCTTCTTCTAGTTTGCTGCACTCATCTATTCTCATGGTTAACTGTACTTCAAGCTCTTCAGACATTTTTTTAAATTCTTCTATCTGTACTTTCAAACTGTTTATTATTTCATTCGCATCCTCAAGCTTTCTTGAGACCTTATTATTCTTTTTCCTTTCTGACTTCAACTCTTTAAGTGCAGCAACCAACTCACCTTCCAGATAAACTTTAGCCTCATCCTTATTTTTTGTATCATCTTCCTATTTTTCTTCTGTTTTTGCTTCTTCAAATGCCATGAACAGAGCTTCACCTGTTTCTTCTTCAGAATCTTCACCTGAGCTATCTTTAGAAGAGTTGACATTCTTGGATATGAAACTTTTATTTTTGAAATTGCTTTTCTTAAAGTTTGGTTTCTTCTTCCAGTCACTTCTTTCTTGGTGTGACCCTTCATTACTTTTGGTTTTCTCATTCATGGGACACTTAGCTGCAAAGTGACTGACCCCTCCATAATTGAAACACTTAAATGACAACTTTCCTTTATATTTTTCTTTTCCCTTTGTAAGTTTCTGAACAAAATTGGCTTATGTTTCATCCGATGTCTCTTCATCCTCAGATTCTTGTTCAGCTTTTGTATTCTTGTGTGCTTTAAAAGCAGCTTCTCTATCTATGGGCTTAGTTTGTCCTATTCTCATTTTGTATGCAATCAAGGAACCATGCATCTCGTCCATGCTAAAATTGTTTAGATCTTTAGCCTCTTCTATTGCAGAAACTTTAGAATTAAATATTTTGTGAAGAGTTCTAAGTACCTTTTTCACGACAACCGCATCATCGATCTCTTTGTCGAGTCCTCTAATTGCATTAATGATTCCATTGACTCTCAGCATATAGGCCTCTATGTTTTCATCATCATTCATTTGTAATGCTTCGAACTAAGCTCAATGAGTTTGTAGTTTGGCTTCCTTGATCTTGCTATCTCCTTCATGGATGCTCTTTAGTTTGTCCCATATGTCTTTTGCTGATTTACAGCTCATGACCCTTATCAGTTCACTGTCTACTAGCCCACACATTATGGCATTCTTTGCTTTGGAGTTATTCTAAGACAGTTTTTTATCAACAGTATCTGTTGGAGGAGTAGCGGGTGTTGTGTATCCACTTTCTACTGACTCCCAAATGTTGTATCCTAACGCACTTAGATATTTCTACATCCTGAGTCTCCAGAATGAGTAATTAGTTTCATTGAACAGAGGAGCTTTGTTTGATGAGAAACCTTCACTACCTGCCATTATGTTCCTTCCAAGATCACCTTAGCTGATTAAGCTTGTTCAGGAACCTGGCTCTGATACCAATTATTCTCACAATGACACTAAGAGAGGGGGGTGAATTAGTGTAGCTAAAAATTTTGATCTGCAATTCTTAAAACTGAAGCAAAGAGAACTGAAAACAGATAAAGCAATAATGACAAGAGAGCACACCATAACACACAATGTAACAAGGTTCACCAATTTGGCTACTCCTCAAAAATGATTACTTGGACTTCAATCCAAATCTAGCCTTTATAAAACACCAATTTTACAAACACTTTACTAGCACCCACTGGAAGGAGCACCAACCCCTTATTTTTCTACTGCAACAGATAGGAGCACCAACCCCTGATTCCAAGCACCAACTTGGACTGCAATTCTGATTTAATATAGTAACATAAAAATGCCTTCGTTGTTCATATGAACTTGACTAGTTTGCAATTAAATAATCTCAATAAAACTTTACACACTCTCACGGCTCTGCTTATTTTTCTCTCGGCTCTCTTTTTACCCTCTATGTGTAGCAAATACTCACTTCCTGCAGCAATTGTAATATTTACTCAGACCTACTTTTATTTAAAAAAATGTCTCTATTTTAAACTTTAATTTTTATGCATGCAGCTTGTAACTGTTCTTCTAAAAATCACTTCTCCCACTTGACAACTGTAACTGCTTCTTTGCGTAATTTCTTTTCGTATATAAATGAGGGGCTTTTTGTCAAACATGTTACATGCTTCAAATACCTCTCCTATGAATGTTCGTATTTATTTCTGTGCATGCATGCAATTTATGATTCTAAGAATGCGATTGTTCGATTTCTCCTTCTACGACTGTTATTAAAAAGCTGTTTAAATTCTATCAGTAAATCCACCTGTAACTATCGCATTTACTCCAGTTAACTATTATTAAAAAAGCTGCATGCCTTTTCTCTACTACTGCCCCTTTAACTATCGTTCTATTCCAGTTAACTGTCTGTTTAACGTGCTGTTGCGACCTGTCACAAAATTACGACACTTTTGTCTCTTTTTGCCCTTCTTAGCTTTAATCCACGAAAAAAATAACATGTCACAAAATCGCAACATTCTCGGCCTCCTAGTTCTCCTTCTGTCTTGCCACCGCGAAAACCAACATGTCGCAAAATCACGACATTCTCGGCCTCCTTGTTCTCCTCCTGTCTTGTTGTCGCAAAAACCAGCATGTCACGAAATCATGACATTCTTGCTTCCTTACTCTCTCTCTTCCCTTCGGGTCACGAAAACCCAACATGTAGCGATATCGCTACACTTTTGTTCCTTGCACTTTACCTTTTCTTTGACCCGCGATGCTTCAACATGTAGCGATATCGCTACACTTTTGTTCCTTGCACTCTACCTTTGCTTCAACCTGCGATGCTTCAACATGTAGCGATATCGCTACACTTTTGTTCCTTGCACTCTACCTTTGCTTCGACCCGTGATACTTCAACATGTAGCGAAATCGCTACACTTTTTCCCCTTGCACTTTTCTTTTTTCTTCG
Source organism: Wollemia nobilis (assembly GCA_028583015.1). Taxonomy (NCBI): domain Eukaryota; kingdom Viridiplantae; phylum Streptophyta; class Pinopsida; order Araucariales; family Araucariaceae; genus Wollemia; species Wollemia nobilis. The sequence continues at coordinate 4,915,864 of JAQPPZ010016059.1, read as the reverse complement.
GCCCATGATAATACAACATGTAGCGAAATCGCTACACCTTTTTCTCTTTGCACTTTCTCTTTGCTTTGGCCTCCAAAAATGCAACATGTCACAAAATCGCGACAACATTTTCTCTCTCCTCTTTCTCTTGCACTATGTCACGAAATCGTGACACTTTTTCTCCTTAGCGCTTCTTCTCGCAACTTGTCACGAAATCATGACACTTTTTCTCCTTAGCGCTTTTTCTTGCAACTTGTCATGAAATCACGACACTTTTTCTCCTTAGCGCTTCTTCTTGCAACTTGTCGTGAAATCGTGACACTTTTTCTCTGCAAGCGCTTCTTCTCCAAACATGTCGCGAAATCGTGACAGTTTTTCTACTTGCTTTCTTTTTTGCCAACATGTCACGAAATCGTGACAGTTTTTCCACTTGGCTTCTTTGCCTGCAACATGTCACGAAATCGCGATAGTTTTTTCACTTGGCTTCTTTGCCTGCAACATGTCGTGAAATCGTGACAGTTTTGCTTGCGCCTTCTCTCTCCTTGTCCATGTCGCGAAATCATGACAATTTTACTTGTGCCTTCTCTCTCCTCCGATATGTCGTGAAATCATGACGTTTTTCTTTCTGCCTTCTAACTTCTCAACCTGTCGCAATATCACGACAGAAAACATGTCGTGATATCGCGACAATTTTCTTGTCTTTTTCTTTGATTTTTTGAATCTGGGTCACTTCTGTTTTCTTGGAATTTCATTGTACATGATCTAACTGAGCTCTAAAATCCTGTCCACTACTTCAACTGCATCAACTGATCTATCTGTCTGTGTTGACAACAATGACAATACTTTTGTTGCACCTTGCTCAACAGATCAAGGGAGAAGTAAAGAATACCTATGAGTACTCTTGGTTAGTCTCTTTTACAAAAAAATACAAACACAATAATAAAAACAATTAAACAATTGGAAGAATATCTATCTATAAGGAGTAAATACCATGAGGTCCTTCAACTCCTCTTATCCATTACAACACCATAAGCATAACAACATGGGATGGACTAAAAGGATCTAGTCAAAAGTTTAAGGAAGATCTCAAATGCCTAGAGAAACCTCTAAGCTTGTAAAGACAACATGACATCATTAAAGACCCAAGTGTAGGAAATAAATAATGAAATTTAAGAATTAGTTGATGTTGGAATGCTTGATATATTTTATCGACAAATGCATATCTTGGATGGTGATATCATCAACACTATGTTTGAAGAGGGGCCAAAATGATTAGGGTGGTGCAACTAAAATCTATAAAAAAATGGAGCTAATATATGCAAAATTGTAAGAGTTATCTAGAAAATGGGAGGAAATATCAGAAAACCCCTTTGAAGATCTAATAAGGAAAGTAGAGGACCTTGCCTCAATGTAATTTTCAAGGAACAAAAAGTGGTAGAAATTGTTGGGATTACTAGCTTAGATAATTAGATGAAGAGGGATGATGTTTTGACAATTTTGTCATGGAGATCCCAATTTTGTTGACTTCATGCCCAAGGTCAAAGGTAGGATCTGAGGTTTAATGCCAATTGAGCTTGGCACCCCATAAAGTCGTAAAAAAATATAATACATTGATAGTACCTTAGAATTCATAATTTTTGAAAGAGCATGAAGTAGAAAATACTATAGTGGATGCCTTCCAAAACATCTCAAATTTTATTTAAGTATAGCATAGGTATGAAATAATTAGCAACATGGATTAATTGAATCTAGAGAGTGATCCAATCAAGTAATGCTAGCAATTTACTTGCAAAAACCACATTCAATAGATTATGAGGAAGTAAATTTAAAGGCATAGATCCCAAGGCAAATTTTTTGAAATTGATATTTTCGCATGTAATGTTGCACACAATTATTTTGAAAGCCTTCTAAACTTATTAGAGGCATAATTAGAGGTATGCAATGTTTAATGATTCATATGCCTCGTAACCTTTTACCTCAACACAATAAAAGTTCTATAATTAAAACTAATTATAGAAAGTATGAGGATGAAAAAACAAATAAATATACAATGAGAATCAAACATACAACTTTATTTTTATTTATGTCCTATAACCTTTTATGTTATCTTAACATAAGGAAAGCTCTATAATTGAAATTTATTATAGAAAACAAGAGAATAAAATGACAAACCAATATATAATAAGAATCAAACAATAAATTTTTTTACCCTTAAACAACTAATTGTATTTAAAACCAAATAAATAAAATAGTTTTTAAAGGCTAAATTTTTTTATAATTTATGATATTAAAAAAAAGACAGCCTAATATAAACAATTACCATTAACCAAATCCAAAAAAAAATATAAATAATTACCATTTACATAACAAGTTATAAAACATTGAAATCATCCGTGATTTTTTTGATATATAATTAATGTTGAATGAAGGAGTTATTCAATTTTAGTTAGAATCTGAATAATTAATTTTTAATGAAGATTTTATTCATTTTTTTTTTTTTAATTATAGGAGAGTTGGTCACAACCATATTATTGTGTTTGTTATAGAGTTCAAACTACATGGACTGTTGCTACCAAACTTATTCCACTTTATTATTGTTGATCTTATCCAAATCTTAATTAAAGTTAAATAGGAGTGGATGTAACCAAATTTCATATATAAGTGTACTAAAAAAAAGCTTTAATCTTCCTAAAATGAAGATTTTATTCAAATTTATTTATTTTTTAATTATAGGAAAGTTGGTCATAGAGTTCAACCTACTATCAAACCTATTCCACTTTATTATTGTTAATCTTATCCAAATCTTAATTAAAGTTAAATAGGAGTAAACGTAACCAGTTTCCCCATATAAGTGCACCATAAAAGCTTTAATCCTGCCAAGCCCATGTGAAGAGTAAACTTCAACAACCGTTGACATGACCCCTCGTTCTAAAATATTGTTTTGCGTTTTATTGAAGTGTCGCATCGCATTAGGTGGCGTTATTTTTATTAGTGCATAGTGTCACCAATACATACATGTTCAATTGATTCTTCTAATTAAATTTATAGTTCTATATCTCTCCTATATTCAACCAAATTATTATTAATTTGGCGAATAAGTTAAACAAGTCAAGAATTCGATTTCGTCCCAAGCTGCCAATAAGCGAAACGTCATTTGGCATCACCAATGACGAGGACCGATTCATAAATATTTAATCCAAATTATTCAACGAAATCTATAGTTCTCTCTCTTCTGTATTCAACCAAATTATTGTTAATTTGAGTGGGTCCTTCAAATCAATTTGTTCATTTTAAATAAAAAATTAACCTTTTAAGTTAAAGGTTAAATTAAATAACGTGTTTATTTAAGAATAGATTTTAAGTGTTTTATCAACGCATATAAATAATGATGTATAATTTTTTTAACTCGATCCCATTTAAGTTTTAAAATTTTAATTATTAAACTTACTCTTACTCATATTATGCAATAAAACTATAGAATAGTTAATGTTTTATTTTTTTTAAAATCACTAAGAGGACTTAAATTCAATTTTAATGTGTTAGCAGCTTGAACTATATCCACCTGTTTAGCATGGTAAGGCATATATTACAAGATATTGTTTTTCTCCACTAAATCTCAAAAAAGCATAGTTGAGCTTCACGTTCAATACCCTGCTGAGGGGTGGGTCCCTCCAGGGGCTGGAAGTTCTTATGCGTGACATTGCAGAGTTGTCCAAATTGGTTGGTCAGCCTAAAAAGTTTCCGTAAACCTAAAACATATTTTTTATATTTTTTTGTTTTTTATTTTTATTTTATTTTTTTTTATTTTTATTTTTTGTTATACACAAGTTTACATAAGTATACATATTATGTTTTACAGTAGTTTGAATTTGAATAAACCTAACCCTTTGAATTTTTTATTTTTTATTTTATTTAAATATTGTTTTTTTGTTATACACAGGCACACATCAGGCCTCATAATAGTTTGAACTTGGGTCTTCCAAAAGAAAGTCCAACAGCTTAACAACATTACATAATGTTATGAAAAACACTTCAATTAAGTGTAATATTATTTATACATACTTTTCCTTTTTTTGATACATTATTACCTTTTCTTTTTTAACAACTTGTTAGAGGTGGCTCTATCTCACCTCTGTAAACATGACTCAGGAGACCACCGGTAAACATGATCCGGAGTGCGGGAACACAATACGGAGTGAGGGAGACCCCCTATGGCTCACCTCCGTAAACATGACTCGGAGTGAGGGAGACCATCTGTGGCATAGGGTTAGGGTTGGTACCGCAGTCATTAAGCTGGTAAACACGACTTGGAGTGAGGGAGACCAAGGTGGCTCAGGGTTGGTACCGTCATCAAGCTGGTGCACACTCACAAGTCAGACTACTACCTTTTCCCAGATTAAGCATGCCTCCAAGGTTTGAACCTAAATCTCCTCATGATAAGTACCCAACCTCTTACCAATCCACCTAACCTTAAAAGACCATACTTTGATTTTTAATACACAATTTTTTTATTGCTACACATGGAACCTGAGGTTACACAGGTCCTAAAGATATATTTTTTTATGCATATTTTTAGCTATATGGGAACTTGAAAACATAAAATACCTAAACCTTAATTCTCCATAACACTCACCCAATTTCAAGAAACACACATAACCTCTCAACAATCAATGTGCTCGATGTTGGTAAAGGATTGAAATAATTTATCAACCAGTGGCTGTAACTCGTCAAACCAAGATTTTGCAAAGCAGCGCCGTACGTCAGTCATCTGTCATGATCACTGAATGTTCGAACGGATGATAATGTACGCCCTTTTTTTCCATACCCAAACAGTTCTCGAATGGGATTGGTAGGTAACAGCTACCACCTCCAACTAATCAATCGAGCTGGTAGTTCGTTCAATATTTTCCACCTAAATACCGGTAAATGAACGTGACACCTATTCTAGTAGTACTATGTTTCATTCCACGTTTTTAAGATTTTTAGATACCTAGATACGGTTCCTTTCACTCTTAAGATTTCTGTTAAAGATTCGTTGTACCTGGCAGGTCGTCTTTCATTCTTATTATATTATTATTTAATAATTATTAAGTGGTAGTGATAGATGGCCTTGTTCTTCGTGATTACGTTTCCTTCATTTTAACTCGTGAAAAAATCGAAATGATTAGACCATAATAAAGGCGTGTTTCCAACGCCACGTACGTAGCATTAGATTTATTTTTATTTTTTTCTTCTGAGATATCGTGTTCACAATGCTATAACAGCAGAAGAGGGAGAAAGACTCGAACGCCATGGTAGTTTAGCAGGAGAGAATTTGTGAGAGATACCTAAACGATGGCGGAAGCAACAAGAATTTTGATCGTTGTAGGCACTGGATACATCGGTAGAAGGTTCGTTAAAGCCAGCTTGGCCGTCGGTTATTCCCCTCATGTGCTTTATCGCCCAACAATTGGCATGGATATCGAGAAGTTGCAGATATTGTTCTCCTTCAGAGATGCCGGCGCCCACCTTTTGAAGGCAAGTATTTCGTCCTCTGTATTGTTTTCGAATAAATGAATGTATGCACCATTGCAGCTAAGAGAAAAAGAGATCATATAGAGGTTTTCACTATTTTTAGTATGATTAAGAAGATTTTGGATAGCAGGGGTCTTTTGATGACAGGGAGAGCCTGGTGGTTGCTTTGAAGAAAGTAGATGTTGTAATATGCGCCATAGCCGGAAACCACATCCGCAATCATGCCATCCTTGAACAGCTCAAGTTGGTCGAAGCAATCAAAGAAGCTGGCAACATCAAGGTCTGTCTATCTATATCAAAACTGTGTTAAATTTATCATATAATATACAGCAGGGCGTGGCCACTTTGAAATAGTATTATGAGGAGTTCCCACTACCTCTTCTTGTCTGAAAGACGCAGATATATTATTTTTCAGAGATTTCTCCCGTCAGAATTTGGAATAGACCCGGATGTAATGAAGGATGCTATGGAGCCAGGAAATGTGACCTTCATTGACAAAAGAGAGGTGAGGCGTGCCATCGAGAAAGCAGGCATCCCCTACACTTATGTTTCTGCTAACTGCTTTGCCGGCTATTTCGTTGGCTCTTTAGCACAGCTCGGTCGTATAACACCACCTTCTGACCGAGTTTTTCTTTACGGAGATGGCAACGTAAAAGGTAATAAGACTTCCTCCTTCCTTGTGTATATACTCATTGCATATACACATAAATATATGTTGGTACATACTCAGTGGTGGTTGTAATGATATATGTCATATGATGCAGCCATTTGGGTGGACGAAGATGACATTGCAACTTATACAATTAAGACGGTGGACGATCCACGCACTGTGAATAAGACTGTTTACATTCGACCTCCTGCCAATATTCTTTCTCAAAGAAAGGTTATTGAGATTTGGGAACAACACTCGGGGAAAATCTTGGAAAAGATATCTATTTCACGAGACGAATTTTTGAATCTCATGAAAGGTAGCTAATATCTACTTCTCACCCTATAATGTTATTATTTAAATCTTAGTCTGCAGCACAATTATTCTGACGTGATAAACAACAATGACGATGCAGGCCAAAATTTAGCGGAGCAGATTGGCATGACACATTTCTACCACATATTTTACGACGGATGTTTGTACAATTTTGAGATAGGGGAGAACGGGAGAGAAGCCACTCAGCTCTACCCGGAAGTTAAATACACCAGGGTTGAAGAGTATCTGAAGCGATATTTATAAGCCCTGTCTTGCTAACTATTTTTCTCTACGGTTTATAATTTTATGATTTCCTTGCTGAATGTATTGTATATGGTAATGACGATGGATCGGTAGAGAAGACGTAGTTTTGGATAAGACTGGAAATCTCAATGATCTCAGAGTATAATAAATTAATTTTGTTCTGTTAAGGGTCAAAGATCTCAGACAATAATAAATTGATTTTGTTCTGTTAAGAGTCAAAGATAAGATCTTTAAGATATATGACCGGGCAACGAGTTTGGATTCCAGCCTTCTCAAAATCAAAATTTTACGCCATTTAAACGCGATACAGTTGAAGATAATGGGGAACGTGGCGAATCCATGACCAACTCATGATCCTGGAATTTGAATTAGTATTTATAATATCAAGACATGCACATATATGTCAATTTAATGCTTCGAAGATAATGGGGAACGTGTCGAATCCATGACCAACTCATGCTTCTCGACTTTGAATTAGTATTTATAATATCAATACATACTTCATGCTTATGCACTGTTCTCTCCATACACTAAGCTCCAAATTATTTCGAAATAAGCATACATAGATCAAACGTATTATCAAGTGTGGAGAAGATTAAGTCTTTAACCTCTTTAATATTAATATCCTTACGTATCAGTTTTTTAAATTTCTATTTGAATTTATCATTTTTATAAGATAACTTTATCATCTTGTATTTTTTCACATGTCAACATAAGGCACAGGATCACATTTTTTCTTAGCCGCCGTAAATGATTGGTCGATATGCTCAAGCATGCATCACAATTTATGATTTAAAGATATTGGTTGGTATTTTCCAATAAAAAGTTTTAAGGCTCATATGAACGGGATAATTTATTTATTTTTAATTAAAATATTCAAATACTATATATTTTTAATCAATATTTTTTATACAAGTTTATTATAGGATTGAACTCGGATCTTATTGGTGATAATGTAAGTGGCATTCTTGCGGGAGACTATACTGACGTTGATAATTAAATACTATTTTCACTACGCTAAAATAATATATTTTAATTATTTATTTATTTATTTATGAACATACATCCATTTTCTTACACACTTATCTACGTCATGGTTTGAACTTTGGACCTTCTAACAAAAACCTATTTTTATTTTTATTATTTTAAAGATATATTTATTATTATTATTTTGGTTATATAAAAATTTCTATAACTGATATACCATTATTGGGTAAAGAGGAAACTAGCAGGACCTCGGACATCTAAAAAATAAACTTATTTAAAAATTTAATATTTTTTAAAGTTTTACAAATAAAAAAAAAATAACTCACTTCTTTTCATAAAATTTATTAAAAAAAATTTACTCACATTAAAATTACAATTAAATCTTAAGAATACAATTTTATGTTTTAAGGTTTATAAAATTACAATTAAAAACATGTAATCTTAAGAATACAATTTTATGTTTTAATGTTTTTAGAGTTTTTAATAATAAATAAAAAATGAAAATGCATTTACTTATAATTATATAAATTATAATTTGTAAATGTTAAAATATTTTTTTATAAATTTATTAAATAATATATTGATATATTAAAGTTTAATAATTTAACATGTAGTTAAATATTTGAATATTTAAATTTTATTTTTATTTTTATTTAATAAGTTATTGAGGGCCACTCTCATTATAAAAACAAAACATTACATTGATTTCATTACATTTCTAACAAGTTAATTAAAGCATATCCAACTTTATCTTTTTGTCAGATATATTCTTCATTTACCCTTCTATCAAAGATATTCTTTATCTTCCTCAAATTGCTTAGTTTTCACAATAACTCCTCTTATATTAAATACCTTCAAAAATTTAAATTCTATCAAGATGAAATTCAACACTGCAAATGGCTAAAATATTTACTACCCAACTTCTATATCCAAAAATATCTTGTCTATAATAAATCTCACAAATTTTTAATACTTTTTTTAGTTTTCTTATTTATTTCCCTAATATTCCAAGATATTATTTTCATTGTTATTTTTTTATTTTATTTGTGGTTTTAGTTCCACTTCTTGTAACACTTGTGATATTTTCTTTTGTTTTCCCATATCAATATCCCTTTGTGTTTCTTTTTCTCTTTGTTTTTGCTTCTTGGGTCTTCCTCTCTTTTTTTTCATTTCCAAAAATACTTTCCTCTTCATCAATCTCTTAAATATTCTCACACTGCTCATAGTAAGACTTATCTTCTCTAGGTTTACCTTGTTCTAAAGGATCTAAAGTGAAAGGAATAATCTCAAAAGCACAATCTTCTTTATGTTGCCCTGGAAAACTCTAAAGTGCAAGGATGCTCTTTTGTAGCAATTACCTTCTAATTCTCCCCTAAAAATCCTAAATTGTTATGGGTTTCCTCCAACCTCATTTATATATTATTCTGCTCTTGAAACTTTAAAATGCAAGGGATAACATCTTCATCACTTCCACTTTTATTACCTAAAGAGGATTTTATACTACTTGAGGAAAATAAAGATGATTTACTTGGAATAAACTTGACCTCTTTTGTTGTCTTTGTTTTGGGTTTTATCTCCACATCTTCTTTTGCATTTTTAATTCCTTCTGAACTTGCCAAATGATATTGTAGATAGGCTTTATTTACCTCTTATTTTGGAGTGGAATATTCTTGATCTAATCTAGCTTCTATTATTGTATGATTTCCTTGCTTTCTCTTGAAGTTTATCTCATGGCTAGAATGTTTTGTCTCTTTCTTCATAGTTTTTACTTTGCAAACTCTTGCCATATGTCCAATCTCAAAATAATTGTGGCAAAAAAATGCAATATTTTCATAATCTACTTGTTGATCCCATTCTCTTGATTCAAATTTAATCTTAATGGATTGTGGCAAAGGTTTAAAATATCTATAGCAACACATATTTGAGTATATATAGCATGCTTTCGCTCCTTAGTTTTTGGTCCTTCCTTGATGAATTCCCCTAGGGTATTTCCAATATTCTTCAAAACGTCATTATTTATAATCTTATATGGAAGTCCAAATGCCTAACCCACATTGGATGCTTCTTAAAAAAAATTGTCTTAATAGAAATTTTTTCATTCCATGGTCTCAAATAAAGTGCATCTCTTCCCATAAACCATGGGCCACCAACCATTATTTTATCCCTAATTTTTGAACTAGAAAAGATATAAGAAAAAAACCTTTAGGAATAAAATTCACATAATAGTTTGAATTCAATCCCCACTTCCACTTGATCCAATTTTGAATCTCCAAAAACCCTAGCCATGATCTATGGAACTTACATATTAACCCTCTACTTTTAAGAATCATTATATCATGCTCAATCATTTCATCCTTGATATTTACTTCTAATGTAACATCTACTACTTGGATCGAACTTGCCATGTATTTGCTTTTCTGCTTATCTCCAACTTGGGCCTCCATACTTTCAATCAGCGCTTTGATTTCTAGCTAGGGCATCCTGACTTCCCATTAGGGCTTTTAAATATGATTTTCCTTCCACAATAGTTAATGGGGCTTGCTCTTGGATTGCACTCCCTCTTGGTTCGCACTCCCTCTCTACTCCCACTCACTGCTACTCCTAGCTTGCACTCTCTCTTTCCTCACACTTTCTATCACCTTGCACTCCCTCCTCACTCACAATTTTTCATGTCTCTTATTTTTCTCCTTTGCTTCATCAATTTTTTGGAAATAATATTCTACACATTCATGGTAAGGGTTTGAAGCATTGATGCACTCAATATGAGCCTATTGCTCTTTTGCCATGACTAAATTTTGGCTCCCACTCCCTCTTAGTTTGCACTTCCTTTTGGCTCGCACTTGCTCTTGGATTGCACTCTCTCCTACCTCACACTCACTCCCAACTTGCACTCCCTCTTGGCTCACAATTTCCCTTGTCTATTTTTTTTATTAGCGTTCCTTAGCTTCAACATTTTTTTTTAGAAATAAAATTTCACACATTCATAATAAGGGTTTGAAACATTGATGCATTCAAGATGAACTTATCGCTCTTCTTCCATGTCTGAATCTTGGCTTGCACTCCCTTTTGGTTCACACTCCCTCTTTGATCTCATTCGCTTGCAGCTTATACATTCACTCCCAACTCATGCTCACACTTGTTGCACTTACTCCAACTCATGCTTACACTCACTTTTGGCTTTACTCACTCACACTCGCTTTTGGATACACTTATTTACACTTTCTTTTGGTTGCACTCACTCTTAAATCATGCTTGTACTCACTGATGCACTTACTTTGACATTGCATCCGCACTTGTTGCTACACTTACTCCTAGCTTGTGATGTTGTTGCACTTACTCCCGCATCACCCTCACACTTGTTTTTGCACTTACTCCCAGCTCACGATCGTACTCACTGTTGCACTTACTCCTACCTCACACTCTCAATCGCTACTACACTTACTTCTTGTTCACACTCGCTTAATATCTTATTTTTTAATCAAATCTATTTTAATGCATTCATCAGTTTTTTTTTTCATAATATCTAATTTATATTATTTATTAATATTTCTTATGTTTGATATGGATATTCAATTTTAAATATTTAAAATTTTATACTTATAGTTCTTTTTCATGTTATTAAACATTTTTTACTCAATTAATATATAATGCAGAATTTAGAAAAAAACTCTTTGGATCATGTGAGCCACCAACACTTTTTAATTAGTTAATGCTCATATATGTATGCTGTCCTTATATTTAGTTATTTTATTTGGTTTTTTTAAGTATGAGTTTACTTTTCTACTATTATTTCAATGTATTTCAATATGTTAGATTTGAAGAGATTTTAAAGCCATTTAGTTTAACATATAAATATTTTACCCAATTATTGTATCTTATATTTTATTTATAAAATTTTAATGCAAATATTATTATTTTTGTTTTTGAACTATGTATACACTTTCAAATATAGTTTGCAGGTTTAATGTAAATTTCCTATAAATATTCTCATTTGACCTAGTTGTGCTTGCCAAATGTAAGCATAATATAGGTGGTTTAAAAAAAAACAATTAATTTATTTATAATTAAAAATAAAATTAAAGATAAAGATTAATTTAATTATTTTGTTAGTTGTAAATATTTTTAACAATTGTTTTTGTATGTTAAAATTAGAATATATGTTCGAGGGGATAGCTCAATGTTTAGGGTTATGGTTTTTTTTTTTTTTTTTTTTTTTGAGGTCCAAGGTTCAAAGGGGCAAGTGTTCTTAGGAAGGTTCAAGGTTCAAATGGCAAGTATGTGAAGGGGTGGGTGTGTGTTAAATTCCCTATTAATAAACATAACTCTTAGCTTTACGAAGAATCATGGTTGAGAAGAGACTGTTCAACTGTGTAAGTTGGTAACAAAAGTTTCTCACTCTAACTAAATAAAAATAAAAAATTTAAATTTAAATATATAATTAAAATTTTAAAATATATAATTTCTCCAAAACTTTATAGCAATCACTAGTATTTTAGGTTTATTAATAGTACAAATGAATTTTTAAAACTTATAAAATAGAAAAATTACTAAATTTACTATACTTATATATTTACAAATTCAGTAAACAATACTTAAATTATATAATTAAATATTTAAAATATAAATGCATAGTCTAAATTCTAATATATTTTATTATTTTTTAACTAATAATAAATGTGACCCAATCTTTGGGTGTATTATTTTCAGCTCCCGTCAGTCACAACAACTTGTAGGCCCCACATTGATTTGTGTAGATACATGTAGTCGACCTCCTTCTCAATATTTACGTTCCTCAATTAATTAAAAACTGGCAGAAGTCAATGTCGGCAATATATTTGGAATACTGTGGCCTTTTCATGATTTAGATAGGTAGATACATATGTGAACTAAATTTTTATATATTTCATGATTTAGATGAATAAATAGATAAGTATTAACGTGAACTAAATTGTTATATATTAAAAAATATATTTTTTATCGAGATTGGGTTTTAGTTTTCTTTTCGAGGTCCAAATTTTAAATTGCTTGTGGTTGAGTGTGTGAGAAGTGGTTGTGTGTTAAATTCCTTATTGTGTGTATGGTTGTGTGTTAAATTCTCTATTGATAAGCATAACTCTTGACTTTACAATGAATTTGGAAGGAGACTGCTCAACCCTATGCATAAAAAAAATGATTAAAAGAAAACTATTCAATCTAATAATAAAAATTAATCTTACTCTATATATATATATATATAAAGTTTTGTTTAAAAAATTTTAATTCCAACCCCAAGTACATATTAAAATATATATCCCAAAAATAACATCCGCCATTAATTTTGCAGCGCCAAATCACATGAAAACATGAAAAAGTCCTATCAAAGAAAAATCCAACCGGATCCCCACCTTCACAGCGCTCACATGCCCCCTTTTTTAACTGTTGCTGCACACACGTGAACCGGCAGCGCTTGGTTTCCATAACGTCAAGGTCACATGGGCTCCAGCTGCCAGCGCCCACCGGCTTCCATCTCATGCGCTGCACGCCTCTACCACGAGGAAACACTAGTGAGTTCGTCGAAAGCACCCACGGCATACTACCTCTGTCGGTTCCGCCCTTTCCTTTGTCACAGGAAGTTGGTACGGTTTTTATGGGCCTTTATTTTTTAAACCTTAGATGTTAAATAGGATTGAATTTTTATTAGAATATAATTAAAATAAAATCTTAATGTATAAAATAAGTTTATGACACAAATTTTTTATTCAATTTTTATCTATCAAATCATAAAATATGATTTAGTTATTGTTTACCTTAGTTAAGATTTTTTTTTATCTGAATTATTTTACTCTTGGTGAGATAAGTAACATATAAAATATGTATTATTACTAAAAAAAAAAGTGAATCTTCTTATCCACACATAACATTAATTATAAAACTGTAACACTAATTATGTGTAACATCCTTGATGTGTATGATGTGTAGCATTAATTTTTTTATTAAAGTTTCTTCTCACATATACAAAACTTACGGATTTGAAAATTGTTGTATATTTCTTGATTTTTTTTGTAGAAGCACATCTAACATTAGATTTATATTTCTACCTTTTTGTTCATGATGTGTAGCATCAACCTTTTATTAAAGTTTCTTCTCACATATACAAAATTATGGATTTGAAAATGGTTGCATATTTCTTGATTTTCTTGTAGAATCACATCTAACACTAATTTGATATTTTCACCTTTTTGTTCATTGCTTTAATAACCAATTTCAGATCTCCATATACTATTAGTTATGACCACTTTTTTTCCTAACAATTTTAAATCCTTTATTCAAAGCCAATAGCTTTGCAAAATTGTTTGAATTTGCTTCTAATCCTTCAACAAATTCTACCAATACTCTCCTTGAATCATTCGTTATGATCCTTCCTATTCCCATTGCTCCCATATTTTTTCGATGCACCATCAAAAAATAGATAGTATGCTCCACTACTAATATTGAAGGCTCATCTTTCTTACTTGCTTGGTTGCAAATGGTATTTCTCGAAGATGAACTATTCTTTTTGTTAGCTTCCACTAGTAAGTCTTCATTCTAAATCCTGCTTCTATTGGATTTAATTAAGAGTTTGAGGATTTGCTATGCCATGTGAATATTTCCCAAAAGGTTGCATCTTTTTGTCCCAAAATATTTGAGGATGATAAATAGGGTCACTTAATTAGTAAGAATTGCTTTGTGAGTTAAGATCCACATAAAATGATTAACTTTTGGAATGGATCTTATACTCCATATTTTTTTCCAAGCACCAACTATTTGGAATTAAGTGACCCTATTTATCATCCAATAGCCAATTATATCCTTGTTTGACATGATATTTTAATCTTTGAGTCTGAAATTCCTTTCTCTTAACAACTTGGCAAGTTTTATATTCATTCTTCAAGTTTGTTGATTCAACCTCCCATTCCTTCCAATTTTTTATTTTGGATTTTGACCACATTTTGAGAATTGTTAGTTTTAAAAAAAATTAAACTTTTTTCCATACCTTTGCTTCTAAAGCAATCTCTTACCTAGAGTATTTATAGATATCCACCTATTATTGGCATAGCATTGATTAGATCTATCCATATGTCCACCCTTTTTCCATCATTGATGAGTCATGAACAATTTTTTCTAAAAACAGATAGAGTTGCACATAGATTTGACCATGTAGTAGACCCTTGATATGAACTTACATTCATTGTTAGTATATGTTCTAGTTGGTTGAATCCAAGATACTTGTTCACCATGATCTTGCTCCATGTTGAGTTACTTTCCTTGATTAATCCCGTATTAGTTTAGCTCCATACACCTTTGCCAATTAGGATAGATGTTATATTCCTAATCGACCCAATTTTTTGAGTAAGCATATAATATCCTACTTAACCAAATGTAACTTCTCTTTATTATTGTTCTCTGGTAGCTATTCAACAAAGTATCCTTATTATCTTCTCAAAGATCATAATTACCTCTACTGGTGCATGAATAGATTACATTAAATATATCAATATGGATGATAAAAATAATTTGATTATAATCACTCTCCTAGTTAGATTCAACTAGCTATGGGACCATATATTCAATATTTATATTATTTTGTTGAGGACATACTCTAATTTCTTTCTTGCATGCTTGCATGGTCCAAGTGGCACCCAAAATATACATATACTTCTTTGAATTTGCCTTGTTTGAAGCCAAAATATTTGGAAAATTTCCTCTCAAAAGCTACCGAGCAATTATATGCATAAAATATAAACTTACCATAGTTAATAACAACTCTTGTTGCTATATAGAATTCATCTAATATCCCTTTCATGTTCTTGTCTTCCTTAATAGATGCTTGTCCCATTAACATGAAATCATTTATAAATTGTAGGTGGGTGGTGTTTACTACATTTGAATTAGTTGATGCTCCTTCAATATCTCTCTACATTCTTGTTTACTTGATAAGATAGCTCAATGCTTCAACCATGATAACATATAAATATGGTAATAATGAGCAAGACAAGCAACCTTATCTTATGCTTCTAGAAGAGTTGAAAAAATCAAATAGCCCCCCATTGACTAAAACTAATAATGTGCTAGAGCTAATGCAACCTTCCACCCATTTTATCCACTGCCCACAAAACCCCATTTTGTAGAGGACCATTTAGAGAAATATCTTATTGGGTCTGTCATAGTCTAGGTCAAAGTCATGTTTTATCATCATTGTCCTTCTCCTCGATTAAACTATAGAGTGAATTGCTTCTTGTGCAATGATGACTTGATCTAAAATTTGGCTCCCTTTAATTGATCCCCTTTTACATCCTATTACCTAAACCCCATTCATCCATTTTACAGAAGTTGTATGATTTACATGCTTTCACATTATCAAAAATGAAGCCTGAAGATCCGAATAAGACACAACCAAAAAGCTACAAAGAGCATCTATATTGCATATTTCATCGACAAAAATGGCATGACATTGAGGCTTGTAATGGGTTTAAAAGTATTGTGCAAGATTTATTAGAAGTGGGGAAGATCAAAGTTGACAATACCTTAGCCTAACCTAATCAAAACCTTGGGATATATCAAACACCTTTGCCTTATCACGAGGCAAATAAATAAGCAATGAGAGCATCAACTTCTACAGTTCCTCCCAATCAAGTTAATCATGTCTCACAACTATACCAAGGTTTTGTGGGGGCTATCAGTGTAGTCATCCATGGGCAAAGAAAAATGACTCGCATAAATGAGATGATCCAAGCAGCGCCAACTCCTATAGCACAACCTAGTGTGCCCATACAACTAGACCCAACCATTCCACCTCCACCCATCCATAATCCAAATATTCCATCTCAACCAATCATCACCCTGAGAAGTCGACTGAAACAAAGCCTGAGAATGGAATCAACCAAACTATCAATATATGAGCTAATACAACAATCTCCCCCACATTATGAGGCATTGATGGAAATACTAAAGTCCATAAAACTACAAATGGAGGATCCTAACACCTTCAACACTTTTATAGGGAGTGTCCAAAGTTGCATGGAGCCCTCAATAGCATTCTATGAATTTGAGGAAACTAGTGCGTCATTGGAATTACTAGATCCTCAATTGCATATTATCACCCATATTGATAGAAAACCATTTAAGAGAGTGCTCATTGATACCGGTTCCTCCATCAACCTCATCACCACACCAGCCATCAAGCATCTTAACTTATCGTCATCTCATATTACCACATCCACCTTCACCCAGTGGGCCTTTAATGATGCTTTGTATTTTACTATGGGGAACATAGTTCTAGTTGTAACAGTGGGTGTGAAGACCATCCATGTAATCTTCCACATATTGGAAGGGGCTATGCAATATAACATACTTCTTGGACATCCCTGGATTAGGGAAATGAAGTGTGTACCCTCGATATTACACAAATATTTGAAATATGTACATGAGGGTAAAGTTCATTGCATTCAAGTTGATACCGAGCCTTTCAAGTATTGCAACTTAATATCAAATATCTATGAGGCATTGCTTCCATCCAATCATCTTTCAATTCAGCCCCTCATAATTTGAACTGCCCCAACTAACACCACTTCATCCAAACTCCATTCACCTTTGCACCTCCCACTTCACAAACTCCATTCACATTTTCAGACCAACCAACTTCACCAACCACTAACAACCCCATCAAATCAAATCCACCTCAAGCCTCACCACCTATTGTCTGGTAGATAAGATCACCTATCCGAGAAGCACCCTCATCAAGTGAACCATTGCCTCCATCTGAGCCACAAGAAGCATTCACCATAGCACTTGAACCATCCACATCCCAACCGGTCCAAGTTGCAATTCATCTTACCAATATAGGTATTGGTGAGTACATAGTTGAAAGTGTCACAGTAACACCACCTATCCAATCAGTCAAAGATTATGGTTGCCCACGTGACCCACCTTTAGCTATAGGTGTAGTGTACAAAATGGGTTTCGAGCCTAATCGAATCAAATTTGTATATGGGGGAGTGGATTCCTCATTCAATCCACCTCCTCCTAATGAGGAATCTATACAAGATTTTGGTGCCAATCTAGAATATTTGTCCAACCTATTTTTTTCCTTGTGATATTTTCATAGGGTTAACTGGCAGGTATTCCGCCTTGGATGACATGAGTAGGGTCCAAATTACATCATTGAGCTTGATATCAAGAAGTGCATGATCACTCTAGCTTAGGGTATAAGCCATCTACCTCAAACTCTTCTTTTGAGTATACATTCCAACAACTCAATCTTGTTTCCGAAGAGGAGGATGAGGAGAGTGATGATTGTGATGATAGTGATGACGAGTATTTGGACCCTAAATTTACACCTTATCTAAATGAGGATTTTTCAAAGATTACATTGCATACAACCATGATTGATCTCATTTTTGACAATTATATATTCGATGAGGATTTTGAGGATTTTAACGAAATGAATGTAAACCTAGACTGGATCATTCACATTTTTGATGGTCCTTAAGAAGATGTGGCCCTACGAGAGAGATGAGTGTTACACAATG
Organism: Wollemia nobilis; assembly: GCA_028583015.1. Lineage (NCBI taxonomy): Eukaryota > Viridiplantae > Streptophyta > Pinopsida > Araucariales > Araucariaceae > Wollemia > Wollemia nobilis. Next base: position 4,897,609 of record JAQPPZ010016059.1, on the reverse strand, counting down.
GTATTTCCCATAGATCACACCATATTTCACATAAATAAATAGTGTGAGCACCTTGAGCTAGATCTACCACCACCACCTTGGTTGCACTCATAGAGTCACTATTCATCCACCTTAAGTCAGTTGCAATCTAGAGAGATTGAGCAATCACTCCTAAAATCATAGCCACCTCATTTCCACCAAGTTAACATGATTTTTGTTGACTTGTTTTCCCCAGTCCATAACCTGTATGATTTGGTGAAGCCGATTCTGATCGATGCTAGCCTTATTGCCATGGACATGATTTCATCCCCATCATCCATCATCAAATTTATCTTGTTCAAAGAGTTACTAAGAGCTTCAAACACTTACATCCCTCTACAACCTTCACCTTCACCTACTTCTATTTTTCAAACTGAAGTAGAGGAGGTGCTACTCGAGTCTTTCGAGCATGTGGAGGATGATATCCATATCATCCCAACTCCACATCAGTTGGAAGAAGGTTCTCATATGCTTATCGAAGAATCCATCGATGTGAACCTCAGTCAAGATGTAGATAATCCACAAATCATGAAAATTGTAAAATATTTATCCGTAGAATGAGAGCGTATGATCGACGTTTTAACAAGGAAGAAAGAGATTTTCACGTGGTCATACAAGGACATGCCTTCCCTTGATCTCAATTTGGTGGTCCACAACCTCACTTTAGCTCTAGAATCTAAACCATTCAAGCAGAAACTAAGGAAATTTCATCCTACCATTGTGCTCATCGTTAAGGAAGAATTACAAAAAATATTAGATGGGGGCTTCATAGTACCCATTGATTATCCAAAATGGCTCTCTAACATGGTACCCATTCGCAAGCCAAATTGGGGGTGCCCATATTTAATATTTAAATAAAGCATGCCCTAAGGATGATTTTCTTCTATTGAACATTGATAAGCTTGGATAATACTATGCAGGCCATGATATGCTTTCTTTAATGATGGTATTTCAGGATACAATAAAATTTGAATTAATCCATAGGACCAACACAAAACAAAATTTACAACACCTTGGGGGAATTTTTGCTACAAGGTGATGCCATTTGGTCTTAAGAATGTAGGAGCTACTTATCAACATGCCATGACGTACATCTTCCATGACTATATGCATAAAATCATTGAAGACTATGTGGATGATCTAATTATAAAATCCAAAACACGTCTTGAGCACATTGAGGTTCTAGAAAATATTTTTGATTGATTGCTTGAACATAAAGTGAGGTTAAATCCTAAGAAGTGTGTATTTAGATTCACATCAGGTAAACTTCTAGGATTCATCATATTTAAGCGAGGCATTGAAGTGGACCCTGATAAGGTCAAGTCCATCATCGATATGCCACCTCCAACAAATCTGAAAGAGTTGTGTAGTTTGCAATGAAATATTCAATCCATTCGAAGATTCATTGCACAACTCTCAGACAAATATAGGTCATTCAATAAATTTCTATATAAGGGGTGATATTTTCCTGGACAACTAAGTGTCAAGATATTTTTGACGATATTAAGAAATATCTGGCTTCACCACTAGTACTCATGCCGTCTTGTCTAGGAGTCCCTTTTCGCCTATACATCTCTACAATAGATTTTGCACCAGGGACAATGCTTGCACAAAGGAACAAAAATTATAAAGAGAAAACAATTTATTACATTAGTTAGACATTGGTGGGTTATGAAACGAGATGCTTATGTTGAGAAGTTGTGCTTAGTAGTAGTTTTTGCCACTATGAAACTCAGAAAATACATGCTAAGTAACACTACCTATGTCATAGCTATAGAAAATACTCTATGTTACATGATGACTTGCACATATAACACCCAAACCACAAAATAGATAATGCTCTTTACAGAGTTTGACCTCAAATTCATTAGCCAAAAACCCATCAAAAGTTAGGTGATAGCCGATCAAATTGCAGAAGCTCCACTTACAAATGATAAACCACTTCTTATAGAGCTTCTATATGATTTGGTCTTTGCCATCACTGAACAAGAATAACTAGTCCCTCCTAAGGACGATGTTGACATCACTCTCTTCTTTTACGGATCAAAGTGCAAAAAAGGACAAGGTGTTGGAGTTGTATTTTATACACCCAAAGGAATACCAATTCTTTTATCATTTAAACTTGACTTTCCATGCACAAATAACAATGTAGAGTTTGAAGCCTTGATCTTTGGGCTTCAATCAACATTATCTATGGCCATGTTGGAGCCAAATTTGACTCAACTTTGAAACCCCCAAATTTAAATTTTTGGTTTTAATCAAATTGATAATGATGTTGGTCATTGTTTGAGTTGTGGTAAGTATTTTATTTTTTCATTTGGTTAAATGATGTCTAAACCTTGTTTTTTTTTAAGGCATACCTCTTTTGATTAATAGAATATCCTCAAGGTGAAAAGGGCAAAAAAATTCAATTAAATCCCTAAGCCGAAATCCAACATTCAATTAAAAATCCCCCTTAGGCCTAAACCGATTAATAAAAATCCTCAAATCATAAAGTCGGTTAAAATTTTGCCATGGTCTCAAGATCCTAAAACTTAGGTCCGAAGCAAATATTGATTAAAACCTAAAGGTATGTACCCCACTAAGCTAACAAGTGAGCACCTCAAATTTAATCCAACGGTCACGCATTCATCAAAATAAATCTAACGGACGCGCATTCAAAAAGAACCCGAAGATAAAACAAAGACCTTAATAAATTAAAATCGATGCGACTTTGACAAAATCAACGGAAATGTCGACTCCAAGATTAAATCAACGATTGCGCATCGTCCAAAGAATCAAATATTTAACAAAAGGGTCAAAAGGGTCAAAGATTTTGATTAAACCTTAAGAAAATTTTATAGATCGGACGACAGTGCTTATGCATGTTTAAAATCAATGGTTGCACGTCCTCCAAAGAATCAAAGATTTAAAAGGGTCAAAATGGGTCAAGCTATCAGTTAAACAATGAGCAAGTTCGACAGATCGGATGATCGTGCCCATGCAACATCTAGATCAACGGTCGTGCATGTTCCAATTAAATTGCACTTTAAAATCAATATTAAAATACGTGCCCCCTTTGGATTAATCGTTGGGTTGGTTACCAAGATCAAACGGCTACGCTCAATCGATAATCGATCTAACGATAGCGCGCTCGTTGAAGTTGCATTAAAGTGTTTTAAGATTTCAAAAAATTAATTAAAGTTAATTACATCATTAGCGAGGGTCTAACACATTGGATAATCATACCCCTTTCAGCTTAATCAAGATTAATATTATGCATCCTTGGGGAAACTAACTCGTAGATTGACTAAATCTGACAACGATGCTTATCTCCACTCAAATCCAATGGCCACGCCAAAATCTTGAACGGTAAGATGTCAACAAAGGTAAAGTTAATTACATGATTAGCAAGGGTCTAATACGTTGCATAATTACCCCCATTCTTTAGCTTAATCATGATTAATAAAAATCAAAGGGTTTATGTTTTCGGCTATGTAGCATGCATCTTACAAGAGATCCGACAATAGCGCTCGAACAAGCCCAAAGATCAACGGATGCGAAAGTCAATGGCGACGACAAATGATCCAAAGAAAAAAAAAAGAATTAAATAATGTATGGATATAACGACGACACTCATCTCTCTCCGAAACCAATGGTGTGCATGCATAAAAATGATCGAAGGTTAGTCTATACCAATCAATTAATCAATCCAAGGTATGTGTGTTTTTCCCCTTCGTTAAAATCTATGTGCATATGCATGATCCAATGATAGTGCTTTCATCACGATATAATCTAACGGTGATCGCTCAAAGAGATGAAAGTAATATAAATGTCTGAGTTTAATACAATGAGATTAAGGTGGTAATCACTAGGCTAACTACAATTAAACAAGGATGAATATACCATGTTACTAGAAAATTAAATCGATAAATATATAGTCTTTCGCATTAATCATGTTTTAATAAATTATTATCGGACCTAAGGTTTTAGACCATATAAGCATGATTAACCAAATTAATCAAGTACCCATAGAGTAATAATCGTGCAGGTCCCATGATATCGATGGTCGCACTTACTCTACTTGGGAAAATCGATGGCAGTGCACGAACCAAAGAATTAAGCAATGAATCAAATGGAAATAATCTAACGGTAGTGCTTCATCAAGACAAAAGAGATCCAATAGTCATGAAAGATCCAGAGTCAAAACAAAGAATTCAAAAGGGTTAAATGAAGAGCATCTTCGATAGATATAACGGGTATGCTTGACCTCCACTCAGATCCGATAGTAGCACACGATCCAAAGGTAAGTTTAAAATAAACATATAATTAATTAAAGATTTAAACATTCTTAACAAGGATATTAACACATTATTAATCACCATCTTCATCTTGATTAATCAAATGAAAAGATTCCAAGGCATGCATCTTTCGACTATCTAACATATAGGTTATTTAAGAAAGTAATACAATAAAGGCTGGTCAAGCGACTGAACGTGGTCCAATATCTAACCCTATAGATACGAAGATATCAATAAAATCACCATTGACTAACGTCTTCAAATTTTTAGAAACCAACACTCTTGTAGGTTTAAGAATACCAAAAACAACCATGATGAAACCTGTGAAGATCACGAACCAGCAAGAAAGATTCAATAGGACCAAGCTTCTAGAGAAGGACGATCACTTCACAAAAAATGCCTTCAACATATATCAAGGAAGAAATCAAAGAAGTGACTCGATCACAACAAGGTACGTTGAAAGACATTACGAAAATCAATAGCCAAGACGAAGTCAAAATAGTACACATAGAAGCTATGAATCCAGAAGAATACTCATGGAAGGAAAGATTCAAAGAAATCAAAGAAAATTCTGTGTGCAGTACCTTGGTAAAGACAAAGTAAACCAAATAAAAGACAAATCCTGGTGCTCAAGCATACCACCAGATCATGTATTATCTCACTAGAATAATGGTGTACCACAAGATAAGACTACAAAGCATAGTCACAGGCTTATAAATAAGAGATAGTAAGGAAGAGTTAAAGCATCAGAAAAAGAAAACAATGGAGCATAAAGGATTCAAATACTATCATTTTCTATTCTGCAAATACTTAAGGTGAAGAAGTGCATGAAGAAAAAAGTATGGTTTTTATTTTAAGAAAGTCATTCAATCCGTGCTTAGATGGAATATAGTTACCAAGGGAGCACTTCGATGGATTATAGTTATGGAAGTAAATTATAAGTGCTTCTAGATCTTGTTTTCCATTCCCACCTTCTTCCTACTTACCACTGCCCTCCCCTCCTAGGCATTCCTCCTTGACCATCCTAACATTTTTCCTAGTATGCCACCCTCACCCACTATCGCCTCTTACCATTTACCCCTCATCATTCCATCCATCAGACCTCACCATCCTTACTTCTTCACTCTATCTCATGATCAGTGCAACTCCATCTATTTGCCACTGGCACAACACCCCTTGTCTTCACCATCATGTCGGGTTCCCCTTCGTTCCTCGTCTAGAATTCACGATGATAGCCTGGCCAGTCCCTAACAACCAAGCATAGTGGCTAGGACAAGTAGAACAAAAATGAAAAATATAGTGTTGAATCCTTAGTTTCTAAGGCCAACTAGAGAGAGCAAAAAGACCAAATTAAAATAGCAAAGAACTCCCTTCAGTCCAGAGAAGAACCTTAATAGTCAATTTAGAGCCGCACCAGATGGACAACATATAGAACAATGTCAATCAGATACTGACAAGTGTAAGGCTAAAAATCAACCAGAAATAATAGAATCAAGAACAAAAGTCTATAAGAAGAGGTAGCTGAGGACATATTCTGCATCAAGCAATTAGAGAATAGCATTTTTTCTAAGAGGTATACTTGAGTGCCCGATAGTTGTGTTGTTGTATTTCCTTTTTGTGTCTATTTTCTTTTATTCATTATTTCTTCCTCCCCTTGCTATGCAGGATCGTATGATAGAAAAGCGTTCAAGAAGCTGATAATATTTCCAGTATTATTGAGCCTAGGATTCAGAGACTCTTCTGTTATCAGATTGAAATAAGGAGAGTAGGAGCAACCAATTACATCATTTGAATAAAGTCTTCTTCATTGTATTGATGTATTTTTATTGAGAAAAATAGAGTTTAAAGGTATTATGCCCACTCTGCATGTAATATTTCATAAAGCAAAACAATTCTGAGTTGTATTCCTATCATTTATTTGTCTTGGTATTGTGTATCACTGTATAATGGGTTACATTATTTGAATGCATTATATATGTTTCTCTCGTTGGTTAACTATTAGTTTTATTACGATATTCGAATAATATTAAGAATGAAAATTTCTCTCTTCCCCTTCTTTCTGTTCATGATAGTATTGTTGTTAAATTGCTATAACAACCCAATGAATCTAGGCACCGGTCTACATAAGGCATAACAAATGGTTGTTTTCATGCTTGGTCATTTTAATACATATAGTATAATATAATTCTGGAGCATGTAATTAGAGTTTTAATAATAGAATTACCACTGGGGTTTCCTTACCCATTCTGTAGTTTTTCCTTAGCAATATTTGTGTTTAACAAAACATGAGGCAGGTCGACCAAAGCTTGTAATAGCTCATTGGTTTCAAACAAATTCTTGTAGCATGACAATAAAAATCCTACGAATGCAAGAATTGGTTCCAATAGGCCATTAAGTGTATAAGCATATTTGGTGATTCCAAGCTTGTCATTTATCAAGTGAAAGGAACTTACCAATGTAAATAACCAATCTTGAAACAATATCATGAAGTAGCAAAGAAGTTGCTAGAAACATTTGACTGGTATGATATTGACAACTTGCCTCATTCAACTAATAGATTTATGAATGCAATGGCTTCTTTAGGATCCTTTATTCCAAAGAACAAACATGAAGAAGTCCAATCACTTATCACCACAACAATGTCCAAATCCATAATCACACAAGCATAATTTGAAGGTGAGAAAAGTTTTTTTTTAATCCATGCAAAGCCATATAATTCTTACCTTGATCAAATAAGATACTTTTTCATGTTTGGGATCCTCCCATTATAATTGATGTGAACTGCAAAGAGAACGCTCAAACAAAATGTAGCTCATTACACTCTCTTAGGGGACATGTTGTATAGACATGGCTATGATGGAGTCTTACTTCGATGTCTAGATATTGTAGAGGCACAAAGAGCCACTAGAAGATCTAGACATTGATGGTACTTGTGGTGGTCACTTTAGTGGTATGGCCATTACAAAGCGCATCTTGTGCATGGGTTATTATTAGCCCACCATGGAAAGTGATTGTTGTCAATATATGAAGAAATATCAAAAATATCAGCATCACGCTAATTTGACTCATATACCATCACAAGCACTACATTCCATTCAAAGACTTTGGCCCTTTTCATAATGGGACCTAGATTTGATTTGCAAAATTTCACCTACCTCTTCAGGACAACATAAGTTCATCAAAACTACCATAAAATACTTCATCAAATGGGTCAAAGAAATTCTAATGACCACTATTATTGGACCTCGAATTACGAATTTTATACGTCAACATATTATCTATCGCTTTGGGATTCCTTCCAAGATCATTCTTGATAATGGAAAGTCTTAAAAACAAGAATGCTTGAGCATTATGCAACAAGAACAATATCCAACATAGTTTCTCGACTCCTTATTACCCACAAGAAAATGGAGAAGCTGAAGCGACCAATAAGACCTTGGTAGCCATTCTCAAGAAACTTGTTAAAGAAAATCATAGAGATTGACATACTCAACTTCCCTTGGTATTATGGGCTTACCAAACAAGCATCCAAATGCCAATCGAGGCAACTCCATTTTCATTGGTCTATGGAGCTGAAGAAATGTTACCTCTTGAGCTTGAGATCCCTTCTTTACAAGTTTCATTACAAGAATTCATAAATGATGACACAGCTAGACAAGCACGTCTTGACCAACTTACACTCTTTGATGAAAGGTGAATTAATGCCTTAGAAAATCTATGAGTATACCAAGATCACATCAAGCATACCTATAATGCAAACGTCCATCCTCATGAATTTCAAGTAGGTTATCTTGTGCTTAAAGAGAATCAACATAAAACCAATGCATTATCGCACTTGGTTAGGTCCATACATTGTTAAGCAAAAGTTGGGTCTAGGAACATATTGACTTGAACATTCGAACTTGAGACATTAAACATAATACATCTAAAGGTATTTTATGCATAATGTGGATTGTAAACATGTTCATATACATGTCTTACAAAAAATTACATTTCATACATCCATCCATGCATTCCATCCACATTTTATATAAGCATTTTATACATTTACATTATTACATACCATTCATCATATTAGGGATCATTTGGTTAATTTGGATAATCACTAGTCCACTCATGTCTTGTTGCCTTAATTAGGGGCACCTTACATCAAACATCACTCATAAACCCATCACATTTCATAAGCAGCTTTCCTTATAATATTTTGATGATTAAGAGGTTCACATAAACTAGGATAGATATCGTGTGATTGTTAGAAATAATGATTATGCCGCCACTGACTATTTTATGTGTACCTTTTAATTTTCAAAATCTTGCAATGAAAGTATTGCAAACCTTAAAATCTACATCAATCCATAAATAAAATATAAATGTTTTCAATTCCTCAGCCACTCCTAGTGTTTTGAGAAACCTAAATTCAAAATCAACCAATATTTAGAAGCAATAAGTTGTTCCTAGTCAATCAAGTTTCTTCTTGGACCATGCACATAAAAACACATTAAAAACATTGTGAACCTTTGGAATGATGAATTCATGAGTTGCTATTGCCATAAAGTGAAAGGTTTCCCCTGTTCATCCAATTAGGTGCATGGTCTAGAATGCTATAGAGTTGACAAAAGGACAAGCTCCAACTCCATCCCCAACCCAAAAACAAAATCCCTTTCTCTTCATCAAAGCGAGCAAATATCCAAAAAAAATAAAATTCCTTGCTCTTCATCAAAGCGAGAAAGTATCCAAAAAAAAATCCCTTGCTCTTCCTCAAAATGAGGAAGTATCCCAAAATGCATTTCACAAAGAAATAAAATCCCCTTGCTCTTCCTCAAAATGAGCAAGTATCCAAAAAGCAATAAAAATGCATGATTGATCCATTAAAAAAATGAGCAAACTCAGAAATAAAATCCCCAAATCCAATGCAATAAAAGAAGGGAAGGAGCTTGATTCCCTGGAACTCTTAGTATCTAAAAACCTATGGGGTTATCCTCATTACAACAATGGATTGAATGAAACATGCCTAGCAATTGGGTATCCTTACGTGTGGTGCCACATCTGTCACATTAGCGACCTTATTTTGTACAAACCTATGGATGCTCACGGATGAGCTAGCTTATTGGCATAAGTTACCAATTGATTAGTTTGACCTAGTTCTTAACGATAAATTTACATCCATTTGCACACATAGTTGGTCCTAAAATAATTTGAAACCACTAGGATAAACTTATCATAACAAATATTTACGAGATCAATACAAGCTTGTTCAAGGTCACTAAGATGTTTGATTCTTTGCAAAATAACCATAGATCATTTTTCCAAACCATCTACTATTATTTACATTATTACAACTCATTATAATGTTAATGCCTCTGGTTAAGCGATGAGAATAAAGTGGATTGTACAAATTTCTATAGCATACCAAATAATCATTAGAGCATAAACATTCATCATTCATTCCATCTATCACTATAACATTTCATATGCATTCATACATAAAGTAAAACAAAAGTGCAATACAGAATATCATAATAAAAGCCATGTATATATATATATATATATGAATTGCATAGTACAAAAATACCCGAAGGTTGTATACATCAGAGCACTAAGGCTCGTAAACAAAAACAAAAAAGTACAAAAATAAGTAATAAGCACTACTAGCTAGCACCACCATGACTCCTATGAGACCCATAAGTTGATCACTAAGAATCAGACGGAGCATGATAACCAGGAACATGAGATCACAAACCACTGGGCCTAGAATTGCTTCACCTGCTAGAGCCACAACTCACTAACCTATCTCAATACAAAGAGCCACAACTGTAGTTGCATCTCCACCTTCGCTAGGTCCACTCCGCAGCCCATCATTCTCTCTCTGAAGTTGAGCCACCTCACCCTACAACCTCATGATCTCTACATCATGAGACTTCACAATCTCTACCAAACTATCCCACTCAATCTAAAGAATTCCCCACTCATTAGTGTGGTGTGGAGGGGGACCCTGTCCTCCATCACTATAATGTCCCATTTTTAAGCAGTTAGTTAGATGTAGTGGTTTAGCCTACTCACGGGTTCTCGTAGGCTAGGGCAGATTGCAGGGGAGCCTAACTAGAGTTTTGGGAGTGGATAATTGAGTGAAATGGGTATTCAAATCCACTCTCAGATAGTGAATTGAATGGACAAAGCCTTAACTTACTATTTTTAGTAAGTTAGTTTTTAGGGTTTCGAACAAAACAGATGGTGTAGTGATATTCTTCACTGAAATGGGTGTCCGTACCTATCCTTAGTTTGCAAATCGAATAATCAGAAGGCCAAGTTTTTAATGTGCGAAGGTTTAATTATATAAAGTAAAATTATTTAAATACTTTATATATTTTAAAACCTTATTTTATAAAAGAGGTTGCATGACTTAAAAAAGGGTTATGTTTCATGATTTATCCCATATTGAGCGTGCAAAATGAGTTTGTTGTGGAGGAGTCTATTTATTCGGTGGCTTGGTCTCATTTCATGTCATTTTGAATTTTGGTTATTTTCTCTAGAGTTTGAGGCTAGTGGCTAAGACTTCTTCTCTGAAGGGACAAAAACCCCAACGGTGTGGTCGAGGATGAAACCCCTCAGATTTTTGGAGTTGGACGAAACCCCAGTTCTCTGTTGGTGAAATCACACATGATTCACACTTGGAGCCTCATCAGTTTTTAGAGGTACTTTGGTGTTTGCTGATAAAGTATTCAAGGGTTTTAAAATCAAATTGCATAAGAATTTTTTGAAAATATTGTTGGTCTTGAAAACACTGTAATTTGTGCCCTAGATTAAAATCTAGAATGAAAATTGCAAGTTATTTCTCAATCAATGCATTTTGTATATTTTGCAATTTGGGTTATATTGTTGGGATTTGTTCCTGTTCTTTGATTTTATATCCGCAATAAGATCTAGATCACAAATTTTTGAACATTCTGAACCAAGGGGGACATTACAGTGGTATCAGAGTTGGTTTTTCCTACTAGCCTATTCAGGGTTTGCTGAAAATTTTAGAAATGATTTTAATATTGTGTGAAAAAAAAATTCAGCAGTCGTGAGTATTTTTCAAACTTGGAAGATAGGTTTTGGTTGTCGTTTTCAAATCTAGGTTTTTCAATTTCTAGGTATTGGTGATTTGAATACCCATTTGGTTGATTTGGGCTTTAAGAGTTCTGGGTATTGTTAATTCAAAGCTCAACTTATTATGCGAGCCTGTTGAAGACTAATTAAATTTTAGATTCATGGAGTCTTACAATGACTGGTCTAGGAGACAGCGTGATTGGGATGACTCAGAGTGAGATACAAAAATCCATCAATCAATTAACTACAATGATGCAAATTTCTCTACCTTCAATTTTTCCTCAGGATAAGGTTGATTTTTCATTCATAAAGTTACCGAAGAAAGAAGTTGAACAAAATACTTTACAAGATCCTAAAACTACTGCTAATATTGTGGCTAATAAAGTTGAGTTTGTTGTCCCAAAGAAGATTGACAAGGGTAAATAGCAGTTAACAGGAAAGGAAAGAAAATCGAGTGATCTGCAGATTATAGGAATTTTTCATGGAAGCAAAAATCAGTTGAGGAGAGAAGGGCGATGTTTCACTTGCAAAAGAGAATGGTCACTTGGTCACAATTGCGAAGATGATAAAGAGAATGACTTAAGGTAGCCAAGTTTAGAAGAGGATAGCAGTAAAGTTGAAATCTTAGAGTTTGGAAAAAATACTTCATATCAAGAATCATACATAAGAGGGAACTGGAATGATGTTGGTGATGATAAGGAAGACAACACAAAATTTTTGGATATGCACTTAGAATAGTCTAGTGTGAATTGTGAGACCTTTTATATGAGGTATAATGAATCTTCCATTTTTCAGCAGTAGTTCATTAATGCATGAGGAATTTTTTCATAATGAAGTATCCGTAGATCCCATATTTGATGAGGAAATGATTATGAATGAAGAGGATTCTTTGCTAAAAACTAAAATGGAAAGAATTAACAGACTATTGGATGGTGATTTCTCCGAGGAGTTGGAGACTATGGCAGATTTAGAAGAAGATGCGACTATTGATGAATTTCCACTTGAGCATGAGACTGACCTAGTCGATGAGATGAGTAAAAATTAGATTATGATCATGCCTTCTAGTCAAGAAACTTACAAGGAACAATAGAAGGACAAAAATAATGAAGATGAAGTTAATTCATCCTATGCTTCGACGAATGGATAATTATGCATTGGTCATCAAAAATATGGTGAGCATGTTGATTTTGATATTGTCAAATCAACTACAAATGATAGTATTCATCTAGTTGATTATGAGGATGAGGTCAGGTCTGTCATAACTTTGGAGCATGTAATTGGAGAGTGTAGTATTGTGAAGGAGGCTGATTTTGATCATTGTGCGTGGGATAGCAAATCTGAAAGTTTTTTATGTGATGTTGATTCCAATCCATTGCAAGGTTGGAAGGACTAGTTACAGTTCATAGAGGAGCAAATTTTTCAGACATTAACTCACTTGGATAGGACACATGAGTTTTTTGAGTGCCTCTTTCAGGCAGCCCAACTCGAGGAAAGACAGAAGTTGATAGTTGAAGCTACTATTATCGATTTATAGGCTATCAAGCAGGCATTATAGGTGATAAAATATTATTATTTGAGGTTCCTATCCAACAGGGATCAAGCCTTACAATTTGCAGATAAGGCCTTCCAAGAACTCAAAGAGAAAGAGGATTGTTCAGAGCTTCACAGAGTTTTAGTTTGTGAAGTTCATATGGATAATATTGTGAGGTATGTACATCATTTTGATTTCAGCCCTCTTATAGTTGAGTGGACTATGTTTTTGATGACGCATAGTAGTGAGATGGAAGACTATTTTTATAGATTTCATACTTCACTTAGCTATGGGTTACCACCTTCGTCAAAAGGAAAATTGGATTTTTGTAGAGATAGTAGTGGATTTTATGCAGGAAAGGAATTGTGGTCAAATAATATTGCACCTATGTGCAGGTTAGCCTAGCGGTATTCTTCAGGTAGTGGGAATGTTAGATTCCTTATTGGTCTTGGTTATCTAGGAGTGTCTATAAGGGAGTGGAAGACACTCCTTGGTCCAAGGAGCAGTACTGGTGATAGAATATGGATATGGGATCCAGGAGAGATTACAGATGTCGACTATACAGTGGTGCCATGGCAGGGGAATTTTTGTGTTTCAGATTTTGGTTCTCATAAGGATTGCAACTCGGATGGTTATGATGGATTCATCATCGAGTTATTGGTGAGGCTAGTTCAGCTAAGGCACATGGACTCTACAGTTATGATCAGAGTGATGCAATGTTAGCATGGTGATACTGATATGATACTAGTTTGGGACCCTGAGAATCTACTTGATTTTAATGATGAATCATTTTTCAATTTAGTGATGGATTCTGAGAGAGTTGTAAGCTTTAGTAGATTCATATGGATGACAGGGGTTACCAACTTTGTCATTTTTTGTGGTGGCAGGTTGTGGTTGTCTCACTGTCATGTGACATTCATCAGGTTTGTTTGGGATCTTGGTATTTTCATTGATGACAACCAAGAATTTTTAGTTTATTGGGATATTCATGAGCATTGCTTAAGGATAAACAATATTTGGGAAGGGCAAAATGTAATGTCCCCTTTATAAGCAGTTAGTTAGATGCAGTGGTTTAGCCTAATCACGGGTTCCCGTAGGCTAGGGTAGATTGCAGGGGAACCTAACTGGAGTTCTGGTAGCGGATAATTGAGTGAAATGGGTATTCGAATCCACTATCATATGTTGAATCGAATGGATAAAGCCTTGACTTACTATTTTTAGTAAGTTAGTTTTTAGGGTTTCAAACAAAATGGATGGAGAAGTGATATTCTTCACCGAAATGGGTGTCCGTATCTATCCTCAGTTTGTGGATCAGATAATCAGGAGTTCAAGTTTTTAATGTGAGAAGGTTTAATTATATAAAGTAAAATTATTTAAATACTTTATATAGTTTAAAACCTTATTTTATAAAAGAGGATGTGAGACTTAAAAAAGAGTTATGTTTCATGATTTATCCCACATTGAGCGTGCAAAAGGAGTTTGTTGTGTAGGAGTCTATTTATTCGATGGCTTGGTATCATTTCATATCATTCTAGATTTTGGTTATTTTATCTAGACTTTGAGGCTAGTGGCTGAGACTTCTTCTCCAAAGGGACAAAAACCCCAACGGTGTGGCTGAGGACGAAACCCCTCAAATTTTTGGAGCTGGATGAAACCCCAGTTCTTTGTTGGTGAATTCACACAGGATTCACACTTGGAGCTTCATCAGTTTTCAGAGGTACTTTGGTGTTTACTGATAAAGTATTTCAAGGGTTTTAAAATCAGATTGCATAAGAATTTTGTGGAAAGATTGTTGATCTTGAAAACATTGTAATTTGTGCCCTAGATTAAAATCTAAAATGAAAATTGCAAGTTATTTCTCAATCAATGCATTTTGTATATTTTGTAATTTGGGTTATATTGTTGGAATTTGTTATTGTTCTTCAAGTTTATATTCACAATAAGGTTTAGATCAAAAAAAATTTAGCAGTCCCAACCAAGGGAAACATTACGGTGGTATCAGAGCTAGTTTTTCTAGCTAACTTATTCAGGGTTTGCTAAAAATTTCAAAAATTATTTTAGTATTGTGTGAAAAAAAATTCAGCAGCCATGAGTATTTTTTAGACTTGGAAGTTAGGGTTTGGTTGTCGTTTTCAAATCTAGGGTTTCTAGTTTCTGGGTATTGGTGATTTGAATACCCATTTGGTTTATTTGGGCTTTAAGAGTTCTGGGTATTGTTAATTCAGAGCTCAACTTATTTTGCCAGCCTGTGGAAGCCTAATAAAATTTTAGATTCATAGAGTCTTACAATGATTGGTCTATGAGACAACATGATTAGGATAGGACTCAGAGTGAGATACAAAAATCCATCAGTCAATTAATTGCAATGATACAAATTTCTCTACCTTCAATTTTTCCTCAGGATAAGGTTGATTTTTCATTCATAAATTTGTCAAAGAAAGAAGTTGAATAAAATACTTTACAAGATCCTAAAACTATAGCTAATATTACGACTAATAAAGTTGATTTTGCTATCCCAAAGAAGATTGACAAGGGTAAACAACAGTTAACAGGAAAGGAAAGGAAACCGAGTGATTTGTAGGTTACATGATTTCTTCACGAAAGAAAAAATAAGTTGAGGAGAGAAGGGCAATGTTTCACTTGCAAAATGGAATGGTCACTTGGTCACAATTGCAAATACGATAAAGAGAATGACTTAAGGCAGCCAAGTGCAGAAGAGGACAACAGTAAATTTGAAATATTAGAGTTTGGGAAAGATGCTTCATATCAGAATGATGTTGGTGATGATGAGGAAGAAAACACAACAATTTTGGATATGCACTTAGAACAATCTAGTGTGGATTATGAGACCTTTGATATGAGGTATGATGAATCTTACATTTTTTCTAGTAGCAGTTTATTAATGCATGAGGAAGTTTTTCATAATGAAGTATCCGTAGATCCCATATTTGATGAGGAAATGATTAGGAATGAAGAGGATTCTTCGCTGAAAACTGAAATGGAAAGAACTAATAGACTGTTGGATGGTGATTTCTTTGAGTTGGAGACTATAGCAGATTTATAAGAATATGCGACTATTGATGAATTTCCACTTGAGCATGAGACTGACCTAGTCGATGAGATGACTAAAAATCAGATTATGATCATGCCTTCTAGTCAAGAAACTTGCAGGGAAGAACAGAAGGACAAAAATAATGAAGATGAAGTTAACTCATCCTGTGCTTCGATGAATGGATAATTATGCATGTTGAGCAAGGTGCAACGACAGTATTGTCATTGTTGTCAACACAGTTAGAAAGATCGATCGATGCAATGGACAGGAGTTCAGAGGTTACTTTGAGTATGTGTAGTGCCATTAAATGCTTATGAGGATGTTTATGATGTTTGGGTGAAGTTGCTACAGGTTGTCCAAGAAGACCGAAGTGGCCCATATGCTAAAAATCAAAAGAAAATCACAAGGAAGAAAACTATCGTGATATCGCAACATGTTGAGAAGAAAGAAAAACTGTCGCGATATTGCGACATGTTGAGCAAGAAAGAAAAATTGTCATGATATCACGACATGTTGAGAAGAAAGAAAAACTATCACGATTTTGTGACATGTTCGGAGAGAAAGCGCAAGCAAGAAAAACTATTGCAATTTTGTGACATGTTCGGAGAGAAAGCGCAAGCAAGCAAAACTGTCACGATTTCGTGACATGTTCGGAGAGAAAGCGCAAGCAAGCAAAACTATCATGATTTCGTGACATGTTGGAAGAGAGAAAGGCAAGTAGAAAAAGTGTCACGATTTCACGACATATTGCAAGAGAGAGAATCCGAAAGAAAAAGTGTCACGATTTCGTGACATATTGCAAGAGAGACTATACGAGAGAAAAAGTGTCATGATATTGCGACATGTCGCATTTTCATGACCCGAAGGCAAGAGAAAGAACAAAGG
The DNA here is from genome assembly GCA_028583015.1 of Wollemia nobilis. NCBI lineage: Eukaryota > Viridiplantae > Streptophyta > Pinopsida > Araucariales > Araucariaceae > Wollemia > Wollemia nobilis. Next base: position 4,880,754 of record JAQPPZ010016059.1, on the reverse strand, counting down.
AGAGAAAGTGTCACGATATCATGACATGTCACATTTTTGTGACCCAAAGGCAAGAGAAAGAGCAAAGGAGAGAAAGCATCGCGATATGTCACGTTTTCGTGACCCGAAGGCAAGAGAAAGAGCAAAGGAGAGAAAGTGTCGTGATATCGCGACATGTCGTATTTTCATGACAAAAGTAGGAGAGAGAAAGTAAGAAGGTAGAAGTGTCATGATATCACAACAAAAGTAAAGAGGAAGAGTACAGAGGCAAAAGTGTCACGATTTCATGACATGTGTTTTCATAGGTACAAGCCAAGAAAAGAAGTAAGGAGGCAAAAGTGTCACGATATCGCGACATGTGTTTTTGCGGGTACAAGCAAACAAAAGAAGCAAGAAGGCAAAAGTGTCACGATATCGTGACATGTGTTTTCGCGAGCTAAGAAGAGAACCCAGTCGAAATAAGATATGTGATAGTTAACTGAAGTTATACAACAGTTACAGGGGTCGTTGTAGAAGAAAATCATGCAGCTAAAATAAGAAGAGTTAACTGAATTCAGTACGTTAGTTATAGGTGCAGTTACAGAGAAAAATCATGCAGCTAAAATAAGAACAGTGAATTAAAGTCGAATGACGATTACTGAGGCCGATTACTGAGTGAAAGCATCGAGCGACGGTTAAACTGAAAGTCATTAGTCGAAGACCAACCTAAGAGCCATAACTATTAATAGGATGCATGAGAGAATACTGTGTGATAAAGAAGTTACATATAGAATTTTCTATTAATAAGTTGCATGCAAAAATATGGAAGCTAAAAATAGAGTCAGAACTTTGTTATAAAAGGAGGTTTGCATGGAGAATTAAAGTGTTGCTGAAAAGAGTGAAAGTGCTACAAAAAGAGGGTTGGAAGAGTGTCGTAAGAGAGCATTAAGCAGAGCCATGAGAGCCGTAATAATGTAGTAAGAAGCATAGCAATAGTGTTGTAAGATGGTCGTAAAAGTGTAGTAAGCAGAGCCTTAAGTGTGTATGGTGTTTTGGTGAATAGCGAGAGAGGTTGGGTTAGCAATAGACCAATCAGGGTCTTGTATAAGCGAAGGCATGTTTATGTCAATCTAATAGTTTCAAAATTACAGTCTAAGTTGGTGCTTGGAATTAGGGGTTGGTGCTCCTTTCTGTTGGTACAGATAAATTAGGGGTTTGTGCTCCTTTCTGTTGGTGCAGATAAATTAGGGGTTGGTGCTCCTTTCTATTGGTGCAAATAAATTAGGGGTTGGTGCTCCTTTCTGTTGGTGCAGATAAATCTGGGATTGGTGCTCCTTCTAGTGGGTGCTGGTAAATTGATTGTAAAATTGATATTTTGCAAAGGCTAGATTTGGATGGGAGTCCAAACAATCAATTTTTGAGGAGTAGCCAAAACTGGTGAACCTCGATACATCTTGTGTTGTGTGATGCTCTCTTGTTATATTTGCTTTATGTGGTTTTAATATTTCATTGTTTTGGCTTTAAGAGTTGAAGTTTTTAAGTTTTAAAGAGCCACACTGATTCACCCCCCCTCTCAGTGTCATTGTGAAACTAACAATTGGTATCAGAGCCAAGTTCCTAAACAAAGCTTAACCAGTTAGGGTGATCTTGGATTAGTATACAATGGTAGGTTGTGAAGGCTTCTCATCAAAAAAAGCACCATTGTTGGATGAAACTAATTACACATTTTGGAAACTCAGGATGCAGACATATCTTTGTGCTTTGGGATACAAAATTTGGGATTCAGTAGATAGTGGATACACAATACCCACCACTCCTCCAACCGATGCTGTCGATAAGAAACAGTTTGAGAATAACTCTAAAGCAAAGAATGCTATCATGTGTGATTTAGTGGATAGCAAACTGATAAATATTATGAGTTGTAAAATGGCAAAAGTCATGTGGGACAAACTAAGGAGCATTCATAAAGGAGACAACAAGATCAAGGAGGCCAAGTTACAAACGCATCAAGCCCAGTTCGAAGCATTAAAGATGAATGACGATGAGAACATAGAGGCATACATGCTGAGAGTTAATGGAATCATTAATGCGATTAGAGGACTCGATGAGGAAATGGAAGATGCTGTCGTCATGAAAAAGGTACTAAGATCTCTTCCCCAAAGATTTGATTCTAAAGTTTCAGTAATAGAAGAAGCTAAAGATCTAAATACTTTTAGTATGGATGAGATGCATGGTTCTTTGACTGCATATGAGATGAGAATAGGAAAATCTAAACCCACAGACGAGAGAAGCTGCTTTTAAAGCCCATAAAAATATGAAAGCAAAACAAGAATCCGAGGAAGAAGAAACATCAGATGAAATGGAAGCAAACTTTTTTCGAAAACTAAAAATGGGAAAAGGAAAATACAAAGGAAAGTTATTGTTTAAATGTTTCAATTGTGGAGGCATTGGGCATCTTGCAGCTAAATGTCCACTTAATGACAAGAACATAAGTGATGAAGGATCACACCAAGAAAGAAGTGTCTGGAAGAACAAATTTTTTTTTAGAAAAAGCAACTTCAAGAAGAAAATTTTCATCTCCAAGAATGTCAGTTCATCAGAAGACAGCTGCAGTGAGTATTCTAAAGAGGAAACAGGTGAAGTTCTTTATATGGCACTCAAAGAAGAAAAAATAGAAAAAGAACAAGTAGGTGATGAAAACCTAGAGGTTGAAGTAGATCTAGAAGGTGAGTTGATCACTGCACTTCAAGAGTTGGATTTAGAAAGGAAAAATAACAAAATACTATCCAAGAAGTTGGAATAATATGAGGGTAATATTGAAGATCTCTTCTTACAAATTCATAAAGCCAAGAAACTAGAAGAAGCCTTGAAGTCACAGATCAATGAGAAAGAGATTGTTTGCTGCAAACAAGAAGAGGAGATTGTTTTATTGAGGAAACAACTAGAAGAGGCCAATACAAATCTCAAATTTGAGAAGAGCACAGAGTTGCTAGATAAAATGATAAGGCAACAAAGAAGCCCCATGTGTAAGCTTGGTCTTGGATGTGAAGCTGAACAACCTTCATCTTCTAAATATATAGAGAAGAAGAAATCCACTACTGAAGGATCAAAGCAAGAAAATCTTGAAGCTGAATCCTCAAAAGGAAGAAAATCTTGAAGCTGAATCCTCAAAAGGAAGAAAATCTCAAAGGAGATCTACAGCAAAGCAACCACAACAAAAGAGGTTCTATCACTCTCACTTTATTCATAATAATGCATTTAATGGCTATTGTTTTAGATGCAACCATTATGGTCACAAGGCAACTTATTGTGGATTGAATAATAGATCAAAGAGTTATGCTAGTAGAAATACATCTGTTATTCCGGTTGAACACTATGTGCAATGTTTTAAATGTAATGGTCATGGGCACATAGCAAGGTCTTGTCCAAGAACTTTTTTATCTAATCTAAGGCAAGACAGTAGATTTCATCAGATGCAAAGAATGCAACATAGACAGGGAAGAAATCATGTGCATCAAAGAAATGAAAATAATCATCCATCAAGGATGTACAAGAGACAACCACCCAAGAGAAATGTTCAAGTTCATGAAAAGGTTCAAAATAGGGATGCAATAGAAAACCTTCAACCTAAGTTCAAGAAATATTGGAGAAAGAAAGAAGAGAGGAAATTGTGTCTCCTTGGACTGAAGGAGACTACTCCTCTATTGTACTAAGCGACTCCAGGTAGCACATCCTCAGGGGGAGCAATGTTAAAGTTTTATTTTAATGCTCCTATGTATTTGTGTGGTTATCTGAGGATGAAAGGAAAGTAGTCGAGGAGTTGTCATATAGTTGTCAAAATGTGTTTTAGTTCATGTAGATATTTGTGGAGATAGTATCAAACTGATGTGCTTCAGCAGAACAACATGGTGAACATCTAGGTTTTCGATGCAGAGGTTGACAAGTGTTATCTGAGATAGAACATGTAGCACAGGTCAACGTGTCATGGAAGCATAATTTAGTAGGTGCTAGTTCTGAATCCTGTAACATTCCCAATCTGTAGATAAAATAGAATTCATGTTGTGAGTGGGAATGCGTGCGTTTCTTAACCAAAAATACAACACATCATTTGGTATAAGAGAGCATTAATTTTCTCTAAAGAAGTAGCAGTTGTCAAAGAGATGCCAGAGTCAAAGAAAACAGTGGCACTAGCACCCAGTTGGTCAAGAGTGCAAATTGGCACATGCAAGGCAAAGACATTGAGTAGCCCTAACATATGCCCTAGCAAGAAGCAGAATACCGAGTGTTGATGACTGCACACAGATTGAGGTTCCAACGCTAGATGTAACGGTCCACTATCAATACCTACGTAGGTGATGAAAACATTCATGGCAGCCATTAGAAACCAGAGACATTGAGCTGCATAATGGATGCGAGGAAAATTCGTTAGTCACGAAGGAGGTTGCAGTCAAAAGGCTAAATAAATTACGCGCAGGATTCCTGGAGAGTCGATCACTTTTTATTTGGGAGTAACTTTTGCGTAGCTGAGAGTTGCGTGTTGATCAAACTATGCTAAAAAGTTCACAATGGAGGATTGTAAGCCAGTTAGCACTCCCATGACGATAGGTTGCAAGTTGAGCAACGATGAAAAATCTCCAAATGTTGATCAAACCATGCACAAATCTATGATTGGGAGCCTACTGTATTTGACAACTACCAGACCAGATATCTTGTAGGTAGTTTGCATGATAGCACAATTTCAGGCTAATCCCAAGGAGACTCATGTGACAGCCTTATGGTGGTTGATTTTTGAAATCTCATTGGAGGGAAAATGATTTTTTATGGTTTCCTTTTCGAAAGTGTTTGGTTGAATGCATCAAGGTTTTTTGAATTGAGAGTTGTGTTTAAACCTTGTGTTATAAACATAGTGGTTGAAGCCCATTGGTTGTGAAAGAACTTGAGTTATAAAAGAACATGAGTATCATTGTTATGTGATATTTGTGGTTGAGCATTGTTGGAAATATTTGAGTTGGTTGATACATACTTGGACTAGGGTTGTGTGAGAGAGAGTTGTCCCTTGTGATGATTGATTGAGTTGATTTTATTGAGCCTAGTCAAGTTATGTGTGAAGTGATTTTTAAAGTTCTATGAAATAAATTATTCCATCACTCATTGTTGAGTTCATTTTGAGTACTACTTGAGCATGATTGATTGAGCCATTGAGAAGGCCTTTGGGAAATATTTGAGGATAGTGTTGGGACAGATTTATTGAGCAGGTTCTTAGTGAGCCTATTGAAAGAGTACAGTGGATAGAGTCTCAATGGATAGAGATCCAGCAGCCAACATAGTTGAATATAGATATGAGTGAGGATTCTTCAAGTGGAGAGAGGTCCACCAGTCAGTGCAGTAGAGATACAGAGTCTTCTATAAATAACAATTGGAGAGAGGTCCACCAGTCAGAGTGGATACCTTTGCAATAAATTGGGAGTGGTCATGCTTCCCAAGAACTGAATAGCTATCGGGACCACATTCTCAGGGGGAGCATTTATATATTTGTTTATATTTTTGCTCATGTTTCTAATTTTTGCTAACTGTAATAATTTGTGCCTAAGAATGTTGTGCATGGACTCAGGGGGAGTCTGCAGCAGCCCTTTGGTATTATTTTCAAAGGGGGAGAAGAATTATAGGAAATTGCACGTGTGTTGCCAACAATTCCAAAGGGGGAGATTGTTGAGCAAGGTGCAGCAACAATATTGTCATTGTTGTCAACATAGTCAGAAAGATCGGTTGATGCAGTGGACAGGAGTTCAGAGGTTACTCAAAGTATGTGCAGTGCCATTAAATGCTTATGAGGATGTTTTTGATGTTTGGGTGAAGTTGCTACAGGTTGTCCAAGAAGACCGAAGTGGCCCATATGCTAAAAATCAAAATAAAATCACAAGGAAGAAAATTGTTGTGATATCGTGACATGTTGAGAAGAAAGAAAAACTGTCACGATATCGTGACATGTTGAGCAAGAAAGAAAAACTGTCGCGATATCGTGACATGTTGAGAAGAAAGAAAAAATGTCACAATTTTGTGACATGTTCGAAGAGAAAGCACAAGCAAGCAAAACTGTCACGATTTCATGACATGTTCGGAGAGAAAGCGCAAGCAAGCAAAACTGTCATGATTTCATGACATGTTCAGAGAGAAAGCACAAGCAAGCAAAACTGTCATGATTTCATGACATGTTGGAAGAGAGAAAGGCAAGTAGAAAAAGTGTCATGATTTCGCGACATATTGCAAGAGAGACTGTACGGGAGAAAAAGTGTCGTGATATCGTGACATGTCGCATTTTTGTGACCCGAAGGCAAGAGAAAGAGCAAAGGAGAGAAAGTGTCGCGATATCGCGACATGTCATGTTTTCACGACCCGAAGGCAAGAGAAAGAGCAAAGGAGAGAAAGTGTCATGATATCGTGACATGTCACATTTTCATGACAAAAGGAGGAACGAGAAAGTAAGAAGGCAGAAGTGTCACGATATCATGACAAAATTAAAGAGGAAGAGTACGAAGGCGAAAGTGTCATGATTTCATGACATGTGTTTTCATGGGTATAATCCAAGAAAAGAAGCAAGGAGGCAAAAGTGTCGTGATATCGTGACATGTGTTTTCACGGGTACAAGCAAACAAAAGAAGCAAGGAGGCGAAAGTGTCGCGATATCGTGACATGTGTTTTCGTGAGCTAAGAAGAGAACCCAGATGAAATAAGATATGTGACAGTTAACTAAAGTTATACAACAGTTACAAGGGCCGTTGCAGAAGAAAATCATGCAACTAAAATAAGAAGAGTTAACTAAAGTTAGTACATCAGTTATAGGTGTAGTTATAGAGAAAAATCATGCAGCTAAAATAAGAACAGTGAACCGAAGTCGAACGACGATTACGAGGCCGATTACGGAGTGAAAGCATCGAGCAACAGTTAAACTGAAAGTCATCAGTCGAAGACCAAACAAAGAGTCATAACTATTAATAGGATGCATGAGAGAATATTGTGTGATAAAGAAGTTACATATAGAAGTTTCTATTAATAAGTTGCATACAAAAATATGGAAGCTAAAAATAGAGTCAAAACTTTTTTATAAAAGGAGGTCTGCGTGGAGAATTAAAGTGCTGCTGAAAAGAGTGAAAGTGCTGCAAAAAGAGGGTTGGAAGAGTGTCGTAAGAGAGCGTTAAGCAGAGCCATGAGAGCCATAAGAATGCAGTAAGAAGCACAGCAATAGGGTTGTAATAGGGCCATAAAAGTGCAGTAATCGAGCCTTAAGTGTGTATGGTGTTTTGGTGAATAGCGAGAGAGGTTGGGTTAGCAATAGACCAGTCAGGGTCTTGTATAAGCGAAGGCATGTTTATGTCAATCTAATAGTTTCAAAATTGTAGTCCAAGTTGGTGCTTGGAATTAGGGGTTGGTGCTCCTTTCTGTTGGTGCAAATAAATTAGGGGTTGGTGCTCCTTTCTATTGGTGTAGATAAATTAGGGGTTGGTGCTCCTTTCTGTTGGTGTAGATAAATTAGGGGTTGGTGCTCCTTTTTGTTGGTGCAAATAAATCAGGGGTTGGTGCTCCTAGTGGGTGCTGGTAAATTGATTGTAAAATTGATATTTTGCAAAGGTTGGATTTGTATGGGAGTCCAAACAGTCAATTTTTGAGGAGTAGCCAAAACCGGTGAACCTCGGTACATCTTGTGTTGTGTGATGCTCTCTTGTTATATTTGTTTTATGTGGTTTTAATATTTCATTGTTTTGGCTTTAAGAGTTGAAGTTTTTAAGTTTTAAAGAGCCACACTGATTCACCCCCCCTCTCAGTGTCATTGTGAAACTAACAATGCATTGGTCATCAAAAATATGGTGAGCATGCTAATTTTAATATTGTCAAATCAACAACAAATGATAATATTCATGCAGTTATTGATTTTGAGGATAAGGATAGGTCTATCATAACTTCGAAGCATGTAATTGGGGAGTGTAGTATTATAAAGGAGGCTAGTTTTGATCATTGTGCGTGGGATAGAGAATATGAAAGTTTGTTGTGTGATGTTGATTCTAATCCATTGTAATGTTGGAAGGACCAGTTACAGGTCATAGAGGAGCAGATTGTTCAGACATTAACTCACTTGGATAGGACACATGAGTTTTTCAAGTGCCTCTTTTAGGCAGCCCAACTCGGGGAGAGACAAAAGTTGATAGTTGGAGCTACTGTTACTGATTTGTAGGCTATCAAGTAGGCATTAAAGGTGATAAAATCTGATTATTTGAGGTTGCTATCTGATAGGGATTAAGATTTACAGTTTGCATACAAGGCCTTCCAATAACTCAAAGAGAAAGAGGATTGTTCAAAGCTTCATAGGGTTTTAGTTGGTGAAGTTCATATGGACGATATTGTGAGGTATGTACATCATTTTGATTTTAGCCCTCTTATAGATGAGTGGACCATGTTTTTGATGACGCATAGTAGTGAGTCGGAAGACTATTTTTATAGACTTCATACTTCACTTGGCTATGGGTTACCCCCTTCGTCAGAAGGAAAATTGGATTTTTGCAGAGATAGTAGTGGATTTTATGCAGAAAAGGAATTGTGGCCTAACAATATTCTACCTATGTGCAGGTTTTCCTAGTGGTATTCTTCAGGTAGTGGGAATTTCAAATTCCCTATTGGTATTGGTTATCTAGGAGTGTCTATGAGGGAGTGGAAGATACTCGTTGGCCTAAGGAGCAGTACTGGTGATAGAATATGGATATGGGATCAAGGAGAGATTACAAATGTCAACTATACAGTGGTGCCATGGTAGAGGGATTTTCATGTTTCGAATTCTAGTTATCATAGGGATTGCAGGTCAGATGATTATGGTGGATTCATTACTGAGTTATTGATGAGGATAGTTCAGCTGAGGCACATGGACTCTACAGTTATGATTAGAGTGACACAACGTCAACATGGTGATGCTGACATGATATTGGTTTAGGACCTTGGTAATCTACTTGATTTCAATGATGAGTCATTTTTCATTTTAGTGATGGAGTCTAAGAGAGTTGTCAGCTTTAGTAGATTCATATGGATGACATGGGTTACCAGCTTTGTCAGTTCTTGTGGTGGTAATTGGTGGTTGGTCACTGTCATGGGACATTCATCAGATTTGTTTGGGATCCTAGTATTTTCATTGACAACAACCAATAATTTTTAGTTTATTGGGATATTCATGATCATTTCTTAAGGACAAGCAATCTTTGGGAAGGGCAGACTGTAATGTCCCCTTTCTGAGCAGTTAGTTAGATGTAGTGGTTTAGCCTACTCATGGGTTCCTATAGGCTAGAGCAGATTGTAGGGGAGCCTAACTGGAGTTCTAGGAGTGGATACTTGAGCAAAATGGGTATTCGAATCCACTCTTAGATGTTGAATTGAATGGACAAAGCCTTGACTTACTATTTTTAGTAAGTTAGTTTTTAGGGTTTCAGACAAAATAGACGGTGTAGTGATATTCTTCACCGAAATGGGCATCCATATATATCCTCAGTTTATGGATCGGATAATCAGAAGGCCAAGTTTTTAATGTGTGAAGGTTTAATTATATAAAGTAAAATTATTTAAATACTTTATATAGTTTAAAACTTTATTTTATAAAATAGGACATGGGACTTAAAAAAGAGTTGTGTTTCATGATTTATCCCACATTGAGCATGCAAAAGGAGTTTGTTGTGGAGGAGTCTATTTATTCGGTGGCTTGGTCTCATTTCATATCATTATGGATTTTGGTTATTTTCTCTAAATTTTGAGGCCAGTGGCTGAGACTTCTTCTCCGAAGAGACAGAAACCCCAACGGTGTGGCTGAGGATGAAACCCCTTAGATTTTTGGAGCTGGAAAAAACCCCAGTTCTATGTTGGTAAATTCACACAGAATTCACACTTGGAGCTTCATCAATTTTCAGAGGTACTTTGGTGTTTGCTAATAAAGTATTCAAGGGTTTTAAAATTAGATTGCATAATAATTTTATGGAAAGATTGTTGATCTTAAAAACATTGTAATTTGTGCCCTAGATTAAAATATGAAATGAAAATTGCAAGTTATTGCTCAATCAATGTATTTTGTATATTTTGCAATTTGGGTTATATTTTTGGAATGTGTTCCTGTTCTTCAAGTTTATATCCGCAATAAGATATAGATTAAAAAAAATTTAACAGTCCCAACCAAGGGGGACATTACAATCACCCCCACATCAACTACTGCTACCACCACCTCCACTACCGCTACCACCACCTCCATCCCCTCCATCTCCTCCAACATCAAAAACTAACATCTATCGGCTACACATCCACCTCAATTCACCCCCTATCCCTGCTACCCTGACGATGCTTCTACCATCAAGTAACCTTCTCACTGGTATCATGCTCATCACTGCTACCTACATCATCTACAACCTAACTAGGTGCCCATGGAGGCTGCATCGTAAACCAAGTATCATACTCTATTGTCATCCCAAAATCATCTGCATCTGGGACATCCATTGCCTTATCATTTGTAGTGTCATCTACTATCCAAAAATTAGGAGTGACTGGAAGACTAAGATTGTCGTCTCGTCGCCTATACATCCTAGCAGAATTTGGAACTCCCTGTGTCATCCCGATCCGCCTCATCACCCATGATAATTGGATGAAATCCATCTCTAGTCCATGCCTACCAACCACCCACCTGCCTTGCCTCACCCACCAAAGTTGTGTTGCATCACCATCCTAGGCTAAACCTTGCTAAGGTTGTCAAAAAATGTCATTGCTAGTCAAGGCACCTAGTCTGTCTTGATACTCCTGTGCACTACAAATAGGATAACTCAAAGAAGTCTCATCACTGGTCCACCAGTAGAGTGCACAAGTAAGTGAATGATCCCACTCACAAGGTAGACCTTTTAGATGAGCAATGCTGATATGCTCCCAAGCCCACAACTGAAGCACCAAACTATATTTTATCCCCTTTTACTCCTACCTCTTCACCTCATACAACTCTATATACAACTAACATAGAAGAGTGAGAGCCCATGTATAAACCTGAGGCTTAGCTATAATATGCAACACAAGCTCCACCTGGTTCCAAGGGAACCTAGAGCCCATATTGTTAGGAAACATGTTGCCTATAATATACATAATAAATATCTACAGTGTGCCCAAATTCCTATACTTATACAACTAAAGATATGGGATCCCACCCTTGCTACAATCCACATCCCAATCATCTCCATAAATAGGCCTCAATACCTCCTCCTTGTCGTGGCCCACCTTAACTGGTGAACCCTCGATAGGAACATGGAAGATGCGGTATACATCCTTCAAGGTGATAGTGACCTCCCCTATCGAAAGCTAAAAAGAACCCCTATCACGGTCTCATCTCTCCACTAAAGTAGATAAGTACTCCTTATCTGCCTTGAGAATCTCCACCCATCTGCAGCCAGCCAACCCCACAGTCTCTAGCAATTTCCAATCATCATTTGTGAGGGCTTTCTACACCTTGGATATAGTGTGAGGCCATCGATGTTGAGCCGCAATGAATTTCACCTAAAGGCATAAACAAAGTTCACATCAGTACATGTTCAAAAAAACATTTCATGTATTTATTGTCATTTTCAAAGACAATAAAAACACAAAAATATTTCATGCATTTATTGTCATTTTCAAAGACACAACAAAAACACAAAAACATTTCATACACACAACAAAAACACAAATATTTCATGCAGTTATTGTCATTTTCAAAACACAAAAACATTTAAGCATTTATTGTCATTTAAAAAAAACACACAAAAACAGTTCACGCATTTTCAAAACAAAACAAAAAAAAAAACTTTCACTTTTCCCTTCAAACATTTAAAAAAAAAGAAAAAAATTTCACCTTTCCCTTCATGCATTTTCAAAAAAATTTAAAAACTTTCACCTTTCCCTTCATGCATTAAAAATAAAAATAAACTTTCACCTTTCTCCTTCATGCATTTATATAAAAAAAAAATCTTTCACCTTTCCCCTTCATGCATTAAAAAAAAAAAAAAACTTCTTACCACTCACTCTTAGTGTTGGCAAAAATAAAAACAAAAGTAAAAACAAAGCATAATAAACTAAACCAAGAATTTAAATAACCTACATCGGCATAGCGGACTCTGACTTTCGATCTAGCTAAGCCTCCAGCCTCTGCAGCCGCACCCACTTTGCTCGTCTCACCACCAACATCCATCATTCACTCTCACTTATCAAAATGCCAAGCAAACTCAACCACACAAATGAAAAATAAGCAAGCCACTCCCCTATTTATAGTCATATTTTATAGTTGAAACCACGCGTCTGCGTTTCATAGAGTGCATGAAACCATGCACCTATGATTGGCGGTGCCAACCACGAACACATGGTTAAAGGGAGAAGAATCCATGCCAAAAACACCCTCTCACAAAAACTAAATTCATCATATCCATCACATCACCATGTGCATTATCACAAATATCATCATCATTTAGTGAACCTCGTATTTAGTGACTTACCCTACACACCTGGTGGTTGTAGTGACTAGAAATCCATGCAATATGGTCGGATGGGTAGCTCACCATAAGGACACTCATTAAAACATTAAACATAATCACATGTGGAATTAAATCAATTAGGTCCCTCAATCTTTGAGCATGGTTGTGTTCAACCTAATTTGCATAAGGTTATCCTTAAACCCTTTACATTGGGTACAAAAGCAGAAGCAAACAATCACAATTTGGTAACAATCAACAATCACTCGAGTATTGAATTCGTAGTGTGCTAGTTCCTAAACACAGGAATAAATAATAGTAGTGGGGGTCCCAAACTCCCAAAATGGTTGGTGATTTTACCATAATATTTTATGCATCATCAAAACCAAAGGTAAATTCACAACAACACAAACCATCCCAAAATTGGGGTATCAAGTTGCTTTTAATGCCATACATTTACATACAACATACACATCATTTAATCATCCACCTCCTTTCATCATCCACATTTGGTCAGTTGGCTCGTGGGTTTCATCATTTACCCATTCACTAATTAAGGGGGTCAGCAAACAAATCAAAATTTTCAAAAATCGTTCATTCTTGTGTGTCGAGCAGATTTGAGTCCATTCATCCAATAAATATAGGTGTCATTCTTTTTGCATCGTATTATGTTTTACACAACACGATACAAAAGGGGTATTTATAGATACCAAAAACTAGCATCCACAAAACCTCATTTGCATCCCACATCACAAATCGTGCATAGTAAAATTATATACCTAAGTCTAAACTTAGGTGTATAAAACCCTACACATTAATCTATTTTCTAGATTTATTAAATCTAGAAAATCAGCCTAGGATACCCTACCTAATCACTAGACATGTGTCCTAGCCACCTCACTACCCCACCTTGCCACATCTCACACACTCATGTCCCCTTTGTCCCTTCACATGGGACATCCCTTACACCTCACTCCACTTGCAGCCACATCACCCTAGTTAAGTGAGACACCCTGGGTGACTCACTCTAACTACCCCCTCCATTTGGCAGCCCTAGATTACCACTTGGTAATCCTGTCTTGCTACTTCCATTTTTCGTACAATACCTTAAGGGGCCTATAAAGGCATCTTCATCTCACCAACTAAAGGAGGATGAGAACATACACCATGAGGCTGCTAAAATAACACCAGGAGCTCACATGCATCTCGGGGAGATCGAAGATATGAAGACCTGGAGTCCATTTTTGGAGTCTTATGTCATTCATCTAAAATCGTTTGTTCATGGTTACACAATAAAAACCACACACACGTGGTTTCTCACCATTCATTCGTTTTTTCCAATCCAAACCACGCGTCTGCGGTTTCTTAGGACCAAAAAAATACGACAAATCTAATCAGTAATTTTGATTTTAGAAAGATGACCACTTCAGTTTTTTGTATTTTTTGCAACATTACTTAGAGAATTTTTACTGCATTGTTTTCAATCTTTTATACATGTGCTACTAAAACCCTTTGTACCTTTTCATGTGTGTAGGAAACAAACACTTGAAAGGCTATTGAAGCTAGAGTGGTCCCCTTTACCAGGTATTAGAAGCCTACTCACCCCTTTTGAGCTATAGATGAGGAGCAAAGAACACACCATAATCTACTGGAGAGCTTGGAAGACCCTCCCACCTTTCCTATCAAATCATTGCATCCAAAAGAGAGACAAAGTATTGTAACATTACCCCCAACACATTTGGGATAATTCAAAAAATTATTGTAAAATCGAGAGGTTCAGGCTCCCCTGTATTAATACAAAAAGATCAATTTTGCAAGTTCTCTTTTTTGTTTCATATCATTGTTTTGTGTTTAGTTTTTTTGGTTGTAGATATCATAAAGTATCTACACAAAGAAGTTTATAAGAAAGAGCAACACATAGCAAGCGGTGCAGCAAGAAAGAAAACAAAGGTGCCATACTCAGTAAACCAACACCTCGTTCGATCATCGAATCTCCATAGAACTCATACCCCATCATGGTCATTGAAGCTCCATACAACTGCCACTTCATCGCCCTTAGAGCATCATAGCTAGAGCTAACCAGCATCATCAAACAAAACAACTTGAAAAAGATAAATCGTTTGCTATCAAAGGAGCGAAGCAAGCTTGCAAATTGTTGGAATGAATAGGCATCGATAAGACCTTAAGTATAAGCTTTTCAATATGTTGAAGATAGTGTGCATGCAAAGGAGGCATTTGCACTTGTCTTGAAGAGAAATAAATATTGTGCCACTTGGCACAAAGGGTATCTTTACCCTCATATCTCCAATGCTCAAGAAAGGTGTTTGTTTATGTAACACCTACCATCATTGCTCTAACATCTAAGGAATCTCAACGCTTCTCAATAACTAGAGAAGCTTGATGAGGAAACCAAAGCAATGTCTATCACCACTTGGTATTCATATCAAAAAGAGAAGCTTACATATAGTCATTCGAACATAATGCAAGGGATCTGAGAATAGAAGCAAATTTACAGTGAGCATTAAGTGAAACAAATTCAGCAAACAACATATTTAAAGCCTAGAGTCAAGAGTCATTAAAATATGGGAGTAAAGTGTCATTTGAAGTTGGGAATTAAGGAGTCCAAGGTGCATTTAAGACATCCATTTATTATGTCATAAATTGGTAGCAACAACAGTATTTTACAAGGATCTCCAACACTTATCAACCATTCGAACTACAAGGTATTCGAAGTCAAGCACTCATCAAAATATTAAGGTATTATTTAATTGCTTTCATAAGGAGTAATAATGGTAATATAAGGTTGAAGGTATTATTATTATTATTTGCATTTAAAAGATATATGCAAAATCAACCTTTTTTGAAAGCAAGATTAAAGATTCTAGTCCATTCCAATTTACTATAATTGAAGATATAATATTTGCAATTAAATCATAGGAGGAATAAGGTTGTCTACATTGAAATATTATTATTGCAAATATTATTATTAATTTCTAATATTCCAAAGTAGGGAGTTATAAGGCATACTACATCAACCATAGGTTATTGGAATTTAGAAATATTAATCTATTGAATATAGAAGGATATAAAAGGAAGTTTTTCATTTACTTAAAGGAGTTGGAATTATATACTTACACCTATCTCATATTCATACTAAAGGGACAAAAGAAATAAAACCATAGATAACTTCAAATTAAGTGCCTAGTTCATTAGGAGAAATAAGGTGAAATAGAAGCTGATTATTATTATTTACAAAATATTACAAAATTAGCTCAAAAGTGAACTATTATTTACTAAGCACTTTATTAAGCTTATAGCTTACTTTAATCACTAGGGAGACATAATGAACTACACAAAACCTAAGTCTGAAAAGATATCTATCGAAATAAAGTCATACACTATGGAGATATAAGGATCGTCATGAAAACAAATAAATTCATCCTTACATAATCTCAACTACTTAAAGGTCCAAATTACTTATCATGGAAACCAAAGTGAGGGCAATTTTAATAGTTGAGAAGCTTTGGAAAATTATCAAAAGAATAACTACTAAACCTGATTTTGGTGATACAAAGATTCAAAATTTTGAAGAGATCGATGCAAAAGCATTAATGATAATAACCTTTGCTATCACAAATGAAATACAACCTTACATCAATTTAGCAAGAAAGGTAGCAGACATTAAGGTAAAACTATTAACCTTGGGAGAAAATATTGAGGATGAATTCCTTGTTCAAATAACCATGAGAGCACTTCCAGATAGCTACAAGCATCTAGTTACATCTTTACAAGTACTAGGTAAAGAAAAATTATTTAATTAGCTAATAAACATTCTTGAATAATATGAGGTATAAATTATAGTGAAATATTAAATGAATAACACTGCATTAGTTTCAAAAGATACTCCAGAAGGAAACATAGCCTCAACTTCAAAAGGATGAAATCCTTGGAATAACAGATATTGTCATGTATGTAGGATAAAAGGTCATAGTACTAATTATTGTATATTTAATCCAAGAAACCATAATTGAGGGAATAAAAAAACTATGGAAATCAACCAAATAGGGCATTCCAACCAAGGCAATATCAAACTCAAAATAATCCTCGACAACAACAGTTTTAGTGACCATGAAATTATCCTCAATTGGAATATCAAGGAGGAAATATTAAGGGACACTTAGCTCAAAGGATTCAAGAAATTTAAGAACTAGAAGATCATTTAGATAATTATTTCAAAGCTCTCTTATTAAATATAGCCTTTTATGAAGATACTAATTACTTTCTTAAACATGACATAGAAAATAAAGAAGGAGACCTTAAACTCTCGTACCAGATAAAAGATCCATATTTAAGACTAATACCCAAATAATGTAATATAGGGGGATGCTAGAATATATTACATAATTTGGATCATGTAAATGTATCACCTTTGGTACATATCTAGATTAGGATTTTACTTCAGGGTAAATTTAGTTAGTTTCTTCAAGTATTATAAGAAATGCACAAATGTCAATATGCACGTTGTAAATGTGTATGTAGTCCATATGTACATAAGTCCTAGGTAGAGTAAATATCAAGCAATCTATCTTTATATATAAAGATCTCATAGGTGTAGTAGTGGGAGAGAGAGAGAGTCATATAGTAAATATACATTGTGTACTAGATATAGTGTGTGTAGTATGGTACAATATAGTTCTTTCATATACATTCATGGAGTGTTCATTTCCTCCATTATACAACATTGTACTATTTTTTCATTCCCATTAAATGTATATTTCTGAGTTATTTGCAAATGTCCATATCCCTATTTTCCTACATATTATTGCACCATTAGTTTTATAGTTATCTCAGATTAGTTACCCTTCATCTTGTGGTTTTACTACCTCCTATCAGAATCTAACACATATTGCCATGGTCTCCCCAACAAAATATGACATGCATCCATCAACATGATATAACATAGAATCACATCCTTATAAAGTCAGTCTAAAAATTCAATACATATTGTTCGATTACCAAAATTTGGTTCCCATTTTGTATCCATGATACTTTGTAAGGATTTGAATGCTCAATTCTCTTCAAACTAACTTTCTCTGCCATATTTATTGACACTAAGTTATTTTTGCTTCTGCTATCCATAATCATATTGCAACATTTACCTCCTAATTCATAAATTATCATAAAAAAGCTCCTTCTTTGATCTAGTTCATGCACCTCCTTTGTTGGTTTTAACAATACCCTTTTCATCATAATAAATTCTCCTTATTTTGGTTCCTCCAAGTGCTTTAGTGAAGCAATAATTTCTTCATCTGCTTCTGCAATCTGGTTATGGGATTCCTTTCCATACTCACTAGTTTGATGCACTTGAGAGTACGCATATGCTTTATGCCCTTCTTCCAAGCACTTATAACACTTTCCAGTAAAACCACGTCCTCTACCTTCACTAAATCCACCATGTCCTCTTAACGATTCACCCTTTTCTCAAGTACTTTGGTTCAAACTATTCATTTGTGAGAAATTTTGTCCTACATCACAAACTTGCGAGCATCTTCCTCCATGAAACTATCCTCTTCCTATTGAAGAAAATACTCTTCCTCTAAAGTTATTTTGTTGTTTTCCAACCAATTTATCTTCTGCCATGAGTGCATATTGATATGGCTCTTCAACCATCCTAATTTGAATCATACCAATTTCATCTTGTATGGACAATCTTAGTCCATTTATATATCTTGCCAATTTTTCTTCATCATCTTCAATATGACCTACTCTTATGGTTAGTTTATAGTTGTATATTCCTTCATTCCTAACTCCTATTGCTTGAGGTTTTGAAATCTTCTAAATAAATTGATCTAATAATTAGGAGGTAAAATTTGAGACTTTAACATGGCTAAAAATTGATCCCAAGTTTGGATTTTATCCTTTCTCTTTCACTAACTCTCAATTTTGACATGACCTCACTAAACCGAAGTATGTCCCTTCAACCTTGTGCATGTAAATTTGACCCACTTTAGATCCTCCATATATTCATAGTTGAATAATCTCTCTATGTTGGTTATCTAATCTATCAATTATTTAGGGCTCAAACTTCCATTAAAACTGGGGGTATCCATATTTGGTTTATTTCTCATGTTTTAGATCACCTTAATAAACTACTACTCCAATTCTTCTCCTTGCTCCTCATCTCAAGCTTCTAGGTGACCAATATCATCTTCACTATCACTAACCTCCTCTAGATGAATGTCTCTTATTTGGGTAATTTCAACTGCATCTAATCTAATGGTGATTCATCTTAGTATTTTAGATATGTTTATTGGTCAAGGTACAAGACCACATAATTTTCCTCTTCGTCATTGTGGCATATTTCCTCCGACATGCATTACAAACCTCTAAAAATAATTTCTAGTTTTGATATCAAATGATTTAGTCAAAAGGAATAATTTTAATGAAAATGACTTCTCTTTGTAGAAACATTGACTAATCACTCACAATTCTACTTAAATGAAACTTAAGTTTTCAAATTGAATGACGTAGCTTCTCATGAATGATATCTTGTTCACCATGTGCTTAATTGAATAGTAAATTTCTCCTTGAAGGACATATTAGTTGAATGGTCATTCAATTGAACACCATTATTTTCTTACCCAAACGCTTGTCAATTGCATTCAATTGCATTTAAAAGATATTTTTTTAATATAAATGGTAATCACATATTCCTCAATTGAATGAATTCAATGCCCATGTTTTCATTTGAATGATGCTTTCCTTTGGACAATATTCACTCCCTTACATGAACAATGTTTTAATGATGTTTTCCTTTGGTCAATATTCACTCCCTTATATGAACAATGTTTTAATTCTTCTTAAAATATATTATGTTCTCCACCTTGAATGACATGGTGGAACTAGCTTGAACTACAAATCGTGCTAGAATGATTCTCAACACCTCTACTCGGGCTACACCATACGTTATCTCCTTTTGCAATCATGCAAACCTACACACATGAAAATATGCAAACTACAACAAGCAATTCAAGCAATACAATTGCATTCACCATTCGACATTTATACAATGAATATATTGGAAGTGGAAAACTGATTTTGCATTACCTTTATGGTGTTTGGTTACATGCAGTAATGTACTACTCCCAACAAAAGCTTATATAATTGTCCCTACTCTCAGACATTGTCATATAGGCCTCCTCTCTATGTTTTTTCTCCCTTCTTATCCTTTTGTGCTTTTAAGTGTGCATCGTTTCTCCTTCCTCTTCCTTTTTATATAAAATGTGTCAATTACCCAAATGGTTGACCAACCGTTTAATAAATATTTAATAAACTTTATAAATTAGATGCTCTCATATCAAAACTTTATAAATAAATGATTAAATTTATATATATTTAAATGAGATATATATGTTAAATTTTTAAAATAAGGTTTCAAAATCTTCACCAGAATTTCCTAAACCTTCTATTTAACTATGATGTTTTATAAAAAATACTATATTTGAAGTTAGGCAAATTTTGCTTTATATTTACACGTTTTCACAAATTTTATGTGGTAAATATATAATTTCCCTTTGTTTTGGTTACAACTTATAGCCTTAACTAAGTATATATTTTCTCTTTGTTTTGGCTACAAATTATTTTTTTTGAAAAATAATTTGAAAAAACTTGTATTAAAACAAAGATCATTTACAAGTTGGGATGAGACTTTTCCCAGCCTTAGTCAGAGAGAACACATGTTTACAACAATAAAAGAAGATTTGCATTGGAGCCAAATCTCTTAAACCATATTTCTACAATGTATGTTCACCTGTTTACAACTATAAAAGAAGATCTACATTGAAACATAAATCTTCTAAATAGTATTTCTGGAATGGTTATCCAAATTAGCTAAGCACTGGATTTGCTCACCAACCTGCCTAATCATCTCATCCTCAATAGCCATGTCACTATGCCATTTAACCCCTACCTCCTTCTCGGTACCCATCTTAGCCAGGAAGTCTGCCACTTTATTTAGATCTCTACTCACATAAAATAGAATCACATCATCTAATTCCCTCCATAATTCCTTAATTTGAGTGACAAGAATCCTCAACCTCCATGTTTTCAAAGCAAAGTTCCTCATGTAATCTAGAGCTCCAACAATTATTTGAGAATCTGATTCTAGGATTATCCTCCTATGACCTTGTTTTATAGCCCAAATAGAAGCAGATTTGATAGCTAAGGCTTCCGCTTCATTGTTTGTGGCTCTTTCCAAGCCTTGCAGTTCCCAATAGAGCACTGTTCCAACATGATTCTGGCAAACCACTCCAATTCTAGCTCTACCTGGATTGTCGTTTGCAGATCCATCAGTATTAATTTTAATCCAACCTTCTGGGGGTGGTTTCCAACTAACTCTGTCCTGTCCCTCTTGCACTTCAACTTCCTTCTTCATTGCCCCAATAACAACCTGAGTTTCCTCTTTAGCATAGACTGCCACTGTTTCTATGACTTTGCTCCAAATGACCTGCCAAACTCCATCTAAAGAAGAAAAAGTTTCTCTAAAAATTCTAGCATTTCTCTCAAACCACACTTGCCACCAAATAAAGTTTAATCCAAGCTCCCAACCAATACAAAGAGCTTTAGATTTAAATCTACCCCTCTTCCATCTTTTCCAAATATTAATTCGATTCAAATCACCATTAACTTGAAATTTATAATATAAAAACCATCTCTCCCAAATCTATCACGTGAATGGGCACTCAAACATCAAGTGATCGGTTGTTTCCTCGCTCTTGTAGCATAAAACACATTGAGATGGACCAATGATTCCCCTGCATCTGAGATTATCAAAAGTAAGAATTCCATTATGCATGAATTGCCGAGGCAAAAAATTTAACTTTCGGCCAACCCTTGGACTGCCAAATCTTTCTCCAATCCTCAACCTGATATGTATGAGGAGGAGGCTCTGGAAGGATCTTATCATATCCGTCCTTCACTGTGTAGACACCAAGGCTCCCATATCCCCAAGATAATTCATCCTCCTCGTCTCTACCTGTGAGAAATATTTCTACCAAGATTTTAGTCATGATGGGTGTCAAATCCGGAGGGATTGAAATTGGCCACTCATCCAACTTCTTAAACTGCTTAAACTTATAATCCCCCAACTGACTAGTGTTGAAATAAATTTCAATTTGGACCCATACCTTGGTTTCTATGGCTATTTTTATTGGTTGCAATTCAAGAAATTCAACAATGATAGGTGGGTATTGATCCCATGAATCTGTCCAAAATCGTGCCTTCTCCCCTCTCCCCACTTTCCAAAATAATCTATCTTTTACTACCTGAGATCCTAACTTGAGAGCTTGCCACACTAAGGATCCATTACCATCCAATGGGAAACGACCCACCTCATTTGGGTTTACATGTCCCAAATATTTACTAGTTAAGATTCTAATGAATAAAGAAGTTGGTTGGGAAATCCACCTCCAGTAAAGCTTTCCAGCCAAAGCTTTATTATTTAACTTTGATCTTCTCAGTCCCAAACATCCTTTTACCTTGGGCTGGCTTACTTTATCCCAAACTAATAAGGCCCATTTCCTCTCTCCTTTTACTCCTTCCCATAAATTTTTTCTAGCCATCTTGTCCAACTCTTTCCATATGGTATGTGGGGCAAAAAGGATAGAAAATTTATAAATTCGCATGGCCTGAATGACTGACTGTAAAAAAGTTAATCTACCCCCATAGCTTAACCATTTGTGAGACCAATGATTAATTATGTCCTTGATACAATCCAAAAGATTCCTCCAGATATCTATTTTTAGTTTTTTAAAATGCAAAGGGACCCCCAAGTATACCACTGGGAGATAAGTCCTTGTGAATCCCAAGATCTCTAAAATTCTGTCTTGAGGCCTTCGATCAAGATTGAAAAAGACCACTTTGGATTTTTTATCATTGATGACTTGGTTTGTAGCCCTAAGGTAGATATTAAGTGTATCTCTAATAATTCTTGCTTCCCTGAAGCTGGCCACTCCCACCAATCCTGTGTCATCCACAAACTATAGGTGAGTCAAAACTTCCTCACCCACCTTGATACCTGTTAGCAAACCTTGTTGTCTTCTCCTCAATATGAGTCTACCCAATCCTTCAACCAATATGAGAAAAAGATAGGGAGAGCAAGGATCTCCTTGACGAAGGCCTCGAGTAGCTCCAAACGGTTACGATGGAAGACCCTTGATTAACACTGAGTATGTCGGAGTAGAAATACAACTCATGACCCATTCTATCCAATCCTGAGAGAAACCAAAGGTTGCCATCATCTTTGACAAGAAGCTCCACTCCACCCTATCATAAGCCTTTGACATATCTAATTTTATGAACATTCCTCTATTACCGAGATGTTTGCATTGAATGGATTGCCTCCTGAGCTAGAACCACACCATCCAAGATCTGCATACCCTCTACAAAACCCCCTTGCTCCGAGGAGATAATGTTATGTAGAAGAGGTTTTAGCCACTCAGCCATTACCTTTGTGATTATTTTATATATGACATTGCATAAGGCAATAGGTCTATAATCCGAAATATGTACCCCCTCCTCCCCTTTTGGAATTAAGGTAATGAAAGTATGATTTAATGCTTTAAGCATTATTTTACTACCTTTGGACTCCTCTATAACAACCATTATATCCTCCTCCAAGTTATCCCAAAAGGCCTAAAAAAATTCAATTGGAAAGCCATCTAGACTTGGTGTTTTTTTGGTGCTCATTCCAAAGACTACATTCTTCAGTTCCTCTCTATCAATGGGTTTAAGTAGGGTCTGATTTTCTTCTTCAGAGATAACAGAGGGTATGACAGTAATAACTTATTTTTGAGCCTCTTCATATTGAACCATACTTTCCTTAAATAGTTTAGAAAAATAATCCATTGAATGGAAATGCATACCTAGAATTTTATCCGTTATCATCTTGAAGAGCTTCCATGTTGTTCATCTATCTCCTAGCACAAGCAGTCCGATGGAAAAATTTGGTATTTTCATCACCTTCTAATAACCAAGTGGTTCTTGCTCTCTGTTTCCAGGTAGGTCTCCTCTTGGTTGTCAATGTCCTCAACCGCTTTACGCAATGCATCATCCTCTTCTTTGAGCTACTCTGTAATTGTTCCTTCCCTAAAGTGTTTTTGAACCTCATCCCATCTGGCCACCAATGGAGCTTTTTGGACCTGGAAGTCTGTCTTGTTAGCTCACCTCCATTGTTTCAATTGATCTTTGACATAATGAAGTTGTTTGTGGAATCTAAACATTGTTGTCCCATATTTTGGGCGACCTTCTTCCCACCACTATGGAATTTTCTTTCGAAGTTCCTCTTTTTGTAACCAAAATTTTTCAAATTTAAATGGTTTATGATGCTGCCTTGTCTTGATCCCCCCTTCCAACAAAATGGGAAAGTGATCCGAAATTGGACCCTCCAAAATCTGAAATTTTATATTTCATTTTACAAATGCCTCCTCTGAAACCAAAAATGGTCTAACTTCACCTTCCTGCTATGTGGATCCCTCCTCTTATTAGTCCAAGTATAGTTGGTTCCAGGGCATTTAATATCCACCAAGTGTAATGCCTGGACTTAGGCAATCATAAGTCGATCCCCTGGGTCCAAAATTGGGGTCCCCCATTCCTGATCTCTAGAGGATAATTTAGCATTAAAATCTCCAGCAATAATCCAGTCTAAATCTTCCCTTGAGACTCTCATGTTATGCACAACTTTCCATTGATGCATATGACCATCTAGGTTTTGAGCCCCATAAAAATTTGTGATTAAAACATGTTCAGCTGTGACATTATTTCTAAAATGTGACGTGAGAACACCCCTCCAAGCTATATGTTCTATTGCAGTCTATTCAAGAGAGTTCCAAAGAGTAACTATCCCCCCTGATGCACCTTGGGCAGCAACTTCCATATGACCAGCACCCCTCCAAATTCTGTTAACTATTTTACACATAAGATCTAACGACATTTTTGTCTCTAGGATAAGCAAAAAATTTGTTTTACATTTTTCTAAGAGTCTTCGAACAACAAATTGATGGGTTCTATTGTTTAAACCCCTAACATTCCATGATTGTATAATCAATGGTTACCTTGAGAGCAGTAAAAATCTATTGACCTCACCGACCCTCCAGTGATCAGTTTGTCTCCTTGAACTGCTATCAGTTCCTTATTTGATTTTCTACCCACTCCTTGAGAGTTACTATTTTTTGATCTCTTTTCCACCTGAGTTATACCTAAAGTTGGCATTTCTCTGTTCTTTTCTGCTATGCCCATGCTGACATCCTTAATTATTGGCTGCTCTTGGTTATGCACTATCAATGCCCCTGCACTCTCGACTGCGGTAACTCACTGTACTCAATTACTTGCTCTATGATGTGGGGAGATGAAAGATGAGCTTGAACATGGATGTTATTATTTTCATTATTCCCATCCACTCCTTCCATGAATTGTTCTTCTTGGTCCATTAGTGTCTTAAATATCTCATACCTATTGGAGGGCTTGAGTTGGGTTTGCTCTTTACCATATTTTTTCTTTTGCCTTCTCCTTATTTTGGGCTATTCAAAACCATCTCCTTGTGCTTCTTTACCCTGAGAAATATTCGTTGGTTCTTTGTTGATTGTTGAATTACCCTCCATAGGAAGATTTGACATTCCTAGAGGAGCCTCCATTTTTATGTTCATATTATTTGGGCAAGATCGGGCCAAATGCCCATATTTGTGGCAAAATCTGCATCTGAAGGGCAATGCCTCATAATCTAGTTGTTGAATCCAAGATAGTCCTGCAAGTTCAAGTTCCACCTCTACCGGTAGAGGCTGGCTAAGATCCATTTCCACACATAATATTGCATAAACAACTGTGTTTCCTTCTATTGTTTCTTTGGAAACACCCAAATGTCTTCCAAGGGAATTATCGATAATTTCCAATACCTTCTCACTCCAAAACTCCATTGGAAGTGCATACAAACGGATCCAAACCGGGACATCAGTGGGTTCAATTTGAGGATCAAATCCCACTCTCCAGGGTTGAACAAATAATCCTGTCGAACCATGATTCCTCTTTTCTGATTTGAAAGCCCTATTTCTATTGACAAGTGAAGAAAAACTAACAATAAAATATCCATTGCTAATAAACCATAAAGAATACTCACCAAGAGGCTCCCGGTTTTTCGGGACCTAGTAATGCAAAAAATTTAGGGTAGGGCAAATACCCATGAATTTATAGATCAAATCATGATTGCCTCTATATAAAACTTTTTCTTCAACCATCCTTTGCTCAATGCCAATATTTGGCCTTGATTCTGACTGTGGCAAGCATCCATTAACTCGTTGAGATGTTGATCTATTTCAGCGATCGTAAAGAGCATTTTTAATGCGGTTTTTGTGCTTCTTCAATCTTTGATGGAGATTTATCCTTTAACAAATCTGCAAAAGAACTATGTCTCTCTACAAGAGGATCCGGAGGTGTCCCCATTGGACCCTCCTAGGGCAGCAATCTTGTCTTCAAATCCACAGTAACCATAAATCTCTTCGGCTACCCAACTGATGCCCTAGTTTTTCCCTAGCTCATCCAAGCATCTCATTTTGGCTACAAATTATAGCCTTAACTAAATCTAAAGATTTGTAGCCTTAACTAAATCTCTTGTTAATCCATCTTCATCAGGATTTAACTTTTCTTTGAAGACCACCTCGAAGAACCAAACCTGGTGATTTTTATCTTAGAAAATGTACAAGAGAGGAACTTGGTGATGTAAACTCCAAGTAACACAATCTCAGTCCATTCTCTGAACAAGTGAAATAAGTTTGACCCTTCGCATCCACCCTCGACTTCTCATTTACTTATGGTGCTGAATCCGAAGAGACAAACCATGAGGCGGAGACCCTATTTGTTTCTACTGATGTCGAAGAAGACATCGTTTCGGGTCTAGTTAATGAAGTCACCTCATGCGTAGTATTTGTGGGTAAGAAGATTTTTTTTGAAAATATAAAAGAGCAGTTGCGAGGTAAAATAAAATTAAAAAAGAGAATAGAGATAAAAATAAATTTAAATATTAAAAAAATAAAATTTATTAGTTTATAAAATTATTTGGGTATATTTTATTAATTGATTTATTTACACAACCATCCTATTCGGGTGGATCATCTAACTTATATATTTGGATTTATCAAAACTTGGCTAAGTCATCTAACATCTACATAGTTGGATCGAATAGTCAAATTTTATTATAATGTTTTTTAGTGCAACACCATAAAAAAAACAATGTTTGAAATATAAAAATGAAGATTTACTCTAAAAAATCATCAAAAATTTTGAATGTCAAATTTCGATCCATGGTGGCGCCGCGATTAGGGTTACTGGCCGGATGGAGTAGGCGTTACTGTTGATCTTTTATAACTGTTGCAGTGACGATTGTTGCAGTGGAGTAAAAAACAATACTTTTGCTTGTCAGCATGATAATGAAACCAAAGATAGTATCTTTGAAAACTTGAATTTAAGGTTACAAGAGGAGTGAAGCTGCGGATTGCTTTGGGCTTGTAGTGGATGTTAGGGTTGGTTTTGAGTTTCATTATGGTTTCTAATTCTGGTGGATCAACGCACAATATTGGCATAGTAGAAGAGAATGCATGTGATAATGGCTCCTCTCATTCAGTTGTGCAGGTTTGTGCTGAGAATGGTCTACAAGGTAACTCTCGTTCTCCTGAATGGTCTCCAAGGTAAGGCTCATTCTTCTCATGTAATTTGACTGAAGTTGATTCTGCATGTCACAGTTTAGAATCATTCATCCTTGTCGGGTATTTAGTTGGATGCATCTCTAATGAGTCTTCCTAGGTTAGCACAGCTTGGACTCCTCATGGAGTCAAGCTAACGAAGGTTCAAAACATTACAAAGAGATTTTTTCTATTTCGCTTTGCTTTGCGGAAACAACCCATGCTAAGGTGATTTATGAACATGGTCCTTGGTACATGAGAAGTTCTTTGCTTGTTTTTTCTCCTTGGGCTCGTGACTTTTCTATTTATGAGGAAAGATCTACCAAAGTCTCTGTGTGGGTGGAATTTTCAGGACTCCCTCTATCTTTGTGGCCCTTTTTCAGTTGTATAACAACCCCTCTTAGGTGTGTCATTTTGGTGGAGGCAGATAAATTTTTCCATGCACGCCCTCAAAAACGTGTTTGTGTTGAGATTGATGTTTCTCGAGATCTCAAGGAGTCTATTGACATACAAGTTGGTGACACTATGTTATCCCAACGGGTCCTCTACATTAATTTGTCCAACACTTGTTTTCGATGCCAATCCTCAGCACACAAGATCAAATATTGTCCCTTGATGCCACATAACAAGGACAGATAGAGCCCCACCACACCGAGTGCACCCACTCCTCAACCTCAGGGGGATCGTTGGACGACTGTGAGAAGGCGTAAAAATTTACATTTGGTTGCTTCTAAAGGTACATAGTCCAAGTCGGCACATGTCTCACAATCGGTAAAAAAATTATATAAAAAGGAAAAAGTTGATCCTGCATCTGAGGCTCCTCAGTCTCAACAGAGGGATGTAGCAATGCTTGCTTCAAAGTACATTTTCCTTGGCTAATGGTAGGCGCTCCCACAACCCGAGAAGGGGATATGCGGAAAAAAATGCTGCTCCAGAGAAAGACTTTAGATGACCAATGTTTAGTTGTGCAAAAACTACAATGTGTTGGAGTATCTTAATGGCGGTGAGGATATGTCGTTGGATGCAGAGCCATCATCGATGGAATTGACAATTCCTCCAGAGGAAGCAAAATCTAAAGTTCCCTCCCCTTCTATGTGGTTTCAACGTTCTTGTAGTCCTCGATAAGGGAAAGAAGATGAAGACACTTTACCTGAAAAACGGTTTCACCCATCTAGTCCAAAAGTTCCAATAATTTTGCATTGGGAAGACATCGATCTGGCCTGAAAGTTCAAAACAGTTTCACCCTTTTGGCCCAAAAGTTCCAATAATTTTGCATTGGAAAGACATCGATCTGCCTGAAAGTTTCAACAAATTTAAGGCTTACAGTTTAAGATTTCTAGTTTATTTTGCTATGTATTCACCCTTTTAGGGTTTCGTTTTGTAAGGGGTGTTGAATAAGTGGTTCCCCTTTATTATTGGGGATGGTTTTTTTAGTTGATAGTTTATTTTTATTTTGTAAAATATATTTTATTCTTTAATATAATATTTTTTACTTCAAAAATAAATAAAATTTTAAAAGATATAAAAATATATTAAAAATATTATATTGCAATATTAAAAAATATTGTATTAAGAAAAACACAAAATCATTAAATAAAATTTATACAATTTATTTTTTTTACCTTTCTACATATCCTTTCCCTTCTGTGTAATTTAACAAATGGTATCATCAAAGCACTTGATTTTTACATTACTGGGGGTAGGTGAAGTCATGAATCTATTTGGGTACACCATGATATGGCTCGCCGTGACGCATCGCATCGAGAAGCCCAACCTGTGGCTGACGTACACCTACATGTGCATGGGAGCCAACTTCCAAACCTTCGCCAACACGGTAGCCCTCGTGACCTGCGTGAAGAACTTCCCTCGGACTCCTCACGGGCTTCGTCGGCCTCAGCGGGGCAATGTTCACCCAAATCTACCATAGGCTGCATGGCCACGATTCCAGATCCCTCATCCTGCTCGTCGCTTTGTTGCCCTCTCTCGTTTCTCTTCTTCTCATGTTCGTAATACGCCTCACGAGAACTCAAGCGGAGAAGAACTAACTGAGCCGCTTCTACAAATTTCTGTACATCGCACTGGAGCTAGCAGGGTATCTCATGGATTTTAGTGTCATCGAGAATTGCGTGAGCTTCTCCAGAAACAGCTACAAGGCAGTCGTGGCGGTCATCCACTTTTTTCTCCTGCTGCCCTTACCGGTCGTCGCAAAGGCCGAGCTTCATAACGGCCTCCAAGAAGTCTAAAAAAATTATTCCACATCTGGCTTCCGGATCTGCTCCCTCTTTAACACGCCCGAAAATGTACATGACGTCTCGTATGACCAAATTTTTCAGAGGGCAGAAGAGAAGCAAGGATTTCACGATTCCGCAGGCCGCAGGCGCTGGCAAGGCCAGGACGTGCGGCGTGGGAGGGACTTTAACATTGCGAAGGGCTGGGGATTCGATCAGGTGGAGATAAGCACCTTCGTCTCTCTCATAAACATCTGGAATTTTCTGGGTCGTTTGGCGTCGGGATTTACTTCAGAGTTAATACTGCACAAGTATAGCCTGCGACATCTCTTAATTGTATCTCTTACCGCTGTGACGGTGGCACAGAGGATTGCAATTTGCTCATCCCGAGAATCCGCACTGCTTACGGAAAATGAACGCATGTGATAGAAGTTACAACCGTTCAATGAGGGTATTTCAGACTTTAGGGCAAGTATGAAATGAAATTTCAAAAAATCACAGCATGATTTGACTCTTGTTGACTTACCTAAAATGCAAGCCCTGTTATTCTCCTCAAATAGTTTTTTTAACGTGCACGGGATAAAGTTCCTATGGTACGGATGGACTGAGTTAAATTGTTATAACTTCAAGGATTGTTATAACCTTGGGGTTCATTCGGTAAGAGAAGTAATAAACATGAGAGGCTCTAATAATTTTCTTTTTGAATTCCTCCGGCTAAGGAAAGAAATCGAGCTGGCCAAGCATTAAATTTTGTAAACTTTGTATTCAACCTAAGGCTTTAGGAAGTCTAGGCATCATTGATCCTCTTACTTTGCATCAAAAGTTTGACTGCAAAATGGGTGATGAAAAACTGGAAACACCTTATCATATTGTAGCAGGATATAATACCCATAATTTCTCCATATAATAGGCTCTCCCACAAATGAGTTTTGATATTTGATGTATTGTAGCATGATATAGCTATAGTCGTTTTCTTGCTATTAGCTTCTATTCTCATGTATATTCAGTTATGAATGCTTTACTCCTTATCCACCTCATTTTTTTTTAGATGCAGGACAATATTAGCTCTATAATATTGTATTGTACCAATCAATGAATTAATATAATCCAGCTTTTTCTATATAAAAAAATTCTTATGGTATATGCACGTGAGTGCGATTTACCAGGACGTTACTTGTATTATCAATGATGAAACCCATCACTGATGAAATCCTAGTTCAATCCCACAGTAGATGTGTATAAGTATTGATAAAAAAAAATCCTATGATATGATATGTTTATTTA
The DNA here is from genome assembly GCA_028583015.1 of Wollemia nobilis. Taxonomy (NCBI): domain Eukaryota; kingdom Viridiplantae; phylum Streptophyta; class Pinopsida; order Araucariales; family Araucariaceae; genus Wollemia; species Wollemia nobilis. Next base: position 4,850,058 of record JAQPPZ010016059.1, on the reverse strand, counting down.
AGATGCATGTTTATTTACTATGTAAGATACTTTTACATTCATTGTATGTGTATTTTAAATAAATAAATAAAAGCCTATACTATGCCATTAAGAAATTTTACATAAATTATGTATATCACCATATTTGTAAGATTAGGTTGTAATTGTATTAAGTCTTATAAATTTAATATAACATATTATTCATTTAAGTTGAACTACATTAAAGATTAGGTCTGATTGTTATTCTTTACATACTATGTATTGATCAAACTTACTTTATTTTTATATGAAATACTTTTTTGATGTTGCCACACTACCTTTCCCATTAGTTGAGTCATGTCTAGCCTCCACTTATTTTGCTATTATAGTATTGTTCTCCCATATCATCTCCTTATGCTTCACAAAAGGGCTCCCTTGTCACCATTATAAATGTCTTGTGATATGCTTATGAGAGAAAACAACCTGTCATTACAAGCATCAACATGAGATCTCTCACAATCAAATGGTGTTGATCAAGATTATCATCAAATCGTATCCAATTATCCTATTTGGGTAGCTTTTTAGAAACACCTATTTTATCCATAAATACAAAAGAATCATCATTTGCAGCCATAGGTGGATTAATGATGACATCAAGTTCTTCATTCTCTATTGCTTCCTATGAAAAATTAAGTTTAATCATCTATAACATCATGCTATTTTAATTGATAGGCTCTTGACTTATATTCTTCTTAGCCAAATAATAAGATATATTTATTCTTTGACATAGCATATAATTCTTATAGTAACCACCTCCCCTCTTCTGTGGATCTTTGCTAATGGGTACCAATATTTTTTATGACTAAAAGATACGTTCTAAGCAAAAATTTAGTTGACAAAATTAACATTGCATTATATTTTTGTATTAGTTCCCATATCCTTTGAGACCTCCCCACCCTCATCCTAACAATCCTCCAACATCATTAAATCATCAAGAAAGTCATGTATAATTGATATACCAATATATTGTTGTTTTATGCCATGTTAAAACTACTATAACATTGATTAGTTTGTTTCCCTTTAAAGCATATCCTAACTCATCATGATGTGGTGTTGTTTTCCACCTAGATATATAATTGTCTCTAGCTATCAATTTAACTTTTCTGTAATTACCTGTGCCAACTACTAGATCTTGACATACCTCTCGAGTGTGCTAAATGAAGGTACTATTAATAAACATGTCTAAAGAGACCCCAAATTATTATAGTTCACCAAAGCTTTGCATATTTTACATGTTGTGTCCTTGTGGATGCATCTTCCTCCTATATACATAATGTCCCATTCCTATTTACCAAATGAAGAATATTAATAACTAAATATTATTTTCCATTTGCTCTTAAATACAAAGGTGTTCCTTTGAATTTGCCTAACTTTAATTAGTGTCACATTTATATGGTATGGTCTTGTTCAAAGATTGTTTAGATTCCTAATATTATTTTGTAATATACATAGAAATAGAATTCTATCATAAAGGGATAAAATCTTGTGTTTTTTACTAGACATTTTTTTAATAATGAAGGTAATATGGGTTCAAAAATGACCCATTCCTAGAGGAAAAGATAACACAAACTACAATGAATGAAAAAAGTAGAAACATTAAACTTTTTTCCCTTATGTAAAGAAGGCAAAAATATTGACTCACAAAAAAATGATACCTACTCTTTCATTTTGAATTCTTGACCTTAAACCTTAGTGTCAATTGACCATTAAGTGGCTCCATTATTAGTTATTCTCTCCTAGAGGTTGTAGATCCAAACAATAAAGGATTTTAGATCTACCAAAGTTAGTTATTTATTTTAGGTTTGACCAATGAATATGATACATTCCATCTTGTTTTATTAAATCGTGCAAGCCTAAGTTGGTTAGGAAGTTTACCACTCTATTATAGAAGACAAATATGAAATATTGCTTAGCTTAGCCTTATAGACAAATATGGAACAATATTTTATCTTGGCATATACCTTTGGATATTATTCCAACAAAAATTATGGTGTCTCCTTCCAGCACTATGTTGTGGAAGCCTAGTTGAATTACAAGCTTAAGACCTTCCACCACCAAAATACCTATAAATTTATTGTTGATGAGAATTCTAAGGGAAGAGAGACTGCTCCAATGAGGTTTTCCTCATGATAATAGAGAATAATAATTACTCCTACTAGCCCAAATTACCCTTGGATGCCCCATTAAAGTTGAGTTTCACCATGTGGGAAGTAGGTGACTTCCATAAGGTAAGGCATCCTTCAACCTTCCTAGTTAGATTTCTCTTAGTGAGGTAGACAGGGATAAGTATAAGGGGTGTATTTTTGAGGTTGTGATATAACTAAAGCACGATTGGTAAATCATGGACCTTGAGAAAGGTTTGGATATTTTTTGATATAAAATATTATATTTTATTAGAGACTTGTTCCTAAGATAGACATTGTTCTATAAAAATACAATGGTTCCTCGTTAACTAGAGATCCAAATGACAATTGTCAAGGTTATATCATACAAACATTGTGTATCTTATAAAGGTTGTTGTCAATACACTACACCAAAAAGGGCTTTAACGATGGCTAAAATAAGGTGGTTTTTTATGACGGTAAAAAACCATCTTAATAGATCCTACGAGGGCAGTTTAAAATCATCATATTAGGATAACCGTCCTCTTAGGGTGATCGTAAGATGATGATTTTAAACCATTGTCTTAGGGTGACCTAAGAGGGGGGTTTATAAGATGATAGTTGTAAATTGTCATCTTAGGGTGACCTAAGAGGGTGGTTTAGAACCACCCTCTTAGGTCTAAGAGGGCATTTTAGGCAACCCTAAGAGGGTGGTTTATAACCGCCCTCTTAGGGTCTCAATGAAAAACTATATATAAAGATCATGGGAAAAACCTAGAAATAAGCATTTCGATACTTATTTAGAGCAGCGTGTGATAGAGGGATCACAAACATAGCAAAGCTAGGGATTTGAGCATTTCAAAACTTATTTAGAGCAATGCATGATGGAGAGACCACAAGAATATCAAAGCTAGGGCTTTGAGCATTTTGGCACTTATTTAGAGCAACGCGCGATGAAGGGACTGCAAGAATAGTAGAGCTATGTATTTTAGCATTTTAACACTTATTAGAGCAGTGCATGATAAAGGGGCAATAGGAATAGCAGAGCTAGGTTTTTAAATTAAAAAGGAAAATCTTTTTTACTAGGTGGAGCAATGCAAATTGAGTTTCCAAGGCTTCTTAGAAGTTAGCCCTCGTAATTTTGCTCTCCTTTTTATTTCAAAGCTCGAGCTAGGGCTTGATAGTGAACCATCGATACTTATTTAGAGCAATGCATAACAAAACATATGGCGGGACCACAAGAAAAGCATAGCTCTCCATTTTTTTATTTCAAATCTCGAGCTAGATCTTTAAATTAAAAGGGCAAATATTTTTCACTAGGTGGAGTAGTGCTAGTCGAGTTTCTAGGGCTTTCTAGAAGTCAGCTCTCGTAATTTTTCCTAAGAATCTCATCGAAGGTATGATGTTTGCTCTCTAGAGTTTATTTTTCCATGCAATCTTCCCCAATTCCTCTCCACCTCCCATAATATTAAGCGCTTCCATGCAATCTTCCCCAATTCCTCTTAGGAAGACCAATTTTAGTGAGTTTTGGTCCAACTTACATTGTTTCAACCTCTACAACCTATATTTGAACCTTTCCATGTAGTCCTCTAGTGCTTCACCCTTCTGGATATTTTAGAAGATCTTGTTCCTTGTGTTGCATGCCTTGCAATAGTGCTAGTACTTCTTTTAAATTTTTACTTTCATTTACTCCCAGGTTTGTATACTATTACCTCCCAACCTTGTGAACCGACAGAGTGTTGTGTCCTTCATAGTAGTAGGGAACAATTTCAGCTTCTAGCCATCACTCCCATAAAATTTTAAGGGATAGAGTATTGCATTACATGAATGGGAATGCTACTACATGGACAAAGTTGGTCTCCAATTAAAAAAACACATACACTAGCTTGTAGAGATCTTCTATGTTAGTTGGTGTACCTTTGCACCGTCTATTATGTATATTAGTATAGATTACTTAAATATAATGAGTACAATATCTTTTGCAAAATATATTTGCTTAAGAATTTGGAAGTAGGTACTTGCTATACATCATCTTCATCTTTGAGGGCAAAGATTATTTTTTAAGGGAGGTAGTGCTAGGAACTCAGGTAATAAATCTTTTTAGTTTTTTATAATAGTTTTCTTAGTGATGAGTGAAAACCCCTTTTGAATGTAAAGGTGAACCTAGATTATTAGTTATAGGGTTAGACTATGCCCGTATTTATTATGGATTAATATATTTTTGGTTAATCTTTTAGTATTAGGGTAGGTTGAGTTGTCTTTATATATTATATTATAACAAAGGTGAAGGCATCCTAAATAATTATATTGTATTAAGCTTGCTTATAATAGAGGTTATCCCTTCAAAGTGGTATGTGATACAGTGCAAAATATTCAGTATATTAATCAAAATATTGTCATTTATGTTCATTCAATAGAATTGTGTTTCCTTATAAGTTTATCTATAATTGTAATTAATTCATGCTAGTAGAATACTTGCATTAGAAATAAAATTGACCAATTATATTTTGGGTAATGCTAATGCCCAAAAATAAAAAAATCTCTAGCTAGCACCATACCAACTCTTCAACCTACCACTCAAGCTCCTTATAGCACTATAATTACTTTCCTCTTTAAATCAAGATGCCATGAGATCCGAACAAGAGGCCAATTGCTCTTGTATTGCAATCTGAGATTTGGTAACAAAGTTGGCTAGCATTAGTTTTAATACATTGCTCCTATCTTGCAATCTAAGATTTGGTAGAAAAACCATTGTTATATAAGTACAATCACTACATTCAAAGAACATATGAATCTCACACATCCATGACCTTGCATGCTAGAAGGGAAGAATTATCCCACTCTAAACAATTGTAAGAAATTGATTTTAACACCAGGAGTAGCTTGCATAAAGCACAAACATGCAAAATCTCTAGAGCAAATCACATACAATGCCATACAAGCATTACCTGTCTTTCCACTGCAACTCTTGGTTGTGATCCTAAAATCCATTCCAAAGAGGAGGAAAAAAATTGAGTAAGCTCATTTGAATTTTGCACTCCAATTAAACAAAATTAATAGGTTAGTTAAAAAGAATTACCAAAATAGAATGAATTGGGTATCTCTCCGACAAAGTGATTATTTCCTATCTTTGAATTAGCAACAACCTCTAAATTATGCTTGCCAATATTTCCCTCAGGGGTACCCTTTCCTGCATTTGCTATTTAGCATTAGCAGAGTAACATGTACACCACCTTCAACACAATTATACCATTTTATTTAATCTTATAGTTACATGTGTTTTGAGACTCATTGGCATTATACAAACCTAAAGAGTTGTGCTTTGAAACTAGTTCTCTTGATCTAAGAGAAGGGGTATGTACACACATGCCTAAACATGATACAAAATATTAGGTAGATATCATAGAGAGTGATAAACATTTAGATGTTATCAAACACTTAAAACTGAATAAAAGACCTAGAAAAATGGATGCTTGAGTGCTTTAGCTGTGGTTGACCTCTTGTTTGGATCCCATGCACAAAGTGACTACAAAATTATTTGAATTTTTCTCCTTTAAATCATAAATAATATTTCCTTCAGTCATCTCACTTTAGTAAAAATAAAAGTTGCTTATTATTTATTTATATTACATAAATAAATAAATATATCATAGAGAGTGATAAACATTTAGATGTTATCAAACACTTAAAAATGAATAAAAGACCTAGAAAAATGGATGCTTAAGTGCTTTAGCTGTAGTTGACCTCTTGTTTGGATCCCATGCACAAAGTGACTACAAAATTATTTGAATTTTTCTCCTTTAAATCATAAATAATATTTCCTTCAGTCATCTCACTTTAGTAAAAATAAAAGTTGCTTATTATTTATTTATATTACATACATTATTATATCAATTTTCTTGATGTTTTGACATAAGTTTATAGATTGGAGGTTGAGGCATAATATACAAGTTGTATGCTTAGGTAAGGATCCATAGTCTTTGGATTTTCCTTTAATAGAAAATAGTGCCAACCATGAGTGGTTATTCTATTAGCATGGCCTCAAATTGATATTTCTTGTCTTTGAATTGATATTTCTTGTCTTTGAATTGGGTATCTCTCCAACAAAGTGATTATTTCCTATCTTTGAATTAGCAACAACCTCTAAATTCTGCTTACCAATATTTCCCTCAGGGGCACCCTTTCTTGCATTTGCTATTTAGCATTAGCAGAGTAACATGTACACCACCTTCAACACAATTATACCATTTTCTTTAATCTTACAGTTACATGTGTTTTGAGACTCATTGGCATTATACAAACCTGAAGAGTTGTGCTTTGAAACTGGTTCTCTTGATCTAAGAGAAGGGGGTATGTACACACAAGCCTAAACATGATACAAACTATCAGGTAGATATCATAGAGAGTGACAAATATTTAGATGTTATCAAACACTTAAAATTGAATAAAAGACCTGGAAAAATGGATGCTTGAGTGCTTCAGTTGTGGTTGGCCTCTTGTTTGGATCCCATGCACAAAGTGACTGTAAAATTATTTGAATCTTGCTCCTTTAAATCATATTAAATATTTCCTTCAATCATCTCACTTTAGTAAAAATCAAAGTTGCTTATTATTTATTTATATTACATGCATTAGTATATCAATTTTCTTGATGTTTTGACATAAGTTTATAGATTGGAGGTTGAGGCATAAGATACAAGTTGTATGCTTAGGTAAGGATCCATAGTCTTTGGATTTACCTTTAATAGAAAATAGTGCCAACCATGAGTGGTTATTCTATTAGCATGGCCTCAAATTGATATTTCCTATCTTTGAATTGATATTTTCTTTGAATTGGGTATCTCTTCGACAAAGTGATTATTTCCTATCTTTGAATTAGCAACAACCTCTAAATTTTACTTGCCAATATTTCCCTTAGGGGCACCCTTTCCTGCATTTGCTATTTAGCATTAGCAGAGTAACATGTACACCACCTTCAACACAATTATACCATTTTCTTTAATCTTACAGTTACATGTGTTTTGAGACTCATTGGCATTATACAAACCTGAAGAGTTGTGCTTTGAAACTGGTTCTCTTGATCTAAGAGAAGGGGGTATGTACACACAGGCCTAAACATGATACAAACTATCAGGTAGATATCATAGAGAGTGACAAACATTTAGATGTTATCAAACACTTAAAACTGAATAAAAGACCTGGAAAAATGGATGCTTGAGTGCTTCAACTATGGTTGGCCTCTTGTTTGGATCCCATGCACAAAGTGATTGCAAAATTATTTGAATCTTGCTCCTTTAAATCATATTAAATATTTCCTTCAGTCATCTCACTTTAGTAAAAATCAAAGTTGCTTATTATTTATTTATATTACATGCATTAGTATATCAATTTTCTTGATGTTTTGACATAAGTTTATAGATTGGAGGTTGAGGCATAAGATACAAGTTGTATGCTTAGGTAAGGATCCATAGTCTTTGGATTTACCTTTAATAGACAATAGTGCCAACCATGAGTGGTTATTCTATTAGCATGGCCTCAAATGCCAACTAGTTTTTGGTTTATTTATAGATTCACAAAGTGAGGAAAGGTTTAAAAAATGTGTATCATGTTGTCGTGTATGTTGTCAACCATCAGAATCACCTTCAAACATAATCAAGTATAGATGAACCTTTATATTAAATTACCCTTAGGATCATTTACTTAGTGTTGTATTTTATCTTTTCTTGTTTGTATTCAAGGAAATTGGAAAATACATTCTTATTACATTGCATTATAGATCTCTTCATTGTTGTATTTATAATTCTTTTCTTTGTATATTCTATACAAATTATAATAACAAATCTTCTTGAATATCAAGGATTGTTGTTACTTATTTTCTTTACAAAATTTACTCCTTAGACAATAGTGTTGCTTTGTAGCAATGCTTCTATATGCATGATAATGTTTCTATTATTGTCACTCATCTTTAGTGCTTGTGTTGTAGTTAAATATTAGTTTGATATTGATTGCATATCCCAATTATGGTAACACTTAGGTTACTTATATTGACTATCAAAATAGAATAATATCATTCTCTTTCTATTGTATTTGAAAAAGTAAAATCTGCACTTCAATAAATAAAAATTATATAGGTTGTGTTCTATCCTTTTTATTAGTTAATAGAAGAAAAAAATGATATAGGATCTTTCTATTACATCATCAGCTTTAGTAAAGGTGGAAAGCTTTGGGAATGAGTATTAGGTAACTGAGTTGGACATAAACTATACAAATCCAAAATTAATATTATAAGCGATACAACCTTAAACTACACATGAAAGTGATAAAATTCACACATCGATGTAACTATTGGGTGGTTATTAGATTCAGTCTTGGAGCAAGTGCTTTTGTTATCATTTAACATGTTTATTTGTAATTATTTCCTCCTGATGAATACATAGTGTTTGCTAATATTTCATATTGAGTTAGAGTCCAGAGAGAGTACATAAGGTTGGTACATATCCCTTCTAATTTCCATGGTTCTCAAATTGTGGTTGTACTAGGGGATGCCCCCATAGACAAATGGTTATATATGGGCTAGTGACTATTGTTAGAAAATCCTTCAATTCATATGGTTTTGTGGCCATACACAGGTGCAATGCTCAAACCAACACTGAATATGGTTGATGCTATTCTCTAGTAGAGTATATTATATTATTCTTCAAAGGGTATTATTGTACCTGGTGGTTAGATTTTTTATTTATTTTTCCTTGGAGTGTATTGTGTAGTAATAAGCTGCATAAGAAACTCCACTTACCTTGTGTAGGTTGTGCTTGGGCAGTAGGATTATTGTCTTTACTTTCAACAGTTGGATCATCCTCAAGACTCAGAGCACCAACTCTAGCCAGGTCAATTGGGTCAATATTTTTGTCCATCAAGTATCATGGACAAATCTTGGCTAGGAGCAACCAGGTATTTCAACTATGTTATCTCCATTAATGAAGAAAAGTTGTGCTTTCGATCAGATCTACCTGTATAACTATACTTTCTTATTTTTTGGGGGTCTATTTGTAGAAATAGCGAGGACTATTATCGTGGGGTTCACCAATTCTTGGATTTCACAAGAAATAATTCAATGGACCCTAAAAGAACTAGATGTCCATGTCAAAAGTGCTCAAATATGGAAACTCTTGGTTTTTCAAAGGTTTGTGACCACCTGATTTGGCACGGGATTGACAAGACATATATTGAGTTTGTTTTGCATAGAGAACAACCCTCTAGTTTTGAAAAATATGCATCAAACACGTGCTCTACCACTGATGAGGGTCCAATTACCAAATATGTACAAGATGACATCATTGGAATGGTCAATGATGCATACAAATTGTTCAATATCAATTGCTCAGAGAGTGGACAAGAACTACGAGATAATGATGTTGAGTTCCAATCGTCTTATGGAGTAGTTCCTGTTGATGAATATCGTAGCTTGCTCAAAGATTCCAAATGACCATTATACCTAGGTTGTACAAAGTACACAAAGCTATCGATGATCGCTAAATTGTATAATCTCAAAGCAAAACATGGTTGGTCGAACAAAAGCTTTAGCGACTTACTAGAGTTGCTGAAAGATATACTCCCAATCGATAATACAATTCCAGAGTCCACATATGTGGTAAAGAAAATGATGAGGCCATTAGGATTAGATTATGTAATGATACATGCATGCATCAATGACTATATTTTATATTGGAAAGATCATGAAAAGAAGCAAGCTTGCCCAACATGTGGTGCATCTCGATGGAAAGTTGACCCTCATTCACAAAAGGTATGCATTAATGTTCCTACGAAGGTGTTGAGGTATTTCCCCATTATATCGAGGTTGAAGAGAATGTATAGGTAAGGGATTTTATTATATCATTAGCTTTGTTGTGTTTGTTTCTTTCAACATTGTTAGATGCGACTAAAGTGAGTTGCTTTCTTCTTGTAGCTCTACAAAGGTTGTAGAGAATATGAGGTGGCATTCCTAGCATAAGAGTTTAGATGGAAATATGTGACATCCAATTGACTCCTCAACATGGAAAACTATATATGTTAAGTGGAAATATTTCATTGATGATCCACGTAGTGTACGACTTGCAATGGCAACCGATGGGTTCAACCCTTTTGCTAACTTTAGTACTGCTTATAGTTATTGGCCCATTGTGTTGGTCACTTACAACCTCCCACCATGGATGTGGATGAAGAGGAAACATTCAATGCTCACCTTGTTAATACTTGGCCCCAAGCAACTAGGCAATGATATTGATGTTTATCTACAACCGTTGGTTGATGACTTGCATGAACTATGGACTAAAGGAGCAGAAATGTATGATGTATTTTCTAATACTATGTTCAATATGAGAGCAATAATGATGTGGGCCATCCATGAATTTCCTGCTTATGGAAACCTATCAGGATGTATGACAAAGGGAAAGGTAACATGTCCAATATGCAGGGAGAACACCTATGTAGAATATCTTAAATATAGTAGAAAGATCGCTTACATGGGCCATAAGAGATTCCTTCCTCTAGATTATATGTTTCATCATAAGAGGGAATATTTCAATGGCAAACAAGAGCTCGATAAACCACCCAAACCTTTAAATGGGATGAAAATACTAAAAATAGTATAGGAATTCCACCAAATTGGGGAAAGAGCAACTCAAATAAAAGGAAATGCAACACGAATGAGGATAGCATGTTTGTTCCTATAGCAAGATGGAAGAAGAAATCTATATTCTTCAATCTATCGTATTGGGAGGTATGACATGCAAATTTCTTTTTGTATCTGTTGTTATGTCTCTCAATGTCGAGTAATTTATGTTTGATGTTGCTATCTATGAACAACATCTTCTAGTTCATCACAACTTGGATGTGATGCATGTGGAGAAAAATATTTGCAAAAGCCTATTTGGAACACTGCTAGGTATCGATAAAAAGTCAAAGGATGGCAAAAAATCTTGTGAGGATTTAAAAAATATGGGTATCAAGAACACATTATGGCTAGTAATGGATGGAAACAAGACATATCTTCCACCAACACCCTACAATCTATTGAAGGTTGAGAAAGAAAGGTTCTATCGTACACTATACAATATGAAAGTACTAGATGGATATAGTTTGAATATTATAAAACGTATCTCTATGAAAGAACTTAAGATCCAGGGCCTGAAATCACATGACTACCATGTTCTCATGCAATAACTTCTTTCGGTAGCGCTACAACATTTGCTTGATAAGCCAGTGTGACAAACCATTTGTTGGTTGTGCATGTTCTATAGGGATATATGCGCTAAAGTGGTGGATCTCGTAAAAATAGAGAAATTATTGGTAGAGGTCATGGAGATGTTATGTTTGCTTGAAAAGTACTTCTCCCCTTCATTTTTTGATATCATGGTGCACCTAACTATTCACTTGGTGTGGGAGGTACGTCTATGTGGACCTGTACAATATCGATGGATGTACCCTTTCGAGAGGTTTGTATGCATTCATCAGTTTCATAAACCACCATTTTTCTAATTTTTGTAGTGTCTCATCTAATCAAAATTGTTTGTTTCCTTTATTAGAATTATGAATATTTTTAAGGGCTATGTAAAGAACCGAGCTAGGCCTGAAGGTTGTATTATTGAACATTATCTTGTTGAGGAATCTATTTCATTTTATGCGGACTACATGAGAGGTATAAAAGTAATTGATGATCACCTTGGTCGCAATGAGGTATGGAGTGATGAGGACGAAGAAACTATAATCGATGGAAGGCCTTTGTCCAGTGGCGAAGACTTTGATTTGGATGAAACTTCTTACGAGCAAGCCCATCGATGCATTCTCTTTAACATGGATGAAGTTCAACCTTGGGTAGAGTAAGTAGATGTTTATTTGTTGTTATTATATATGGAAAAATATTAATTAGATCCAACTAAGCTTGACAAAATTTGGGCCAAATCAGGAAGCACCTGAAGAGTATCAAGGAATCCAACCTCCATTCAATGAGAGATGAAGGGGTGTTGCAAAAAATCCATAATCAGAAATTCATCACTTGGCTACTGCTTTACCTTGAGGGTATCCCCCTCATATGGCTATTTGTATTTGTACTTGATTTATAGAATTAGAATTTTTGTTGCAATTTTATTTGATCATTGATCACAAGGTCAATCGTGTGGAGGAGTTTTCACTTAAGAGATTGTAAGGTTCAATTTGTTTCAACACTCTTGATAATAACTTCATGTGTATATAACATCTTTAGAGAGTAAAAAAATAACTCGTCTCTTGGTTTTCCATTAGTAAAAAGGAAGACAAAGAAGTTGAGCTCCATGTAGTCTAATATGTTGAGTTCAACCATTCAAATGAAACAAATAATGAGGTTGGAAAGTGAGTTTATGAAGTATGGAAAGGCTGCAATGTAAGTTTTATTTTTATGAAACTTATTTCATTTCTATATCTTTATATATTTTTTCAAGGATATAGTAGACATTTATATTTTGTGTGTATGGTTGGATTATGTTAGATTTTTCTATTGGGTGGAAGGTTGATATTAGTATGCAATAGCTTGAGAAGATTGATTTTAGTATTGTTTGGAATCATTATCAAAGTTGTAGTATTTTGTGCTTTAGCAGGGAGAAGCTTTATGGAAATACTTCCACATGGGTTTGCAATTATGGTTATCATAGTTGGTTTCACAACATATGTGAGTATGAACCCTTTCTACCTATTATTTTTTATGGTTGGCCATTTATTCCATCTAATATATTCTGTATTATTTTTTATGAACACTCCTTTTTGGCCTTGCCTATTATGGTCTATTTGCTTTATGTTCCACTTTTATTTTAAATTTCCTCAGGAATCATAGTAGCTAGAGTCCTAGTTTGCATGTCTAGTTCACCTTAGTTGGACTGAAAGAGGTGTCCACACAAATGTATAGATCACTAACTACATGTAAGTTAGATTAAATGAGGTGTCAATGCCTAGTTCAATAGTAGTTTGCAACCCTTTGAATTAATTTTTGTAAATATATTCATACCTCACTAGTGAAGAGTGTACATGATTAGTTTTAGTAGCCATCTTCTCTTATTTGCCCCTCAAATATATGTCTCTAATTTTTAATTTATAACTTTACATAGGAAAATGTGCTTTTCAGTTGTTAAAGTAGCAGTGTCACTCCAAGACATGCAAGTGTTTCCTATGAAAAGCCTTCAATTCTGCATTAAAATCCACAAGTCACTATATGTAGAAAGAATCATTCACTATGCTTCAAAACTAAATTGTACACAGAGCGTAAAAACATACACCCACATAATAACAGAGTCTATTGGATATGGAACTCCAAATTTATGTGGTCTAGAAAAATCCTATTTAATAAACACACACCTTTAATTTCTCTCAAAAATCAATCCAAAGAAAAGCAAAAGATTGAGTTGATCCAAATCTAACAAAAGAGTAGTGGAGTCAATCCAGTTTTGCTTCTTGTGAAGTATAATGGAAGGTGTCAAGGGAAGAAATTTTTTTGTTGTAGTGGATGAGAGTGAGAAGAGTATGTATGCATTGCAATGGGCTATGGATAATCTAAATCCCACTACTAGTGATACCCTTGTTCTCTGCCACATCAAGTGGACTCCTACTACAGGTTCATGTATGTGAAATAAACATCAAGAACTTCTAGAATAGAAGTGTGTAATACTTAACATGTTAGAATTGAAAATATTGATGATGGAGGATGATTAAAAATATCATTTTTTTAATTTTCATGATGTTTGGCATTACACAAATTGATTTATTCAGTATATGGACTGTGAAAATATGAGGTCTTTAAATATTGTTGTTCCTACAATATTTATGTTTTTTTTTTGTTTTTGGGATTGAATTTTAATGGCTTGGATTGTGGGTACAAAATTATTTATATATATGTGTGTGTTTTTGTTTTATTTTATTTTAATTTTTTTAATCGGATCCAATGGTTTTGGTTGCGAGTGTTTTTTTTTTGGCTTTGGAAAATAGATATGGTTTTTTACTGTGGGTGTACACGTTTCATTTCTTTTGTTTGTTGAATCTGAGTTGTTTTGATTGTGGGTGTGGATGTGCTTTTATCCCTTATGTTTAATGTATTCAAATGGTTTTAGCTATGGGTGTAAATGCTTAGTTTTATTTATTTATTTATTTATTGAATGGATTTGATTTGATTTAAGGTATATGTTTTCATTCCCTCCTTTGTAATAGAGGTGGTTCTAGTTCTAGGTCTAAAAACTTCTGTTTACTCCATTGAATTTAAAAGGCTTTTGATTGTGGGTGCAAGATTTTTTTTTTTAATATTCTCTTCAACATAAAAAATGGGCACTATGCTGGTTTGGATTTAGGTTCTCATATTGGATGGTGACCATGATAATTAATATTATTTTGGAATGGAGTTCAATAGGTATAAATTTAGACTTGGAAGGCATGGTTATGTTGTCAGTTTTTATCTCACCTTCCAAAGTAATGTTTTCATCTTCGAGTCCCTTGGCTTGTCTTTTGTTCATAGAATATTGCATGTTCTATTTGCAGGGACTTTCTGGTTGTATTCTTTCACATGCATTTTTACTCTGCTCATTGTGGCACTATGTGTACCTAAAACCAAGGGGTGAACTTTAGAAGAAATTGAGGCATCATTTTGATGAATTTAAGCAGGTGCCTTGAATTTTATTGGCAGCAAGGTTCACTAGTAGAATAAAAAGAATCAATGTTGTAAATGTGGTATAGATTTAAATACATGAAATAGCAGCACCTTCCATAACATAAGAGGTTCTTTGTTTCACACCATATCTTACATGTGCCAAGGAACAACTGTCTCGGAGAGAATAAAGATTGCATCAATTCTTCTCTCTTTCCAGCATGGAGCTTTGTCATAGAAGTCCTAAGCTAGGATTTTATGTAAAATAAAATTAGGAGGAACACTCTTGTAGGGACTCTAGGGAGAGTATATAATGTTTGCCACATCTTACATAACTATATCCTTAGACTCTCTAATTTAGGATTCATATTTTATTGTTAAATATGTAAAATAAATAAAATGTAACATTAAACTATCCAACTTTGAGGTACTTGCCACTAGTTAATCTAACTTTGGTTACCTGATTATGAGATGCTAGTGACATGTGAAGATGCTATTAACCATTGGGTTGATGTTTTGGGGTGCATGATAAGACACACACACTAATATGGAGTGTAGGAAGTGGTGGATATTAATTGAAAATAAATCATATGAAGTCTCCCTAATTTTATATACTGCATGTATGCAATAGATTTTAAAAATTATAGCCAAGGGAATACAAAAGGATATTATCTATGTCTCACACAAATAAAATAACCAGATTAAAGAAAATTTAATTTTTATAAATGCATTTGAAATGATCAACATGCAACATCATGACATATCTTAACCCTATTTTTTTTCATTCCACAGGCATTAATATTAAAAAATAAAATGAGAGCATAAATCCACTATTTTGATAGGTTTTGTTGGTAAATACCTAAAAACTTTGTTGTTTGCTTCCCATAGTCAGTGAGTTTGTTTATCTTTAGATATTCCACAAAACTCTTTGAGAAGTTGTACAAATGAAATTTAGCCAAATATTTATTCTGGGTGAGTTGAATGTCTTGTAATGGCTAGTATTTATTCAAAATTAATAGTTGTATGTTTTAAAGATTTCAAAAAAAGAAAGAAAGAAAAAGAACAATCAACAAAAATGATGTCACTTTCAAAGGAAATAATTTAATGTAGGTATGATAACTAAGTAAGCAATTTCCCCCCTTCTAGCTTGAATAACATCAAAAATGGGTACTATGTTGGTTTGGATTGAGTGTTATGTTGTTTCGGCTAAGGCAAACCATTGCTGAGTTCTATGTTGTTTTAGTTGAGGCATCCTTTATATATTTTTATTTAGGTGACACCCTAAGAGGGCAGTTATAAACCTCCCTCTTAGACCTAATATGGTGGTTTTAAACCACCCTCTTAGGTCACCCTAATATGGTGGTTTTAAACTGTTGCCTTAGGGTGACCTAATAGGGCAGTTTAGAACCATCATCTTATGGATAAGAGGGTAGTTTAAAACCATGCTCTTAGGGTCTAAGAGGGTAGTTATAAATCGTCCTCTTAGACTTAAGAGGTCTTAACCCTAAGAGGGTGGTTTTTAACCACCCTCTTAGTTTGAGAGGGCAATTTTTAACCACCCTATTAGCCTAAGAGGGATGTTTTTAACCACCCTCTTAGCCAAAGAGGTTGGTTTTTAACCACCCTCATAGCCCTAAGAGGATGGTTTTAAACCATCCTCTTAGACCCTAAGAGGGTGGATTTTTGAGGTAATTTTTAGCCACCATCATATGACATAGACTTTTTATGATGCCCTCATTGACAACGGTTGAATAAAAACCCTTAAAGGCCTTCAATGGCGGTTAAAAACTATCATTAAACCCCTTTTTGGATGTAGTGATATTTAAAAATTTGTTGAATGGTCCTAGACCATTCTCACTTTAGAGACTATTTAAAAAAAAATGCAACTTCATGCTTTAAGATTTAACTTGTAATTGAGTAGGAGGTAGTTTATGGTCTCTACTTCATTCTTATAAAAGATGTGTTATAGTAACCCTTAGAAACTACATTGTTTATATTGGTAAATTAATTATTATATATTCTTTTATTTAATATTTCAATCTTAATAATATAATTTAAATATTACTTAAAAATTATGTTACAATTATAGCACTATATGATTAATCAGATTGATAAATTTTCCTAGACCTCTTTATAAATGTAAAAGAAAAGAAAAACTTTTATTTAAAATAAGAGCCCTTCCAAATTTATATTTTTGAATAGTTACCTTTGAGGACTAACAATTTTCATTCTATGTAATTCTTAAAGCAAATGAGGAAACTTATTTGATAGACAACATAGTGCTCATATCTTATAATATGAAAACTTAGTTCCATGCTTCATTGGAGATGAAAAATGGATTAAAAGTTTGAGTAAAGATGATATAAAAATTAGAAGTATAATTATATTGGATAATTTTTAAAACCTTTAATTGAGCACTTGAACTTAAAGGGAAGGTAACCATGGTCAATAGGTTATTGTGGTAGGGTTCCTATGGTAGGGGTATAATAGCTACTATCTTGACGATAGGTTATTGTGGTAGGGTTACTATGGTAAGGGTGTAGTGACTATGATCTTAGTGGTAGATTACTATGATAGGGGTACTATGGTAGGGGTGCAATGGCTATGATCTTGGCAACAAGATACTATGGTAGGGTTGCAATGACTATGGTTTGGTTGTAGGATACTATGGTAGGGTTCCTATGATAGGGCCGAGGGGTGTACTGGCTACGGTCTTGGTGATAGGATACTATGGTAGGGGAACAACAACTACAGTCTTGGAGGTAGAATCAAGCCCATATTTTATATTATGAAAAGAATGGAGGGAGAGGTGAAAAGCAATGATGGTGGGAGTGACAATGGTGGAAGCAATGATGGTCAGAATAAGGATGAGGGAAAGGGAGATAACGAGAATGTTTTTTCTTAGAACAATATTTCTCGGATAGAGGTGAATAATGATCCAGATCTAAATTTTGTTTTTAGTTCTAATAATGTTGCACTTTATTCAGGACTTATTGGAAGGGGCCTATGTTTCTTTTGTGAGGGTCCTTCATGGTCATTTGTGGTTAGTTCTAAGAAGAAACCTTATGAACCCTTGTTTATCCTAATCCTTGAAGGAGGTAAAATTATTTTTCCAAACAAGCTTGTAGATATGGATATTGAATAAGGGTCTATGAATCTGGTAGGGTGTTTCATGGGTGCTCATCCAAATCTGAACATGGTTAGGAAATGGGCTACATCAAAATGGAGTTCCAATGACCACATGGAAATAGTTGCTTTACAAAAAAAAATTCAAGGTCAAGTTGCTCTCCAAGGAGGACTCAAATAGAATTTTGGGGGAGGACCATGGTCTTTTGGATGAAGGGGTCTCATCCTGCAAATATGGAGCCCAAAATTCTATGCAGATTCTCATAGTTTTTCCCAAGCCCTAGTTTGGGTTAGACTGTCAAGTTTTCCCTATCACTTCTAGAATGAGGATGTGTTGATAGGTATAGCAAGATAAATAGGGATCCCAATGGTTATTGACCCGACCACCAAAGCTTGTTCTTGATTAATTTATGTAAAAATATGTGTCAATGCAGATCTTGAGAAGGATTTTTCCATCTCAATTAGTTTGATCTTGAAGCTAGGGGTTTGGAACGAAACTATCGAGTATGATAGTGCTTTGGTCATATGAAAAACTTGCAAGAAACTCAGAAATTCATCTAATGTATGCCTTGAGTGTAAAAAATCCTCCCAAATACAAAAATATGGAAAAATAAATATTATGAAGCAAAGATCTTTGGACAAGGCAATGGAAGATGTGAGAATCATATGGATGGCTTTCTCCATCTAACTTAGCAAAGTATCATACACTAATGAAAAATTATGAGGTATGTTTAATGAACTCCTCGTTAGAGGATTTTGAAATTCTTATTTTAAATTCTTTTAATATTTTATAAGTTGGTAATCCCAAGTTAGCTCTCAATTATCAATCAAAGGGATCTAAAGGAGACCCTATGCGGTCTAAATATGATTCTGAGTTTCAATAAAAATCCCAAATGTCCCTCAAGGAGGATGTTCCCTTGGAAGAAGAAAAAGATGATAAACTAAAAGGGGGTCTGGAGTGCAACTCAACCCCAAATCATACAAAAGGAAAAAAAAGGAGAATTGATGTTTGTGTATAGAAATATCTAGATAGATCATAAAAATAGAACATTAGGGAATAGGAAACAATGGTTTTCATAGCCAATGGAACTTAGGTTATCTTATCCTTGAGTAGGAGGGAGAGAAATACCCAGCATATCTAAAAAATGGAATTTCTCTCATGGAATATAAGAGGACTCAATGCCCATTTGAAATAGAGAATTGTTAAAGCATTGAGAAAAGAAAAGAGACTACATATTTTTCTTCTACTCAAAATGAAATTGGACCAAAAAAATATGGAGGCTATTAAAAGTAGGATCTAGAAAGAGGCAGATTTAATAGCTATACTGACATTTGGAGCTTTTGGGGTTCTACTTTACTTATGGGATAAAAATAATTTAGAGGGAAAAACTTTATTACAAACATATTTGGCAATTAGTTCCATTTTTCAATGTGAGGAAACTAACAATCAATGGATTATAATAAATGTGTATGCTCCAAATATAGCTACTAGGAGAAAACAACTTTGGGATAACCTAAGCCATCAACATGAAGCATTCAAAGGAATACCTTGGATTCTGGATGGGGATTTCAATTCTCCCCTAAATTCATTTGATAAGAATGAAGGAAATCCTACTATATTAGAAGGAATGATTGATTTTTACTTCATTAATGATAATGAACTAATGGATGTGGACTTTAGGAGAATGAAACATACTTGGAGTAATCGTTGTTTGGGGGAGCATCTAATCCAAGTCATATTAGATAGAGTTTTGTTGTCTTAAGAATATTTATAGCTTTTTGGAGAATCCCTCCTGTCTACCCTCCCTAAAGTTGGTTTTGATCACAACCCTTTGATTTGGGAATTATCTGACTCAAAAGGTTTGTTCAGATATCCCTTAAAATTTGAAATGATATGGCTACAACATGAGAATTTGAAACCTCAAATTGCAAATTTGTGGAAGGAATAATTCTTTGGTGATAATATTTCCCAATTAGATAAGAGGTTAAGGTTTATTAAAAGGAATCTGAATTAGTAGAATAAATAAATTTTTGGTTATCTCTTCTAAAAACAAACTAAGTTTAAAAATCTATTATATGATATTGAATATTTGATGGATAAGGAGGGTATATCTAGTGAGTTGTGAGATAGAGAAAAATTTATTATTGCTAAATACCATAACACCTTGGCTTGTGAGTAGATTTTTTGAAGATAAAAATAAAGAATAAATTGGTTTAAATAAGGGGATTGTAACACTAAATGTTTCCATGTTTTTTCCTTAAGACATTGAAGTAGCAAGAAAATAGAAAATTAAAATTAAAAATTATGGTCAAGTAAAAGAGAATTTGGAGGAGATAATAAAGGAGGTGATTTAGTTTTTCTTAGAGTTGATTGGTGTGGTCACCCCCTAATGAGGAAGCAATGGATTCCATGATCCAAAATATCCCTACTCTTATCATAGATCAAATGAATGACTATCTTTGGATTCCTTTCATGGATGAGGAGATATAAACCATTGTATTTGATATGAATGGGGATAAAGCCCCTAGGCCAAATGGTTTCCCAACAAGCTTCTTCAATTATTTTTGGCACATTGTAGGGCTTGATATCATTAGTGCAATGAAATAGATTCAAAAGAATCATCATATTCTTGATGATGTGAATGCTACCTTCTTGGCACTTATTCCTAAGGTAGCAAGGGCTAGAAATTTTGTTGATTTTCATCCTATTAGCTTGTGTAATACACTATATAAAATTTTATTCAAAAAATTGGCTAATAGAGTTAAAGTTGTGCTATTGTTTATAATAGAACAAAATCAGGGTGGTTTTGTGAAAGAACAATAGATTTTAAATGGTATAATCACAATTCATGAAATCATCCATTCTATAGATAAAAGTAGGGAGTAGGGGATGCTTCTAACGTTGGATATGAATAAGGATTACAATAGGGTTTCTTAGGAGTTCCTCATTAGAGTGTTTTGAAAATTTAGATTTTAGCAAAACTAAATTGAATTATGAGAAACCTATTTTACCTTAGCTATGTTCTTTGTTTTAATCAATGGTGTCATTGTTGGTTATTTTAAATGAAAACAAGGTCTACGACAAGAGGATCCCTTGTCTCACTATATTTTTATCATCCTTTCCAAGGCCCTTTGGAGAACTATTTCAAATGCTATGGAGAAAGGAAAGTTGGATGGTATTAAGCCTGCCTTGAACCTTAGACCTATCTTCCATCAATAGTGAAGAACACAAGCTTATACTGAGAGGAGGGGGTGAACAGTATAGCACCCACTTTTTACTTTCTTTCCAAACCAATATAAATTAGTGTCCTCAATTGCAATAAATAAATATAGTAGTGTGCATTAATAACATAGATAGCAATAGTAAGTGCACAAATCATCACACACAATTGAGACACAAGATTTAACATGGTTCCCCCAATGTGGGGTAGTCCACAAGATATTCTCCTTATAATATTTCACAAAGAAATAGGGATCCTTATCCCAATACAAATGATTAATTTGATCTACTCAAATCTAGGCTATCTTGATATGCTCATGTGGGCTCCACTGATCTACTCAGCTATGCTCTCCACTGATCTACTCAGCTAGGCTATCCACTAATCTGCTTAGCTAGGTTATCCACTGATATGCTCAGCTAGGCTCTCCACTAATCTGATCAACTGGGCTATCCACTAATCTGCTCAACTAGGCTATCCATTGATCTTCTTAGCTAGGCTATCCAGTGATTTGCTCAGCTAGGATATCCACTGATATGCTTAGCTAGGCTATCCACTGATCTACTCAGCTAGGCAACAAGTGTTTATGTGTTTTCTATTTCTATCCTATCTCTTTCACTACTCACAAATCTGCCCCAATGCCTTCTCACAAGGCTTAGAAAATCTTGCTCAAATTTTATCCCAAATATGTCCTCAAATCCTTCACAAAAGGCTCAAAAAATCCTGCTCAAATGCTATCCCAAATATGTTCTCAAAGCCTTCACAAAAGGCTCAAACAATCCTACTCAAATATTGTCCCAAATATGTCCTCAAAGCCTTCACAAAAGGCTCAAACAATCCTGCTCAAATGTTATCCCAAATCTGTCCTCAAAGCCTTCACAAAAGGCTCAAACAATCATGCACAAAAGTTGTCTCAAATCTATCCAGAAATTCTATCCCAAAAGCCTTCCCAAAGGCTCAAAAAATCATGCACAAAAGCTATCTCAAATCTATCCAAAAATTTTGTCCCAAAAGCCTTCCCAAAGGCTCAACCAATGAATCTCAAGTAGCACTCAAATCTCAACCACAAATCAACTAAGGCAAGGCTCAATGATGAACTCAACAATGGATAACAAATGAATGATGACAATACTCAAAAATGTGCTCAAAAATGAATGGAAATGTACTCTTCAATGGATGATAACAATGATCCACAATGATCTCAACAATGTATGACAAATGATCTCTCAAATGGATGACAACAATGCTCCATAATGTACTCTCAAATGGATAACAACAATTCTCAACGATATACTCTCAAATGTATGGCAAACAAGCTCTCTAATGAAAACCTCTCCAAGCAATAACAATGAGGACTTCAACCAACCAAAGGACAATCTCCACAAGTGATAGCAATAGGTTCTAAATAATATCTTTCACATGCAATGTCAATAAGCTCTCAAGAAACAAGCACAACTCCCTCAAGCAAAGAGCTCTCAAATAGCCAACAATGATCTCCTCAAATGAAAGACAAATGTATCCATAAGTTACTAGTAAATTATTTTCTCAATGGTCTCAAATAGTGGCAATGGAATTAAAAAGTAACCAACAATAATATCCTCAAAGAAATAGCAAAAACCTCCTCAATAATGGCAATACTCTCAATGAACTCCACTAAAGCAATCATGGAACTCAAGCATCAATTTTATCCATAAAATTGATTTTCTAATCCATCCACTTCCTCTCAATAGACAAGGCACATAATCAAGCAATTTGTCTTCAACTCTAAACCCTAACTCATGTGCATGTATTCTAACTCAAGGTGGCAATTAACTAGGTCTCAAGTTCCTAGTTTAATTTCATAATTAAATCATGCACTAGGACATATAACAAGTTCAACACTTTTCAACCTTATGACTCCTTAATTTCATTAACACATACAACAAGAACCTATGCTTTTATTTTTAATTCCACACCTTAGAACTCCACATACAACAATCACAAATATTTATTTCCACACCTTATATCTCCCTAATCACACACAACAATAAGAAATATTTAATTCTACACCTTATAACTCCCTAAACACATTAACACATACAACAAGCATTTATTTCCTAAAATACTTATGACTCCCTAGTTATCACAAAAATAATTTTAATGGACCAAAAATCTAGTAATAACAAATATTACCATGCATTGGAGATAAATACCTTTATATGAAATTCGCTGCCTTTGTAACCTTTGAAATCATCTTTGCCAAAATGCCTTGCCAAAATTAATGCACCTTCACACATTCACGGGAGTCGAACTCCATTCCTCTCACTTAGCACTGTGAAGTGCTTACCACATGGGTGCTAGCCCATGTTGGGATTTTAATCCCAAACACCCAACTTTAACCTACGCTCAAATATGAAACTTGATTTTACTTTCTTAGCAAAACACTTTGCCCTTGGCGGGATTCGAACAACGAACCTACCTTGTGTAAAGTTTATGCACTACCAACTATGCTATAGGCTCCTATGTGATGTCACTTTCCCGTGTTGTTTACTTGACCTTGCTCTCAAATCGAAAGTTATTTATCCTTCTTTCTTTGGTGCTCCCCTTTCGATGACTCTCTCTCATGTGATATGTCAAATCTTCAATAATCAAAGGTTTTTACCTTTTATTTATATGCACCTCCATGCATTTGAATGACGTTGAAAAATATTTATTTATCTTCCCAACCTTTGCAAGTTGGCGGATAATATAATACAACCTTAGAACTTAGAATTATTAAATAAAAATTTAATAATTCACCTTTTAACTTTGAATTGTGATATCTCCATTATTTTGAATTTATTCATGAAACTTTTTGCACCTAGGTTTTATTGGAAAGCCTTTTAATCCATCATAATTTGGAGAAGTCTTAGCATAGTGGTTTTAATAAAAATCCTTTCCCTTGGTTTTAATAAAAAACCCTTTCGTCGGTTTTAATAAAAACCCTTGCCATTGGTTTTAATAAAAACCTTTACCATTGGTTTTAATAAAAACCATTAATATAATATTTAAAAAATTAAATATTATATGCTTCTTGTGCCACAAAACCCTGTAAATATTCATGCTCTCCAAAATATCATGAATGATTATTTATGAAGTGCTTTTGCACCAAAACTCAATGTGATCCATGTGACATCAATGACAACACAAAATAACTCAAATTGCCAATAAATAGTTTGTAGATAACACTATTATAAATTCAAAATCATCTATCCCACAAGCAAGAGACTTGAAATTTATTTTGGAAACCTATGAATTAGTAGTTGGCTAGAAAACTAACTTTGAAAAAAGTAAAATATTCTTTTTAAACACTCCTATCGTGAGGCAGTTTAAAATTGCAAGTATATTTGGATGTGATATTGGGGAATTTCCTTCGACTTATCTTGGGATACCCATGTTTAAAGGTAGATCTTTGGATGATATGTGAAACCCAATTGTGGAGAGATTTTCCAAGAAACTAACAGGATGGAAAGGAGATCTTCTTAGCAAGGCAGGGAAAGCTCTTTTGGTGAAATCCTTTCTTCAAAGCATATCAATCTATTTTATGTCCCTATTTAAGATGTTGGTGAAATTCTATGATATAATTAAACATATTCAAAGGAATTTCCTATTGACTAGTTTATAGGACAAAAGGGGTATACCACTAGTAGGTTGGGAATAGGTATACCAAAGAAAATAAGTAGGAGGCTTGGGTTTTAGAAGACTAAGAAAACTAAACACATCCCTCTTAGGAAAGTGTGGGTGGAAACTGATAAGGAAAGAAGAGGTAATATGGGTGAAGATTATTCAAGCCAAATACCCGAGAGATGATGTTGATTTTTAGAGGATAAGGATTTTTCCAAGGGCTATAACTTTTGGAATAATATCCAAGTTTTCAAACCATTTTTGTAGCAAGATTTATAATGGAAAATTAGGAGGGGTAACAAGGTTTTTTTTTGGAAATATTCCTAGCTTAAGAGCATTCCCCTTAATCAAGACTTAGAATTCATTATCTCAGAGAATAAATTTTCTCATACTTATGAGCCCATGGTTAGTTATTACATTATAAGGGGAGAGAGTAGACCCAAATGAAAACAAATTGAAGTTGAAGGTTTGGACCAAAGGAGGAACCTGGTTCTTAGTAAATTGAATGGGGTAATTCAAGTTTATTACCTAAATAACCTAAATGCTCTAGATTCTATGTGGTGAAAATTATCCAATCAAGGGACTTATTTTTTCAAATTTGGTTACTATTTTTTGGTAGGTGAAATTCCTTATTGGTTTTCAGCTTTGAATATTTGGTTAAAGAATCTCTCTCCTAAAGTTATCTTCTTCTTCTAGCTCATATGCCAAAATAATATCCTTATTGTGGATAAGATTATAAAAGAGGTTTTCAACTTCTAAATAGGTGCAACATTTGTGAATGTATGCTATAATATGTTAACCATTTAAGCCTTAAATATGTTATAATCACAGTGACACTAAGAGGGGGGGTGAATCAGTGTGATCTTTTAATATTTAAACTTGCAATACTTAAAGCTGAAATAAAGCAAATTTAAACCAGATAGAACAAAAGAGCATCACACACAACACAGATTTAATGAGGTTCACCAATGTGGCTACTCCTCAAAAAGGGCTGCTTGGACTACCATCCAAATCTAGCCTTTGCAAAGCAACAACTTTACAACAATTTACCAGCACCAACTGGAAGGAGCACCAACCCCTCAATTTTTTTGCACCAATAGAAAGGAGCACCTACCCCCAAATCACCAGCACCTACTGGAAGGAGCACCAACCCCTTATGCCAAGCTACAACTTGGACTTCTATAGAAACAAAGAAAATAACTGAATAATACCTTCACCTTATTGCTCACTGTCTGTAGATTCTCTGCACTCTGCTTCTGCTGTGCAAATGCTTTGCACTATCAGTCTGCTTCTACGCAACAGTCTCTCACACTACGCTTCATCACAATCAAACTATCGCTTCTGCTCCTATGCACTTTTTTTGCTTTCTGTATGCTCTTGCTTCACACTCAGCTTAATTTGATACGACTAGCTCTCAGCTCTCTTCGAACTTCACTTGAATTTCTTCGCACTCGACTTGGTTCGACACGATTCGCATACTGCGCACTGCAGACTTAATTCGCACAAAATCGAGACGCACTCTTCAATTTTCAAACTCCAAAATAGCCCTCCTTAAATAATAGAAATTTAAAACTTGAAATATAGTCGGCTGTAACCCTAAAGATCGTCGACTGCAAAACCCTAAATTTTGTCGACCCAGATTCAACTTTGTCGGCTTCAACCCTAAAGATCGTCGGCTACAAAACCCTAAATTTTGTCGACCTAGATTCAACTTTGTCGGCTTCAACCGTCTCTGCCACCTTTGTCACTTTCCTGTAGCTTCTACCGCAAAACTACAACATGTCATGATATCGCGACACCTTTTACATCCGTATGCCTTCTTA
Organism: Wollemia nobilis; assembly: GCA_028583015.1. Taxonomy (NCBI): domain Eukaryota; kingdom Viridiplantae; phylum Streptophyta; class Pinopsida; order Araucariales; family Araucariaceae; genus Wollemia; species Wollemia nobilis. The sequence continues at coordinate 4,823,474 of JAQPPZ010016059.1, read as the reverse complement.
TCCCTACTATCGTCATGAAATCGTGACACTTTTGGCCTTTGTTTGCTTTGACAACATTTTTGTCGTGAAATCATGACACTTCTAACTATTGCTGACGTCATCCTTACTTCTGTCACGAAAGCGTGACCCTTTTTGCTTCTAGGCCTTCTTCCCTGCTTTTGTCGTGAAATCGTGACATTTCTGGCGCCGTACAGTCTCTCTCCTCCTAGAGTCGTGAAATTGTGACATGTCACGAAATCGTGACATCTTCATCCTGCTAGCTTCTTCACTGTTGCCTATCACGAAATCGTGACACTTTTTGCATCCGTACATTTTTCTTTCATCCTGTCACGAAATCGTGACAGTTTTGGCTTCTGTATGCTTTTCTCCTTAGTCACCAGCGAAAACAAAACATGTTGCGAAATCGTGACACTTTCACTGCCTTGGCTTCTTTTCCATATTTCACCCGCGAAAACATAACATGTCTGAAAATCGTGACATACTTGCCTTCGTACATTCTCTCTCCTCTTCGGGTCGCGAAAACCCGACATGTCACGAAATCGTGACACTTTTCCTCCTTGGCGCTTTTTCTCCAAACATGTCACGAAATCGTGACTGTTTTCTTCCTTAGCGCTTTTTCTCCGAACATGTCGCGAAATCGCGACAGTTTTCTTCCTTAGCGCTTTTTCACCAAACATGTCACGAAATCGCGACAGTTTTCTTCCTTAGCGCTTTTTCTCCAAACATGTCGCGAAATCGTGATAGTTTTCTTCCTTAGCGCTTTTTCACCAAACATGTCGCGAAATCATGATAGTTTTCTTCCTTAGCGCTTTTTCTCCAAACATGTCACGAAATCATGACAGTTTTCTTCCTTGCCTTCTCTTTCTCCCAACATGTCATGAAATCGTGATAGTTTTCCTTGCACCTTCTCTCTCCTTGGCCATGTCACGAAATCGTGACAATTTTCTTTGTGCTTTCTCTCTCCTCTAACATGTCACGAAATCACGACAGTTTTTCTTGCGCCTTCTCTCTCCTCGGCCATGTCACGAAATCGTGACAATTTTTTTTGCGCTTTCTCTCTCCTCTAACATGTCGCGAAATCGCGACAGTTTTTCTTGCCTGCTGAAAATGTCACGATATCGCGACACTTTTCTTACTTGTATTTTTCTTTGAACTTTTGCAAATAGGCAACTATGGTCTTCTTGGAAACTCACTGTCCATGCTCTGAATAACCTTTGAACTTCTATCCTCTGCATCTGAATGACTTCTGAACTACCTATCCACTGCATCATTAGATCTAACTGCCTGTGTTGACAACAATGACAAAACTCTTGCAACACCTTGCTCAACAATCTCCCCCTTTGGAATTGTTGGCAACACCTGTGTAAATTCCTGTAACTCTTCTCCCCCTTTGTCAATAATACCAAAGGGCTGCTACAGACTCCCCCTGAGTCCATACACACAATTCTCAGGCATAATTTGTTGCACTTAGCACAAATTATGATCATGAGCAAAAGAATAGTCAAATACTCAAATGCTCCCCCTGAGAAAGTGATCCCTGTAGCTAGTCACTTCTTGGGAGGTGTTACTACTCCCAATTTGTTTTGAAGGTACTCAAACACTTCCTTGGGCAATGGTTTTGTAAAAATATCTACTACTTGTTCTGTGGTTGGGACAAAATCCAATTTAACTTCTCCTTCTGCAACTTTCTCCTTCAAAAAATGATACCTGATGGCAATGTGTTTTGTCCATGAATGCATTACTGGATTCTTGGAGATGTTAATTGCACTAGTGTTATCACACTTAACTGATATTGGTTCACTGAAATTAATACCAAGATCTTTCATAGTTTGTTTCATCCACAAAACTTGTGTATAGAAGGTTGTTGCTGCAATATATTCTGCCTCAACTGTTGATAAAGAAACTGACTCTTGTTTCTTGCTGTGCCAAGCAACCAACCTGTCATCGAGATAAAAAGCACCTCCACTTGTACTCTTCCTATCATCAACACATCCTGCCCAATCTGCATCTGAATAAGATATAAGGGTGAAGTCTTTTCCTTTCGGATACCATAACCCATACTCCATAGTACCCTTGAGATATCTGAGAATCCTTTTTATTGCTGTCACATGAGTCTCTTTGGGACTGGCCTAAAATCTTGCTACCATGCAAATTGCCTGTAGAATATCTGGTCTGGTAGCTATTAAATAAAGTAAGCTTCCAATCATTGATCTGTACATGGTTTGATCTACAGGTGGAGATTTGTCATCTTTACTCAACTTGCAGCCTGTCACCATAGGAGTGCTAATCGGCTTACTAATCCTCCATTGTGAATCTTTTTAGCATCTCTTTCACATATTTGACTTGGGAAATAAATATGCCTTTCTCATTTTGATTAACTTGTAACCCAAGAAAGTAAGACAGTTCACCAATCATAGACATTTCAAATTCTTTCTGCATTTTATTTGCTAAGTCTTTACATGAATCATCTTTGCTGCTACCAAATATGATATCATCTACATAAACAACAAGAACAATGAGATGCCCATTTTCTATTTTGACATACAGATTACTGTCCACCATACCCTTCTTAAACCCCTATTGAGAGAGATAGTTATCTAGCCATGCATACCATGCTCGGGGTGCCTATTTTAAGCCATATAAAGCTTTCTTTAATTTGCAAACAAGATTGGGATCTTCACCAATTTGGAAACCATCTGGTTGTTCAATGTAAACTTCTTCTTCAAGTGTCCCATTTAAGAAAGCTGATTTTACATCCATCCGGTAAACTCTAAAATTCTTATGAACTGCTAAGGCTAGAAACATTCTGATTGCTTCTAATCTGGCCATAGGTGCAAAAGTCTCTTCAAAATCAATGCCTTCAACTTGTGCATACCCTTTACAGACCAATCTAGCTTTATTTCTAACTACCTGTCCGTCTTCATTCAATTTATTTTGAAATATCCATTTGGTGCCGATTACATTCTTATCTGCTGGTCTAGGAACTAATTCCCAAGTTCTATTCTTTTCAATCTGATCTAACTCTTCATTTATTGCCTTCATCCAGCTATCATCTTTGCTTGCCTCAGCTATATTTTTGGGCTCAATGCTGGATAAAAGAGAGTAGTTACTTACTACTTTCTTTCTTGTCTGAATACCAGCTGTGGGATCTCCAATAATTTGATCTCTGGGATGATTCTTCTGCCAGCTGCCTATTTTGAATTTCTTATTTTCTTCCACCTCTGAGTCATCGATTAAGTCATCTGAGTTAAGAGATCGTTTCTTTTCTGTTTCATTTTCCTCTTCTCCTTCAATGACTTCTTCATAAATTGGGTAGTTTTCTTCATAGTTAACTGTTCTTTCCCTTCCTTCATCAAATTTAACATCAGCACTGTCCACAATTTTCTTGAGTCTCTTGTTGTAACATTTATAAGCTTTGCTCTTTATCGAATACCCAACAAAGACACCTTCATCTGCTCTATTTTCAAACTTCCCAAGATTGTCTTCAGTTTTTCTGATGTAACACTTACAGCCAAAGACTTTGAGGTGTTTTGTTGTTGCCTTTCTACCAAACCACAGCTCATAAGGAGTTTTGCTTTCATGAGTTCTTAGCATGTACCTATTTTGGATGTATATTGCAGTATGGACTGCTTCTTTCCAAAATCTATCTGCTATTTTGTTTTTCGCCAGCATAGTTCGTGCCATTTCCTATACTGTTCTATTTTTTCTTTCTACCATGCCATTCTGCTGGGGTGTTCTAGCTGCTGAATATTGTCTCCTGATACCATGCCATTCATAGTATTCTGTAAACTCATCTGAGATGAATTCTCCTCCTCTATCTGATCTCAAACATTTAATTCTTTTTCCTGTTTCATTCTCAACTAGATGTTTGAAAGATCTGAACATTCCAAAAGCTTCTGTTTTATTCTTTAAGAAGAATATCCATGTCATTCTGGAATAATCATCAATACATAGCATAAAGTATTTGTCACCATTTATGCTTTGAGTTCTCATGGGTCCACACAAGTCTGTATGTATAAGATCCAGAGGTTTACTGGTGTGGTACTCTTTTTTTTTTGAATGAGGTTCTGGTTTGCTTTCCCTTTTTACATGAAGCACAAATACTATTTGAAGGTTTTCTAATGGTTGGAATGTCTCTTACTGCCTGTTTCGAGCTGATTTTCACTAAATTATCAAAACTAATGTGTCCAAGCCTCTTGTGCCATAGCCAATTTTCTTCTTCCTATCCAATGAAACAATTACCTTCTGTAGTTTCTGAGAGTGTGTACAGGTTGCCAGATGTCCTTGATCTAGTAGCTATCAATTTTCCATTGTTTGATTTCCTGACTTCACAACCCTGCTTCTTGAAAACAACTTCATGTCCATTATCATAGATCTGACTAACACTCAACACGTTATGTTTTAGAACATCCACAAACAAAAATTCTTCTGACTTGACCTTCCCATTACTGATTTGAACCGATCCTTTTTCTGATTATCTTAGCTCCATCATTATTTCCAAATTTTATAGAACCGCCCTCATATTTATTAATTTTTCAAATTTTTGTTTATCACCTGTCATATGACTTGAGCATCCGCTGTCAAGTATCCATGGTACCCTTTTACTCTGTGCCTTGAAAGCTGTTTGAACTATTAAGGATTCCTTTTCTTCCTGAGGCTGCTCTTTCTGTTTCCACTCGATTTGGCTACCGTATTGGGCTCTAGTTTGGACTTTCCTTTTCCAGTATCTTGAGTATATCTTTCAGAAGGATTTCTATTTTGTCTTGCCCTATTTGGTTGAAATTTTCTTTTCTGAGGTTGATTTGCAGCTAAAAGACTACGACAATTTCTTGCAATATGTCCAAAGTTGTGACAATTAAAACATTCTACTGCATAATTTAACGATGAAAAAGCATTTCTACTGAAGAGATTTCTTGGTCCTGCATTATACTTGCAATCTACAATTTTATGCCCATAACCATTACACTTGAAACAGAAACCAGAAAAGAAATGATTGAACCTAAAAGATGGTTTTTGCCAGGATGTTGTAGGAGCCATAGATCTTCTTTTCTTCTGATGTGTGACCTTGGTAAATCCATCATTGTCAGTTCTCTTTTTGGGCCAGGCATTACTGCTTTTATTTGCCTGAGTTGTTTTTCTTTCATCAGTCTGTTTCTTCTCTTCATTCCTTACAGTTTCTACATTTTTGGCTTTTGGTCCATTTGACGATTCTCCTTCCACGAAGCCTAGACCAAATTTGATGCCAGAAGGTCTTTGATCACTTAAAATTTTATCCAGCTTCATCGAACTTTCTTCACGCTTTTGATGGCAGCTAATTTTTTGATCCAGTTCTTGCATCTGCATTCATAGACCGACATTCTCTTCTTCTAGTTTACAGTAAGTAATCTAACTTCATGGTTATCTGAACTTCGAGATCCTCGGACATTTTCTTGTATTCTTCTGTCTGTATTTTCAAACTGGTTATGATATCATTTGCATCCTCAAGCTTCCTTGAAAGTTTATAATTCTTTCTTTTCTCATATTTCCATTCTACAAGAGCAGAGACCAGCTCACCTTCTAGATCTACTTTAGCCTCAGGATTTTTAGCAGAAACTTTAGAATTCATTACTTCCCTCTTTTTTGATTGTTCTACCTCTTTCGATTTTTTTGATTCACATGCCATGAACAGAACTTCACCTGTTTCTTCTTCAGAATCCTCACTAGAGTTGTCTTCTGAAGAATTTGCATTCCTGGAGATGAAACTTTTCTTTTTGAAGTTGCCTTTCCTGAAGTTTGATTTTTTCTTCCAGTCATTTCTTTCTTGGTGCGAAGCTTCCTCTCCCTGGTTCTTCTCATTGAGTGGACATTTTGTCGCAAAGTGCCCAATGCCTCCACAGTTAAAACATTTAAAAGGTAGCTTTCCTCTGTATTTTCCTTTTCCCTTTCTTAGTTTTCTGACAAAATTTGCTTCCATTTCATCAGATGCCTCCTCTTCTTCAGACTCTTGTTTTGTGTCTTTGCCTTTTAGGGCTTTAAAGGCTGCTTCTCTATCTGTGGGATTAGACCTTCCTATTCTCATTTCAAAAGCAGTCAAAGAACCATGCATCTCATCCATACTAAAGTGATTTAGATCTTTGGCTTCTTCTATGGTTGAGACTTTAGAATCAAATCTAGGAGGGAGTGATCTTAATACCTTTTTCACGATAGTAGCATCATCCATATCTTTGTCGAGACCTCTGATTGAATTAGTGATCCCATTGACTCTTTGCATGAAAGTCTCTATGTTCTCATCATTGTCCATATTTAAGGATTCGAATTGAGCTCGATGTGTTTGAAGCTTGGCCTCCTTGATCCTATCATCTCCTTCATGAATGTTCTCTAGTTTATCCCATACATCTTTTGTTGATTCACAATTTATGATCTTGACTAGCTCACCGTCCACTAGTCCACACATGATGGCATTTTTTGCTTTTGAATCATTTTCAAATGCCTTTTTATCGACAGTGTCTGTTGGAGCGGTGGCGGGAGCTTTGTAACCATTAACTACTGCACCCCAGATGTCAAAACCCAAAGCACAGAGATATGTCTGCATTCTAATTTTCCAGAATGCATAATTAGTTCCATCAAACAATGGTGCTTTGTTCGAGGAGAAACCTTCACCACTTGCCATTGCGTCACTTCCAAGATCACCCTAGTTGTTTGAGCCTATTCAAGAACCTAGCTCTGATACCAATTGTTATAATCACAGTGACACTGAGAGGGGGGGTGAATCAGTGTGATCTTTTAATATTTAAACTTGCAATACTTAAAGCTAAAATAAAGCAAATTTAAACCAGATAGAACAAAAGAGCATCACACACAACATAGATTTAACGAGGTTCACCAATGTGGCTACTCCTCAAAAAGTGCTGCTTGGACTACCATCCAAATCCAGCCTTTGCAAAGCAACAACTTTACAACACTTTACCAGCACCAACTGGAAGGAGCACCAACCCCTCAATTTTTCTACACCAACAAAAATGAGCTCCTATCCCTAAATCACCAAGGACCTACCTGGAAGGAGCACCAACCCCTTATGCCAAGCCGCAACTTGGACTTCTATAGAAACAAATAAAATGACTGAATAATACCTTCACCTTATTGCTCACTGTCTGTAGATTCTCTGCACTCTGCTTCTACTGTGCAAATGCTTCGCACTATCAGTCTACTTTTGCGCAATAGTCTCTCACACTACGCTTCGTCACAATCAAACTATCGCTTCTGCTCCTATGCACTTTTTTTGCTTTCTGTACGCTCTTGCTTCACACTCAGCTTAATTCGATATGACTAGCTCTCAGCTCTCTTCGGACTTCACTTGACTTCATTCGATACGATTCGCATACTACGCACTGCAGACTTAATTCGCACAAAATCGAGACGCACACTTCAATATTCAAACTCCAAAATAGCCCTCCTTAAATAATAGAAATTTAAAACTTGAAATATAGTCGGTTGTAACCCTAAAGATCATCGGCTGCAAAACCCTAAATTCTGTCGGCCCAGATTCAACTTTGTCGGCTTCAACCCTAAAGATCGTCGGCTGCAAAACCCTAAATTCCGTCGGCCTAGATTCAACTTTGTCGGCTTCAACCGTCTCTGCCACCTTTGTCACTTTCCTGTAGCTTCTGCCGTGAAACTACAACATGTCACGATATCACGACACCTTTTACATCCGTATGCCTTCTTATCCCTGTTGTCACGAAATCGTGACACTTTTGGCCTTTGTTTGCTTTGACAATGTTTTTGTCATGAAATCGTGACACTTCTAACTATTGCTGACGTCATCCTTACTTCTGTCGTGAAAGCGTGACCCTTTTTGCTTCTAGGCCTTCTTCCCTACTTTTGTCGTGAAATCGTGACATTTCTGGCACCGTACAGTCTCTCTCCTCCTAGAGTCGCGAAACTGCGACATGTCACGAAATCGTGACATCTTCATCCTGCTAGCTTCTTCACTGCTACCTGTCATGAAATCGCGACACTTTTTGCATCCGTACATTTTCCTTTCATCCTGTCACGAAATCATGACACTTTTGGCTTCCGTATGCTTTTCTCCTTAGTCACTAGCGAAAACGAAACATGTCACGAAATCGCGACACTTTCACTGCCTTGGCTTCTTTTCTGTCTTTCGCCCGTGAAAACATAACATGTCATGAAATCGTGACATACTTGCCTTCGTACATTCTCTCTCCTCTTCGGGTCATGAAAACCCGACATGTCACGAAATCGCGACACTTTTCCTCCTTGGCGCTTTTTCTCCAAACATGTCACGAAATCATAACTGTTTTCTTCCTTAGCGCTTTTTCTCCAAACATGTCATGAAATCGTGACAATTTTCTTCCTTAGCGCTTTTTCACCAAACATGTCACGAAATCGCGACAGTTTTCTTCCTTAACGCTTTTTCTCCAAACATGTCACGAAATCGCGACAGTTTTCTTCCTTAGCGCTTTTTCACCAAACATGTCGCGAAATCGCGACAGTTTTCTTCCTTAGCGCTTTTTCTCCAAACATGTCACGAAATCGCGACAGTTTTCTTCCTTGCCTTCTCTGCTTCCAACATGTCACGAAATCACGACAATTTTCCTTGTGCCTTCTCTCTCCTCAACCATGTCACGAAATCACGACAATTTTGTTTGCGCTTTCTCTCTCCTCTAACATGTCGTGAAATTGCGACACTTTTTCTTGCGCCTTCTCTCTCCTTGGCCATGTCGTGAAATCACGACAATTTTGTTTGCTCTTTCTCTCTCCTCTAACATGTCACGAAATCATGACAGTTTTTCTTGCCTACTGAAAATGTCGCGATATCGCAACACTTTTCTTACTTGTCTTTTTCTTTGAACTTTTGCAAATAGGCAACTATGGTCTTCTTGGAAACTCACCGTCCATGCTCCGAATAACCTTTGAACTTCTGTCCTCTGCATTTGAATGACTTCTAAACTGCCTGTCCACTGCATCATTAGATCTAACTGCCTGTGTTGACAACAATGACAAAACTCTTGCAACACCTTGCTCAACAAACTACCCCTTTGCTCAAGAAGTCTTCCATTTAGTTCTCAATAGCTTCCAAGTTTCTTTGGTCTTCTTCAACTACCTTAGTAATCTTTGTCTCCAATGGAAATCCTCTTTCAAGTGTAAGAGACTGAACTCTTTATGGGACTTTAGTCTTCCTCGTTAATTGTGGGATCTTTGGAAAGAATAAAATAGAAATATTTTTTAATGGTAAATAAGGGATGAGCTTGTTGTAGCCTATAGGATTTTCCCTCTAAATATGGATAATTCTATATTAGTAGATTGGGAAGAGTTCTAGGAATCGAAGGAAGATATGATTACTATTGATTGGTGTCTTGATACAATGATAAATATATTTAATCCTCCTAAAAACCTTTTAAGGAGGCAAACAAAATGAAATCCCCCTTCAGGTGGCATATATGTTGAAATTGAACTTTGATGGGGTAGCTAAAGGAAATCTTAAGCCTGTTGGAGTGGCATGTTAAGGCTTACATAGGTAGTAGAATTTAAAGATACTTATAGGAAAGGAAATAACAGAGTATATTGTATGGCTAATTTTGGAATAACACAAGAAGGACTTAACGTTTGGGAAGGAGACTTCCCCCAACAAGTTTTTGAAATTATTGATCATGAAAAAAGAAATGGGGTTCACAATGATTAATCTTTCATTCCTTAACAATTTATTTTGTTTATTTCATAGAAGGATGTGGTAGGATCTTAGAAGCAATAATATGGGAGATCAGTCTTGTGAATCGACATTTGGGAGAAATTTTGAAAATAGAATATGGTACAACTCTTCTAACAATGGTGCCCCCCATTTTTGCATTGTTTTTAGAATAAGGAACTTTGGTGATGTTAGCTCTTGTTTGTACCAATATTTTAAAAGAGTATTTCCTATGTTTGGAATCATGGTTATTTAGGCCTCCTTTTTGTTAACATCTACTTTCAAAATATTTGGTTTAAATATATTGTGTGCATGTGGGTACCTTAATTAAGTTTTTTTGATTGGTTATTCCATACCACTTGGATTGTGTTAGTGGCTAATGTATGTTGCAGTTCCAAGGATAGAAATTTTATGGAGAAAATTCAGAGTTTTTTCAATAAATATTATCTATATTGTAACTCATGCTCCTTATTTTGGCTAGTATGAAGCCCACATGTTTCACTAATGGTATTTTACTAGATGTTTTGCATTGGGACTATCTCCTATGGGTCAAAGGATTTGATTATATAATTATTAGGATTTCAAGGTTCATTGTCTAGTAGAATTTATCCAGAATATAGCTGCCATAAAATTGAAACTTGATACTTATGGTGGTGTCTAGAATGACTTGGTAGTAATTCTCATGATGGCTTGGGAGAACAACCCCTGTCCAACTATTGGTTGGATTTGGTTATGGGGAACTCGTCTTAAATTTTCTAAGGATTATAGGTTATTGGGACTAGTGCAGAGTATGTTACCCATAAAGTTCAATCAGGTGTGCAGATAGTGGGATCAAAACTCAAGATAAAAAAGGAAGTTTGTTCCTCTATTGCTTCAAATTGCTACAATTTTTGTTGTGTTCAATAGGTGATAGCTTTTATTTTATGTAGGTTATTTTTCTAAGTTTTTGATGTTTGTATGGCATGGAAGGATGCCTATTTGTAATGTCTATGTTTCTCTTAGAAGCATCTAGGCTTGTCTTCTTGTGGAAGTTTGTTAAAAGGTTTGGAGAACCTTTCAAAACCCCTTCTTCTACCCTAATAAAAAAAATTATTGGATATATTTTATCAAGAATATTTTTATTAATATATAATATGATAAGGATAATTCTTAATTTCACCTCACCTCATGTCCAAGATATCATTTCATGAACTAAGATATATTTTGAATATCATGCAAAATAGAAAATATTGTTGGCCATCAAAGTTCCAAAATGAGTTAAATCCCTTTTTCTAAATAATTTATTGAATTAATTGAAATAATAATATTCTTACATAAATGGTATTACATGTAAGGATATCCAAAATTAGATTGCTTCTAGAAGCTTCTTGTTTTAGGCATTAAACCTGTAAATAAATATCTCTTGTATTAGATTGGAAGAAACCATTAAACACAATTGTGTGTTTTGTTGCAATAATGTATGCCTACTCCTTTCTATTAATATTTTTCTTCTTTTTAAACCAAAATTTGGTATCAAAGCTTGTTAAATTTGTGAGAGGTTGTGCTCTATAGAATTTTAGAGGTTGAGTTGTGAAGAAAGCATAATCTAGCAATGTATTATTTTGCCTACTTTTGGAAGTTCTGCAAATTTAGATGAAGAATTACTAAGAACCTTTAGGAACTATGAGGAGAGATAAGTATATTATCATTCCTTGCTCTTTGATATCAATATAAAATTATAAAATATTTTTATAATATGACTACTAGAAATAATAGTTTAAATCTTACTTGACCTCATATTCCTCTGTTTAAGAGGGAGAATTATGATTTTTGGAGCATTAAGATGAAGACATTATTTATTTCTCAATATTTGTGGGATTTAGTTGAGAATGGTTACATAGAATATTTATATACACAAGATCTTACCACTTGAACTCAAATGCAAATATGAACAAAAATAAAGACTCAAAAGTCCTTTTTATTCAATAAGCAATAAATGAGTCAGCATTTCCAAAAATTATTGTAACAACAAAATCAAAATAAACATGGGTTCTATTGCATAATGCATATCAAAGAACATAAAAGGTAAAAATATTTTAGCAACAAGTAATGCGTCCACTTCTTGAGTTATTGCACAATAGCATCGAAATCTTGATCATAACTGAATATTTTCTCTTTGCTTCATTTAACTTTTCACTGAAATAAGCAATGGGCTTACCTTCCTAGCTCAAAAATCCTCTAATGGCTATTTTTATTGCATCACAACCTGCTTGGAAAACTTTATTAAAGTTTGGGAATGCTAGAACCAACCACTCTATGAATTTATCTTTCAATATTTGAAAGCTCTTTTCTATTGCACTCATTTGTTTGAAATCATGCCTACCACTCTTCATTGTTTATGTGATTGTAGCACAAATTCTACTAAAATTTTGGATAAGCTTTTTAAATTTTTTTTGTTAAACCATGGAGGCATATTGGAAAAAATATACCTCTTGGCGATGGCCAATCTATAATAACCTTTACCTTTGTTGGATCTATCCACAAACCATCCTTAGGAATAACAAAACCTAAATATACCAACTCTTTCTTTATAAAACTATATTTTCTCCTTCAAATTTTGAATAACTAACCTCAAATGCATCAGGTGTTATTCCTTCATCTTGTTAAATATCAAAATATCATCTAGGTAAACCACCACAAACTTACCAAGAAATTATTGGAAATTTGAGCATGTTTTTTTATCATTAATGTCAAGAGGTTTGATATCCTAAGTTGATGGAATTAATGTCAAGAGGTTTGATTAATGTCAAAAGGTAAAATGTCCTAAGTTGATGGAAACATTTGTGAGAATATTCCTCATGGTGGCACATGAGGCATAAGGTAGCAATAAGAAAGGAATTCCTCTCAATGATGTTTGAGAAAGAATTTATAAGTCCATTTACCTTGGTGGTAATTTTGCAAAGGTTTAAATATTCATTAATGGTGGCAAGGTTATCCTTAAAGAAAAGGCCCAAAAAGGATTTTAATATTTAAATCCCTTGGATTTAAATTATTATAATTAAATATAATGATTAAATTTGAAGTCCTAAATTCGAATTGTAAGTAATCCGACATCAAAAGTATAAGAGGGCATGTGTATTTATAGGCTAAGGTTTAGCCTAAGCCAAAGAGTATTCAAATTGATTGCCCCCCAAATTTATTATCTTGCTCGTTCAACGTGGTGGAGGAAAAAGACAAAAAATTTTATGTTTTTCAAAGTAGTGAGTCTGGTCAAAGGTTTGAAGGGGTTTGTCCCCACTCAAAGTAAGGTGGTAGTTGAATTGGCAAGCTAGGCTTGTGTAGTGTATAGAGGGCATAAGATGTAGTGTTCGATTTACACAAAGGCCTTTTTGTTTGCATAGTCAAATTTATTTTTAGTGCTGACGATAGAGTATAATAAAGAGATCATGCTCCTTTAGTTTCATGTGGGTTGGTTATCCCATGTGGTGGCCTAGCCACGACTAGGACGCTATTAGAATATTGTTAATGTGCACTATACCTACTTTTTGATACTTGTCAGTTTCATTGAAACTTGTCATATAAGCTTATGCTTATATATTGTAACATTTCTTGTATCAATATTATCTCATTAGTTTCATTCCTAATATTTGGTATCAGAGTAGGTTCGCTCTCCTGCCTGTGTCAACCCTTGAGGGGGGATTACCCCCCCCATTTTTTTCTCCAACCATTTTTCTCCATTTATTTTCTTCAAGATAGGGAGTATGCTCTCCATCCCTTGATGGATGGATCAAAAACCAGAAGCTTAGAAAAATAAATGGCAGTAATTTTTCCCTATGTATCCGTTCGAAGTAGTTTCTCCATAAATAAATGAAAAACAAGATACTAGGTGAGCTATGGGGTTTCAATTTTTTTTTCCTTTTTTGTTGCATATCTTATTTGCAGGTAGAGCTTTTGCACGGAGCTATCATATTCTGGTCAGTGGAGATATGGAGGTTTACTGATCACGTGATCCATGCAAGAATCTATTATATTTGACATGCACAAATTATACGCCACCGATGGAGTTATTTTACTGTTACGATGGTGGGATGACAATATTTTAAAATGCTCCAAAGACGCACTGTGCTGCATCAAAAAGAGACATCATACATGCTACCTATGATTTTATCATGCCGCTATTGCATCCGAAGGTCATGATTCGAATGATGTCACTATGAGACGAACCATACATTGACAATAATGCATCTTTTTTAGCACGGAGCATGCAAAAATACATGAGTTTCATTTTCTTCTAGAAGCAAGTTGGCCAGATCCTGTGTTCGGCTCGTGATTTAGCAGGGCCCGGATCCTCGTGCATTATTTCATATTTTTTTTTTGGATGACTTTAAGTGATTGAGGGAAAATGGACACCGACGAAATCCAACATGCAATGGCCCTACGCACACCAATGATGCAATGGTTATTCCATAATTTTTTTTGCTGGTGGATTAATATCTGTCTTTAGCAACTAGATACAAAAATCAATGCACTGAAGTTTCTTGGCATTGTGAAGTTTCTTCAACGTGCTGCTATGCAAATGGTAGTGATGACCGTTGCCACTTTGGACAGACAACACCGATGTTTTTTTAAATGGTGTAATAGTTTTATGAGTGCGCATGCCAGTAAAGGATGTCGCTTCCTTGTGGTCATATGCAAAAGACGCACCATAAATTTATTTTCAAGCGATGTATGAAGAAGGGAGACGAGTGCATTTGATGCTCTCCATAAATGGTTATTATTATTTTTATTATTTTCTTTTGAGATCATTGCAAATGGTACAGAATGAGCGGTGAGATATATCGTTGCTGGTGGTGGTGACATGAATGTTGTTATTCTATTAAATTTCATCATATTGGACAAATAAAATTTCCCGCTTGAGGTTGAGTAAGCATGTTGTGGGTCGTTGAGTTGCTTTGAGATTTATTCAGGCTATTGGTAGGCAGAAAAGAAATGATTTTGGAGTTGTTTTTAATGGACATGGAATTACATGTTTTTATTATCGAAGTTATGATGCCCTTACTATTTGTTGATATGGGCGATGCCATTGGATACGTCAGAAGAATAGTATAACCACCATGAGATTCTAAATTGGAGGTGTGCATTCAATATTTGAGGCATCAGATCTTTGCAATTGATCCAGAGCTCCAGTTGCAGTAACCACGTTGATTTGATTTGGCCTGTTAATGTTGAACTTCAGAAGGTGGGAGTTGATAACTCTGATTGCGGCCCATGATATCACCCGTGGGGGAAAACATGGTATTTTTGAATGCACAATATAAGATGTTTTCCATTAACTAAGGATCCAATATCAAAGTGCATGTAGGCGATGAGGGAGAATGTTTTTCATGGAGCTGCATCGTCAAAGAAGAGGGAACCACGTCGTCTCCCACCATCCACATGGACTTCACTCATAGTCGACAACCCGCGACTTGGAACATAGAAGCTAACATTAAGAGATCCCACTATGAGACATCCCTGATTTATGATGTTTTTTATTGTTGTCGTTGGATCCAGGTTTCATGAAGGATTCATGAAGGTGGAAGAAATCTAGCGGATGAGACTTAATACAATGGGAGTTTGTAAATATTTATGTTCATGTGGGAGATCGTATGATACAATTATTTTCTAACAGAGGATGTGCGAAGACGAGTTCCCTATGAAGGTAAGTGGCTGCAACGTTTGTGCCGAGAGAAGTGAGTTCATGGTATGAAGACATGGAGGCTATGGAGAGGACGAGTGAGATTTTATTTTTTCAACATACTCATTGTGAAGAGACTATAAATATCAATGTGGAGACAAGGCAGAGATAATGTTCATGAAATAGATTGACCCTGGTGGACGGTCGCCAAGAAGCCCAAGCACCTGATTTTGAGTTAGAGGAAGACGATGTGATGGATGATGTGATGTGAGGTATTTATTTTATGAGATATGGTTTTATTTTGTTGTGTCGATGCTATAGTTTCCTGCCTGTTAAAAATTTCTAAATCTCTGTGCTCGTCGAAACTTCCAATATTTTTTTACCTATTGTTGTCGTCACGCAGTGGGATCGCATGTTGAGCAAGGTGCAACAACAATATTGTCATTGTTGTCAACACAGTCAGATAGATCTGTTGATGCAGTGGATAGGAAGTTCAAAAGCTATTCAGATGCAGAAGACAGGAGTTCAAAGGTTACTCAGAGTATGTACAATGATTTTCCAAGAAGACCGAAGTGGCCCATATGCAAAAGATCAAAGAAAAATACAAGTAAGAAAAGTGTCACGATATCGCGACATATACAATAGGCAAGAAAAATTGTCACGATTTCGTGACATGTTGGAAGAGAGAGAAAAAGTAGGAAAAACTATCATGATTTCGTGACATGTTGGAAGAGAAAAAGGCAAGTGGAAAAACTGTCACGATTTCGTGACATGTTGGAAGAGAGAGAAGAAGTGGAAAAAGTTTACGATTTCATGACATGTTGGAAGAGAAAAAGGCAAGTGGAAAAACTGTCACGATTTCACGACATGTTGGAAGAGAGAGAAAAATAGGAAAAAACTGTCACGATTTCGTGACATGTTGGAAGAGAAAAAGGCAAGTGGAAAAACTGTCATGATTTCATGACATGTTGGAAGAGAAAGAGAAAGCAGAAAAAGTGTCACGATTTCGCGACAAGTTCGAAGAAAGAGAACAAGTAAGAAAAGTGTCACGATTTCGTGACATGTCGCATTTTCGCGACTAAAATAGGAGAGAGAAAGTAAGTTGGAAAAGTGTCATGATTTCGTGACATGTCGCATTTTCGACTAAAATAGGAGAGAGAAAGTAAGTTGGAAAAGTGTCACGATTTCGTGACATGTCACATTTTGCGACTAAAATAGGAGAGAGAAAGTAAGTTGGAAAAGTGTCACGATTTCATGACATGTCGCATTTTCATGACAAAAGAAAGAGAGGAAGTGTACGAAAGCAGAACTGTCGTGATTTCACGACAAAAGCGAGAAGAAGACTTAGTAGAAGTGTCATGATTTCATGACAAAAGCAAAGTTGAAGTCTATGGAAGCAGAAGTGTCACGATATCATGACAAAAGAATAGAGAAAGCGTACGGAGGTGAAAGTGTCATGATATCATGACATGTATTTTTGTGGGCCAAAGCTAAGAGAAAGAGCAAGGAGAAAAAGTGTCATGATATCACGACATGTATTTTCGTAGTCCGATGCAAAGAGAAAGAGCAAGGAGAAAAAGTGTCACGATATCGCGACATGTAGCTTTTTTGTGGTCCGATGCAAAGAGAAAGAGAGAAAGAAAAAGTGTCACGATATCGTGACATGTTGTATTTTTAGGGGCCAAAGCAAGGAGAAAGAGAGAGAAAGCGAAAGTGTCATGATATCGTGACATGTATTTTTATGGTTGAGTTGAAGCCGACGAAGACCGATGACAATCGACTAAAATTAGGGTTTATAGTTGTTATGAAAGCCGACTAAGATTAGGGTTTACAATCGACTAAGATTAGGGTTTTCATCATAAAAATGTTGTTATAAAAGGAGGGTTGTTTGGAGAATTGAAGAGAATGTTGAAGTGTGCGAAGTTCGGTCGTAGTGCGTAGAGAGCAAGTCGTGTCGAATCATGCTAAGTGCAAAATTTGCAAAGAGAGCAAAGTGCACAAAAGGGAGAAGATGATCGTGAAGTTTGACTGTAACGAAGCAGAGTGTGCGAAGTGATGGTGCAGAGAGAGCAGAGTGCGCAGAGAATGCAAAGGTGAAGAAGACCAGTCAGGGTCTTGCAAAAGCAAAGGTATCTTACTGTTAAACCTATAGATTCAAATTGAAGTCCAGGTTGGTGCTTGGCATTAGGGGTTGGTGCTCCTTCCAGTTGGTGCTGGTAAATCAGGGGTTGGTGCTCCTTCTAGTTGGTGCTGGTAAATCAAGGGTTGGTGCTCCTTTCTGTTGGTACAGATAAATCAGGGGTTGGTGCTCCTTCCAGTGTGTGCTGGTAAATTGATTGTAAAGTTGGTGCTTTGCAAAGGCTAGATTTGGATGGTAGTCCAAGCAGTCAATTTTTGAGGAGTAGCCACATTGGTGAACCTCGTTAAATCTTGTGTTGTGTGATGCTCTTTTGTTATACTTGTTGTATCTAGTAATAAGTTTTAATTGTTGCAGTATTAAGAGCTATAAAGTTAAGTTTAAAGAGCTACACTGATTCACCCCCCCTCTCAGTGTCATTGTAAGACTAACAATTGGTATCAGAGCTAAGTTCCTATACAAGCTTAACCGGCTAGGGTGATCTTGGAAGTAACACAATGGCAGGTGGTGAAGGCTTCTCATCAAACAAAGCACCATTGTTTGATGGATCTAATTACGCATTCTAGAGAATCAGGATGCAGACATATCTCTGTGCTTTGGGATACGACATCTGGGATTCGATAGTTAGTGGATACACAATACCCATCACTCCTCCAAAAGAGGTCGACAAAAAGAAACTGTTTGAAAATAACTCAAAAGCAAAGAATGCTCTCATGTGCGGATTAGCAGACAGTGAACTAGTAAAGATCATGAGCTGTAAAATGGCAAAAGAGATATGGGACAAACTAAGGAGTATTCATGAAGGAGATGATAAGATCAAGGAGGCCAAGTTACAGACACATCGAGCTCAGTTCGAAGCATTAAAGATGAATGACGATGAAAACATTGAGGCATATATGCTGAGAGTTAATGGAATCATTAATGCGATCAGAGGACTCGGTGAGGATATCGAAGACTCTGCCATCATGAAAAAGGTATTAAGATCTCTTCCTCAAAGGTTTGATTCTAAAGTCTCAACGATAGAAGAAGCTAAAAATCTAAATTATTTTAGTATAGATGAGATGTATGGTTCTTTGACTGCATATGAGATGAGGATAGGAAGATCTAAACCCACAGACAGAGAAGCGGATTTTAAAGCCCTTAAAATAAAAATGCAAAACAAGAGTCCGAGGAAGAAGAGACATCAGATGAAATGGAAGCAAACTTTGTTAGAAAACTAAAAAGGGGAAAAGGAAAATACAGAGGAAAGCTACCGCTTAAATGTTTCAACTATGGAGGCATTGGGCATTTTGCGACTAAATGTCCACTTAAAGAGAAGAACAAAAATGATGAAGGATCGCACCAAGAAAGAAGTGACTGGAAGAAGAAAATGAATTTCAGAAAAGGCAACTTCAAGAAGAAAAGTTTCATCTCCAGGAATGCCAGTTCATCAGAAGACAGCTCCGGTGAGGATTCTGAAGAGGAAACAGGTGAAGCTCTTTTCATGGCATTTGAAGAAGTAAAATCAGAAAAGGAAGAAGGAGTGAACTCTGAAGTATGTGGTGAAAACCCTGAGGCTGAAGTAGATCTAGAAGGTGAGTTGATCTCCGCACTTGAAGAGTGGAAGATAGAAAAGAAAAAGAATAAGAAAATTTCAAGAAAGCTTGAGGATGCAAATGAAATCATAACCAGTTTGAAAGTACAGATAGAAGAATCCAAGAAAATCTTCGAAGATCTCGAAGTGCAAATAACCATGAAAATAGATTATTGCAACAAGCTAGAAGAAGAGATTGTTGGTTTAAGAATGCAGCTAGAAGAGATGAATAAGAAAATTAGTTGTTATCACAAACGTGAAGAAAGTTCTATGAAGTTGGATAAGATCATAAATGACCAAAGGCCTGCAGGCATCAAATTTGGTCTGGGTTTCATCGAAGGAGAATCATCAAATGGATCAAAGGCCAAAAATGTAGAATCCATAAAGAATGAAGATAAGAAATAGGTTGATCAAGGAAAAACATCTCATGCAAAAGAAAGCAATAATGCCAGGCACGAAAGGAGAATTGACAATGATGGATTCACCAATGTCACACATCAAAGAAGAAGAAGACCTATGGCTCCTACGACAACATGGCAAAGACCATCACCCAGGTTCAATTATCCCTTTTCTGGTTTCTGTTTTAAATGCAATGGCTATGGACATAAAATCTCAATCTGCAAATATAATGTAAGACCAAGGAATTTCACCAGTAGAAATGCTTTTTCTCCTCTGATGAATTATACAGTAGAATGTTATAACTATCATAATTTTGGGCACATTGCAAGAAACTGTAGAAGTACATTTGCATCAAATCAGTTTCAGGGAAGAAAATTTCAACCAAATAGGATGAGACAAAATAGAAAACTTCCCGAAAAACATGCACAAGCTATTGATAAGGGAAAGGCAAAACAAGAACCCAAAACTACTATCAAAACGGAGTGGAAAGGAAAAGAGCGACTTAAGGAAGAAAAGGAATCCTTAATCGTACAAACAACATTTAAAGCACAGAATAAATATGTACCATGGATACTTGATAGTGGATGCTCCAGTCATATGACAGGTGACAAACAGAAATTTGAGAAGTTACAGAAATATGAAGGTGGTTCAGTAAAGTTTGGAAATAATGATGGAGCTAAGATAGTTGGCAAAGGTTCAGTTAAAATTAGTGATGGAAAAATTAAGTCGAAGAAGTCTTGTTTGTGGATGGTTTGAAACATAACTTGTTGAGCGTAAGTCAGATTTGTGATAAAGGTCATGAAGTAGTTTTTATGAAGCAGGGTTGTGAAGTCAGAAAAACAAACAGTGGAAAATTGATAGCAACTGGATCAAGGACATCTGGCAACCTGTACACGCTCTCAGAGACTTCAAAAGGAGCTTGTTTTATTGGACAGGAAGAAGAAAATTGGTTGTGGCACAAGAGACTCGGTCATATCAGTTTTGATAATCTAGTAAAAATCACCTCAAAAAGGGCAGTGAGAGATATTCCCACCATAAGCACACCTGCAAACAGCATTTGTGCTTCATGCCAAAAGGGGAAGCAAACTAGAGTTACATTCAAAACAAAAGAGTACTACACAAGCAAACCTTTGGAACTAATACACACCGATTTATGTGGACCCATGAGAACACAAAGCATAAATGGTGACAAATATTTTATGTTGTGCATTGATGACTATTCCAGAATGACATGGATATTTTTCTTGAAGCATAAATCGAAGCTTTTGATATGTTCAAGATTTTCAAAAACCATGTTGAGAATGAAACAGGAAAGAGGATCAAATGTTTAAGATCAGATAGAGGAGGAGAATTCATTTCAGAGGAGTTTACATAGTACTGTGAAAAATACGGTATTAGGAGACAGTTTTCAGCAGCAGGACACCTCAACAGAATGGAGTGGTAGAAAGAAAGAACAGGACAGTGCAGGAAATGGCACGGACTATGTTGGCTAAAAGCAGAGTAGTAGACAGATTTTGGAAAGAAGCAGTCCATACTATGGTGTATATCCAAAATAGGTACATGCTGAGAACACATGAAAGCAAAACTCCTTATGAGTTGTGGTTCGGTAAAAGGGCAACAACAAAATACCTCAAAGTTTTTGGCAGCAAGTGCTACATCAAAAGAACAGAAGATAATCTTGGTAAGTTTGAAGATAGAGCGGATGAAGGTATTTTTGTTGGTTATTCATCAAAAAGCAAAGCTTACAAATGCTACAACAAGAGGCTAAAGAAAATTGTGGACAAGTGTCGATGTTAAATTTGATGAAGGTAGAGAACGAGTAATTAGCTATGAAACGAACTACCCAATTTATGAAGAGGTTATTGAAGGAGATGAGGAAAATGAAATGGAAAAGATACAGAAAATTGACTCAGATGATTTAAGTTGTGATTCAGAAGTGGAAGAAAATAAGAAATTCAAAACAGGCAGCTGGCAAAAAAATCATCCTAGAGAGCAAATAATTGGAGACCCCAAAGTTGGTGTTCAGACAAGAAGAAGAGTAGTAAGTAACTACTCTCTATTATCCAAAATTGAGCCCAAAAATGTTGATGACGCAAGCAAAGATGAAAGTTGGATGAAGGCAATAAATGAAGAATTAGATCAGATCGAGAAAAACAAAACTTGGGAGTTAGTACCTAGACCTGCAAATAAAAATATAATCGGGACTAAATGGATTTTTTGAAACAAATTGAATGAAGACGGACAGGTAGTCAAAAATAAAGCAAGATTGGTATGTAAGGGTTATGCACAAGTTGAAGGCATTGACTTTGAGGAAACTTTTGCACCAGTAGCTAGACTAGAGGCAATTAGAATGTTTCTGGCTTTAGCAGTCTACAAGAATTTCAAAGTTTATCAAATGGATGTGAAATCAGCATTTTTGAATGGGAAACTTGAAGAAGAGGTTTATATTGAGCAACCAGATGGTTTCCAACTTGGTGATGATCCCAACTTTGTTTGCAAGTTGAAGAAAGCATTATATGGCTTAAAACAGGCACCCCGAGCATGGTATGCAAGGCTAGACAACTATCTCACCCAACAAAGGTTTAAGAAAGGTATGGTGGATAGTAATTTGTATGTCAAAATAGAAAATGGGCATCTTATTGTTCTTGTTGTATATGTAGATGATATCATATTTGGCAACAACAAAGATGAGTCATGTAAAGATTTAGCAAATAAGATGCAGAAAGAATTTGAAATGTCAATGATTGGTGAACTTTCGTATTTCCTCGGGTTGCAAGTTAATCAAAATAAGAAGGGCATATTTATTTCTCAAGTTAAATATGTGAAAGAGATGTTAAAAAAGTTCACAATGGAGGATTGTAAGCCAGTTAGCACTCCCATGACGACAGGTTGCAAGTTGAGCAAGGATGACAAATCTCCACCTGTTGATCAAACCATGTACAGATCTATGATTGGAAGCTTACTATACCTGATAGCTACCAGACCAGATATTTTGCAGGCAATATGCATGGTAGCACGATTTCAGGCTAATCCCAAGGAGACTCATGTGACAATAGTGAAAAGGATTCTTCGGTACCTCAAGGGTACTATGGAGTATGGGTTATGGTATCCGAAAGGTAAAGACTTCACCCTTATTTCGTATTCAGATGCAGATTGGGCAGGATGTGTAGATGACAGAAAGAGTACCAATGGAGGTGCATTCTATCTTGGAGACAGATTGGTCACATGGCACAGTAAGAAACAAGAGTCAGTTTCTTTATCGACAACAGAGGTAGAATATATTGCAGCGACAACATGTTGTACGTAGGTATTGTGGATGAAACAAACCCTGAAAGATCTTGGTATTAGCTTCAATGAGCCAATATCAGTTAAGTGTGATAACACCAGTGCCATTAACATCTCCAAGAATCCGGTTATGCATTCACGCACAAAACACATTGCTATCAGGTATCACTTTTTGAAGGAGAAAGTTGTAGAAGGTGAGGTTAAGTTGGATTTTGTTCCAACTACAGAGCAAGTAGCAGATATCTTCACAAAACCATTGCCCAAGGAAGTTTTTGAGTACCTTCGCAATAAATTGGGAGTGGTCACACTTCCCAAGAATTGACTAGCTACAGGGATCACATTCTCAGGGGGAGCATTTAAGTATTTGATTATCTTTTTGCTCATGTTCATGATTTTTGCTAAGTGTAATAAATTGTGCCTGAGAATGTTGTGCATGGACTCATGGGGAGTCTGCAGTAGCCCTTTGGTATTATTGTCAAAGGGGGAGAAGAGTTACAGGAAATTGCACATGTGTTGCCAACAATTCCAAAGGGGGAGATTGTTGAGCAAGGTGCAGCAACAATATTGTCATTGTTGTCAACACAATCAGATAGATCTGTTGATGCAGTGGACAGGAAGTTCAAAAGCTATTCAGATGCAGAAGACAGGAGTTCAAAGGTTACTCAGAGTATGTACAATGATTTTCCAAGAAGACCGAAGTGGCCCATATGCAAAAGATCAAAGAAAAATACAAGTA